>CM038146.1:269418865-270618865 GCA_021437245.1 Aegilops speltoides
AGAAGAAGAAGAAGAAGAAGAAGAAGAAGAAGAAGAAGAAGAAGAAGAAGAAGAAGAAGAAGAAGAAGAAGAAGAAGAAGAAGAAGAAGAAGAAGAAGAAGGAGAAGAAGGGGAGGAGGATAACAACAACAAGAAGAAGATTGTAGGTCCACGACACGCCGACCCCCGACTCGACACCCCGACCCCTCCTCGACACCCCGACACAACGACCCCGACACAAAGACTTTACACCCTCACTTCTCGACACGACTCCCTCACCCCTCCAACACTCGACAAAGCGAAACTCGACACAAGACTCACATCCCGAATTTCGACACGACACCCCGAGACCACCTCGACACCCCGACATGACACCACCGACACCCCGACCCCCAACACCCTGAGACCCCGACACGGCACCCATAACCCCTAACCCTGACACTGCATTCTCTCGGGGGGTAGTCTTCGCCTCCAGAGGCCGACGGGTTTATATATTTGTGAATTATGAGTTAGGTCAGGTATTCAATTATTATTATGTACAGATATATATATATATACATATTATTAATTAGTTTATGTTATTAGGTATTTAATTTTTTTTATTATGTTCATGATGATGATATACACTTAAATTTTTTATTATGTTGTACAAATTTCGTTTACTCTTTGTCATTGCAGGTGTTGACAGATGGTGGGCTTGGGTCGAGAGTGCTCCGAGCCTCCTTCCTCGGCACGTGCTTGGAGGGGTCTTGTTATTGCACCCCAAAGACTTTCTGGAGAGCGCCGGTAGACAAAGATGCAGACACCTCAAAGACCTTCAAGCGGCGCTTCTTCTGGACGGAGAGGTCAGTGGAAGAAGAGGGTGCAGAGGTGGATGGCGCCGGGAGAGGTAGGAAGGATGATGTGCCTTCCTTGCCGCCACCGCCGATTGTCCTGACCATCGGTGTTCCATCTCGTGGACCTGTCTCGACTGGACCTGCCTCGACTCGGGTCCACGACCCTGGTCACCGAGCCTCCGTCCTGCAGTCTTCCTCCTGTGAGACTCGGGTCCTAGAGTCTTCGTCCCACATGACTACGGAGACTAGCGACCATGCTGATGGTGTCGAGGAGACCTTTTCTTAGGATAGCTACAGCAAGGGCTAGCTGGTTGAGGAGGGCAAGAAGGTCTACCAGCATGGTGGTACTAAGCTCTGTCCGTGCCGACGACCCGTGACTAGAGGCAAGAAGGAAGAAGAAGAAGAAGAAGAAGAAACCTTCTTCTACTTTTTCTTCTAGCTAGTCTTCTTCTTCTTCTTCTAACTTTCATCTTTCCCAATTTGCAGATTTGCTTGAGATGAGGAAGCTTGCATTGATGAAAACTTGTTAAAAACTTTTACTTGTGCTTGTGCTTCCTTTTTGTTTATGGAAACTTGTTGCAAACTTGTTGGATATGTATGGATGGAAATGTTGTTGGAAACCATTGTATGTTGTTGGAAACTTGTATATGTTCATGTTGTTGGAAACTTGTATATGTTGTTGGAAACTTATTGTTGGTATGATTGTTGAAATTATTTCGAAATGTGTATATATATATGTGTGAAATTGTGTCAAATTGAATGAATTTAGGAAAAAAACAGGGGCTATATAGCCACTTTGCCGTCTGCTGGCAGACGGCAAAGGCCTTTGCCGTCTACTAGCAGACAGCAAAGCTGCCATGTGGCAGCTACCTATACAACCTGGGGTGTACTGGGTTGGCCTATTTGGCAGATTTGCCGTCAGCCAGCAAATGGCAAAGGCCTTTGCATCTTCGTTGTCCGCTGGCTGAAGGCAACAATGAAAAGGCCTTTGTCGTGTGCCAGCTGGCGGCAAAGCACACTATTAACCACTTAACGGACCTGAACTGCCACGTGGGCCGTCCAGGCTCTTTGCCGTCTATCAGCAGACGGCAAAGCCCTTTGCATCTTTGCCATCCGCCAGAAGACGGCAAAGAGGCCTTTGCTGTAGCCTATTCAACAGACTTGTTGTTGTCAACAACGATTTACAAAGGTCTTTGCCGTTACATCAAGATGTTTTTGCCATCAGCCATGGCTGATGGCAAAGTGCATGATTCCTGTAGTGGGTGTTCTAGTATGACTCTTACAAACCATAGTTGAAGCTTTAGCATGATCCTTTATCCTAACAGGGAAAGGTGGTTTCTTGATATAAGAAGTAGGAATAACAGGATCAACATTATAAGTAATAGTTTCTTCTTCAACTTTTATAGGTTCTACTACTTTCACTTCAATGGGAGGATGATATTTAAACCACTTCTCCTTAGGGATATCAACATGAGTAGCAAATGATTCACAGAAAGAAGCTACTATCTCGAGTCGTCCATATGTAAAGCAAATTCATTAAAAGCATCGTGTCCATAAAAGATTTAACACAATCAAACTTAAGGTTTATACCGACTCTTACCTTCGCTGAAGTTCCCAATCTTCAGAGTTGCATTTAATTCTTTCCAATAAATCCCATTTGAATTCAATAATCTTCTTCATAAAAGAACCAGTACAAGAAGAATCGAGCATGGATTGATCATTACGAGAAAGCCGGGCATAAAAATTCAGAATAATAATTTCTCATGAGAGCTCATGATTTGGTCATGAATATAACATTGACTTAAGCCTCCCCCAAGTATGAGAGACACTTTCTCCTTCATGAGCCCAAAAATTGTAAATATAATTCCGATAAAGATGAACCAGATGCATAGGATAAAACTTCTGATGAAATTCCAATTTCAATCGGTTGTAGTTCCAAGTCCCAATATAATCGCAGCCTATACCATGTCAATGCCTTCTCCTTCAAAGATAAAGGGAAGACCTTCTTCTTGAATTCATCCTCGGGCAATCCTGCAAGCTTAAATAATCCACAAACTTCATCCACATAGATTACATGCATACCAGGATGTAAGGTTCCATCTCCTGCATAAGGATTAGCTAGCAGTTTTGCTATCATACCCGAAGGAATTTGATAATAAATATTTTCAGTAGGTTCCGTAGGTTGAGGAGAAACTTCTTGCTCTACTGGTCGGGTGAAGATACCCCAAACAAGCCCCTCAAAGGATGATTCTCCGTAGTAACAAGTGACAGTAAATTTCAGCACATAATATAAATGTTTCCTTACCAAATTCCACTCACCAAAGGCGCTTCACTCTCGCCAACGATGCTATAAAATAGTCTTGATGACCCACAAGTATAGGGGATCTATCATAGTCCTTTCTGTAAGTAAGAGTGTTGAACCCAACGAGGAGCAGAAGGAAATGACAAGCGGTTTTCAGCAAGGTATTCTCTGCAAGCACTGAAATTATCGGTAACAGATAGTTTTGTGATAAGATAATTCATAACGGGTAACAAGTAATAAGTGTAACAAAGGTGCAGAAAGGTGGAACAATCCTTTTGTAGCAAAGGACAAGCCTGGACACACTCCTATATAAAGCAAAGCGCTCCCGAGGACACATGGGAATTATTGTCAAGTTAGTTTTCATCATGCTCATATGATTCGCGTTTGTTACTTTGATAGTTTGATATGTGGGTGGACCAGTGCTCGGGTGTTGTCCTTACTTGGACAAGACTCCCACTTATGATTAACCCCTCTCGCAAGTATCTGCAACTATAAAAGAAGAATTAAGATAAACCTAACCACTACTGCAGGATGCTGCTAACGAGACACTACGATCAGAGACCCTTTAACGAAATTGTGTGTGAGGCATTAATGGAAAACGGTGGTGTAAAAAACGTAAAAAAGGGCAAATGTTTGCGATGATGGATACATCAAAATGGTTCAGATTTTAGTTGCGTGTGCGATGCAGGGCATACGGTTAAGTGCAATTAACTGTTTGTGATGAGGAGGAACAAAAGAAACGGGCAGCCAGATGAAGGTGTATGTGCGATATACAGCATACGCTTCACTCGGATGAACTGTATGTGATTAGGAAACGCAAATGAAACTGTCAGCCAGATCAAGGTGTGTGCGATATACGGCATGCGGTTCACTCGGATGAACTGTTTGCGTTGAGACAAGAGAAAAGAAATGGCTCAATATAACAAGATGTGTGTGGTACGTGGCAAACAGGTCTGTAATTAGAAATGTGTGCGAAGACCGATAATAACACATGCGATTGCTGCTAATAAGACATGTGTGTTGTGCGATGGGATTGCATACAGAACAACACACACACACACACACACTTATAAGGACAAGGTTGCATAACAAAATTAAACATCCACTTACATAGGTGGCTACTACAACCATGGCATTTGCACACACCAAAGTAAACTATTACACGCATAATTACATAGGTGGCTACTACACACATGACATTTCCACACACCAAAGTGAACTATATATTACATGCGTGATTAATTAGCATAAATGATCATCTAATCATCATCTACTTCTTGTGACGCTTGCTCTGCTTGTGGCTCGATCCGGACTCGTCGATTTGGGTAACGAGGCACTTCCTCATGTCAATGATCTACCTGTGCATCTCATAGTATGTGTACACGCTCTTGGCTGCGAACCTGAGGTGAGGTTCATCCCGTTGCCGCATCCAGGACCCATGCCAGGATACGGGACGTGTTCTGTTCGCATCCTGCTTCATCTTTTTGTAGTATGGGTCGATGATGGCCTAGGCAAGTTCAACCAGGGAGTCCTTCTTCGTGCTGCCCCAGACCTTGTAGTGCTCACGGGTTTCAAAAAGGTTCTTGCATCCCAAGCCCATAACCGTGAGCGGTTTTACATCGTTAGTGGTTTCCACCGTAGCGAACTTGTAGTCGGTGTTGTTGACAAACCTGGCGAAACGGTCAGAAGGCTCTGTGGCCATGCAATAGTGGTAGATGAGGACATGATGGCGCATGCACAACTGGGCGACGGTAACCTTCTGATCTATGTTGGGATGACCGGCGGTGTACTAGAGGTCGATGCCGACCACCTTGTACTTGTCTCGAGCAAGCAACTGCTCAACGGTGTTGATGTAGTCGTCCACCATGGCCAGGTCGATGTTGTACACCACCGAGAGATCTAACTCCCTCGCGTGGGTCTCCACTTTATGCTCGCCAAAATCCATTGGAGCACCACTAGACATCCCCTCCCTATGTGTCGTCGTGGGTGTGCTTGTTGTGTTGTGGGGCGCGATTGAAAGGTTGAAGAGACTAAGGTATAATGGCCACATGAATTAATGGGGAAGCCGGACGGCCTAGAATATCGGCATGCCCTGATGGCAGTTCTGATTCGCAGTGCATAACTCCATCATGTCGCACGTAAATGCATCACGTGGCAACGCGCGCGGTGCAACCGCATGCATATGGGGCCCCCGACATGATCGTGCGCAGGCCCAACAGCTGGCAGAGCGCGCACGGAGGGACGCGAGCAGAGCGCTTCGCGGTCGCCTCAACGACGAGCAACCATATATATGCATATATCAGTTGAACATGCAAGGAAAAGTTGTCCACAAGCCGAGCGCGCTGACGGACGCGAGCAGAGCGCGCCGACAGACGCAACTAGAGCGTGTCGTGGCGCCTAACGGCAAGCACAGCGTGCTGCGGAGCCTAACGGTGAGCGGAGCTTGCCGAGGGATGTGACCAAAGGCCGGCACAGTGATACATGGCAAATAAGACGAACTATGTGAGCGATGTCAGAGACATCCAACACCAATCAGATTAGAGTTGCGTGTGCGATACGTGTCATACAGTTGATCCATCCAAGCTGTTTGTGATGGAATAAGCCGTGTGTATTGTGGGCAAACGCTTGATGGTATATAACCTTAAATTTAACCAACAAAATGTTAATGCATGTTACAGAACTTATATAACTGGAAACTATGTTCAAATACGAATCCAACGATATAATCTTTGGCGACATGCATTCATATCTTATTAATTAAATCCTACTTATAAACCAAGACGGGGGTATAGTAGGTATTTAAATCACAAACGTTTTTTATTAATCGTATGTGTACGTGTCCTTTTGTCCTCCTCTCGCACGTCTTGTCACCCCGCTACCGCTGATGGTTCGAGCGGAAGCTTGAGCAGTGCGTGGGGGTGTTCTTTTGGCCAAATGGTGGTGAGCCTGTTCCCGTGCAACCGCGTGGGTTCCCGCGCAAGCTTCCCGGCAGGCGAGTGGCCGGCGAGTCCTACGTCGCATTTTCCTCTCCCTCCCTGTAGTTTATCTTGTCTACTTCTCCTAAAATCGACAATGGCACTGGTCCATCGTTGTCGCTCAGCCACTCCGCCGTCATCAGAGGATAGCTCCAGCTGGGAGTCTACACCGCGGCGGCGGCGTAGTCCCCGACGTAGCGTAGTGCGCGTGGAGTCCCTATTGGGTGTGCGTCGAACACCCATCACATGCTTAGCCGCCACGCCTGCCGGCAAGCGTTGCCGCCGCCGCCGCCGCCACACCACCATCGAAAGCCGTGGCTATCACCACTCGCCGCCGCGGCCCCGGCGGGAGGTGGCTGCCGTGGCCGCTAGCTCATCGCCGCCACCGCGCGCATCAACCGATCCGCCATCGCTGCCCGGCGGCGGGAGGTGGTGGCTGGTCACACTCCCATCAATGGCTGTTGTAGACACCAGCCCACCGCCGACCGCCGGATTATCACCCGCCCGCCACTGCTGCTCAAGGAGGGAGGCGGAGGTGGAGGCCCGTCAGAAAGCGCCAGCTGCCCTTAAGGCTACATCGAAGTTCTCAAGGGAGGAGGAGGAGGAGCGCCATCGAAAGCATGCAAAGAGCTTTACCGCTGCTGGGCTGCAGACACGCCGACGTAGAGGCGAGGAATCAGGAGACCTACGAGCAGTCCGGCCGCTTCAAGAGGGGTCATTTGGAGCGGTAGAGGGCGTTCGAGGTGAGAGTCGCCAGGTGCAAGCAGCAAGCAGCAATCAGACAGGCTTGTCCAGCTTGTTTGTAGGCTCCTCCTCCTCTTCCTCTTACTGAGCATGCTCGGTAAAGGAGAGGCTGCCGGAAGTAGTACAAAGCCCTCCGTAGTAGTAGTAGTATTTAGGGTCTATTTTGTTCAGTTCATCTGACTATAGATGTGGCGGAACTGTACAACATACTTAAAATTAGCTGGTATATATAGTTGAACTAGCTTTTCAGTACGTGGTTGGCAACAATTGGGGAAAAGTTTGGTCGGTTCAACTGTTGAGTTGAACTGTTTGTATAAATTAAGAACGACTTCTTAATCTATGAATGAAATCTATGCTTTATTTACCGAATTTTAGTTGCAAAAATTAGATAGTGCTAGTGATTTAGATGCATATTTTGACAAATTGCAGTGTTACAAGGATTGACAAACGGAAATGTTACTAGATCAAGAAATGTCAATCTTTCCAGTTTGACAAATGGCAATATACCCAATATGACAGATGCAAATCTTGCCAAATTGTCTGTACGTGGTTGCACACAGGTCATCCAAAAAAACCATTTGCATTCAAGGGAGGTACAAATCCTTCTTGCCAAATTTCCTCTGGGCTTAGCACCGAAGTCTCTCTTTGCGTACCTTATTCAATCTGAACCATTTGCGTTGAAGAGATGCACAAATCCTGTGCGGCGAATTTTTGCTTGGCATATTGCGGAAGACCACAGCTCTCACTTTGCATACAGGTGTTCTATCTAAAATGTTTGCAATGAAGAGCTACACAAATCTAGCTCATCACATTTTCCCTTGGCTTACTGGGAAGTTGCCGGTTTACATACGGGTGTTCTATCTTAAAATTTTGCGACGTTAGAGTGGCAGCTATTTGTTTCAAGATGCCTTTGTTGGCTGTTATTCGAGTGCACCTTCTCTCAAAATGGACACGAAAAATACCACAACATGTCGGGTGCCATTCCATGATAGCATGCCAAGTTTCATGAATTTCAAACGAGTTTTGGATTTACTAGAATTTAAAAACAAAGTATCTCAATGTTTTGCCAACAATCAATAGTGCCCTGGTGTTTGAAATTCATTCCCATTTCTTGCATGGGACCTAAGCATGCACCCAAGGACATAGATTTGATTTTTTTAAACAATTTATACGCACTAGAGCATGTGCATGTAGTTCAAATTTGAGTTATGCACATACAATGCCTATAAAACCCAGTTAACGTATGAAAATGTCCAAATGAACCCCGAAAAATCCAAAATTTAACACAACACTCATGTTGTTCTATGTTGACACTAGAAATTTTTTAAAGCAATAACAGGAAATGGATATCGTTTCGTCCACAAAGGCGGCACGTTCCCTACTGAAACCATCAGGCTTGTTGTGAGATGCTCAAGTTTGTGAGAAGCTTATACCCAAACCTACCCCTAATGGGACCAAAATTTTACCATGGCATGTTGATGCCGCTCAATGATAGCATGCCAAGTTTCATAAATTTCAGACAAGTTTTGGATTTACTAGAATTTAAAAACCATGTATCTCAATGTTTGTGGCCGAGTGATGGTGGCAGGGTGTTTGAGATTCATTCCCATTTCTTGCATGGGACCTAAGCATGCAACCAAGGACACATATTTGGTTTTCCAACCAATTTATATGCACTGGAGCATGTGCATGTAGTTCAAATTTGAATTATGCACACACAATGCCTAGAAAACCTAGTTAATGTACAAAAATGTCCAAACAAACCCCGAAAAATCCCAAAATTTAACACAACACTCCTCTTGTTCTATGTTGACACTACGGAAAAAATTGAAATCAAGAAGTGGCAACGGATATCGTTTTGTCCAGCAAGGTGAAACGTTCCCTACCATAACCATGAGTCTTGTTGCGAGAAGCTCTAGTTTGTGAGAAGCTTATACCCCAACCTGCCCCAAATGGGACAATATTTTTACCACTGCATGTTGATGCCGTTCCATGATAGCATGTATTTGATTTACTAGAATTTTAAAACCATGTATCTCAATGTTAGCGGCCGAGGGACGGCGGCAAAGGTGTTTAACATTCATATCCATTTCTTGCATGGAACCTAAGGTTGCAACCAAGGACACTGTTGGCGTCCTGGATTCGGGGGTATCCAGCCCTGCCTGCCTGCGGCCCACCGCATGACTCCGTCGACGGCCTGGTACGGCCCACCTTCAAAACCAACACCGCAAGACCCTCGTGAAGGCCCAAGCCTCGCGAGGCGGACGACGCCAAGATCCCCGAAGGAAGTGGCCTCCTTAGGAGGGCTCCTGAGGGGCGGAGATCTATGCAAGCTACGTAACGAGGCTCTGACGTGAGCCATGACGACCAAGGCTAGGCGGGCGCCAGGCGGGTGCAGAGTGCAGGTTTCCTCTTCAGTGCAAGGGAGGCAAGCCACAGGCGCGGAGTCCCGGGGAATTAGCCAAAGGTTTCCATTCTGGTGCAACAAGACCAACACCGCCAGGACGACAGGACGGAGGTCATAACCGAGCCCACCGCAGCGTCACGACCAGAGGTTTTTTGCAGGCGAAGGCTGCTTTGGTCAGGATAGACTGTACTACTTGTTCGCTTTCAAATCCCGCCATTGTGGAATCCCTTCCCTCTCATATTTGGGAAGAGGACCAAGGCCACTATATATAGGACCTAGCCACCACCATAGAAGGGGACGGAGATCAGAACAAGTAGAGCACCACACTAGCTCAAGGACGCCTCACCTCCTGAGGCTTGTTCATCCACTGTACTAGGTCATCCATAGCCGCTCAAGGCAATCCACCACACCACACTAGATTAGGGTATTACACCACAACGGTGGCCTGAACCAGTATAAATCTCTATGTCTTTGTGTCCCTTTGAGCTCGACGCGCTAGGCTTAGGAGGATCGCGAGTAGGCAGGCTGGGCAGGTTGAGATCTCCGCACGCACCCCAGAGTTCGAACCTCTCAAGGGTTGTCTGATCCCAAAATCCTACATTTAGCACGCCAGGTAGGGGTGCGTCGGATCCTCTCTTCCGTCGTTCGATCCGCCATAGTTCCGACACCACCATGGCCGACGCGCGCAGGGCTCACGCCGAGCGTCGGGCTGCGGTCACCGCCCGAGTCGCTTAGTTGGCTCCGGCAGGTGACGGATGTGCCCGCCGCGCCCCTTCTCCGGTGGCCAACGCCGCCACGGGCCCTGCCGGCCACGAGCAACAAGCTTCATTGCTGCACCCTTCGGTGCATCGCAACGGCCGCACCGCAACTCCGTCACTGACCCCAACAGCTTCGTCATCCCACATGCACTGCGGCCAGGTGGACGCGCAGGCCGCTCTGCTCATGGCACGGGAGCTTCTTCGCTACCGTATGATGGGTGATCTCTACGAGGAGTTGCTCGAGCGGATCGCCGAGCTCATCAACGTCGCGCACGGGGGCTCTGACGGGCCGGCTCGCTCGCTGCCTCGGCAACCACCTACAGCGGGCGACGTCGTGCACGGGGCTCCTCCTCTAGCTCCGGCCCAGGGCGCCATCATCGAGCCAAGGCGTATGGCTCCACGGCGCGACCCGCAGCGCCCGGCGCCGCCGATGACGGAGCTGCCGTGGTGCAACGCCCCTGAGAGAAGCGCGTGCTTCCAGCACTTCAAGATCAGCTCGCGGCCACCACAGAAGGTGGCGGTGCGCGTGCACCAGGACCACGTTCCACCCCCTCGACAACCTTCGGTGGCCACGGCAGGATGCCGCGCATTCACTGCGGAGCCCCGCAACGTCGTCTAGTCGAGCAAGTTCAAGCCTAACCTTCCTCCACTCTATGACGGCACCGCAGACCCCGCCGAGTTCCTACAGCTCTACGAGCTGAGCATCGAGACGGCCAACGGCAACGAGAAGATCATGGCAAACTGGTTCTGATGGCCCTCGAGGATGGCGTGCATTCTTGGCTCCTGAACCTGACCGAGGAGTCGGTTTCTTCCTCGGAGGAGATGCCCAGCCGCTTCATCGCCACCTTCCAGGGCACTCGCGACCGTCCGCCGGCCGCGGGGGACCTGCGTCGCGTCAAGCAGCAACCTACAGAGACCCTGCATAAGTATATCCAGCGCTTCAACAATGTTCGCCTCAAGATCCCCAAGGTGTCTGACGAGGCCATTATCTCCATGTTCACCAATGGCGTCCGCGATGTCAAGATGAAGCAGGAGCTAGCCATCCACGAGGATCTCTGCACCGCTCTGGAGATGTTCAACATGGCGAACAAGTGTGCAAGGGCGGAGGAGGGACTCCTCTCCCTCCTCAAGCTCCCTGATGCTGATCCAGAAGACAAGAAGACCAAGACCAAGGACACGAAGCGCAAGGGGCCAGCCGTGCTTGCGGCCGAGCCGGAGACCATGCGCGGCTGCGACCACCCCGAGTCATCCAAGGGTAAACGGCCGTTTTGCGCCTTCATCAATGTCTACTGCCAAAACACCAGCGACTGCCAGGAGCTCAGGGCTCTCCACGATGGGTGCCTCGGTCGACGCCTCGAGCGCAACAATCGAGGCTACGGTCGCGGAGCTGGCCGAGGTGGAGGATGCTGGGATGGATGCCACCGCCGTCAGGAGTGGCGTGACCAGCCTCGTGAGGACCGCTTGCAGGACCAGCCTCACGAGGGCAACTGGAGGGAGTAGCCTCGTGAGGACCGCCCTCAGGGCAACGCAGCTTTGCCTCCTCTGCCTCCACCGCCAAGAAGGAACGAAGATCACTACCAGGACGAGGGGGCTGGGGGTTTCCAGGAGCCTCGGGCCATTGCCTGCATCTTGGGTGGCTCGCAGGCCCCGGCTTCCCACCGTGTCTTCAAGCAGTTTGTGCGCAAGGTGAATGCAGTGCTCCCCAAGCCCAAAGAAACTCGCACTCTCAAGTGGTCCAAGTGCGCCATCACCTTCGACTCCTCAGACCGGCTCAAGTGCACGGCCATCGCTGGCACGCTCCCCATGCTCTGCTCCCCCGTCATCAGCAACGTGATCATCACCAAGACCCTCATCGATGGCGGAGCAGAGCTCAATGTTCTGTCCGTTCAGATGTTCGACTGGCTCCAAGTGTCGTAGTACAAGTTGCACCCCACCAAGACATTCTCAGGAGTGACCAATGGATCGACACATCCGATTGGGCAAGTTCGCCTCTCGCTACCTTCGGGCGAAGCGCAACAACTACCGTGACCGAGCTCATTGACTTCGACGCCGCCGACATCCGCCTGCCCTACAATGCCATCCTAGGGTACCCAACACTGGCCAGGTTCATGGCGGCCACACACCACGGCTACAACGTCCTCAGGATGCCAGGAAGCGGCGGCATCATCACGGTCGCCTGCCAAGAGAAGGACGCAGTGTGCTCCCTCGAGCGCGCCTTCCAGGCTGCAGCAGTTGAGACCCAAAAGACGAAGATGGCGCCCTCCCTCTTAAGGTCGCCCCCAAGATGAAGAAGTTGCAGCTGGGCCAAGGGTCTCATGAGGGAGCATCACTCGAGGACGGAGAGCTGAGCCTCGCGTCTCCGGACACGGCACCTTCACCCATTGCATAGGAAGGCGTGCCCGATGCTCCTCTCAGGCTGGGCTCGGGGGCTGTCCTTTGGAGGGCCTCAGATCTAGCCAATGTCGCGAGGGAGGCGCTCGGGCACCATGTGGAGGCGCTCTTCAGAGCATGCTTCCCGTGAGAAGGCGCAGCGGAGGCACCAGCGCTCAGAGTTCATCGAAGCCAATTGAGGAGATTCAGGAAGGAAGGTTCTGCAAGGCGATCGTCGCCTGCCAAGCGGCGCAGCTCACTGCCCTGGCGAGGGCAAGGAGTTCCGCGTCTGCACCGACATTCCCGGGCTCAATAGGGCCGTGTCTCGGTGATACGTCTCCAACGTATCTATAATTTTTTATTGTTCCATGCTACTCCCTCTGTTCCTTGATATAAGGTGTATAGATTTTTCAAAAAAATCTGAAATATAAGGGTATTGTGTTGCACGACTCATTTGGATAATTTTTTTTAGGGATTTGATTACATTTCCTTATATAATGCAAGCTCCTCTATTTTCTCATGTCAATTAGTTAGGTGTAATCTCACCCAAAACTTGTGAAATTTTCCCTCCACATGCGTTCTTTAATTTACATGCCAAAAAGCTATACACCCTATATTTAGGAATGGAGGGAGTATTATATTACCCCTTTTGGATGTTTATGGGCTTTATTTTATACATTTATATCATTTTTGGGACTAGCCTACTAACCGGAGGCCCAGCCCGTATTGCTGTTTTTTGCCTATTTCAGTATTTTGAAGAAAGGAATATCAAACGGAGTCCAAACGGAATGAAACCTTCGGGAGCGTGATTTTTGGAACGAACGTGATCCAGAGGACTTGGAGTGCAAGTCAAGAAGCAGACGAGGCCTCCACGAGATAGGAGGGCGCTTCTATAGGGCGCGCCTATCTCGTCGCGCCTCGCCCCACCGACGCATTTCTTCCTCCTATATAAGCCTACGCACTCGAAAACATCCAGAGAGCAACCAAACACAATTTCCACCGCCAGAACCTTCTCAGATCCGCGAGATCCCATCTTGAGCCTTCGCCGCTGCTCACGGAGGGGGAATCGACCATGGAGGGCTTCTACATCAACATCCTTGCCCTACGATGAGTTGTGAGTAGTTTACCACACCTTCGGTCCATAGTTACTAGCTAGATGGCTTCTTCTCTTTTTGATCTCAATACAATGTTCTCCCCTCTTGTGGAGATCTATTCGATGTAAACTCTTTTATGTGTGTTTGTCGAGATCGATGAATTGTGGGTTTATGATCAAGTTTATCTATGAATAATATTTGAATCTTCTCTGAATTTTTATGTATGATTGAGTTATCTTTGCAAGTCTCTTCAATTATCAGCTTGGTTTGGCCTACTAGATTGATCTTTCTTGCCATGGGAGAAGTGCTTAGCTTTGAGTTCAATCTTGCGTGTCCTTACCCAAAGGATGTAAAGGGTTGCAAGGCACGATTGTATTGTTGCCATCGAGGATAACAAGATGGGGTTTATACCATATTGCTTGAGTTTATCCCTCTACATCATGTCATCTTGCTTAATGCGTTACTCGTTTTATGAACTTAATACTCTAGATGCAGCAGGACTCTACGATGTGTGAGTAATAGTAGTAGATGCGTGCAAGAGTCGGTCTACTTGTTGCGGACGTGATGCCTATATACATGATCATGCCTAGATAATCTCATAATTATTCGCTTTTCTATCAATTGCTCGACAGTAATTTGTTCACCCACCATAATACTTCAGTGGCGCATGTTTTTTGGCTACTTCAACAACTCTTCAACAATGGTACCAGGTGACATCTCCCTAGTTCATTCAGTTTGGGGGCGCCCCTCGGGCTGCATCAGCCCCAGGCCGTGGGGGTCCGTCCCTACGGCATGTATCGTTGTGCATTCACCAAGACTATCTAATCATTTTTGTGAATTTGTCTATGATTGTCACCTCATGACCACCGCCTCACGACCTTCATGCGTTCTGACTAACTCCATTCCCGCATCACTACACGATACTCACATCGGCATGGCGCTTGTGCTCAGGTCCGTCCCTGCAACGCTGATAAACCTGGGGATTGAGCTATGTTTCACGGCCCGCCTCGCGTACACCACCTCGCAGGGTCCTCGGTGCCTCCGTCCCACGCCCTGGGGCTCTCCGCCTCCTTTGTCATCCAACCTGCAGGTTGACCCAGCAATGGGCCAAAGGTCGGCCCGGACAACCACCTTCTGGCCTTGCGAGTCGCTTGCACGTTAAAGGGGTGCCTTCCGAGCATCGCGCTCGGAGCTCCTATCGCTTCTAGCCTCACCCCTCGCCTTGACCACGGCATCGCGACCTGGCATACCAGCGGCGGGTGAGCTCGCTCGAGGGCTGGGACCTGAGGACGTAGAGCATTTTGGCGAGCGAGGCAGGAGGGTGGCCAATGCAGGCTGCGCCTAATGGTACCACAGGCGTGACAGCAAGCATCACCTCCCTAATGGACTCAGACAGAAAAAAGATAAGTCTTGGCTCGCTACAACACCAATTTCGCTCCCCACACCCCGCCTCGCAATTCCACTTGAGCGGTTCGACTCCCCTTTTCGATTTTCTATACAGCTGCTTGGATGCCAAAGGGGACCTCGTGAGCATCGCGTCTCATGAGCTCTTACCGGACATTGGGCCGCTCACCTCCTAACCTTGACCACGGCAACGTGACCTGGCATACTAGCGATGGCTAAAGCCTGCCTGGGGACTGGGTCTTGTCGGCGTAGAGTGCCATGCTATCTAGGGAAGAGAAAAGGGAGGGACTCAACCGAACTGGAATACACGCATCCATTACGAAATCAAAAGAAACAACGATACTATTAAATGCATTCCGACCCTTACAAACCCCACGGGGGCTGATCTTCATCTCGCACAGGAGAAACAACTACAGGGCCCTACGGTATCGCTGACGACGCTGGGAGGCAGCCGCAGCTCTGGTGCAGCCTCAGCAGGAGCTTGGCAGCACGTAGCTATCGTCGCTTGACTCCGGAGAATCAGGAGAGTCACTGGATTCTCAGGAATCGCCGCTGCTGCTTGACGAAGCGCTAAAGGTGGCAGCGGTGTATCCAGCACCCACTACGGCGTCCCTCGAGCTGTCTCCGCTGGGGCAGCATTCCAGCCGCTCGCCCTCCTTGTTGAAGACCTTGAAAAACAAGGTGGTCGCGCCGTTGTACTCGAAGTGGATCGCCAGGGCTCCGTCTGATGAAGCCATGTACCTAGGGTAGGGTCATGGGCCTGTCCAAGGTACCCTCCCCAAGGACATCTCTAGAAGAAACTACCTTTCAATGACTGAAGGATTCCACTCGACGACTCAAGACACTCACCATTAGGCCACTCACTCGACCACCGTGAGATCTAGAGTCACTCGCACACAAACGGTCTATCATTAAGTAGTCTTTATGGTCATGATAGCACTTTATGTATGGCGCTACCAAGAACACCGACCTTAATGTACCTTAAACCTCAGATAATCGAGGGTCGGAGGGTCCGCGCACTCTATATAAGCCACCCTCCTCAAAGGTAAAGGGTTCGCACCTCTATAACTCATACGATATAATCCAATGACCGCCTCCTGCCCGAGACGAGGGCTATTACTTCCCAGAAGGGCCTATATCAGAAATCTCTTGCGATACAACTACTCCATAGCTAGGATCTTGCCTCTCCATACCTACCCCCCTATTCTACTGTCAGGCTTAGAACCACAACACCGTCCGCTCGGCAAGCCCGGGCGATCTCGCCCCATCCTCGCGTTATGAAGACGTCTCTAGGTGGCACCACCTTGACTTCAACCCGGTAGCCAAGCTGCGGCACCCTGCGTGCTGCAGCCACAGCTCAACCGATCCGCTCGGAGGCAACTCGCGGGCAATGAACTGCGGGAGTCGGATCCAGGTGTAGGGAGGCATCGCCGCCCACACCACGAACTCGCGTGAGCTACCCTCGGCGTGGGTCTGTGGTGCGGCCGGCAGGGCAATGGCGGTCCTGCCATCCTCATCAAGCACCACGTGATGGTGCACTCCATCATCTTGAGCGCAGGCATATATGGGGAGGGGGAAGCCAGGGGGAGGCCTCGATTGCCAAGGTCTGGACACCTCTTGCCCAACACGGGCGTCGTCAGGAAGGCGGATTCGTTTCTTCGGCGGGAGAGGGTCAGGCCCCTCCCTAGGAGCCTTCCCCTTCTCTGCCGCGGAGTACCTCCTTATTGGCGCCATGGAAGCAAGATGGAGAGGAGAAGAAGCAGGTGGGAGCAAGACGAAACAGAGATGGGCAGGGGCTCCACCCGCTCGCACATTTATAGCTGGGAGAAGGTAAATCGTCGGCTTCCCACAATTTCCAGTAACGATGATCCTCTCTGCATGCAGGATGCAGATGTCAAGTCGAGCAGTTGTCGAGGCAGCGTGGGGAAACAGAGTCACCCACGTCCAATCAATCGCCACGCGTCATCAAGGCTGCAGGCGGTTAGGGACCGCGGCGCTCTGCACTTGCCCTTTGGCTTCGCCTAGAAGCCATGTCCAAGCGCGCCTTTGGCCCGGGGGCTACTGTTGGTGTCCTAGATTAGGGGGTATCCAGACCTGCCTACCTGCGGCCCACCGCATGACTCCATCGACAGACTGTTATAGCCCAACTTCAATACCAACACCGCAAGACCCTCGCGAGGGGCCAAGCCTCGCGAGGCGGACGACATCAAGACCCCCGAAGGAAGTGGCCTCCTCTAGAGGGCTCCTGAGGGGCGGAGAGTTCTATGCAAGCCACCTCACGAGGCTCAGCTGACGTGAGCCATGACGACCAAGGCCAGGCGGGCTCCAGGTGGGTGCAGAGTGCAGGTTTCCTCTTCGGTGCAAGGGGGGAAAGCCACAGGCACGGAGTCCCAATGAATCAGCCAAAGGTTTCCATTCTGGTGCAACAAGACCAAGACCGCCAGGACGGCAGGACAGAGGTCATTACCGAGCCCACTGCAGCGTCACGACCAGAGGTTTTTTGCAGGCGAAGACTTCTTTTTTCAGGATAGACTGTACTACTTGTCCCCTTTCAAATCCCGTTGTTGTGGAATCCCTTCTCCCTCATATTTGGGAAGAGGACCAAGGCCACTATATATAGGACCTAGACACCACCATAGAAGGGGACGGGGATCAGAACAAGTAGAGCACCACACCAGCTCGACGACACCTCACCTCCTGAGGCTTGTTCATCCACTGTACTAGTTCATACATAGCCCCTCGAGGCAATCCACCACACCACACTGGATTAGGGTATTACACCACAACGGTGGCCCGAACCAGTATAAATCTCTGTGTCTGTGTCTCTCTTTGAGCTCGACGCGCTAGGATTAGGAGGATCGCGAGTAGGCAGGCTCGGCAGGTTGAGATCTCCGCACGCACCCAAGAGTTCAAACCTCTCAAGGGTTGCTGGATCCCTAAATCCGACACACACACATTTGATTTTTCAACCCGTTTATATGCATTGGAGCATCTGCATGTCGTTCAAATTTGAATTATGCACATGAATGCATAAAAAGCTCAGTTAATGTATAAAAATGTCCAAGCGAACCAAGAAAAATCCCAAAAATTGCACAACACTCCTGTTGTTCTATGTTGACATGAGAAAAAAAATTGAAAGTAAGAAGAGGCAATAGATATAATTTTGTCCCCAAGGTGGCACGTTCCCTACCAAAACCATCAGGCTTGTTGTGAGAGAAGCTTTGGTTTGCGAGAAGCTTAAACCATAACCTGCCTCAAATGGGACAATATTTTTTACCCCAGCATGTTGATGTCATTCCATGATAGCATGCCAAGGTTCATGAATTTCAGACGAGTTTTGTATTTACTAGAATTTCAAAGGCAAGCACCTCAACGTTTGTCGGAGAGCCATGGTGCCGTGGCGTTTGAAATTCATCCCCATTTCCTGAATGAGACATAAGCACCAGCACATGGACACATATATCATTTTACAACCCATTTTGATGCACCGGAGCATGTGCATGTAGTTTAATTTTGAATTGTGCACCTGAAATGCCTAAAAAACCAAGTTAATGTATAAAAATGTCCAAACCAACCCTGAATAATTCCAGTTTTTTGACAACACACCTATAGTTGCATGTTCACTGCAGATAAAAGTTCTAGCAATTCAAACACCATCCTTTGCAGGTATGGCCCCATTATGTAGTTCAAATCAAGATGAAAAATCAAGTAGATTACACACAGTTTATTATCACCAACCATGTGAGATGCGGTACAAAATATACTGGAGCACCATTGGTATATAGTACGCATACGGCTTACGTGAAAAGGTGTGTTGGCTACAGACCACAGCTGGCATGTCAAGGACACAAGCTCGCTCATTTCACTATTCAATCGTCGCCAGTGAAAGATGGGGACATGGACCCGCTTTGTGAGGGCAACTTCGGCAGCCCACTCCGGCAAGAGTGCGGCCGCAGCCGCCAGGTGCGTGCTAACAAGCTTCGTGAGCGCGGCCGCAGTCTGCGACCGGGCGGCCAAGGCAGCCCAAATGGCCGCTGTTGCCTCTCAGGTGGCGGCAGCAACATCTGCCTCGGGGACATCAATTGGCGAGAGCGGCACAGTAGCTGTCCGTTCTGCAGCGGTAGCCTTAGCCCTATTAGAGGCCGCCCAGGACCATGTCGAGGCCATCCACACCCAGATCATGGCGATCACCACACAAATCGCACGAAGCTTCTCCGACAACAGTCGGCAACCCACGACCGAAGACTTGGCAATCGCCGAGAGCGTTCGAGAAACCGTCTGTTCCTGCGTGTCATACCTTGCCACAATGGAGCCCACCCAAACCAAGATCGTGGCCGCCCACGCCGAGCTCGTGGTGGCCTTTTTCAAAGAGATGGCGGACGCGGATGGCAAGATGCTTGCCGAGTATGGTGCGATGGATGCCATAGCGCCCCTTCCCCAGGAGACCATCGGGCGCGAGCTGGACATGGAGGAGGCGGTGGAGATCGACGAGCACTAGCTGTAGTAGTACTCTTTGTTTTGTTTAATTAAGAGCGGCGGTCTATAATTTGTTAGAGTAATGTTTAGGTCAGCTAGCTCTATTTAATTGCTGAACTTGCTTGATTAAGAAGTGTGGGTGTGTTGTAGTCTCCTTTGTGTACCCAAATTATGCAATGACATGGATGACCATTGTACCCAGGGAAATTGGAACCAAATTTTTTTATGTTCAAACTCATCACACATGGGTTAAGCTGTTTAAATCGTTTGTGATGTTCACATATCGTACACATGTCTGAATAAGGGACCATGTCTGATGGCACTTTGCGCGGCAGTTTTTTCGCTGAACCGATTCAAAACATTTGGCTTCCGCGGAATTATCTACCTCCCCGGCCCCTCCCCCTTAACAAAAGCCACATTTCCCCTGTTTCCGCCTTCCTTTCCAAGTTGAAACCTTCACTCCTTGCTTGCAGCGCTGCCCCCTTGCCGGCGACCGTCCTTCATGCTGCTCGGCCTCGTCTATCCAGTCAGGTAATTCACACCCGACCCCCATCCTCCGCCTCCTTCCACATCCCACATGCCCCGACCGCCGGCGCGACACCTTCCACCCAAAGCACCGACCCCTCCACCAAATAAGCGCCGCAGTAAGCCATGGTGCACACAATATAGCCAGGAGCTCAAGGAGCATTTGGCAGCGGAGAAGCAAATCGCTGCCGCACGTAGATGAGGTCGTAATGGCTGCCATTTGTGCCGACCCCAGATCTTGGAGGAGCACCTTGCCGTCGAGGCCATCGTCGACGCCTCACGCGCAGATGCTGCGACGCGGTTGGCTGCTTTAAACGACAGTTCGTGGCGTTTTATTGAGGCCTTCGATGAAGACTGCGAGGTGTTTTCTCAGCGTGCACGTGCTTACCTCAACTTGAGAGCCAGCGGGTTGGTGCCTGGAGCGGCTCAGGCAACTCACCACTACGACGAGGGCACCAACGGTGCTAAGGCCTCACCATCTTCCATGTCCAAGGAGCCAATCGTCATTGATATCTCCAACAATGAGGAGTAGCTTGTCTTATTAGCTCACTATAAGGACCCATGTTTAGTTTGCTGGCTACAGCCTTTCCTTAACAAATTCTAGTGAATTTTGCTATCTACTTTTACGATCCAATTTGTTGCTCTAGTGGTGCTCACTTATTAACTGTTTGGTTAATTAGTTGTCGTGTTCAGTTAGCTGTTTGGTTCAATTCTGCAAATGTGATGTTCAATTATTCAGGGTGCAATTTTGTATAGTCTTCCATGTGAGAAATAAATCAAATTTTTCTTTACAAAATACATGTGAAACAAATACAATTGCTATATTTCTAAGTTGTCAAGCATGCTTGGTTTGTTAACTGTCTGATCTTCTAGTATGTCATACATTGTGCAATGTGGTGCTCAGTTAATGTTTGGTTCATTTGTTGTGGTGTTTAGTTAACTGTTTGGTTCAATTGTAGAATTGTTGTGGGTGCATTCTGTTATTGTATACCATGTGAGAAATAAATCGAATTTGGTTGTACTAAATACATGAGAAACAAATACAATTGCTATATTTCCAAGTTGTTAAGCATGCTTGGTTTGGTTAACTGTCTGATTTTCTATTAGGAGTATGTTATATTATGCAATGTGGTGATCAGTTAATGTTTGGTTCATTTGTTGTCGTGTTTAGTTAACTACTTGGTTCAATTCTGCAGTGCAATGTCCAATAGTCGTGAGTAGAATTTTGTATTGTTGTGCATGTGAGGAATAATCGAATTTGGCTGCACTTAATACATGGGAAACATATACAATTGCTATATTTCCTAGTTCTTAATCATGCTTGGTTTGGATAAATAGGTTTTCCATGTGGCTTGAATTAATCTGCTGAATCTGCAATGTGCTTATTTTTCATCAACATATTTTACTAATAGCACATGAACCCTCACTTAACCTGATCACTAACTACCTTATATGTGTTGCAGGGAAACAATGGGAAGCACTGACGTTTATGATCGAGGTTTGCACATGCATGGTCCTTTGTCTAATAGCAGATTATTGTGCAACTGCAGGAACCATTCTAATATTAAGGTTTTTAACAATTTGGTCTTGCACATGTAGGTCCTGCTATCGGAGGTTTTGACCCACTGTTCGACCCTTCTTGCATATGGGGAAATGAGTTGTCCATGAATATTAGTCAAGTCAAGAAACTCAGAAAGATTGTTAGGATAAAGAAACTAGAGACAAAAAACAAGATCTTTGTCTGCACAATGAAGAAGACATCAGTTCACTACAGGATGGTACTAACTATTATACCTTGCCTTTTTTTATTACTTTGCCCCATTTCCAATATAGAGGAGATATTTATGCACATCCTTGTTTTCATGCCTTTCCAAAGCAGTTCACTGATGATTACCTAACAAACCACCCATATGGTCAGGAGGCGAGGAAGGTATTCATCCAACACACATGGTTCAATATTGAAGTGTTCCTGAAGTGGATGAAGGATGGATGGTCAATCATCCACAGGCACTGGCCTAAAGTTGCAAAGACCTTCAACAGCAATGAAGGCTCAAAATTCGCCTTCCACTTCAACAGTTTTCCAGATGAGATTCAGTTGTCTAACCGTCTACGATGCTAATTTCGAAAGGTTATAGATGTTGCATGTGAAACTTGGTGCTAGTGAAGTCGTGTAATGGGGTAGCTGAGTGCTGAAGCTATATGATGTTGTACTCTGATGTATGTCAATTATGAAATCCTGCTTCCTTAATATGAAAAGGAAATATATTGCATGCTTAATATGAAATTTCAATTAGATTAATAAATGGATTATTAATAATAGGACAATTAGTGTGCTAATGGCCAATTAGCCTGCTAATTGGGGTTTTCTATTGCAAACAGTTAGTGAGAAAACACCGTGGGCGATGACCTCAGGCAATGCATATAGTTTCTAGGAATAAACCGTGTTAGATCAATGAACAATCACACACAACATCCTCTTGAAAACAGTTTGCATCAGGCCACCTTGCGCATACGTTTACCACATAAAAAGTGTGTGTGATGGACAACCTTTGCCACACAGTTTCTTCTATGCAGCGTGTGTGATGCATTCAATAATGAAAATGGTAAAATTGTTAACATTGTCTGCAATGGAAATGCTATCACAAACAATTTAATGGGGAAAATTGTGTGTGATGTACCTGCGAACGGAAACGTTTTCCTTGGATTGACTATGTGGGATGTATATACGAACGAAAATGTACTTAGATTAACTGTGTGGGATCTACATACTAAAGGAAACGTATTCCTTGGATTGACAGTGTGGAATGTACATACGAACGGAAAAGTTTAGCCAAGACTGACTGTGTGGGATGTACTTATGACCGAAAACGATTTGGCATGTATAACTATATATTTTTAGCACAATTGTAAATATAACCGTATTTGATCGCTCGCCCGTCACACACGACCACACTTTACAGAGCGTGTGTGACCGGAGGGCCTACCCCGACGGTTTCTGGGTCATGTGGGAAGGACCCGCTATCGCAGTCACTCACTTGGCGACGGTTCAAAATGTCGTAGCGGAAAGGGGTTAAAAACCTTTGTATAGCACCTCACTGTACCAGTGCGTCTCTTTCGAATCTATAATTTTTGATTGTTTCATGCCAATATTCTACAACTTTCATATACTTTTGGCAACATTTTATATTATTTTTTGGACTAACATATTGATCCAGTGCCCAGTGCTAGTTCCTATTTGTTTCATGTTTTTTGTTTCGCAGAATATCCATATCAAACAAAGTCCAAATGCGATAAAACTTTACGAAAAATTTACTTTGGCATATTTGTGATTTTTGGGAAAAAGAATCAATGCAAGATGATGCCCGAGGGGCGCCCCCTACCCAGGGCACACCTGGCAGGCTTGTGGGGCCCCTGTAAGGAGGTTGGTTCCCTTCTTTCACCGCAAGAAAGATAATATCCGAAAGAAAGTCGTGTTAAAATTTCAGCCCAATCGGAGTTAGGGATCTCCAAGAATTTAAGAAACAGTGAAGGGCCAAAAAATAGGAAAGCAAAACAGAAGAGGACACACACACACGCACACACACACACACACACACACACACACACACACACACACAGAGAGAGAGAGAGAGAGAGAGAGATATCTAATCTCGGAGGGGCTCCTGCCCCTCCGCCGTCGTGGAGGCCATGGACCATAGGTGGAGCCCTCCTCCCATCTAGGGGAAGGCCAAGGAAGAAGGAGGAGGGGTCTCTCTCCCCCTCTCCCTCGGTGGCGCCGGAACACCGTCGGGGCCATCATCGTGACAGAGATCTACACCAACAACTTCGCCCCCATCATCACTAACTCTCCCCCCTCTGTGCACCAGTGTAACACCTATTCTCCTCATTGTAATCTCTACTTAAACATGGTGCTTCATACCACATATTATTAGCCAATGATGTGTTGCTATCCTATGATGTTTTAGTAGATTACTTTTGTCCTATGGGTTGATTGGTGATCGTGATTGGTTTGAGTTGTATATTTTATTCTAGTGCTTCCCTATGGTGTCATCCATGTCGCGCAAGCGTGTGGGATTCCCGCCGTAGGGTGTTGCAAAACATTCTTATAGTGGGTGGCGTGAGTGACTGATACACATATCTGAGTAAGGGAGTTTTTGTGTATGGGAGTAAAGAGGACTTGTTAATTAATGCTATGGTTGGGTTTTACCTTAATTGTCTTTACTAGTTGCGGATTCTTGCTAGAGTGTAATCATAAGTGCATACGATCCAAGTATAGAAAGTATATTAGCTCATGCCTCTCCTTCATATGAAATTGCAATAATGATTATCGGTCTAATTATCGATTTCCTAGGGACAAATCCTTCTCTTGTGTTATAAAAAGCGCTCTACTAAACAACTAACTTTTGTTATCTTGCAAATTACTCATAGTTTTATTCTCGCTAAGTACCTCTAGTTTTATCTTTGCAAACTTATCCCTACACCTACAAAATAGTGTCATGATTGTTCTAGGTAAAGCAAACATTAAGTGTGCGTAGAGTTGTATTGGTGGTTGATAGAACTTGAAGGGAATATAAATCCTACCTTTAGCTCCTCGTTGAGTTCGACACTCTTATTTATCGAAAAATCTACAATTGATCCCCTAGACTTGTGGGTTATCAAGACCTTTTTTGGCATCGTTGCTGGGGAGCAATAGCTGGGGTGAATATTCTCGTGTGTGCTTGTTTGCTTTATCACTAAGTAGTTTTTACTTTTCGTTCTAAGTTTTTTTATATCTTTAGTTTTGGATATGGAACACAAAATACTAAAAAAAATAGTTGTACTTGCTACTCGCAGAGATGGGGAACCTCCTAAAACCCTCAATGCTCGTACTTCGATAATCCTAAGAAAAGCTCATTGAACTTGATATTGGGAGACACGTTGGATTAACATGAGTAATTTAGGATTATCGCTTGACTCAAAAAGGGAAACTCTTATGGGATCAAATTGATTATTTGCAATGGTATGCTTGGAATTTATGCTTGAGATATGTTTACACTTGTTGCTCTAGGGTGAAGGCTCCACACCTTCCCTTTTCATGTGAACTTAATGATAGTGAAACGTTCGCTTCTTATGCTAATGGTATATATGATTACTATGATGTGGTACGAATAGAAGAATTTGTTGCTTTTAAGCGTGCTTATGAAATTGAATCTTTGTTTGAAAAGTATGAAGATTGTGATGATGTTGTTTAGAATTATAAATACAATGCCGATAATGATGGATTTATTGAGAAAGTCTCTGGTGTCCAAGAAGAGATTAATATTTTGTAGGAAACTATGGAAGTAGAAATTGCTGAAACTATGAGCTCATTGGGTGAAAAATATGGCAAGGAGAGTGCAGAACAAAAGGAGGAAGAGAGGATTATCTACCCGTGCCCACCTTCTAATGAGAGTAACTCTTCAACTCATACATTATTTAATTTCCCTTCGTGCTTACCGAAGGATAATGCTATGATCCCTTGGATTTGTTTGAAATATCCCATTTTGATGAAATTGGTGCTTGCTATGCGTCTGGCCATGATGCCAGTATGAATTATGCTTATGGAGATGCACCTGTTATAGTTCGTTATGTTAAACATGAAATTGTTACTATCGCACCCACACATGATAGTCCTATTCACTTTTTGAATTCTCCCAACTACACCATATCAGAGAAGTTTGCGCTTGTAAGGATTATATTGATGGGTTGCGTTTTACCGTTGCACATGATGATTTTTATGGATATAATATGCATGTTCTTGTTGCTACTACTTGCAATTATGATGAGAGAGGAACTACATCTCAACCTCTCTATTTTTCCAACACAATAAAATTGCAAGAAACTGTTTATGCTATGTATTGGCCTTTACTTTGTATGCATAAATTGTTCTTTTATGACATGCCGATTCATAGGAAGAGAGTTAGACTTAATCATTGTGAAGCCAATCATCGGCGTCGAGGGGCTCGACGGAGTGATGGAAGGTGGGTGGGTGTAGCTTGATGAAGTCACTGAGAGACACCAAGTCGTTCCTCTGGCAAAGTGTTGTGTTCTGTTCAATCTGTTCCAGCAAACAGTTGGTCTCCCGTTTGTTCCTCTCGGCCTCCAGCATGACCTCGGCCAAAGAAGGAGGATGAGGCAGATTCGCATCTCTAGCCCCACTGCCTACAGCCTGCTCCGGGGCAGCAGGGTTGTTGTGTGTTGACCGTCCTAGGAAAACAAATCAATGGTTTAGACCAGGATGACAAAATTCTGACATAGAAGTGCAGAATGTAATGGATGACTCAGAATGCAAGATAATCATCCGTATGACATGGTAAATACAGAAACTGCCACATTTATTCCATCATCATACACACCATACATTGTTTAGTACAAGACCAAATTGAGTACAACTGCGGTGAAAGGAAGATTACATCTCATCGGAGGCATCCCAAGCTCCTAAACAAATTTTTCTACACCTCTGGAACCTAGTACAAACTACGTCATATTCCACAAGACACATAAGAATGTGGAAATATGACTACTACAAACTACTAGTGTCACGATCCGGATCAGTCATCTCCAGCTCCATAGTAGTCCTCGTAGAGATCCCCCGCATAGCCTGGAAGCGGGACGTGTGGATCCGGGTACTGACGATCACGTCGAGACTGTGGACCATACGGGCTCGGATGAGGCCTCGACCCCACGAAGGGTGGAAGATAGCGCCCGTGCGGAGGAGTGATACCTCCAACATCTGCATAATCCATGCGAGCTAGAAGACGTGTGCAGACAGGGTACAAGTCACGCATATCCAGGTAGCCCATCTGAACGGTTGGTGCAAGCCGCGTCAGTGTAGCCCAGTCGTCCTGGCGGGTGTTGTACAACTCCATGCGTAAAGCACGCTTCTCCCGATCTGTCTCCTCTAGCATCTCGGTAGTAGTGCAAAGAAGTGGCTCCTCATGAGCAGCATCGGCATAAAACCCGGTGTAATAGCCCTCGAGCGCGGTGCGTCACGGCGATAGCGTAACTCAAGATCATTCAAATAAGCATACCCAGCTCGAATGATGGAAATCATAGAGTAGGCAGCGTCCTGCACGGACATCTCTATGGTGATACCAAGTCTATAGGACCACTGCAGAGGCTCGGTAGAACCA
This sequence comes from Aegilops speltoides, assembly GCA_021437245.1. NCBI lineage: Eukaryota > Viridiplantae > Streptophyta > Magnoliopsida > Poales > Poaceae > Aegilops > Aegilops speltoides. The sequence continues at coordinate 269,445,887 of CM038146.1, forward strand.
GGATAGGATGGGAAGATCCTCACAGTACACATGAACTGACTCTGATTGAAGTCACAGAACTGCTCCTCGATGGTATATTCAGGATACCATCGGTAACCGACCTCAGTCATCGCACGTACTAACATGGCTGTATGCCCGGGCACGTCAATGCCGCAGGTCAGTTGAACCACCTGGTGAACAGTGCGAGATGACACCTGAACACCAACAATTCAAAGACATTAGAATTTCTAGCAGAAATTGGATAGCATAACGGCTGTAAATGCTCAAAAAGGATTTTGAGACACTTCGCAAAAGATTGCATAAACACTCAACAACATCGTATCAAGGTTCTAGGTCCAACTTATCAACATATTGGGGTAGTAGAACTGAACTAGGCTTGTAACCATCAATCCTATAAGGTACTAAGGATTAGTAACATGTGAACCTGATAGAGAGAAGAGATCCTAGTCTTTAACCCCTGGTGGAAAGAATGGACTAACTCAGATCAGAATGCCACGAGGTAATGGATTAAAAAGAACCTTATGTTCCATCCCACAATCAGTTCCCCTACATATAACTACAGCATTTCTAGACTCAACATCGACCAGTTTGGCTAGAAGAACCTACAGGCAGTCCAGCTCTGATGCCAACGCTATCAGGACCCCGACTCAATGCCACACTGACCTAGCATGTAACACTTCATATCACTTTGCGGCCTCACGCACGATATTCCCACGGGTGTCGCCTTACCTTTCCCGGGACCGTTTGCGCCTTTTTGCACACGTATATGATTGTGTCGCTAGCATCCATATGACAAGGAGCCCGGGCTGACATGGCTAGTCATGAACCCAAAGTGGCACTAACTTACAGGGACAGGTATACATGACCCAGCAACAAACGTGTCGGTCATCAGCGAGTGAATCCGGGCTGTAGCAACTGGGCTAGCAGGACTCCGGTAAACCGGGCTGTAGCAGGCTAACATGACTCCAGTAGTCATCGCGTGACATTTCCCCGTAGGGACAGACACAGGATCGAAGAAGGACACATGTCGGCCAGCCTAAGTGTTCCGGAGCAGTAGCAAGCTATCAGGACTCAGTGGAAGCACTAGGAGACATTTCCCGGTAAGAGAGGCTACCAAAGATAAACAATTAGGTAGTCAGATCCCACACATACCAAGCATTTCAATCATACACACAATATGCCCAATATGTGCAAATACAACATGGCATCACAACATGACTCTACAACTCAAGTACTTTATTTAAAGGCTCAGAGAGCCATACATATCATGCACACAAGTATGTGTCACACGACCTAGCATTCAAGTCATACAAACATACAAGCCAACAACGGAAGTAACATGTCTGAGTACAGACATCTAGAAAATAAAAGAGGCTTGAGGAAGCCTGGCTATCCTACACGGTCCATCGTGAGCTCAGGATCACCACCTGGGCTTTAGCCTACTCGTCGACATCAACATCTATGAAGATCCCATCGGAAGGGGTTGCAACGTCTTCTATAAAACGTAAATTGAGCAAACATGAGTACAAAGGTACTCAGCAAGACTTGCATCAGATCCTACATACATGCACATTATCAAGAAGGGTTGGTGGGGTTATTGCAGCAAGCCAACTTTAAATCTTGGCTAAGCTATCTTACGGGACACCAACTTGTAATTGTTTTCCGCACTTGAGTCCACTACACACCACTTCAATACACTACCAAGGATCCACCGCAGTCATCCTACGGAAGAGCCATCCTTGGCACTCGCCCTTATCTTGAGGCTTTTAGTAGTATCCATTTACTTGTCTATGAACTATATACGCAACCAAGTAGTCCTTTACCACGAACGCGGCTATTCGAATAGATGATGTTAACCCTGCAGGGATGATGGAGGTCGACCAGCTCCTCCAGGGGCGAAGCGGCAAGCAGGTGGCACCGTGGCGAGCTCGCGCTCATCAGCGCCACCTCCCAGCCTGCCTGGCGGGGACGAAGCAGCTGGCTGGCATGGGCCAGCACAGTGCTGGGCTGTCACATCCCTAGTTCTGGCCTGACCTATGCTAGCTTCCATGTGTGCATCATGTTTAAATTCAAATGAAATTTGAATTGAGGAATTTTCAAAAGCCTCAGAAAACCTCTAAAAATAACCAACATTTAAATCTCATCAAGTGAGTCCAAGAAAATGTTCCTCTTATTCCGTAGAAATATTGGCATGAGGTAAAGTGCAAACCAATATTTTTGGAGTGACTGAAACATTTATTTTGGGCCTTTGAGTTAATCCAATAACTATTTGCATTGGATATATATATTATATATAATTAATATATGTCCAATAATTCTGGAACATTTTATGTGGTTTGCTATATTTTAGTTCTAGCCACATAATTATTTTTAGGATTTTATAAAATGGTTTAGTATTTTTTACTAAACCAAAACAAAACAGAACAAAATAGAAAACAATAAATAAAAGCAGAGAGAGAGAGAGAACTTACCTCAGCTTACCTGGCGCCTACCAAGCCCACCTGGGCCTCACCTGGCCGGCCCAGCCACCAGCCCAGCCCACTAGCCTCCCCCTGTCGCTTTCCTCATGACAAGAGGATCGCAGGCGTGTGGCGCCAGTCTTGGCGCGCACGCGCCTCGGCCACCTCCCGCTGCCGCTCCCCTCGACGCCATGGCCTTCTCTGGTGGTGCCACGACCTCCCGCCTCCCTCCCTCACACTCCTTCGCTCCTTCCTCCTCTGTTTCTCCCTCCCAACACCCGAGCGAGTTCTGCCGCTGCTCACCATAGCCGCCACCGCCTCGACCCCTCGCTGTGCTCGCGAGCTCCGCCTCGACGCCCCCGACCCTCGACGACCCACGAGGCCCCGGACGCGCTGCAACGCCGCCACCGATGCTTTTCCTCCTCGCTGCCGGAGATCGACCTCGCCGCCCGCCAGCTCCGCCTTCCCGAGCTCGCCGTCTGCACCTTTGCAACCGCCGTAAGCCTCTCCTCGAACCCCCTCTCTGTTGTCCCATTTTCACGCCAGTAGCTCCTAGTTCATCGGGCGGCCGAGCATCTCGCCGCCGCCATGGCATAACTGCCGCCACAGCCGCAAGCTCGCAATCGAAGCGCCACGCGTTTCAAGACATTCTCGAGAGTCGATCGCGACCACTCGCGCTCTTGCCGCCTCGTGATCGCTTAACCCGCCAGGCGCCAACTCCGCCGCAAAAGCTCGACGTCGCCGCTGCTTTGGACCACCCCACCTGCTGCTTACATCGTTAGATGCGCGAGATCTCCAGCCACGATAGAGCTCCTCCGCCGCTTTTTGGTCGCCGAACAACGCTTCCGGCCTCCGCTGCCTCTCGCTCCGCCAAGCGATGAGCCGCGGGTCAACTCCGGCGAGTTTGACCCGGCTTTGACCAGCTGCTTTGACCGCCTGCTCACCGACGGTGGGCTGCACTATTCATTTAGGTGTTAGATTAGTTATCACTAATTAATTTAGTTAATTAATTGCCATCGACATGTGGGCCCATGCCCCACCGACACTTTAGTTAGGATTAAATTAGCACTAACACTCCTCGTTAATTAGCCTAGTCATCGACTGGGTCCCAGCGTCGTCGTTTGACCTGCCGACCTAGCTTGACTCTCGACGTCCACAGGACGAAGGTCGACGTTAGTAATTTAATTATCGGAATTATTCTTCACAGAAATTCCGTAAATTAGTATAAACTTCTAAAAATCATAGAAATTAATCTGTAACTCCAAATGAAACAATTTATATATGAAAAATGATCAAAAAAATCTAATCTATCCATCTGCACTGGTTTCATGCATGTTCAAACAACTTAACCTTGCTGTTTAGTGCAAAACATGATAAGTCACTATTTGAATTCATAATTTGAATTTGGGGTTGAACCTTTGGCTCAATATGACCCAAATCCATCTGGTTGTAGTTGCATTAGGCCAACACACTCATATTGCCATGTCATGAGCATGCATCATATTGTGCTTTGCATTGATTGTATTTCTTCTCTGTTGCCGGTATCTGTCCCCTCTCGGTAGACGATGTTTCGACGACGAGTTCGATGACACCGATGAAGAACTATAATATCTTCAGAAGTGCCAGGCAAGCAAAACCCCCTTGTTCATTCCGATACAATCCCACTCTCTCGCTCCTGCTCTCTTTTACTGCATTAGGACAACAACGATTCAACTGTTTATCCTTTGCATGACCTGTCATTCCACAGTAAATAGATGAAACCCACTAGCATGAGTAGGAGTTGTTTGAGCCCTATTGTGCCTACTCATTCATGCTTGTTTGTCATGCCTGCTATTGCTTAGAGTTGAGTCAGGTCTGATTCATCGGGAGTGAATCAGAGGTGTGTGAACATGTCCTACTGTGTGTGAGCTAAGTGTGTGAACACGATTTGGTAAAGGTAGCGGTGAGAGGCCATATAGGAGTACATGGTGGGTTGTCTCATTGCAGCCGCCCTCGAGAATTGAGTTCGTGTTTGTGATCCATGATTCAGCTACTACCATGCATTGGGCCCAAACCAATGGACCCTCTCGGCTTCTTAATCACCCTTGTCCTCTGCTCTAGGAGTTGCAAGTAGTTTCGTGTTTGTAGTATGTCGAGGTCGGCGCAGACCGACCGTAGGGGTGGGCTGTGATGCGGTAGGCACGTGGCGGGTAAACCGGGCGCCTGCTTGGTGTCACGGAACCCTGTTCACATCGCTTGGGGCTGTGAGCGAAACCCGGCGGATCTCCTCATGGATGGAACCCGAATAGGCGATAAACCCGGATTAGGGACTTGAGTGTTTAGGTAGGCCGTGGCCGACACCCACGCTGGGCTTCCGCTTGAAGGTTGCCGAGTACATGTCGTGTAAACGGCGGTAAGTGGTGAGAGCGTGTGAAGAAGTACACCCTGCAGGGTTAACATCATCTATTCAATAGCCGTGTCCGCGAAAAGGACTTCGGGTTGCACATGCATACCATAGACAAGTGAAAGTGGATACTCTAAAATGCGCAAGATAAGCGTGAGTGCTATGGATGGCGATCAGAGGGAGACGGGTGCGGATCCATAGTGGTGTATTGATATGGTGAATATGTGGACTCGTGCGCCACCTCAAAAGAGTTACTTGCAATGTAGTTTAGGATAGCCACCGAGTCAAAGCTGGCTTGTCAGTGTTAAACTCCACCATCCCTTTGTTGATAATGATGCATATGTAGCTAGTTCTGATGTAAGTCTTGCTGGGTACATTTGTACTCACATTTGCCTATTTTATGTTTTGCAGAGAGACTTCAATCTCGCTAGTAGTTCCACGTGGACTTCGACGTTTAGCTTGATACCTCAGCTACGATCTTGTGCCCTCGACAGGATCTGGTAGATAGTCAGGCTTCTAAGCCTTTTTCATTTGTAGATGTCTGTACTCAGACATATTAGCTTCCGCTTGTGCTTTGATTTGTATGTTTCAATGTTGGGTCATGAGACCCTGTTTGTAATATCTCGCCCCTGAGCCTATTGAATAAAATACTTGAGTCGTAGAGTCATGTTGTGATGCCATGTTGTATTTGCACATATTGAGCATATTGTGTGTATGTTATTGAAATGCTTGGTATGTGTGGGATCTGACTATCTAGTTGTTTATCTTTAGTACCTCTCTTAGGAAATGTCTCCTAGTGTTTCCATCGAGCCATGGTAGCTTGCTACTGCTCCGAACACTTAGGCTGGCCGGCATGTGTCCTTCTTCGCTCTCGTCTACGTCCTTCGGAAATGTCACGCGTGAGTACCGGAGTCCCGTTAGCCCGCCATGCCCGGCTTATCGAGTCCCGGTAGCCTAGTGCTACAGCCGGAACTCACTACACGATGACCGACACGCTCGATCTTTGGTCATGGATGCTGTCCTCGTAAGTCTGTGCCACTTTGGGTTTACGACTAGCCATGTCAGCCCGGCTCCTTATCATATGGATGCTAGCGACACTATCATATACGCAGCCAAAAGGCGCAAACGGTCCCGCAAAGGTAAGGCGACACCCGTGGGAATACCGTGCGTGAGGCCGCAAAGTGATATGAGGTGTTACAGGCTAGATCGATGTGACATTGAGTCGGGGTCCTAACAGTTTTGGTATCAGATCTTGACTGCCTGTAGGATTACCAAGCGAAACCGGTCGAAGTTGTGTCTAGAAATGCTTTAGTTATGTAAGGGAATTGATTGTGGGATGGGAACGTAAGGCTCTTTTTACTCCTTATACCTCATGGCCTTCTCGATCCGAAATCATCCTCTTCTCGCTCACGGGATTAAGAACTAGGCCTTCTCATCTATCTATCAGGATGACGTGTTACTAATCCATAGACTTATAGAATTGTTAGTTTCAAATCTCAGTTCAGTTTTACTACTTCCATATGTTCATAACTGTTGATCTCGAAACCTTGATATTGTGCTTCGGAGTGGCTATGTCACCATTTCTTGTAGCATGTCTCCAATCTTTTCGAGCATTTACAGCCGTTATGCTGTCCGAGTCATCCCAGGTTTCTAAACAATTTGATGCACTTGCGAATCCTTTCCCTCTGGTCTTGATGTTCCTTTGGGCCAGGTTAATCACACTAATTGCTGAGTTGAGGTATTCTATTGCCTCGACATATATGTTGGAATTATTATTATGACCCTAGGTGTCTTAGGGGATCATCTAGTAATCTAGCCATGATTTGTATCCCAGTGTGATGATTCTGGCCTTTATTTCCGAAAGCATCCCGTGATGCAATTTAGTTGTAGGTATTCTACTCCTGGGTTTTGAACCCGAGATTCACCCTACTTACTTCATGTTGATAGTGTTTGCTAGTTCCTCTAGGATATTAGTAACCTTTGCATTATTCCTCGTGGTCCGTGGTATTTCCTTCTTCCAAATACTATGAACCACTCACGGCAGATGTTTGTTGGATCTAAAGATCACAACAGGAGTGCTCTCGATGGCTCTCCATTCTATATTGCGACTCTGCCAGTCCTACCTCTCTGCATGGGTTATCCGGAAGAAACATGTAGAACTTGGTTCAACATACTAATCTATGCATCCACAACTCAGAAAATTATATGTTCTTTTGAGTTGTCCCTCTTTAGTTGTGTTCTGACCCTCGTCTATCAATTGATAGTCAAGAGTATGCGTACATTCGTTCATCGGTGCCTATTACTCTTGTGGTCCGTCAAGCCATTCTATTCCGGAATGACTAGGAGAAACAAACTCCAGTACCTCATCCACATCCAGGATTGGGTCAAAGTAGTTGTACCTCGCAAATCAAATAACAATCCAGCTTTTGATTCTGTTCTACCCTGAAGTATTACCGTCTTTATGTCCAGATTGTCGTGAGAATTGCACACCCTCTTATGAACTCTCGATATAGTGGTACTTCTCGCCTTCATTAGTCATTTCTCGGCTCCCGTGTTGTTGCAACTGGAATGCCGACAAGTGAATCGTGGTTTATGAAATTAATACTCCTAGCAACTCTGTTGCTTAGTAGTTAAAGGACAAATATTTCATTCTTAGCATGTTGGTTATTGAATCATCATTCTAAGACTGATTTTGCTACCTAGTCCTTATTCCGATGCACTCTTCGATCGATGAGTTGAGATTATTTCAAATCTTCGCTCTATTGATCATATCGTCTTGCCTCAAAAAGCAAGATTGTTCTCGAGCTTAGTAACATATCGGTGGTTCGTGATTTTCCGGATATCTTCACGGAAGTATCACCAGGTTGTCGCCTGACCGCTGTGTTAAGTTCGTGATCAAGTTAGTTTCTTGTAAACTAGCCATTCTCCAAGAATCTGTGTTGCATACCCCTGAGTTGGTTGGTCAAGCTAAACAACAACTTGGAGAGTTGGAAGATGGAAGCTTGTCCGATTTAGTTCGTCTTAAGGGATATCTTGTATGTGTGTTGTAGAAAGATGGTATCTTCATCGATTAATCCTCGTGACCAGTTGTTGGAGCTATTGCCTTGCTAAAACTTTGATTTGAGTATGGGCTATCCTCAAATCAAATCAGAACCAATGATGTTCATAATGTTGTCTTACTCGTGAATTTCCCTCGAGCATACACATTATATCTTTTGGGTCTGACCAATACTATCACCTTGTTCACATAGTTATGGAATTCCGTTTCCATGGGAATATGGATGAATTGTTATTGAGCCCATCGACAACATCCTCGTCTTCTCCATAATTTTATTGAACATTAAGCTAGTGTTGGAAACTTTTTAAAGCATCTGCTCATACCAGCTCATGAAGCATATGCTCGGATGTAAGAAGTGACTTCCTCTAGTTCATGTGCATTTGATGCAAGTTGCCGCCGTGGATTCGAGAAAGACAATGTTGCTTCCCTTGGAATCATCCCAAATCATTCATGCATACGTGCGAAGTATTCTGTGGTTCGAAGACTTGCAACCTTCATTCTATATGTATCCCTAGTACACCAAGCCACTGATTGATTTGTTCAACGAGAATAAGTTCCTTCTTACGAGTATACCTTATGCAAGGACTTTGATATCCTCGATGATGATTCCCCTTCTGAACTCGGTAGTGTTTTATTATCAGACTACTATGTGGTCATGCTTGTCTGAGACAGCGTGTTCACATATGTGTAGCAGAACCAGCTCATGTTTTGGAGCTTACTACCGAAGTTCATTCCCCAAGAATCTCGCAACGTTATCTCGTCGACTTGTGTTGCAAGCTTTCATCTTGCTTTCTAGACTCGATGAGTCTAGATTATTCTGACAGCAACCAGATCTGAATCTCAGGCAAATATGATGGTTGGAACGTTTCCCAAGAATTATATTATTGGTCTCTCTGTAACCCGGTAAAATGGATGTCGTGGCCAACACACCCAGCCGGAAGACCTGTTATTGTAATATCTTGATTGAAAAAGTTGGCCACCTCTCCATAAGGACTTCGTAGGAATTATTCCCTAGTTGTGTGCCTTATGATCTTTTTGCTTCCGAAGTCCGACCTTTTACTTGATGTTCTAGATATCAAACCATATCTATGAATGGGATACGCTAGCACATCAAGGAGAACATTAGAAGCGGAGTGCTAAATGTCTCTCGGTCGATCATCCGGATTTGTCCCCTTGGTCTCGCTAAGGTGAAATCTAAGAAAGTGTTATCTTCCTTTGCATCTGCATCGTCCATCGCTATTCATCATGGTAGTATGTTGTGTTGTCGGCACCCTTGACACGGATGTTGGTAAAACCTTGATAAATATGGAAATGCTCAAGTTCTTGAGAGCACGCAAGCGCTTAGGTGTTATCATCGGCACTAAGCGGGATTGCTCTCGCTTTCCTCGGTTATGTTATAACCTTTCAAACAAGAGACTCACTCTCTACCGCTGAGGTTCTCCTCGCCATTAAAATCATCCCTTGTGTTGTTTACAACAAGGTAATCCACATCATCCATTCTAATCCGGGCATGCCATTCTACCGACCCCCTCCTAACGATCGCTCGAGAATTGCCTTAGGCTGGTATAAAGAGTTTCGATGATCTCCGAATCAAAGGTAATTCTTTTTGCCACTTAAGGTAATAATTCTATGAATCACCCTCCTCCAAGATGTCTCGTTATGGTATCATGGTAACCTAACTGCTCGCTACGTTGATAATCGTTCACCACCCTCTTACGTGTGGAATTGTTGTCTACCTAGTGAACCTTCGCCATCCGTTCCACTCCATCCCTTTTGGATGAATGCATCGTATCTTAGCTCGAGAGATGTTTTTACCTCTCACTCCATGAATTGATCTTGAATACTCAATCTTCAAGGAGATCGTCTTCTGTAGAGTCTCCTTCTGTCGTCATCGTGTTGGATGAAGACCTCGCAAGCAAAGACGTCAAGATTGTTTTGAGTCAACAGATCAACACCTCGAGAAGACAGTTGGATCTTGGAGTTCATATTATTAGTTTGTGTCCCCTTTGTCTTCTTACCTCACGCCTTGAATCTCGGGGCGAGATTCTTGTTTAGTGGGGGTGAGTTGTCACATCCCTAGTTCTGGCCTGACCTATGCTAGCTTCCATGTGTGCATCATGTTTAAATTCAAATGAAATTTGAATTGAGGAATTTTCAAAAGCCTCAGAAAACCTCTAAAAAATAACCAACAATTAAATCTCATCAAGTGAGTTCAAGAAAATGTTCCTGCTATTCCGTAAAAATATTGGCATGAGGTAAAGTGCAAACCAATATTTTTGGAGTGACTGAAACATTTATTTTGGGCCTTTGAGTTAATCCAATAACTATTTGCATTGGATATATATATTATATATAATTAATATATGTCCAATAATTCTGGAACATTTTATGTGGTTTGGTATATTTTAGTTCTAGCCACATAATTATTTTCAGGATTTTATAAAATGGTTCAGTATTTTTTACTAAACGAAAACAAAACCGAACAAAATAGAAAACAATAAATAAAAGCAGAGAGAGAGAACTTACCTCAGCTTACCTGGCGCCTACCAAGCCCACTGGCCTCACTGGCCGGCCAGCTTGGCAGCCCAGCCACCAGCCCAGCCCACTAGCCTCCCCCCGTGTCGTCTTCCTCGCGACAGTAGGACGCAGGGCGTGTGGCCGCCGTGCGCGCACACGCGCCTCGGCCACCTCCTGCTTGCCGCTCCCCCTCGACGCCCTGGCCTTCTCTGGTGGTGCCACGCACCTCCCTGCCTCCCTCCCTCACACTCCTTCGCTCCTTCCCCTCCTCTGTTTCTCCCTCCCGCGAACACCCGAGCGAGTTCGTCGCCGCCGGTCACCATAGCCGCGGCCACCGCCTCCCCCTCGACCCCTCGCCGTGCCTGCGAGCTCCGTCTCGACGTCCCCGACCCCCTCGACGACCCACGAGGCCCCGGACGCGCTGCAACGCCGCCACCGATGCTTTTCCCCTCCTCAGCTGCCGGAGATCGACCTCGCCGCCCCGCTCAGCTCCGGCCTTCCCCGAGCTCGCCGTCTGCACCTTTGCAACCGCCGTAAGCCTCTCCCTCGAACCCCCCTCTCTGTTGTCCCGTTTTCACGCCGTAGCTCCTAGTTCACTGGCGGCCGAGAGCATCTTGCCGCCGGCCATGGCATAACCGTCGCCACAGCCGCGCAAGCTCGCAACCGAGCGTGCCACCATGCTCAGCACGTTCTCAGGAGCCGACCGCGACTACTCGCGGCTCCTGCCGTTCCCTGCATCGCCTAACCCGCCGTGCGCCAAACTCCGGCCGCCGCAAAGCTCGACGTCGCCATCGTTTCGGACCACCCCAGTTGCTGCTTCTTACACTGTTAGATGCGCGAGATCTCCAGCTACGCGTAGAGCTCCTCCGCCGCTCTTTTGGTCGCCGGAACAACGTTTCCGAAGCCCTCCGCCGTCTCTGGCTCCGCCGGCGACGAGCCACGGGTCAACTCCGGCGAGTTTGACCCGGGTTTGACCGCGCTTTGACCCGCTCTGGCTCACTGACGTGTGGGCCAGGCACTGTTCATTTAGGTGTTAGATTAGTTATCACTAATTAATTTAGTTAATTAATTAAGCCACTGACATGTGGGCCCATGCCCCACTGACACTTTAGTTAGGATTAAATTAGCACTAACACTCCCTGTTAATTAGCCTAGTCACTAACCAAGGGTCCCAAATACGAGTTTGACCTGGCCGACCCAGATTGACTCTTGACGTCCACAAAGGACGCAGATCTTGTGTGATAATTTAATTCTCGGAATTATTCTTCTACAGAAATTCCGTAAATTAGTATAAACTTCTAAAAATCATAGAAATTAATCTGTAACTCCAAATGAAACAATTTATATATGAAAAATTGTCAGAAAAATCTAATCTATCCATCTGCACTGGTTTCATGCATTTTTAAACAACTTAACCTTGCTGTTTAGTGCAAAACATGATAAGGCACTATTTGAATTCATAATTTGAATTTGGGGTTGAACCTTTGGCTCAATATGACCCAAATCCATCTGGTTGTAGTTGCATTAGGCCAACACACTCATATTGCCATGTCATGAGCATGCATCATATTGTGCTTTGCATTGATTGTATTTCTTCTCTGCTTCCTAGATCTGCCCCTCTCGGTGAGCGATGTTTCGATGACGAGTTCGATGACACCGATGAAGAACTATAATATCTTCGAAGTGCGTGCAAGAAAAACCCCTTGTTCATTCCGACACAATCCCACTCTCTCGCTCCTGCTCTCTTTTCTTGCATTAGGACAACAACGATTCAATCATACTTGCTGCGTAGCTGAACCCCTTTATCCTTTGCATGACCTGTCATTCCACAGTAAATAGATGAAACCCACTAGCATGAGTAGGAGTTGTTTGAGCCCTGTTGTGCCTACTCATTCATGCTTGTTTGTCATGCCTGCTATTGCTTAGAGTTGAGTCAGGTCTGATTCATCGGGAGTGAATCAGAGGTGTGTGAACATGTCCTACTGTGTGTGAGCTAAGTGTGTGAACGCGATTTGGTAAAGGTAGCGGTGAGAGGCCATGTAGGAGTACATGGTGGGTTGTCTCATTGCAGCCGTCCTCAGGAATTGAGTTCTGTGTTTGTGATCCATGATTCAGCTACTACCACGCATTGGGCCCGAAACCAATGGACCCTCTCGGCTTCTTAATCACCCTTGTCCTCTGTCCAGGAGTTGCAAGTAGTTTCGTGTTTGTAGTATGTTTGGAGGCCGTCTTGCAGCGCTGACCGTAGGGGTGGGCTGTGATGCGGTAGGCACGTGGCGGTAAACCGGGCGCCCGTTTGGTGTCACGAAACCTGTTCACATCGCTTGGGGCTGTGAGCGAAACCCGGCGGATCTCCTCATGGATGGAACCCGAATAGGCGATAAACCCGGACTAGGGACTTGAGTGTTTAGGTAGGCCGTGGCCGACACCCACGTTGGGCTTCCGCTTGAAGGTTGCCGAGTACATGTCGTGTAAATGGCGGTAAGTGGTGAGAGCGCAGGTGAAGAAGTACACCCTGCAGGTTAACATCATCTATTCAATAGCCGTGTCCGCGAAAAGGACTTGGGTTGCTGTGCAGTTCATAGACAAGTGAAAGTGGATACTCTAAAATGCGCAAGATAAGCGTGAGTGCTATGCATGGCGTGCTCGTGGGGAGACAGGTGCGGATCCATAGTGGTGTATTGATATGGTGAATATGTGGACTCGTGTGCGCCACCTCAAAAGAGTTACTTGCGTTCGTAGTTTAGGATAGCCACCGAGTCAAAGCTGGCTTGTTCTCGTTAAACTCCACCATCCCTTTGTTGGTAATGATGCATATGTAGCTAGTTCTGATGTAAGTCTTGCTGGGTACATTTGTACTCACGTTTGCCTATTTTATGTTTTGCAGAGAGACTTCAGTCTCGCTAGTAGTTCCACGTGGACTTCGACGTTTAGCTTGATACCTCAGCTACAATCTTGTGCCATCGGCAGGATCTGGTAGATAGTCAGGCTTCTAAGCCTTTTTCATTTGTAGATGTCTATACTCAGACAAATTAGCTTCCGCTTGTGCTTTGATTTGTATGCTCTGAATGTTGGGTCATGAGACCCCTGTTTGTAATATCTCGCTCCTCGGAGCCTATTGAATAAAATACTTGAGTCGTAGAGTCATGTTGTGATGCCATGTTATATTTGCACATATCGAGCATATTGTGTGTATTTTATTGAAATGCTTGGTATGTGTGGGATCTGACTATCTAGTTGTTTATCTTTAGTAGCCTCTCTTACCGGGAAATGTCTCCTAGTGTTTACACTGAGCCATGGTAGCTTGTTCTTGCTCCTAACACTTAGGCTGGCGGCATGTGTCCTTCTTTGTTCCTCGTCTGTCCTTCGGGAAATGTCACGCGTTGAGTACCGGATTCTGTTAGCCGCTACAGCCCGGTTTACGAGTCCTGCTAGCCTAGTGCTACAGCCGGAACTCACTCGTGATAACCGACACGTTAAATCTTCGGGTCATGGATGTCTCGTCATTGTAAGTCATGCCACTTTGGGTTTACGACTAGCCATGTCAGCCGGGCTCCTTATCATATGGATGCTAGCGACACTATCATATACGTGTGCCAAAAGGCGCAAACGGTCCCGGGCAAAGGTAAGGCGACACACGTGGGAATACCGTGCGTGAGGCCGCAAAGTGATATGAGGTGTTACAGGCTAGATCGATGTGACATTGAGTCGGGGTCCTGACATGGGCCGCCGGGAGGGCTGGGTGGTGGGTTCAGCCAGGTAAGTGGGTTTTTCCATTTATTTCTATTTTGTTTTATTTTTGTAAGTTTGTAGCATTTCTAGAAATACTTAGACACCTTCAAAAATCACCAAACTGCACATGGCCACTGTTTGGAATATATCCAACATGGAACATTTTAGCTTTGGATTATTTGAGCATTTGAAATATTTTATAGTATTTAAATGCCCAAATTTAAATAACTAATGATTTAATCTAGTGACCTTAGGATGACCTACAAATTTGTGCACCATTTTTGGCAGTGGTTTAAGACCAAAGCAAAGATGATGAACATTTTAGAAGGGCATTTCAGGTTCATTGAAAATATTTTTTTAGTAAACCCTAGTTGGTTTCAGGGGGCGCTGGGGGTTCTATCATCCCCATTTCAGGTTTCTGATGAAAGATAAACATGATGCTAGCACTCTAGTGCATGAACTAGCTAGGGTGTGACAAATGGCAGCCATCGCGACCTCATCTGCGTGTGCGGCCGCGATTTTCTACTCCGTTGCCAAATGCTCCTTGATCTCCTGGCTATACTACGTGCACCATGGCTTAGGGTGGAGCTTATTTGGTGGAGGGGTTAGAGATTTGGGTGCAAGGTGTCGCGCCGACGGTTGGCGCATGTTGGATGTGGAAGGAGGAGGACGATGGGGGTCGGGTGTGGATTAACTGCCTGGATAGACAAGGTCGAGCAGCTTGAAGGAGGGTCGCCGGCGAGGGGGCGGTGCTGCAAGCAAGGAGTGAAGGTTTCAACTTGTAAAGGAAGGCGGAAACAGGGGAAATGTGGCTTTTGGTAAGGGGGAGGGGGCGGGGAGGTAGATATTTCAGCGGAAGCCGAAAATTTTGAATCGATTCAGCGAAAAAATTGTGCGCAAAGTGTCATCAGACATGGTCCCTTATCTAGAACTGTGTACGATATGTGAACATCACAAACGATTCAGATAGCTTAACCCGTGTGTGATGAGTTTGAATATCAAAAAATTTGGTTCCAATTTCCCTGGTTACAGTGGGCATCCACGTCATTGCATAATTTGGGTACACAAATGAGACTACAGCACACCCACACTTCTTAATCAAGCAAGTTCAACAAATAAACAGAGCTAGCTGACCTAAACATTACTATAACAAATTAAAGACCAGCGCTCTTAATTAAACAAAACAAAGAGTACTACTATGGCTGGTGCTCGTCGATCTCTGCCGCCTCCTCCATGTCCAGCTCGCTCCCGACGATCTCCTGGGGAAGGGGCTCCATGGCATCCATCACACCATACTTGGCAAGCATCTCACCATTTGTGTCCGCTTTCTCTTTGGAAAAGGCCGCCATGAGCTGGGTGTGGGCAGCCGCGATTTGGACTCAGACGGGCTCCATCGAGGCAAGGTATGCGGCGGAGGAACGGACGGCTACTCGAACGCCCTCGGCGATTGCCAACTCTTCGGCCTTGGGTTGTCGACCGTTGTCGGAGAAGCTTCATTCGATTTGTGCGGTGATCGCCACGAGCTGGGCATGGGCAGGCTTGACATGGTCGTGGGCGGCCTCAATCAGGGCTAAGGCCACCTCTCTGGAACGAACAGCTGTTGTGCCGCTCTCGCTAGTTCCTATCCCTGAGGCAGATGTTGCTGCCGCCACCTGAGAAGCAACTGCGGCCGTTTGGGCTGCTGTAGGATCGAAAGTATGTCTAGAGGGGGGGTGATTAGACTACTTGACAATATAAAAATTATGCCTTTTGATAAAGACAAGTTTTTGGCAGATTCACGACAATGATCAAGTCAAGCATCACCCTACACATGCAATTCTAGAGTATAGGCAGCGGAAAGTAAATTGCACATGTAGTAAAGAGAGGTGGAGAAGAGCAAACGCAATTTGGAGACACGGAGATTTTTCTCGTGGTTCCGATAGGTGGTGCTATCGTCAATCCACGTTGATGGAGACTTCAACCCACGGAGGGTAACGGCTGCGAGAGTCCACGGAGGGCTCCACCCACGAAGGGTCCACGAAGAAGCAACCTTGTCTATGCCATCATGGCCTATGCCCACGGAGGGCTAGCCTTACTCGGGGTAGATCTTCACGAAGTAGGCGATCTCCTTGCCCTTACAAACTTCTTGGTTCAACTCCACATCTCGTGGAGGCTCCCAAGCGACACCTAACCAATCTAGGAGGCACCACCCTCCAAAAGGTAATAGATGGTGTTGATGATGATGAACTCCTTGCTCTTGTTCTTCAAATGATAATCTCCCCAACACTCAACTCTCCTCACTGATTTGGCTGTGGTGGAAGAAAGGATTGAGTTGAAAGCAACTTGGGAAGGCTAGAGATCAAGCTTCATATGGTGGGAGTGGAGCAACTTGATCTCAACACAAGGGTAGGTAGTTCTCTTCTCAGAAATGTAAGGTAGGAGTGGTAGTACTTTCTAATGGCTCTCTCCACGAATGAAGAGGGGGTGGAGGGGTATTTATAGCCTCCACACAAAATCCAACCGTTACACACATTTGACCAATCTAGGTGGGACCGAAGTTGACAACTCGGTGAGACCGAAAGTTCAAATCATGTGAACGTTGGGATTTTCGGTGGGACCGAAAATACAAACTCGGTTAGTCCGATTCATGTAAAGACAAGAGCTTGCCAATCTCGGTGGGACCGACTTCATCATCTCGGTGACACCAATTTGATGACAGAAGGTTACAGAAGCTTGGCAACTCAAGATTCGGTGAGACCGAGTTCAGAATCGGAAAATCCGAGATTTCTAGGGTTTGGCTTTATGGCTGAGGTGGTTCATCTCGGTGTGGTGAAGTTTGGAATATCGGTGGGACCGAGATTACTTATGAGTGTATTATGGAAGTGAAAGTTGCTGATAGTTTAGGAGATGTATCACTAAGCACTTTGAGCAACCAGATCATTATCATAACCTCATCCCCTTTTAATAGTATTGGCTTTCCTATGGACTCAATGTGATCTTGGATCACTAAACCAAAAATGGAGTCTTGAGCTTTTGCCAATGCTTGCCTTAGCATTTTGAGGGGTCCACTTCTTCAGTCCTTGCCATACCCATATCACTGAACTTTCTGAAATGATTCTCAAGAAACTATTAGTTCAATGATATATATGTTGTTATTAATTACCAAAACCACCCGGGGATTAGTTGCACTTTCAATCTCCCCCTTTTTGGTAATTGATGACAACATATAGATCAAGCTTCGACAAAGGATATAATCAATGAATAATATCGTCGCTTTGAGAAGTATTTGATAAACAAGAGCTCCCCCTAAATTTGTGCATTATTTAAGATTTGCGTTTGAATGCAAATGCACAATCGATTAGGATCATGGGTCACTCTTCCATGTCACATACATCTTGGTGGAGCGCACAAAATGATAAGAATGAATAGCATGCACCCAATCACCAAGACATGAGTAAATGGTCATACAAGATAGGAATAGCATATGATAAGCATTAAGCACACATTAAAGCATAGTACGACCAAGCACTCATTAATGTAGAATGAAACGTAGTATCAAACACAAAGAATGTCTCAAAACCAAAAGTATCTCAAAGAAACCGCAAATGAACGAAAGAGCAAAAGCGCAAAGACAAAAGCACTCTCTCTCGAAGTCCTATGATCTATACAATTTCTCCCCTTTGGCAACAAGTTACCAAAAGTTTGAAAAAGCATAGAGCTAAGCGTCCACCGGGGACTCTGCTGGCGGCTCTATGCAGGTTGATGTTGGAGTTGATATGGCAGCATCGGCGAAGACTTCACTGATGTCTGTCTTTGGAGGAGTGGTCACCGAGCTGGAGCCGGAGCAACCGATGGAGCTGTGGGAGGTCTTTGGCTGTAGTCCTGGTGTCGATCCATCGGAATAGCAGTGATCGGGTCCTGTGGAAATCGGAGCGATCTGTTGATAAGCATCTGGACTAGGTCATCCTGCATCTCACGCATAAGCTCTTCCTTCTCCCTCTTTGCTTCCTCTATATCTGCCTCAAGCTTGTTGTGATTACTTGCACTTCATCGACTTCACATCCAGAGCGTGGATCTTGTCTTCAACAATCCTCTCTAGGCTCTCTGAGACTGCATAATGCTGGCAGGCATTGCTCAATCCTTTGGGTAGCTTCAAGTAGCTGTTCTCCAACACTCTTTGGTTTAGCTGCTGCTGCTGCTTCCTTGTCGACTTTGGCTTTCTTGGCAGCTTCAATCTTTGCTTGACCTTCGATCGACGTTGGATCCTCCTCATCCATCACAACAACATTATCCTCATGCTCAGGCTGCGGTGGTAAGTGTTCTCTATCCAACAAGAATGTGCCCGTGCCAAACTTGGCATTGATAAGCATCTGAATATGCGGGCAAATCCACACGACCTTTTACGGTCACCGCAGGTCCTCTTGATAGTTTGTACTATTAAGTCCATCACCTTGAAAGGTGCCTTCTCATCAAGTATATGCAGCATGTTGATAGAGTATCCTCGATCATGCGATGATGTCCAGACTTGGGCATCAAGGTATGCCTCGTAATAGTGTTTGTGGTAGGTAGACCTGCTCGGAGATAATACACCGAGCCGAGCTTCTAGATTCCCACATCCTTAGTCGGTACCTCTTTGTACATATTCTTCATGGATTCATGATTTTCTTGGGAATACCATACACATCAACATCATCCTCTCTTGCACCGGAGCATTCAGCAGTTCTGCCCATTCTTCAACGGAAGAAGAATATCTTTGGCCTTCACCATCCATGTGATCTTTCCATCCGGATAGAAATGAGTCAGGCATAGAATTGCATAATCATCTCATCATTCCAACTTGTCAACTTCGACCTACAAAGTCCGCAACACCACATGCGTTGAAGCTCTCATGCACATGTGGAAAGAAGTCTCTGTGCTCTTCGCTGTCAATGTATTTCCAATCAACATATCTTGTGTCCGCCACAATGGGCTTCTTGTCCATCAAGACAGCCTCATAGAAGTCCCGCTGCTCTCGGTGTGAAATCTGGGATCAACAGCAGTTCTTCTCCTCACAAACATATGGATCAGCTTGTCTCCATAGCCTAAGACCTCTATCTTTCCTTTCCTTCATGTTTTCAGCTTGAGGATGAGCATCATTGTGAAGTGGCAGTTTTGGACGAAGTTTCAAAGAAACTGGTCCTTCATCATCGACACTGTTGGTGGCACATCATCTTTGTTCTTCTCGATGCTTTGGAATGTTCTGATGTCTTCTTGGGCTTGGCAAAGGCTTTCTTTGGAGCTGCCTTGATGGAGCAGATTGCTTGGGCTTTGAGGTGGTTCCACCACGATGGCATCACTCATGAGCTTAGGCTTCTGAGGAGGCTGGGGTGCTTCCTCATCATCATCTTCCTCTGCTGCATCATCATGCACTAACCTCTTCCTCTTGGAAGTTTTTTTCACTTTGCTTGTAGCTTCTTCCATATTCAGCTTCTTAGCAACAGTTGATTCCTTCACTTTTCTGGTGCCCTTCTTAGTCTGCTGACCTTGAGGCTCTTTGGCAACAACTTTTCTCTTGGGTTTTGAGGTGACTTCTTCCTCAACAACAAAATCTGAGTCTTCTTCATCTGAGTTCCTCATCTTTCTCGCCCAGTGGTCAGAGGAGGCAAACCACTTGGTGTACTCCTCTCACCATCATCGATGAGCTGCTGGGATCGGGACTAGTGCCCGCCTCGAATATCTGCTATAGGTGACTCGACCTGTTCGGCATCACTGGCATCGACATGGCCGACAACCCGTGAATAGATAAGGTGTAGGCGAGTAGAAGAGTTATCACAAACTGCGAAGTTTTTGCAAACAAAATGAGTTCAAATTTTAGTATTGGGTTTTCACGAAGACATTTCGGTCGACCGAGTTTAAAATTCGTGAATCCAAGGGTTCAAATAGAAGCATTCACACCACTTTCGGTTGGACGAAGTGGGTTTCGATCCCGCCGAAAACACTAGGGTTTCACTAAATCCTCATTTCGTCACACCGATTTGCACAACTTCGGTTGGACCGAAGGTGCGATCAATGGCCATAGGCCAAATCGGTCATACCAAAAATGTAAAATCGGTCTCACCGAGATGTGTTCGGCGGAAACCTAACCCTAAAACTTTTACTCGAATCTAGTTCAAAAGAACCAATCTGGTGTTCAGGAAGATTTCAAACGTGGCAAGATTATAGGCAAACCAAACGTGCATTGAATCGGAGATGGGAGCACGAGTGGGATCGAAACTCACCCTAACTTGGTGGAGTTTCTCTACGGCGGCAACGGCGCGGAGAAGATGTCCGTTGACGGCGACGGAAACCTGAGGCGAGGGCGCACAGGCGACGACGGAGACGATCCGGAGACCAAGGCGACGGCAGCAAGGGGTGTGGGGGCGAAGCATTTGAAGTAGAAATCAACGCGTGCGGCCCTCGGAGTATATATACCCCTTCGCTGTCGGTGGGACCGAGTTGTAAAACTCGGTGGCACCGAGATGGATAACTGCAGAGCAGTTATGCACTTCGGTCACGCCGAAAATCACAACTCGGTTTCACCGAGGTGAAAACCTAGATCAATCTAAATGTTTTCGGTTTGACCGAATTTGAGTGGGTTGGTCTGATCGAAATAACTTAGAAGGTTTTGGAAGTTTAGCCTTTGACGGATCGGTGGCTCCGAGTGCTCCTCACTCGGAGGGTCCGAAAATGACTTGTTCAAAGTTTGTGATGTAAGCATGAATAGAATTTGAGACAAGAAAGCATAGATAGCTAGGGGAGGTACTTAGGCATTCTTGTCCATCCATTTGGTCAGAAAAATCAAAACGACCAAAGCAACAAATGGATGTCCTCGAATGGATAAAATCATGCATCCAACATGCTCACACAATTAGATAGCAAATGAAATATGTGTCAAACATGCACAATCAAAACTCTAGCAACTAACACACAATTTGTCGATGACTAGGTCATCTTTATATGAGTATATTGACTTAGGAGTCAAATGAGAACATTTGATCATAGGTCATACTCATCGTTTAAGCACAAGTGGGGTTACCACTTTTACATAAAGCATTAATGTGTTCACATCATTTGAAGATGCTTTAGCTCAATTCTTTAGAGCAAAGCTCCCCTAGATGTGAGAACCCTTTTAAAGGGTCAAACTAACCTTGGGTTGTCGTAGAAGACTTCATGTAGATGTTGAAGATGTGGATGCTCAATGTTGATGAAGATCATCAAGAGTTGGGAGCAATCCTTTGGATTCGGGCACTTTCAATACCTACATGGGTTAGTCCCACAAGGAACAAACAAGGATATCCATGGACATAGATTGAAGTTCACAATAGATGATGTCCATGAAAGCAATGATTACCTTGTCCCTTGACTTACCAACAAGAGGGTTTGTGACTCCATGAACTAGTGCATAATGTGGAAGTTGATTGCACAAGTTCTTGCCAAAATGAATGTGAGTGAAGTATGTTGGCAGAGTCACCCTCAAGAACTCTCTAGTTCTTCTTCTTCGGGACCCACATCATCTTGATGGGAATCCTTGGGGTTGTAGTTGAGCTTGACGAAGTAGAACTTGACGTTTCCTTGGGAACCCACTTGACCATGGCTTTAGGTGCTTCAATAAATGCATCAATCTCCTCTTGAAGCTTGTCCTTGCCTTTTAGCTTGTGGTCTTGTGGTGGAAGATCATCTTGTGCTTGTTCCACATTGGAAGAAGTAGGATCATACTTCTCCTTTTGAGAAACAAACTTTGGAGTGGGATATTGACCTTCTTCCCATTCAACACCCTCGGCGTTGAACTTTCGCTCAAAACCAATTCCTTGATTCTTCCGGTGCCTTCCTTGCTTGCGAACAATTTCCTCAAAGTTCTTGCTTCCGCAAGGCTCTTGTAGACACCTTTCTCTATAATCCCTTTCAATAAACTATTTTCTTGCTCAAGTGTAACTTGGCTTGAAACATTGTTAGTGGAATCAAGAGAACTACTAGAGGTAACAACATTAGATTTAGCATGGTTATTGTTACTACTAGATGAAGAATTTTTCTTATGCTTGTCATGCTTAGTTTTAATAGGTGGCAAGAAATTTGACAAGAGAAGTCGTTTGGCAAGATATGAAGAACTTTTCTTTCGAAGATCGTCATTGATTGCTTTTAGAAACTCATGTTCTTGCTCTAGAGTGAGCTTCTCGAAGCGTAGCTTCTCATGAGATCTTAGGAGCTCTCTATGATCTTCTTGAGTTGTTTCATGAGCTAACTTAAGAGTGTTTAGTTCTTTAGTTAGACGCTCAATCTCCTTCATAGCATTGTCATTCGACTCTTCTCGACTATAAAGACTACTAGCATGTTCATCATTACTAGGCTCACTAGATTTATCATGTAAGAGCTCATCTTCACCAAGCAAGTCATCCTCATCACTATCAAAGTCAATGAATTCATGGTGTGATACCTTGGGGCCTTTAGCCATGAAGCATCTTCCAATTCCCTCATTTGGTGAATCAAATAAGTCGTAGGAGTTGGAGTTGGAGGATACGAGAGCAAGACCGCAACACCTTCATCTTGATCAGAGTCGGAGTTGGAGTGATAGCTTCTTTCAGATTGATTGTCGAGTCGGAGCCGGAGACCCATTCACCTACATGAGCTTGATGTTTTCTTCTTGTGTAGCTCCTTGATGACTTGTCTTTCCTCTCCTAATCCTTGCTTCTCCGAGAGGGTCTTCGCTCATAACGATCATCTCTACTCCTTCTCTCTTTCCGAGGTGACTCATCTCTTGAGCTTCTTCTTCTTGGAGATTCTTCTCTTCTCTTGTGGGGAGCCGAACACTCATTTGAGTAGTGTCCGGTCTTCCACAATTGTAGCAGCTTCGATCACGACTAGAAGATCTCTTTTCATCATATGATCTAGACTTTGAGCTTCTCTCTTTGATTCTACTCTTGTAGAATTTGTTGAAGTTCTTCACCATTAGGCTTATCTCTTCATTGGAAACTAGCTTGTCACTTGAGGTTGTGGGAGCATCACATGTAGCTTTGTAAGCACCACTTGACTTGTTGTGAAGCTCTTCCTTATCTTTAAGTGTCATCTCATGAGCAACAATTCTTCCAATGACTTGGTTGGCTTGAGATTCTTGTAGTTTGGCATCATTTGGATCAAAGTGCACACGGTGTCATACTTTCCATCCAAAGCTCTGAGAATCTTCTTGATGATGAATCGGTCGGTCATTTCTTCGCTTCCTAAGCCGGCAATCTCATTTGTGATGAGAGCAAGCCTAGAGTACATTTCAGCGACTCCTTCACCTTCCTTCATCTTGAACTTGTCAAGTTGACCTTGAAGAACATCTAGCTTTGATTCTTTCACGGACTCGGTACCTTCGTGCATTTCAACCAAAGTATCCCAAATCTCTTTTGCATTCTCAAGACGGCTGATTTTGTTGAACTCCTCGGGACACAAAGCATTGAAGAGAATGTCACAAGCTTGAGCATTGTTTTGCAACATCCGCAATTCATCCGTTGTAGCTTCACGATCCGGAACTTTTCCTTCCTCGAATAATTCACCTTGCATACCAACACAAATAATGCCCCATGCGGCTGGGTTATGTCCAAGAATATGCATTTTCATTTTATGCTTCCAACTAGCAAAGTTTGTACCATCAAAGTAAGGACCTCTACGAAAATTACCCTCACTAGACGCCATACTCTCCTAGGTTGTGAAACCAAGCTTATGGAGTCCAATGCAATGGAAACCAATACAATGGAGACCAAAGCTCTGATACCACTTGTAGGATCGAAAGTATGTCTATAGGGGGGGTGATTAGACTACTTGACAATATAAAAATTATGCCTTTTGATAAAGACAAGTTTTTGGCAGATTCACGACAATGATCAAGTCAAGCATCACCCTACACATGCAATTCTAGAGTATAGGCAGCGGAAAGTAAATTGCACATGTAGTAAAGAGAGGTGGAGAAGAGCAAACGCAATTTGGAGACACGGAGATTTTTCTCGTGGTTCCGATAGGTGGTGCTATCGTCAATCCACGTTGATGGAGACTTCAACCCACGGAGCGTAACGGCTGCGAGAGTCCACAGAGGGCTCCACCCACGAAGGGTCCACGAAGAAGCAACCTTGTCTATGCCATCATGGCCTACGCCCACGGAGGGCTAGCCTTACTCGGGGTAGATCTTCACGAAGTAGGCGATCTCCTTGCCCTTACAAACTTCTTGGTTCAACTCCACATCTCGACGGAGGCTCCCAAGCGACACCTAACCAATCTAGGAGGCACCACCCTCCAAAAGGTAATAGATGGTGTTGATGATGATGAACTCCTTGCTCTTGTGCTTCAAATGATAATCTCCCCAACACTCAACTCTCCTCACTGATTTGGCTGTGGTGGAAGAAAGGATTGAGTGGAAAGCAACTTGGGAAGGCTAGAGATCAAGCTTCATATGGTGGGAGTGGAGCAACTTGATGTCAACACAAGGGTAGGTAGTTCTCTTCTCGAAATGTAAGGTAGGAGTGGTAGTACTTTCGATGGCTCTCTCCACGAATGAAGAGGGGGTGGAGGGTATTTATAGCCTCCACACAAAATCCAACCGTTACACACATTTGACCAATCTCGGTGGGACGAAGTTGACAACTCGGTGAGACCGAAAGTTCAAATCATGTGAACGTTGGGATTTTCGTGGGACCGAAAATACAAACTCGGTTAGTCCGATTCATGTAAAGACAAGAGCTTGCCAATCTCGGTGGGACCGACTTCATCATCTCGGTGACACCGATTTGATGACGAAGGTTCTGAAGCTTGGCAACTCAAGTTTCGTGAGACCGAGTTCGAATCGGAAAATCCGAGATTTCTAGGGTTTGGCTTTATGGCTGAGGTGGTTCATCTCGGTGTGGTGAGTTTGGAATATCGGTGGGACCGAGATTACTTATGAGTGTATTATGGAAGTGAAAGTTCTTGATAGTTTAGGAGATGTATCACTAAGCACTTTGAGCAACCAGATCATTATCATAACCTCATCCCCTTTAATAGTATTGGCTTTCCTATGGACTCAATGTGATCTTGGATCACTAAACCAAAAATGGAGTCTTGAACTTTTGCC
Organism: Aegilops speltoides; assembly: GCA_021437245.1. Classification (NCBI taxonomy): domain Eukaryota; kingdom Viridiplantae; phylum Streptophyta; class Magnoliopsida; order Poales; family Poaceae; genus Aegilops; species Aegilops speltoides. The sequence goes on from CM038146.1 coordinate 269,471,113, forward strand.
AATGCTTGCCTTAGCATTTTGAGGGGTCCACTTCTTGATCCTTGCTGCACCCATATCACTGAACTTTCTGAAATGATTCTCAAGAAACTATTAGTTCAATGATATATATGTTGTTATTAATTACCAAAACCACCCGGGGATTAGTTGCACTTTCAGCTGCCTTGGCTGCCCGATCGCAGATTGCGGTCGTGCTCATGCACCTTGTTAGGACACGCATAGCGGCTGCAGCCGCGCTCTCGCCTGAGTGAGCCACCGAAGTTTCCCTCACCTAGCGGGTCCACGTCCTCATCTTTCACGAGTGACGATTGAATAGTGAAATGATATTTGGTGAGTGAGCTAGTGTGCTTGACACACCAGCCGTGGACTATACCGATGCACCTTCTCGCATAAGCTATAGGCGTACTATGCTCCGACGGTCCTCCAAGATATTTTGTATTGCATCTTACATAGTTGGTGATAATATATTGTCTGCGATCTACTTGAACTTCCATCTTGATTTGAATTACATAATGGGGTCACAGCGGCAAAGGAGGGTGTTTGAATTGCTAGAACTTTTATCTGCAGTGAACATGCAACTATATGTGGGTTGTAAAAAAATTGGAATTATCCAGGGTTCGTTTGGACATTTTTATGCATTAGCTTTGTTTTCTAGCCATTTCAGGTGCACAATTCAAAATTAAAATACATGCACGTGCTCCGGTGCACCAAAATGGGTTGTAAAATCATATATGTGTCCATGGGTTTATGCTTATGTCCCATGCAAGAAATGGGGATAAATTTCGAACACCATGGCACTCTGGCTCTCCAGCAAATGTTGAGGTACTTGCTTTGTAATCTAGTAAATACAAAACCCGTCTAAAATTCATGAACCTTGGCATGCTATCATGGAATGGCATCAACATGCTGGGTAAAAAATATTGTCCCATTTGGAGCAGGTTATGGTATAACTTCTCACAAACCAGAGCTTCTCACAAGAAGCCTCATGGTTGCGTTAGGGAAACGTGTCACCTTTGTGGACAAAACGATATTTGTCGCCTCTTCTTGCTTTCAATTTTTTTCTGGTGTCAACATAGAACAACAGGAGTGTCGTGTTAAATTTTGGAATTTTTCAGGGATCATTTGGACATTTTTATATGTTAACCGAGTTTTCTAGGCATTTATGTGCATAATTCAAAATTGAACTACATGCACATGCTCCAGGGCATAAAAATGGGTTGAAAAATCAAATGTGTGTCCTTGGTTGCAAGCTCCGCTAACATTGAGATACTTGGTTTTAAAATTCTAGTAAATCGAAAACTCGTATGAAATTCATGAAACTTGACATGATATCATGGAATGGCATCGACATACCGTGGTAAAAATATTATCCCATTTGGGTCAGGTTTGGGTATAAGCTTCCCGCAAACTAGAGCTTCTCAGAATAAGCCTGACGGTTTCGCTAGGGAACGTCCAACCTTGGGGGACGAAATGATATTTTTTGCCTCTTCTTACTTTCAAAAAATTTCTCGTGTCAATATAGAACAACAGGAGTGTTGTGTCAATTTTTGGAATTTTTGGGGATTCGCTTGGACATTTTTATACATTAACTGAGTTTTATATGCATTTATGTGCATAATTCAAATTTGAACTACATGCACATGCTCCAGTGCATATAAATGGGTTCAAAATCGAAATGTGTGTCCTTGGTTGCATGCTTAAGTCCCATGCAAGAAATGAGAATGAATGTCAAACACCTTGCCACCGTCGCTGGGCCGCTAACATTGAGATACATGGTTTTTAAATTCTAGTTAATCGAAAAAATGTCTGAAATTTACGAAACTTGACATGCTAGCATGGAACGGCATCAACATGTCGTGGTAAAAATATTGTCCCATTTGGGGAAGGTTGGGACATAAGCTTCTCTTAAACCATAGCTTCTCACAACAAGCCTCGTTGTTACGGTAGGGAACGTTTCACCTTTCTGGACGAAACGATATCCATTGCCTCTTCTTTATTTCAATTTTTTGTAGTGTCAACATAGAACAACAGGAGTGTTGTGTTAAATTTAGGAATTTTTCGGGGTTCATTTGGATATTTTTATTCGTTAACTGAGCTTTCTTTGCATTTATGTGCATAATTTAAATTTGAACTATAGGTACGTGTTCTAGTGTATGTAAATTGGTTGAAAAAACAAATATGTGTCCTTGGTTGCATGCTCCATGCAAGAAATGGGAATGAATGTCAAACACCTTGCCACCGTCGTTCGGCCGCAAACATTGAGATACATGGTTTTAAATTCTAGTAAATCCAAAACTCGTCTGAAGTTCATGAAACTTGACATGCTATCACGGAGCGGCATCACCATGCCGTGGTAAAAAATTTGTCCCATTTGTTGCAGGTTTGGGTATAAGCTTCTCGCAAACCAGAGCTTCTCACAACAAGCCTGATGGTTTCGGTAGGGAGTGTGCCACCTTTGGGACGAAACAATATCCATTGCCTCTTCTTGCTTTCAAATTTTTTCTAGTGTCAACATAGAACGACAGGAGTGTTGTGTCAATTTTTGGCATTTTTCGGGGTTCGCTTGGACATTTTTATACATTAACTGGGTTTTCTAGGCATTTTGTGTGCATAATTCAAATTTGAACTACATGCACATGCTCCTGTGCAGAAAATGGGTTGGCATATCAAATGTGTCATGGGTTTGTCACGGCAGATGCCCTTGTGAAGGACTTAGGTGTGCAGCCATCGCAACTAGGTTAGCTTGAAGGGGTTGAACGGGATAAACACTGGTACGCGTTGGTGCTATACAAATGGTTTTTAACCCCTTTCCGCGACGACATTTGAAACCATCGCCAAGTGAGTGTGGGCGATTGGGGGGTCCTTCCCACACGACCCAGAAACCGTCGGGGATAGGCCCTCGTGGCACACAAGCTAGGGCAAAATGAGCTCGTGTGCGATCGGGCGAGGCATCGAAATTCAATTGTTTCCGTTCGTATGTACGTCCCACACGGTGAATCCCAGAAAAACATTTCCGTTCCTATGTACGTCCCACACAGTGAATCCAGGGAAAAGGTTTCTGTTCGTATGCACTTCCCACACTGTCAATCCAGGCAAAACGTTTCCGTTCATATGTACATCCCACACAGTCAATCCAGGAAAAACGTTTCCGTTCGTATGTACATCCCACATAGGTTTATGTATAGGCTTGTGTGTGATACGTGTAACTATCACACACGCTCTGCCTTGGTTAACCATTTGCTTTTATCAAGTACATCACACACGATTTGATGAAGAAAACTATGTGGCATTGGGCTATCCATCACAAGCGCTTTTACTTCTAGAACCGTTTGCAAAGTTCCATGACCCATTTTGCAGGTTTATTAGTTTACAATTAATAATTCCAGTATTACGCAGATTCACATTTCATATCTGACAACTGTTTGCCAATTTCATATCAGGCACATAGATATATTTTAACATCACAGTACGATATCTACCGGAAAACAGCACAGTACAACATATAGATAGTTCAACTTCATAAGAACAATATTAGAAAAATATATTCATTTCCCTAATCGAGATCATCCAGGCTCGCCTTATCCACCTCTGCTTTCAGATCAGTAAGAAGCTGTTCTGCACAGGCCAACTGGGAAAGTGCCTCCTCCTTCGCCAACACCATCTTAGCTCTGATTTAAAAAATCTGAGCTCATTCTCCACCTTCCTCTTTTTATCCCGCATCTTCAAATATTCTTCAGCGTTGACAACACTTTCTCTAAGCCTACCTCTGTTCTCTTCCTAATACATGCTCCAGAGCTTTGCTAGGCACATCTTCAAAGACTGTGGCCACTCTTGATCAACCCACTCCAAGTGTGAACACTTCCGTTCATCCTATAATATTTAAAACTAAATTTGTAACAATTGTAGGGAAAATGGGTTTATAGCAACATAGAAAATCACCAATACTTATTTTGAAAAACTAAAGAAACAGGTTAATTATGACATATCATCTAAAAAAGATCAATGTGCAAATGAATTAATTGCTACTGACACAACAACCAAATTCTGAAACATCAGAATCTATAATTAACTACAACAACGCTACAAGTTCTTACTCATGTACTATAAATAATAAATTGAACATTTTAAGAGGAAGGTAAATATAACTGCAACAACATAGCGACAGAGTTTGGATGACAGCAAATTGGTACTAACAGGTGTGTACATGCACAAATTTAGTAACATAGAACTAATAGCACTAAGGCGTCCACTATGTATGCCAAAACCGGTGTAAAGACAATTGTTGCTACATCTCGCACTAGTGCCCTACACTGGCGAGCCGATGCAGCGGAAAAAATCAGGGACCCAAACTCCGGAGCAGCTAGTTGCTTCGACACCCAGTTCCTTCGTGCCATAAAGATTTAGTAGTTTACTGCTTGGCTGCTCGGATGTGTGGACAAGTTGGCTCCACAAAATGCTGAAGCGGTGCCAAATAATTTTCTAATTGCACCGCTGATGATATGGCAAAAAATTTAGGTACTAGGTACAAACTGTGACACTGTCTTAGGATGCGTTTGGTTCAAGGTGTGGTATGAATGGTTTGGGACCGTGACAGTGGCTGAATCACATCTAACAAATGATTTGTAACAAGGAAAGAGGGTCTAACCTTCTCTGCACATTCCAGAAACTTCCTCCCACTGTCCACAGATTCAAACGCAACTAGCTTCACGCACAGTGATTGATGGTGACAACGAGCAGATAGATCTTCAGCCACACCGCTCCATTCGTTGTGTCCTAGGGAACTACAAGAGGAAGAAATGACTCAAATCGACCGCCAGGTAAAAATCATTCATTCCAAGTCATGGCCCGAGAGAGAGAAGAGAGGCATACCAGGTGGTGAAGGAGTCGTCGAAGGAGGAGGAACCACTGGAGAGGTGAAGAAGACCATGGCGACCACGGCGATAGGATGCGAGACAGCGAGAGCGAGGAAGCCAGCGAGGAAGTGTCTATAGCTTAGGAAGGAAGGAAGGGGGAAACAGGGGAAATGTGACTTGTGGTCAGGGAGAAAAGGGGATGGGGAGGGGGAGGGTAGATATTTCGGCGGTAGGCCAAAAAATTTGAAATTTGGAGGGAAACTTTGCGCGTGGTGCCGCCGGACACCATTCACTTTGAACGATAGTGTGCATCGCAAACGATTCTTCTGCTTAACGCGCATGGGATGAGTTTGATAATTGAAATTTTGGTGGAAATTTCCCCGCGTATGTCATTGCAAAATTTAACATCGCTTGCTAATTTGGGCACACAAAAGAGTGTACAGCACACGGACCAGACTTACTGAATCGAGAAATTTTAGTAATTAAACAGAGACAGTTCACCAAAACATTTCTGTAACAAAAGACCAACACTAAAAACAAAGCCTAAGTACGAAATTTTTTAACAAATCCACAGCCGCGCCAACCTATGCATCGCCAGTGTGAGATGAGATATTGATGACTTGTCCTGGCGACATGCCGCCATTGGTGGACTCCGCATCCCCCTGCTAAAGTTGACCTCATCCTGGTCCTCGTCCTCAGTGCTGCCCTCAAGGTTGTAGTACTCGTAGTAGTGGTTGTGCCAGAGCTCGCGTTGGTACTCCACCGCCGATTCCTCGATGGACAGACTCTTCTCTACCTCGACCTGGGTCACATGCAACTCCTCCTCCTGGCGCTCCTCGATCTCCACCGCCTCCTGCATCTCCAGCTCCCGCTCGACGACCTCATGAGGAAGCAGGTGCTCCATAGCCACCGCCGCCTTTTCGGACGTGGGTTGCATGCTAGATTCTGAGGTGGCCCGAAATATCTTGGCGTGGATGGCCTCGACCCGGGCCAGGGTGACATCGGCGGCACGGACAACAGCTCGAGCGCACTCGGCGTTTGCAGCCGCCGTCGTAGCAGCTGTAGCCGTCTCGGCTGCTGCAACTGCCATGTCGGTTGCTGCTGACACCCTCTCAGCGGAAGTGGCCGCGCTCAATGCGGATGAAGTGGCAGTCACGGCGTAGGCAGCCGCGCTATCGGTGCAGGCGGTGGCGCTCGAGGGGGACGCGGCCATTGTATGGGCCTTCACGAAGCGTTTCCACGACGTCATCTTTGCAAGAAGGGGGTGCGGGAATGGGATCGGGATTTGTGGATTCGGGGGTTGCCGACACTGGAGCAGATGAGCCGGCGAAGCTTAAGGGGGAAGACGTAAATAGACCCAGAATTTTTCATCGCAAACGATTCCTACAAAACAACTGTGTGTGATGTAGTAGATATTTTTTATTAGTTTTGAAACAAGAATTTGGAGTGAAGTGGCAATGGATGGTGTTTTAAATGTACGAGAAAATTTGTAGTACTAAAACAACTGTAATGTCAAATTTTGGAAAATTTCTGGGGTCATTTGACCTTTTAAGACTTTTAACTGATTTTCTATCCATATAATGGCCATAATTGAAATTTGAACTACATGTACATGCAGCAGCTAACCAAAACGGTTTGAAAAGTCATATTTTGTGTACTTCAGCGTGATTTAATTCCACATGCGGAAAATTGGAAGGAATTATCAAATATATTGGTCTAACGGCTATGACACAATTAAGCATGGAGTGCCATGGCATTTAAATTCCAAAAAAAATAAAACATGAAACCTTGCTTGATGTTGTCGGTGGGAAATGGCACCTATGGGATCACTGGAATCCCTACTACGGTCGGCGGGTGCGAGGTTGTGGAAAGAGCGGATCTTGGGGCCAACACAAAGATCGTTTACCTAGGTTCTGGCCGCGAGGATGCAAAATACCCTAGTCCTGCTTTGGTGTATATTTGAGTGTTCTTGAACTAGCTATGGTGTGTGCGTAGTACAAAAGAGCCAAATCCCTCTCCAGTATGCCTCGGTCCTCCTTTCATAGAAACAAGGGATGCCACAGTGGCACATAAGAGGTGGAAAGGTGTAAAGTGGCTGAGCTTATCGCCTGTCATTATGGGACAAAACGCATTAAATGCGCCCCTTAGGTGTCCCTTGCTTTATTGGGGACGGTCACGAGGCCCGTCCCGTCCGTCACCGCCTCGCCTTGCTTCGACACGCGTCCTGGCCAACGTGGCGTGCGGCGCCATGTATGCTGGCAGGCTGCTGAGCTGGTGCGGTGGCAGTGTCTTCATGAAGATCTGCATGCCACCATGCAGGCGCTTGCTAAGTCAGTCTAGAGGCCACACGTCGCCACGCAGGTGCTTGCCTAGCTCGATGAGCCGGTATCTGCATGGGAACGGCGGTGGAGTCTTGGCAGATGCAGGCCCGGTCACGGCCCCACTGATTTCCTCGGCAAGGGTCCTGCCGGGGTCACGGCAACGGTCTTGCCGGGGTCCCGACAAGGGTCTTGCCGCAACATCGCGGTCGTCCCCGCCAAGGATCTCGCCGGAGGTTTTGTGGATTTCCTCGGCAAGGATCTTGCCGAGGATCGTCGTCTTTTGGTCCTCATCTGATCTCGCGTGTTCATGATCTTCACGAAGATCTGCATGCCACCATGGAGGCGCCTCCTGAGCCTTGTTTCCAATGTGCTTGATGGCATTGGATCCCTTGGGCTCAAGGGTGGCGCGCTCTGCTGGCGTTGGGCAAGTTGCCCCGGCAAGGTTCTTGCCGGGGCTGCGGAGGCTGCCCCGGCAAGGGTCTTGCCTGGGGAGTCTACCTCGCCCTCTTGCTTCCTGTGTCTCTGGTCTTGGCTTTCCTTTGATTGTCTTGTTGCTTTGGCTTCCCTCCTTTGCCCTACTAAGTCTGGCCGCGGGCGTGGCTCTGACTGCCTGTGCACAAGTAAAGGGGTATGAAAGAGAGCCCCTACTTTTGTACAACGACAGAAGCCCCCGAGCCTGGGCCACACATAAGTGCAACGCGTTGTTGAGCTAGGCCCAGAATGGTGCATAGGCAGGCGGGGCGGATTTTTACCGCGGTAACTTCTTCGTCCGCTGCGCTTCCCCACGACCCGTGTTGAATGCACGACGTGGAGGGTCGTGCATGACGTGGGCGTCATGCGTGGGGCGCATGCTGCACTCATGCGTCATATCGCAGTGAATGGTAAAGAGGCTGTTGCGCCTTCCCCATAAAAAGGAATAACCGCAGGCGCGCTGCTCATTTACCCTCTGCGCCTCTCCCAATCTCAGGACCGCCGTCCCTATCTTCTTCCTCCTCAAGCTCTTGCTTTTGCTCGTCGCCACTATTCCCCCATTGCTCTTGATCCTTCGCCTTCTTCTAGCCGCCATGGCGCCCAAAACTAGCAGGGGCAAGGGAGCGGCCAAGGATGCCGGGGAGAGGGAGGCACGGGAGAGCAAGCCGGCGGTGCGGCGGACGCAGCTCGCCTACCTCCCGTCGACGGTCGATACGATCCACCTCAAGAACTTCTTCTTACCCCTATGGGGGAGGAAGACGACGAGGAACCCTACCACTCACGTCATCCCCACCGATTGCGCCATGGCCGGCCCAAATCGGTACCCCTTTTTTGTCGATTTCTTCTCCTGCGGGCTCTGCTCCCCATTCTCTGACTTTTTCAACGACGTCATGCGCACCTACGGCTTCCATCTTTTGGATCTCATGCCGAACGCCGTGGTGTGCATGGCTGTCTTTGCCCACCTCTGCGAGGGCTTTGCCGGGGTGCTCCCCAGCATGGCGCTCTTCCGCCACTACTCCCCTCGCATCGAACCCGGGGGCGCCATCTCTGGAGCATCTCCTAGATCCCGAGGGCCCAAGAAAAAGGGACATATCCGGAGGGTGCCCAAAAGGAGAGGTGGGAGGAGTGGTGGGGCCAGTGGTGCTGGATCGAGGAGAAGAACCCGCCGGAGTTCTGCCGGGTTCGTTAGTGCCCGCCGACCCGCCGCGGGGACTGGAGTGACCTCGACACCAACGACGAGAAGCTTTCGATCACCACCACAAGGATCCATTGCCTCGCCATGGCCGGGGTCACCCTTGAGATGATTGGGGCGGACTTCATCCATCGCCGGATCGCCCCACTGCACAACAAGGGGAAGCCTGCCTGGGACTTCAAGAATGCGGCTGACGTCATGAGGCTCTGCCCTGGCCTGAAGCATAACTTCACGATGATTGGGCATGCCTATTTCCGTCAAAAGCTCTTTCAGCTTGACCTGTACAACGATGGCAGGGTGGAGAGGACCGGCAGGGCCACGAAAGCCAGCAAGGCCGTCAAGGGGCCCCTGTTTGGGTTGCCGGCGGGAGTGGTCCGCTAAGCAACGACTCTTGCCAGTCCGCCATCCTTGACATGATGCCAGTCTTCAATGCGCACGGCCTCAACCCGTCCTGGGCCGAGCCCCCGGCACACGAAGTGCAGGAGTTCTTCGATGACTTGTCAGAGGGCTATGACCATGACGAGTCGCTGCTCATTCAGGAAACCACTGAGGCAGAGCTGGACTACATCGCCGCCAGGGTGGCAGAGGCGGAGCTTGCCAGGGAGGCTGGCAACACTGGCGGCATGGAGGATGAGCCCGACATGGCAGTGGAGGAGAGGGAGCTCGCCTAGTGGGCGGGGTCCGCCGGGGAGGCCAGCAGTGTCAACACTGAGGCCCCCCTTGTTGAGGATGTGGTCGATGAGTCGACCGAGGAAGAGGCCGAGGCCGACAACCCTCCGGCCATGGGGAAAATGCATGTCCTGCGGCACGCCAGCTCTGGCGAGCCGGTCCGGCCCGGCAGGACCGAACTGCGGCAAGAGGTCTAGGGGGAGTCCGTGCGCCTGACGAGGGCCGCAACAACGAAGAAGGTGGTGAAGGCTGCTGTGGCAAAGAGGAAAGCGACCACCTCTTCCTCGTCCAAGCCGGACTCCATCCCCTTCCCCTCCTCCCGCAGATGTCGACACCGAGGTCATCTTCGATTTTGGGTCTCTCAGCCCAAGGAGGAAGAGGAAGGCAGCAGAAGAGGAGGTGGAGGACGAGTAAGTATCTTGCCCTTCGTCATCTCCATCCTTTCAGACCGCGCCACTTTTATCGACTTGTTTTCAACTTCACAAGGACAGAGAGACACTGGCCCAGAGGGTGGAGAAGAGGGCCAGGGCCTCGACGGGTGACCAGCCCCTGGCGGGCGCTTCGCGCACGCCGGTGGTGGCGATCAGCCCGGACAGCAGCCCCTGGCGCATCCCCCGTCTCAGCCCCCAGCGTGCATTCACCACTCACTCCTCATCAATGTGTGTTGGGGTACGATCCCTTGGCACTGACCTTGCCGTGGCTGCAGGAGGAGGACGGCAGCAGGAGGAGCCACCAAGGTCCACCCCCAACACGTCGCCCCCATCAACCACGCCGCCCCGAGGGGCGTCCCCGGCAAGGGTGCCAAGCACTGAGCCTATGTGCATGGAGGAGGAGGAGGCGAACTTGGGCGCTAGTGGCTCCGTCTCAGCAATAGATGTTGGCGGGGAGGGGCCACTTCTTCCCAGCCCAGCACGGGTAAGTTATTCGCTTTCTGTCCCTGTTCTTTCTTCCTTCTTTTTGAACCTCGGTCTTGGCTTCGCCTCATTCCCCTTCTCGGTATCCAGATCCTCCCTCGGCGGACCGTGAGGACATCAAAGCCGTCATCAAGGAGGTCGCCAGGGACGCTGAGGCCGAGGCCGACAAGATCGCTGCCGAGGAGGCCGTCAAGGCCTCTACTGAAGACGCCGCCAAGGGGCCTGCCGGAGGGACTGGCAAGGCTGCTGCCGAGGAAGCCCGCAAGGGCGCCGTCGAGGAGGCCGGCAAGGGGCCTGCCGGGGAGGCCGGCAAGGCTGCTGCTTTGGAGGGGGTGGTCGATGATAAACCATCCTCCTCCGCTTCCTCTGGCTCGGGCACGTACTTGATGGTGGGCGACGACCTGTTCGTCCACCTTCCAGGGACGGCGGGCACCAGGGCGCCGGCCGAGGGGGACGTGTTTGACGACGAGGCGCTCGCCACCGTCAGGCTCCAGGTTGTTGACGAACCATGCGCCGGTGGCGGCAGTTCTCAAGAGGAGCGGCTCCTTTGGGCCATGAGTGTCGAGTTCCAGAAGCTCCAGGCGCTTCACCTTGCCCGCCTAGACAAGGCGAAATCCAGGATGGCGGTGGTGGAGAAGGCGGAGGCGGACCTCGAGGAGCACGTCGCTGAGGCGTACGCCTGGTTCCGCCAGGCCCACGAGGAGCTGAAGGCCACCCAAGATCTGCTGGACGAGCGCAAGCAAGAGGTCATCTTGAAGCAGGCCGACGCCGAGAAGGCCCAGGAGGCGGCGAGGGAACAGGCCGCCAGGGATGAGGCCGCCTGGCACCAGCACCAGGCCGAGCTGGACTCCTAGGAGAAGGACCTTGCCGCTCGTGAGGAGGCGCTCGCCGCCACACTCCATGGCAAGGATGAGAAGGTCGAGAGGATTGTCGCATAGCGGACTCAGGTGCTGGAGCAGAGGCACAAGGAGGCACTCAATGCTTAAGCCCTGGTCCATGACGACAAGGTGAAGGAGCTGGAGGTGGAGTGGGACGGCCTGAAGAACAAGGCCCTGGAGCGGGCAAAGGAGAAGGACACGGTCAACAGCGCCTTGGTGGAGGCGCAAGCCGTAGTCCTCGGCAAGGCCGAGCTACTCACCCAAGCCAACGACTCCATCAAAGACCTAAAGCTAAAGCTGGAGGGTCCTGAGGGGACGCTTTCAGAGGTCAGGGCACGGGAGGAGACCCTGACCAAGAATCTGGAGGAGGAGAGGCAGCTGCAGAAGAATGAGGCCACCAACTATGAGGATTTCATGAAAGGCAAGAACCTCTGGATCAGCCGCCCCGCCGACGTCGCCGGCAGGATCACCAAGAAGCTGGCTGCCATGGGGATGCTGAACGTGAGGTACGCCCCAGAGCCGAACATGAGTCCCAACGCCAAGCTGACCCTGTTCTTCGAGGGCGTTCTTGGAGCCTTGGAGCAGTTTCTCTCTAACAGAGCGAGCTCCCTGGCCCATGAAACCCGGCAGCTTTGCCGGGGTGCCCTGACCAAGGTCCTCACCAAGGTGGAATACTAGAACCCCAACCTCGACTTCGACGTCGCGCTGGAGAGCTTGCCGGAGGATGTGGACCTCACGACGCTCGAGGAGCGTATCGAGCCCATCATCAGCCGCATCGACGGAATTCAGAGGGTTGAAGGCCAGCACGGGCACCCCGTTTCTCATCGCCGTTGTAGGTTCACGACCAAGGCAATTTTTATCTTTAGTTAGAACTGCAGCAACAATTGATGTAATATAACTCTGTAGTACTTTGAAATGATGCATGTTATTTTCCAATTTGATCTCTCTTTGTATGTCCACCCTACGTTAATTGGGTAGGCTTGCCAGCGCGGAAACCCATGCCACGGTGCCTCGAGGATGGATCCCCAATAGCCTGCCGGGTGTGCTTGCTGCCAGGTGAACCACCTTACCGTTCTCGGCGCTGCCGCTCGAACTGTCGAGTGGACTCGAGACAGAACGAGAGCATTGCCAATAGCGGAAGGCCACCCTGCTGTTCTCGACGCAGCCGCTTGAACGGTTGAGCGGACTCGAGGCAGAACAAGGGTGTTGCCAATAGTGGAAGGGCCCCATTGCATGCAGGTTTCTCATACAGAGGGAAGGATCTACAAGGAGAATAACCTTATATAAAAAGAATTGCTCAAAGTTTTGCATGACTTAGCTTTCCTGTCGCTGCACAAGCGTTCACTGCATCCGCAAATGATGCCGCTTGTTCAGTCGCCTTCTTCCTTGGAAGGCATGGCGATGAAGAACAACTGAACTAACTTGTAACGCCCCGGATTCGTTGCGCCAGGTGTCCGCCAGTTATTCGCCGTCGTTGCCATGTCGTTTGCTTGCGTGCTGCATTTTGCCATGTCATCATCTGCATTTTATCATGTCATCATGTGCATCTCATTTTGCATACATGTTCGTCTCATGCATCCGAGCATTTTCCCCGTTGTCCGTTTTGCAATCCGGCACTCCTATGTCATCCGGCGTCCCCTTTTTGCCTCTTCTCTTGTGTGGGTGTTAAACTTTCTCGGAATGGCACGAGGTTTGCCAAGCGGCCTCGGTATAGCACCGGTAGACCGCCTGTCAAGTTTCGTGCCATTTGGAGGTCGTTTGGTACTCCAACCATTAACCGGGTAACTGTAAAGCCCCTTTCTCTTTGCAGCCCAACACCCCTTCCAAAGTGGCCCAAAACCCAGCAAACTCCCCTCCATGCTCTCGGTCGTTCGATCACGATCGCGTGGCCGAAAACTGCAGCTCATTTGGACTCTCCTAGCTCCCTCCACGTATAAAAACGTCTCCCCTCTCCATTTTTCGGATCTATTTCCCCCTGAAACCCTATATTTCCCTCCGCCCCGCGCCGGACACGTCCGGGCGAGCGGTTTCACGTCCGCCGCCCAGCGCCCGGCGAATCCGGTCGTGCCACGTGGTGCCCTGCCGCCATAGCGCTACGCCCGGCCGCTTCGAGCCCGCCGCCCGGCTTAGCGTCCCCAGCGCCCACACACAGCGCTGCATCTCGTCTCGCGGCCACCGACCCAGCGCCAGCAGTGCCCCCGCCCCCCGCCGCCGATGCCGCCCGCTGCCGGCGAACACCTTCGCCGCCGCCGCCGCCCGCCTCGCCCTCGCCCTGCGCCCGCCCGCTCCCCTGCCCGCCCCAGCCAGCCCCACCATGGTCAGCTGAGCCGAGCTCACGGGGCCGAGCCACGCCTGCCCGCCGTCCCCCCGGCCGGATCCGGGATGGGACCGGCCGGATCCGCCTCCGCCGCGCCTCCCCAGCCCCAGATCCGCCCTCCCCAGCCCCAGATCCGTCATCTCCGTCCTTCTCCGGCGAACCCCGGCGAACCTCGGAATCCGTGCGAAGGTTGACTTTCCCCCTCCAAATGCCTAAGTCCTGAAATTGTATCATAATCATGCCATGTTTGACCTACTGCATCTCTGTATCCGTAGCTCCGTTTCGTGCGTGTAATATGTCAAATTGTTCGCCTCGACGAGTACTTCATTTCATTCCATTGCATCATTTTCATTTGAGCTCATCTTGGTGCCCGAAATGCTGTTGGAAGAGTGCATGTTGATGTTAATCTGCTGAGACTGTTATAACTTGCTCTTTTGTCATTTTTGCCATGATTGATGTGTGCATCCTATGAGGTTGATGTCTTCATGTGTTTTGATCTATGCCATGCCATCTTTCTAGGGGTATATGCCATGTATTGCTCTGTGGTGAGTGGTTCAAGCTCACGAACATGCCTACTTATTGTTGTTCCTGTCATGTATGAATCTGTTATATAACTTGCCATGTTTACATGGGTGCCATCATATTTTCTATGCCTTTTTGGCTCATGGTCAGTAAGGGACTTTTGATCTATGCAATTAGTAGATTCATGCCATGCCTTTGTTTGCCATGATATGTTCTTGTAACATGTTGTTTGAGAGCTCTAAACATTGCAACCTGATGTTATTTCTGCCAAGTCTGAAACTATTATTATTTGCAATCTTCCCATGTGTTTTGGAGCATGTTCTAGTTGTTTCTGGAGATAGCTCAGTGTTCATGTTTTGTTATGCTTTACATGTACTTCATGCTCATGCCTTTTGTTCTTATGTTGGGGTGCTGTAGCATATTGTTTTGAGCCCTGTAAGATGCCTAGTTGCTGTTATGGACAGATTGTTGTTATGACTTGTATAGAGTGTATGTGTTGACCCGTTGCTCCGTTTTGAGTGTGCTCTATATGAAACTTGCTTGTTTTTGCATGTAGTTCCATATTAGCATGTTGCATCCTTGTTTTGGTGTGTTTGCTTGATGTTTGGTTGCATTTTGCATCAATGCCATGTTTAACTTGTTTAGCTCATATCTTTTAGGCCGTAGCTCTAATGAACTTTATATGTAACTTGACTAGAATTTCGTGTAGATCATCTTGGTGCATCTTAACTTGCTGTTTAACAACTTGAACATAATGTTTATTCAAATCTGGACCAATTTCGAAATTTGCATATGAGGACTTGCCGGAATTGTTATATGTTGTTCCCGGCCTCATTTAAACTTGCCTTGAGGTGTTGTTCTTGTTTGCATCATCTCTTGCCATGAGTAGCTTCATGTAGCTTGGTCATGCATCATGCTTGTTGTGCATCAGGCCTTGTTCATGTGTGGTGTGTTTACCTATGTTGTGTGCTTCTTCTTGTTAGTTCTTGTTTCGTTGCGATCGTGAGGATTCGTTCGTCTACGATTGGTTCCGCTTCATCCGTTCGTCTTCTTCATGGACTCGTTCTTCTTCCTTGCGGGATTTCAGGCAAGATGACCGCTACCCTGGATCTCACTACTATCATTGCTATGCTAGTTGCTTCGTTCTATCGCTATGCTGCGCTACCTATTACCTGTTTATCAAGCCATCCCATATTGCCATGAACCTCTAACCTTTGACACCATTCCTATGCAAACCGTTGTTTGGCTATGTTACTGCTTTTGCTCAGCCCCTCTTATAGCATTGCTAGTTGCATGTGAAGTTGAAGATTTCTCCATGGTGGACAGGGTTATGTTGGGATATCACAATATCTCTTATATTATTAATGCATCTATATATTTGGTAAAGGGTGGAAGGCTCGGCCTTATGCCTGGTGTTTTGTTCCACTCTTGCCGCCCTAGTTTCCGTCATACCGGTGTTATGTTCCCGGATTTTGCGTTCCTAACGCGGTCGGGTGATTTATGGGACCCCCCTGACAATTCTCTTTGAATAAAACTTGTCCAGCAAGGCCCAACCTTGGTTTTACCATTTGCCTCACCACCACCTACTTTTCCCTTGGGAGTCGCTCTCTCGGGGGTCATCTTTATTATAGCCCCCCCGCCCCCCGGGCCAATGCTTGTCTAAGTGTTGGTCCAAACTAGAGCACCGTCCGGGACCATTCCTTGGAAACTAGGGTTACGTCGGTACCTGTACGCTTAGCTTATCCGGTGTTGCCCTGAGAACGAGATATGTGCAGCTCCTATCGGGATTGTCGGCGCATCGGGCGGTCTTGCTAGTCTTGTTTTACCATTGTCGAAATGTCTTGTAAACCGGGATTCCGAGACTGATCGGGTCTTCCTGGGAGAAGGTCTATTCCTTCGTTGATCGCGAGAGCTTGTCTTGGGCTAAGTTGGGACAGCCCTGCAGGGTTTAAACTTTCGAGAGCCGTGCCCGCGGTTATGTGGTAGATGGGAATTTGTTAATGTCCGGTTGTAGATAACTTGACACCAGATCCGAATTAAAACGCATCAACCGAGTGTGTAGCCGTGATGGTCTCTTCTCGGCGGAGTCCGGGAAGGGAACACGGTTTCTGTGTTATGTTTGACGTAAGTAGGTGTTCAAGATCACCTCTTGATCATTGCTAGCTTCATGACCGTTCCTCTTGTTCTCTTCTCGCTCTTATTTGCGTATGTTAGCCACCATATATGCTTAGTCGCTGCTGCAACCTCACCACTTTACCCCTTCCTTTCCCATTAAGCTTTGCTAGTCTTGATACCCATGGTAATGGGATTGATGAGTCCTCGTGGCTCACAGATTACTACAACAACAGTTGCAGGTACAGGTTTATGCAATGATCTTGACGCGAGAGCGATGCTTGCTTGCATTGAGTTCTTCTTCTGCTTCTTTGATCAGGGGATAGGTTCCAGGTCGGCAGCCTGGGCTAGCAGGGTGGATATTGTTTGAGTTTCTGTTTATGATTCATCCGTAGTCGGATGTTGTTCTTGTATGTTGTATTGTTGTATTCATGTGGCATTGTATGCCTCTTGTATGTATCCCCATCTATTATGTAATGTTGATGTAATGATATCCACCTTGCAAAAGCGTTCCAATATGCGGGTCTATCCTTGGTGGGACCTTCGAGTTCCTTTTGGATAGGGTCGCATATTGGGCGTGACAAGTTGGTATCAGAGCCTCGACCGACCCTAGGAGTCCCCCTTGTTTGATCGTGTAGTTTGGCCGTTGTTGAGTCTAGAAGAAAACTATTTTCGGAGTCTAGTTATATCGGAGAGTAGGAATTCTTTTTACTCCTCAGCCCCCTTCGTCGCTCTGGTAAGGAATCTTGACATAGGTGTTTCGAACTACCCCTCTTCCCCTTCAAATTTTTCTTTAGGATCACGCAGTTGGTTTTCCGATCGTTGTCCATCCTCTTTTATCCGGTGCATTTCTCGTCAAGTTGACTCGAGCCTCTTCATCTTTGAGTTCAATCCTCAGTTGTTTTCTTTTTCCCACCCGCTCACCCTTTGTCATCTCGGAGCCGGAGTCTGTAATCGATATCCTTCCTACTCGTGCGAAGTCTTTGCTTTCTTTCTTCAATGATTTCAACCGGTGTTTTCCTCTTCAAGATATTCGTTGTTTTCCCCTTCCAAGTTACCCTTGTTTTCCCGCCCTCCCACCCTCTTCTTCCCGGAGCCTGAATCTCTTTCGAGCATCTATTTCATTCGGACGGAGCCTCTTCAGTCTTCTCTCAATCATTTCAACTGGTGAATTCTCGTTTTGTTCGTCATTCTTCATCTCTTTTTCTTTTCCGGTGGACTCAATTCAAGTTTTTCGGGTTGATCATATTCTTTTCCTCAGCTCAAATATTTCCCTTTGCTCGTTCGTCTCTCGCCAGTTTATCCTTCCGGAGTGTTGAAGATATCTCAGGAGAGTTGTCTGTGTTTGAATTGATTCGTGGTTGTCACTTCATTCAAATATTTCAATTGTTCCGGTGCATCATCTATCTTTCCAACATCCTTTTCCCAACGGTGTTTTCTATTAGTGGGCCCTAACCCACAGGTCTTTTCCCAGGATCTTACCTGACTCTTCTAATTCCCCCGGAGTTATTCTCAATTCTTTTCAAGTGTGACGTAAGAATGGAGTCCATCAGTCACATGCCTTCTCCAAGATCGCTTTCGAATTCTTTTCATTGCTGGCTCAACCTCTTCGCTTTTCATTCTCCCGGAGTATCTCAGTAATTTTGGTGATGTTTCTCGTCATCATTTGAAGATTGAAGAAGAGTTTTTCTCTTAAATCTTGTCCATTCTCCCGGAGATTCGCGATGCTAGCTCGATGTTATCCTATCAAATTGTTTCAAGTCATCCAAATTCTTTTCATCCATCCGGAGCATTTCAGGAGTTGCTTTCTCTCTCGATCACCCGGAGGCCATCATTCCAGTTATCTTTCTCTATTTATCCGGTGCTTCGTTCAAGTATTCTGTTATCAGTTCGCGATCTCTTTGTTCTTTTGCTTCTAAATTCCCTCAAGCATATTGGTTTTCCTAATTCTTCCCGGTGATTCATTCTCTTTCGTCAATCATTTCCGAATTCTAACGGTGGTTCGTTCAAGATTCTTTTTCCTTGATTATCAAATTAATTCATTCGATCTTTTCAATCCTGCCGGTGGTTCATGAAGACCTTCTCAAGTTTGTGATATGTCACTTCTCAATCCTTTTTCAAGAAGAATAAGTAGTATGCTAAATCCATTGCTTGTCGTCAATTTAATTTGATGAAGGATAAGCATACAATAAATCTTATTCTTATTTTCCTCGTAGCAAGTAATCCCTTCCTTCGGAGTTTGTTCTTGATGAATAAATTCTAGTTTCAAGTGTTTCATCTTTTCTTTTCCGGAGTTCAATTTCCTCGACCATCTCGTCGGAACCTCCATCTAAATCACTGCAAGGCTCATCTTATTCTTTCATCCTTCATTCTATCTCATCATCCTTTTGTTACCGGAGTTCTTCATGGTGGTTCTTCATGATTTAATTCATTCTTCAAGAGTTCATCAAGTACCATTCCATCCTCTCAAGCTCGTGTTCTATTCATCCATTTTTCAGCCGGAGTGCTACCTAAATCCTTTCAGTCTTATCCGTTTCTTTTCTCATTCTAACCACTCCGGTTAGAACGAGTGATTTCTTAGTCTCTCTGATTCTGTGAGCCTTCAATTCTCGTCATTCTCGTCGTTCCTCTCTTCTTCTCGAGTGCTCTCGATTCTTTGCTTCTTCTCTTGAGTTCTTGTTTCACCTCATCCCTTTTTCCCTTCCGTCTCGGTCCTAAGATCTCGGGACGAGATCTCTTGTTAGTGGAGGAGTGTTGTAACCCCCCGGATTCGTTGCGCCAGGTGTCCGCCAGTTATTCGCCGTCGTTGCCATGTCGTTTGCTTGCGTGTTGCATTTTGCCATGTCATCATCTGCATTTTATCATGTCATCATGTGCATCTCATTTTGCATACATGTTTGTCTCATGCATCCGAGCATTTTCCCCGTTGTCCGTTTTGCAATCCGGCACTCCTATGTCATCCGGCGTCCCCTTTTTGCCTCTTCTCTTGTGCGGGTGTTAAACTTTCTCGGAATGGCACGAGGTTTGCCAAGCAGCCTCGGTATAGCACCGGTAGACCGCCTGTCATGTTTCGTGCCATTTGGAGGTCGTTTGGTACTCCAACGGTTAACCGGGTAACTGTAAAGCCCCTTTCTCTTTGCAGCCCAACACCCCTTCCAAAGTGGCCCAAAACCTAGCAAACTCCCCTCCATGCTCTCGGTCGTTCGATCACGATCGTGTGGCCGAAAACCGCTCCTCATTTGGACTCTCCTAGCTCCCTCCACCTATAAAAACGTCTGCCCCTCTCCATTTTTCAGATCTATTTCCCCCCGAAACCCTATTTTTTCCTCCGCACCGCGCCGGACACGTCCGGGCGAGCGGTTTCACGTCCGCCACCATGCTTCGGCCGAATCTGGTCGTGCCCGTGGTGCCCGCCGCCCACCGCCACCGCCCCACTGGCCACACCAGCCCACCCCAACCCCATACCCTCCGCGCCCAGCGCCCGCTCACCCGCCCGTGTGTCTCATGCTGCCCGGCCAGCGCCGCCGCCCGCCGCCGCCCGCCGCCCGGCACCTCCCGACCCACGCCGCCGCCCGGCACGCGCTTCGCCCGCCGCCCGTGCCGGCCTCGCCCTCGCCCGCCGCCGCCCGGCTCCCTGCCCGGCCAGCCCGCCATGGTCAGCAACCGAACTCACGGCCGGCCGCCCGCCGCCGTGCCCGCCGTCCCCGGCCGGATCCGGGATGGGACCGGCCGGATCCGCCTCCGCCGCGCCTCCCCAGCCCCAGATCCGCCTTCCCCAGCCCCGGATCCGTCATCTCCGTCCTTCTCCGGCGAACCCCTGCGAACCTCGGAATCCGTGCGAAGGTTGACTTTCCCCCTCCAAATGCCTAAGTCCTGAAATTCTATCATAATCATGCCATGTTTGACCTACTGCATCTCTGTATCCGTAGCTCCGTTTCATCCGTGTAATATGTCAAATTGTTCATCTCGACGAGTACTTCATTTCATTCCATTGCATGATTTTCATTTGAGCTCATCTTGGTGCCCGAAATGCTGTTGGAAGAGTGCATGTTGATGTTAATCTGCTGAGACTGTTATAACTTGCTCTTTTGTCATTTTTGCCATGATTGATGTGTGCATCCGATGAGGTTGATGTCTTCATGTGTTTTGATCTATGCCATGCCATCTTTCCAGGGGTGTATGCCATGTATTGCTCTGTGGTGAGTGGTTCAAGCTCACGAACATGCCTACTTATTGTTGTTCCTGTTATGTATGAATCTGTTATATAACTTGCCATGTTTACATGGGTGCCATCATATTTTCTATGCCTTTTTGGCTCATGGTAAGTAAGGGACTTTTGATCTATGCAATTAGTAGATTCATGCCATGCCTTTGTTTGCCATGATATGTTCTTGTAACGTGTTGTTTGAGAGCTCTAAACATTGCAACCTGATGTTATTTCTGCCAAGTCTGAAACTATTATTATTTGCAATCTTCCATGTGTTTTGGAGCATGTTCTAGTTGTTTCTGGAGATAGCTCGGTGTTCATGTTTTGTTATGCTTTACATGTACTTCATGCTCATTCCTTTTGTTCTTATGTTGGGGTGTTGTAGCATATTGTTTTGAGCCTTGTAAGATGCCTAGTTGTTGTTATGGACAGATTGTTGTTATGACTTGTATAGAGTGTATGTGTTGAACCGTTGCTCCGTTTTGAGTGTGCTCTATATGAAACTTGCTTGTTTTTGCATGTAGTTCCATATGAGCATGTTGCATCCTTGTTTTGGTGTGTTTGCTTAATGTTTGGTTTCATTTTGCGTCAATGCCATGTTTAACTTGTTTTGCTCATATCTTTTAGGCCGTGGCTCCAAATCTAATGAACTTTATATGTAACTTGACTAGAATTTCGTGTAGATCATCTTGGTGCATCTTAACTTGCTGTTTAACAACTTGAACATAATGTTTATTCAGATCTGGACCAATTTCGAAACTTGCATATGAGGACTTACCGGAATTGTTATATGTTGTTCCCGGCCTCATTTAAACTTGCCTTGAGGTGTTGTTCTTGTTTGCATCATCTCTTGCCATGAGTAGCTTCATGTAGCTTGGTCATGCATCATGCTTGTTGTGCATCAGGCCTTGTTCATGTGTGGTGTGTTTACCTATGTTGTGTGCTTCTTCTTGTTAGTTCCTGTTTCGTTGCGATCGTGAGGATTCGTTCGTCTACGATTGGTTCCGCTTCATCCGTTCGTCTTCTTCATGGACTCGTTCTTCTTCCTTGCGGGATTTCAGCAAGATGACCGCTACTACGGATCTCACTACTATCATTGCTATGCTAGTTGCTTCGTTCTATCGCTATGTTGCGCTACCTATTACCTGTTTATCAAGCCATCCCATATTTCTATGAACCTCTAATCTTTGACACCATTCCTATGCAAACAATTGTTTGGCTATGTTACCGCTTTTGCTCAGCCTCTCTTATAGCGTTGCTAGTTGCAGGTGAAGTTGAAGATTTCTCCATGGTGGACACGGCTATGTTGGGATATCACAATATCTCTTATATTATTAATGCATCTATATATTTGGTAAAGGGTGGAAGGCTCGGCCTTATGCCTAGTGTTTTGTTCCACTCTTGCCGCCCTAGTTTCCGTCATACCGGTGTTATGTTCCCGGATTTTGTGTTCCTAACGCCGTCGGGTGATTTATGGGACGCCCCTGACAGTTCGCTTTGAATAAAACTTGTCCAGAAAGGCCCAACCTTGGTTTTACCATTTGCCTCACCACCACCTACTTTTCCCTTGGGAGTCGCTCTCTCGAGGGTCATCTTTATTATAGCCCCCCCCCGGGCCAATGTTTGTCTAAGTGTTGGTCCAAACTAGAGCACCGTGCGGGACCATCCCTTGGCAACTTGGGTTACGTCGGTACCTGTACGCTTAGCTTATCCGGTGTTGCCCCGAGAACGAGATATGTGCAGCTCCTATCGGGATTGTCGGCGCATCGGGCGGTCTTGCTGGTCTTGTTTTACCATTGACGAAATGTCTTGTAAACCGGGATTCCGAGACTGATCGGGTCTTCCTGGGAGAAGGTCTATTCCTTCGTTGATCGCGAGAGCTTGTCATGGGCTAAGTTGGGACACCCCTGCAGGGTTTAAACTTTTGAGAGCCGTGCCCGTGGTTATGTGGCAGATGGGAATTTGTTAATGTCAGGTTGTAGATAACTTGACACCAGATCCGAATTAAAACGCATCAACCGAGTGTGTAGCCGTGATGGTCTCTTCTCGGCGGAGTCCGGGAAGTGAACACGGTTTCTGTGTTATGTTTGACGTAACTAGGTGTTCAGGATCACCTCTTGATCATTGCTAGCTTCATGACCGTTCCGCTTGTTCTCTTCTCGCTCTTATTTGCGTATGTTAGCCACCATATATGCTTAGTCGCTGCTGCAACCTCACCACTTTACCCCTTCCTTTCCCATTAAGCTTTGCTAGTCTTGATACCCATGGTAATGGGATTGCTGAGTCCTCGTGGCTCATAGATTACTACAACAACAGTTGCAGGTACAGGTTTATGCGATGATCTTGACGCGAGAGCGATGCTTGCTTGCATTGAGTTCTTCTTCTGCTTCTTCGATCAGGGGATAGGTTCCAGGTCGGCAGCCTGGGCTAGCAGGGTGGATATTGTTTGAGTTTCTGTTTATGATTCATCCGTAGTCGGATGTTGTTCTTGTATGTTGTATTGTTGTATTCATGTGGCATTGTATGCCTCTTGTATGTATCCCCATCTATTATGTAATGTTGATGTAATGATATCCACCTTGCAAAAGCGTTCCAATATGCGGGTCTATCCTTGGTGGGACCTTCGAGTTCCTTTTGGATAGGGTCGCATATTGGGCATGACATAACTGCTAGACCGGATTTTCACAACTGCGCCCCCTACCTGGCGCGCCAACGATGTCGGTGGGAAACGACACCTATGGGATCACTGGAATCCCTACTATGGTCGAGGGGTGCGAGGTTGTGGAAAGAGCATGTCTAGGAGCCAGCACAAAGATTGTTTACCCAGGTTCGGGCCGCGAGGATGCGTAATACCCTAGTCCTGCTTTGGTGTATATTTTGAGTGTTCTTGAACTAGCTACGGCGTGTGCGTAGTCCAAAAGAGCCGAATCCCTCTCTAGTATGCCTCGGGCCTCCTTTTATAGAAAAAGGGAATGCGACAATGGCACACAGGAGTTGGAAAGTTTTATAGTGGCTGAGCTTATCGCCTGTCATTACGGGGCAAAACGCATTAAATGCGCCCCTTAGGTGTCCCCTTGTTTTATTGGGGACGATAACGAGGCCCGTCCCGTTCATCGCCGCCTCTCCTTGCTTTGACACGTGTCCTGGCCAATGAGACGTGCGACGCCATGCAGCCTGGTAGGCTGATGAGTTGGTGCCGTGGTAGTGTCTTCACGAAGATCTACATGTCACCACGCAGGTACTTGCTGAGTCGGTCTAGAGGCCGCACGTCGCCACGCAGGTGCTTGCCTAGGTGGCTGAGCCGGCAGCTACATGGGAACGGCGGTGGAGTCTTTGCAGATGCAGGCCCGGTCGCGGCCCTGCTAACGTCCTCGGCAAGGGTCTTGCCAGGGTCCCGGCAAGGGTCTTGCCGCGACATCACGGTCGTCCCCGGCAAGGATCTCGCCGGAGATCTTGTGAATTTCCTCGGCAAGGATCTTTCCGAGGATCGTCCTCTTTTGGTCCTCATCTGATCTCGCGTGTTCATGATCTTCACGAAGATCTGCATGCCACCATGGAGGCGCCTTTGAGCCTTGGTTCCAATGTGGTTGATGGCGTTGGATCCCTTGGGCTCAAGGGTGGCGCGCTTTGCTGGCGTTGGGCGAGTTGCCCCGGCAAGGTTCTTGCCGGGGCTGCGGAAGCTGCCCTGGCAAGGGTCTTGCCGGGGGAGTCTACCTCGCCCTCTTGCTTCCTCTGTCTCCAGTCTTGGCATTGCCTTGATTGTCTTGTGGCTTTGGCTTCCCTCCTCTGCCCTGCTAAGTGTGGCCACGGGCGCGGCTCTGACTGCCCGTGCACAAGTAAAGGGGTACAAAAGAGAGCCCCTACTTTTGTACACCAACAGATGTAATGTCATACAACCAAGATGATGTGGTACAAAAATTGGACTGTTGGACACACACCCCTCACAAACCGCAGCAACTCACTAGAAGACTCGTGATTCCGACAGGGAACAATGCATGATTGATGACGAACGGTAGATAGCTTCCTCTTACGGCCTTCAAATTTTTTCTACGTGTAATGTGCACTAAAACTAACTGTCATCTGAAAACTTGGAAAATTTCAGGGGTCATTTGACCTTTTGAAGACATTTAAGTGATTTTCTAGCCATTTAATGACCGTAATTTAAATTTCAACTAGATGTACATGAAACGACTAACCATAACAGTTTGAAAAATCTTTTTTGTGTACTTGTGTGCGAGTTGATTCCATGTGTAGTAAATTAGAAGCAATTTTCAAACATATTGGTCTCACGGCATGGACACATGCATGGAGTGCCATGGCATTTTAATTCCAAAAAATTAAAAAATAATCAGAAAAACATGAAACTTTGCTTGATGTAATGTCATGCCACCAAGATGATGTGGTACAAAAATTAGCATGTTTGATTAAAGTTTGGACACACACCCCTCACAAACCGGAGCAACTTACAAGAAGGCTCGTGGTTCCGAGAGGGAACAATGCATGTTTGATGATGAACGGTAGATAGCTTCCTCTTACGGCCTTCAAAAAATTTCAATGTGTAATGTGCACTGATACAAACTGTCATGTGAAAATTTGGAAAATTTAAGGGGTCGTGTGAGCTTTTGAAAACATTTAAGTGATTTCCTAGCCATTTAATGACCATAATTCAAATTTGAACTAGATGTACATGCAACGGCTAACCATAAGGGTTTGAAAAATCATATTTGTGTACTTGTGTGCGAGTTAATTCCATGTGCAGTAAATTGAAGGAATTTTCAGTCTCACGGCATGGACACATGCATGGAGTGCCATGGCATTTTAATTCCAAAAGAGTAAAAAATGATCAGGAAAACATGAAACCTTGCTTGATGTAATGTCATGCCACCAAGATGATGTGGTACAAAAGTTGGCTTGTTTGATGGAAGTTTGGACACACACCCCTCACAAATCGGAGCAACTCACTAGAAGGTTCTTGGTTCTAAGAGGGAACAATGCATGTTTGATGACGAACGGTAGATAGCTTCCTCTTACGGCCTTCAAAAAATTTCTACATGTAATGTGCACTGATACAAACTGTCATGTGAAAATTTGGAAAATTTCAGGGGTCATTTGACCTTTTGAAGACATTGAAGTGATTTCCTAGCCATTTAATGACCGTAATTCAAATTTGAACAGGATTGTAACGCCCCCAGACCAATGATCCAGATGCCTTCTATTTATTTTAGTCGTTGTCGTGTGTTTTTTTATGTTTTTGCATTAGCATAATTGTTTTTGGATATTTAATTCCTACATGTTTATGCCAGGATCATGTTGAGTGCCTTGTCGTATTTTGCTTCTTGCATCATGTTCATTATTGATTACTGTATGCCATCCTTGTTGTTGCCATGATCATCTTGCTTTGCTATGCACTTGATTTGATATGCCTTGTGTCATGTTATTGCATTCTATCATGATCATCATGTGGGTTGTATTATTCATGTTGATGTATTGTTCTTGTGCTGTCCATCTTGATCTTTTCCATCAACTTTTTCCCCATGTGCACAAACTATCCACTTCTTCATCTATTTCAAATTTTGTCTTTCATGTCAAGTGACATTATTCCTGCCTCCATTAATGTTCATTTGTTTCTTGATAATCGTACTCCATGTCTTTTACCTCTCTGCAAAATTGCACCCTTTTTGAAGTTGTTTTGGTTGGGTTAAAAAATGGCTCAAGTTTGAATTTAATTCAAACTTGGATTATTTTTCTACCTCTAAAAATTGCAAAGTCAATTTATTAAAATTCTGCACAAATTCTGGACCCCAGGCATATTCTTATATCTATCTCAACCCTCTCCATTATTCCTGTGATTTTCTCCCTTATTTTTCTGTCTGAAGAAAAGAGAAGAAGGGAAGCAGCAGTGGCAACAGCGCACCCCACCAGCACCCACTTCCCGCAGGCCAACTGGACCTCCCTCCTCTAAGCCGCCCCAGCCCCTCATCCTGACGCCTACCTGCTCCGTTGCTCGCCGTCTCCCTCTTCTGTCTACAGGAGCGCCCGGCGCCGTGAGCCTGAGCTCACGGACGTCGAGGGCAGCCGTCCCTGCGCCCCTATATAAACAGTGCGCCCCTAGGGTTTCCTCCTCCTTCCTCCTTCCCTCCTCGTTCCACCATCTCTCTTCATCCCCTCTGTTTTCCCTTCTTCTTCAAGAACAGAGAACAGCCGAGAGCTTTATCGTTGTTTGCGTGGTTGGAGGCTACCACAGTATGTTCTGTCATGTCCATCTTCTTCCCCAATGTTGCCTTCGTTGACTCCGACCACTACGGCGCTGCGGGACATCAAGACGGCGCGCCGGTGTCCTCTGCTTCCCCTGCGACATGGACACCAAGCCGGAGGCCGTTCTGTGCTCGTCGTCGTCTTGTCTTCTTCCTCGGGTGAACTTGTCGCCGGCCGTTTTCGTCGCCCCTTGCGTCCCCGAGCTAGAACGACTCCGTCAAGCCCCTCAATGTGAGCAGACGCACCTCCCCACCAGATCTTCTCGTCTGATTGTGCCCTGTTTCATCCATCTCCATCGAGCCCGAGCGCTCCCACCTCGGACCTCGTCTCTGGCGAGTGTTCCGATCTCTCCTCGTTGCCCGTGTGCATCCAATAGGGATGAATCATTCTTTAGAACTGATTCCCTCTTTTAGCTTGCTGTTTTGATCCTCGGTTCGTTGGGTTCGACCTCCTCCGCTGCTCCCTGTGCATAGTGCCGCCGCCTCCCCTGTCTTGCTCTGCTTCGCCCGCAACCCACGCTCGTGTGGCAGCTCGCCCGTCGCCTCGCCTCGTTGTGCTTCGCCGCATGGCAGCAGATTTCTGCCCGCGTTCATGCACACTGCCACTGCCTCGCCGTGCTCGCTGCCATGGCCGAGACGAGCTCCTGCCTGAGCTTGTTCTTGAGCCCTTGCTCATGCCGTTTCCCGGCCCCTCTTGCATCTCTTCGAAAGCACGCGTGCACTGTCTTCAGTTTCCGCACGCCCGCCGCAAGTTCTTAACCCCAACGGCCGTCGTTTGTGCTTGCCCTTGCCGTCGGTTGTCTCCGTGCAGCCATGGCCAAGCTCGACCTGTTGTTGAATGCTCAAAAGAGCCTAGGAGCTGTTTGTATCACGAACAGTAAGCTAGCCCAGTGCTTCCTCCCTCGCACACACATCCAGGAGGTCCCGGGTTCAAATCCCAGGTGCCCCTCTTTTGCTCTATTCTTTTATTTCTTTTGTACACAACCACAGCTGCTTGGGCCGAATCCTCATCTGGGTCGCTGCACCGTAATGCTTCGGGCCCGTGCATATTTTTTCCCAGTCTGTATTTTAGCATTATCCAATGCATTCTTATTATAGAAATGCCCCTGTTTTGTATTGCTAATAACTAATCATGCATGCATCCAAATTAAACAAACTATATATGTAAAATGCTTAGAATTTTATCTAGTTTCACAATATCCAACTTTCATCCATGTTAAAACATTTAAACTTGCTGTTTGCTTTAATTTGCTTAAATAGCATGTTAAAATGATTTATTTCATAACTAATTAACCGTAGCTCCGAATTTAATATACTTTATATGTAAATGGGGTGGAAAAATGCATTGATTAACTTGGTGCACTTTGTTTTACTGTTCAACAACTCTAAAATTATGTAATAGGCAGAACAGTACCAAATTCAAAATATGCATATGAGGATTTTCTGGAATTGTTGTTTGTTGTTCCGGCCTCATTTAAACTTGCCTAGATAGGTAGTTTAATTATGCTTCACCTCTTGCCATGTTTAGTAACATTTAATATTGTTTGGTAGCATAAACGAGATTAAACTAAATATGTCAATGTGGTGTTTTGTCAATATGCAACTCGTTGCATATTGAGCTTCACTTAACTTGTAGTATTGTTTGTTGCACTTTGCCATGCCATGTCTCATTAAACTGGACATGCATCATACTTGATTGTGCATCATGCCATGATTATGCTTGTGTGTTTACCATGTTGTTTGCTTCTTTCCGGTTTGCTTCTTTCGTTAGCTTCGGTTTCGTTCCAGAGTTGTGAGGATTCGTTCGACTATGTTCATTTGTCTTCTTCATGGACTCGTTCTTATTCCTTGCGGGATCTAAGGCAAGATGACTGTTACTCTGGATCTCACTTCTATCATTGCTATGCTAGTTGCTTCGTTCTATCGCTATGCTGCGCTACCTATCTCTTGTTGATCAAGCCTCCCAAATTCTCATGTCAGCCTCTAACCTTTTCACCCTTCCTACCAAACCGTTGCTTGGCTATGTTACCGATTTGCTCAGCCCCTCTTATAGCGTTGTTAGTTGCAGGTGAATTTGAAGATTGCTCCATGATGGACAGGATTATGTTGGGATATCACAATATCTCTGATTTAATTAATGCACCTATATACTTGGTAAAGGGTGGAAGGCTCGGCCTTATGCCTGGTGTTTTGTTCCACTCTTGACGCCTTAGTTTCCGTCATACCGGTGTTATGTTCCTTGATTTTGCGTTCCTTACGCGGTTGGGTGATTTATGGGACCCCCTTGACAGTTCGCTTTGAATAGAACTCCTCCTGCAAGGCCCAACCTTGGTTTTACCATTTGCCTACCTAAGCCTTTTCCCTTGGGTTTCCGAAGCCCGAGGGTCATCTTTATTTAACACCCCCCCCTCGGGCTAGTGCTCCTTCGAGTGTTGGTCCGAACGGAGTAGACTGCGGGGCCACCTCGGGGAAACTTGAGGGCTGGTTTTACTCATAGGATGTCTCATCCGGTGTGCCCTGAGAACGAGATATGTGCAGCTCCTATCGGGATTTGTCGGCACATCGGGCGGCTTTGTTGGTCTTGTTTTACCATTATCGAAATGTCTTGTAAAGCAGGATTCCGAGACTGATCGGGTCTTCCTGGGAGAAGGAATATCCTTCATTGACTGTGAGAGCTTGCGATGGGCTAAGTTGGGACACTCCTGCAGGGTATAAACTTTTGAGAGCCGTGCCCGTGGGTATGTGGCAGATGGGAATTTGTTAATGTCCGGTTGTAGAGAAATTGACACTTGACTTAAGTAAAACGCATCAACCGTGTGTGTAGCCGTGATGGTCTCTTCTCGGCGGAGTCCGGGAAGTGAACACGGTTTTGGGTTATGTTTGACGTAAGTAGGAGTTCAGGATCACTTCTTGATCATTGCTAGCTTCACGATCGTTCCGTTGTTTCTCTTCTAGCTCTTATTTGCGTATGTTAGCCACCATATCATGCTTAGTCGCTGCTGCAACCTCACCACTTTACCCCTTCCTTACCCTGTAAGCTTTGCTAGTCTTGATACCCACGGTAATGGGATTGCTGAGTCCTCGTGGCTCACAGATTACTACAACAACAGTTGCAGGTACAGGTTATGCGATGATCTTGACGCGAGAGCGATGTTTGCTTGTATTGGAGTTCTTCTTCTGCTTCTTATTCGTTCAGGGGATAGGTTCTAGGTCGGCAGCCTGGGCTAGCAAGGTGGATGTCGTTTGAGATTCTGTTTGTGTTTCATCTGTAGTCGGATGTTGCTCTTATGTATGATGATGTTGTATTCGTGTGGCATAATATACCTCTTGTATATATCCCCAACTATTATGTAATGGTACGATGTAATGATATCCACCTTGCAAAAGCATCTTTAATATGCGCTTCTATCCTTGGTGGGACCTTCGAGTTCCTTTAGGATAGGGTCGCATATTGGGTGTGACAAGGATGTACATGCAACAGCTAACCATAACGGTTTGAAAAATCATATTTGTGTACTTGTGTGCGAGTGAATTCCATGTGCAGTAAACTAGAAGGAATTTTCAAACATATTGGTCTCACGGCATGGACACATGCACGGAGTCCATGGCATTTTAATTCCAAAAAATTAAAAAATGATCAGGAAAACATGAAACTTTGCTTCATGTAATGTCATGCCACCAAGATGATGTGGTACAAAAATTGGCATGTTTGATGAAACTTTGGGCACACACCCCTCACAAACCGGAGCAACTCACTAGAAGGCTCGTGGTTCCGAGAGGGAATAATGCATGTTTGATGACGAACGGCAGATAGCTTCCTCTTACGGCCTTCAAAAAATTTCTACGTGTAATGTGCACTGATAGAAACTGTCATGTAAAAATTTGGAAAATTTCAGGGGTCGAATGACCTTTTGAAGACATTTAAGTGATTTCCTAGCCATTTAATGACTGTAATTCAAATTTGAACTAGATGTACATGCAACGGCTAACCATAACGGTTTGAAAAATCATATTTGTGTACTTGTGTGTGAGTTAATTCCATGAGCAGTAAATTGAAGGAATTTTCAGTCTCATGGCATGGACACATGCATGGAGTGCCATGGCATTTTAATTCCAAAAGAATAAAAAATGATCAGGAAAACATGAAACCTTGCTTGATGTAATGTCATGCCACCAAGATGATGTGGTACAAAAATTGGCCTGTTTGACGAAAGTTTGGACACACACCCTTCACAAACCGGAGTACCTCACTAGAAGGCTCGTGGTTCCGAGATGGAACAATGCATGTTTGATGACGAACGGCACATAGCTTCCTCTTACGGCCTTCAAAAATCTTCTACATGTAATGTGCACTGATAGAAATTGTCATGTGAAAATTTGGAAAATTTCAGGGGTCATTTGACCTTTTGAAGACATTGAAGTGATTTCCTAGCCATTTAATGATCGTAATTCAAATTCGAACTAGATGTACATGCAACGGCTAACCATAACGGTTTGAAAAATCATATTTGTGTACTTGTGTGCGAGTTAATTCCATGTGCAGTAAATTAGAAGGAATTTTCAAACGTATTGGTCTCACGGCATGGACACATGTATTTATTGCCATGGCATTTTTATTCCAAAAAATTAAAAAATGCTTAGAAAAACATGAAACCTTGCTTGATGTAATGTCATGCCACCAAGATGATGTGGTACAAAAATTGGCTTGCTTGATGGAAGTTTGGACACACACCCCTCACAAACTGGAGCAACTCACTAGAAGGCTCGTGGTTCTTAGAGAGAACAATGCATGATTGACGACGAACGGTAGATAGCTTCCTCTTACGGCCTTCAAAAAATTTCTACGTGTAATGTGCACTGATACAAACTGTCATGTGAAAATTTGGAAAATTTCAGGGGTCATTTTACCTTATGAAGACATTTAAGTGATTTCCTAGCCATTTAATGACTGTAATTCAAATTTGAACTAGATGTACATGCAATGGCTAACCATAATGGTTTGAAAAATAAAATTTATGTACTTGTGTGCGAGTTAAATCCATGTGCAGTAAATTAGAAGGAATTTTCAAACTTATTGGTCTCACGGAATGGACACATGCATGGATTGCCCTGGCATTTTATTCCAAAAAATTAAAAACTGGTTAGAAAAACATGAAACCTTGCTTGATGTAATGTCATGCCACCAAGATGATGTTGTAAAAAATTGGCTTGTTTGATGGAAGTTTGGACACACACCCCTCACAAACCGTAGCAACTCACTAGAAGGCTCATGGTTCCGAGAGGGAACAATGCATGTTTGATGACGAACGGTAGATAGCTTCCTCTTACGGCCTTCAAAAATTTTCTACATGTAATGTGCACTGATACAAACTGGCATGTGACAATTTGGAAAATTTCAGGGGTCATTTGACCTTTTGAAGACATTTAAGTGATTTCCTAGCCATTTAATGACCTTAATTCAAATTTGAACATGATGTACTTGCAACGGCTAACCATAACGTTTTGAAAAATCATATTAGTGTACTTGTGTGTGAGTGAATTCCATGTGTAGTAAATTAGAAGGAATTTTCAAACATATTGATATCACGACATGGACACATGCACGGAGTCCATGGCATTTTAATTCCAAAAAATTAAAAAATGATCAGGAAAACATGAAACTTTGCTTGATGTAATGTCATGCCACCAAGATGATGTGGTACAAAAATTGGCATGTTTGATGAAAGTTTGGACACACACCCCCACAAACCGGAGCAACTCACTAGAAGGCTCGTGGTTCCGAGAGGGAATAATGCATGTTTGATGACGAATGGCAGATAGCTTCCTCTTACAGCCTTCAAAAAATTTCTACATGTAATGTGCACTGATACAAACTGTCATGTGAAAATTTGGGAAATTTCAGGGGTCGTGTGACCTTTTGAAGACATTTAAGTGATTTCGTAGCCATTTAATGACCGTAATTCAAATTTGAACTAGATGTACATGTAACGGCTAACCATAATGGTTTGAAAAAACATATTTGTGTACTTGTGTGCGAGTTAATTCCATGTGCAGTAAATTGAACGAATTTTCAAACATATTGCTATCACGGCATGGACACATGCATGGAGTGCCATGGTTTTTTAATTCCAAAAAATTAAAAAATGAATACGAAAACATAAAACCTTGCTTGATGTAATGTCATGCCACCAAGATGATGTGGTACAAAAATTGGCCTCTTTGCCGAAAGTTTGGACACAAACCCTTCACAAACCGGAGCAACTCACTAGAAGGCTCGTGGTTCCGGGAGGGAACAATGCATGTTTGATTACGAACGGCAGATAGCTTCCTCTTACGGCCTTCAAAAATCTTCTACATGTAATGTGCACTGATACAAACTGTCATGTGAAAATTTGGAAAATTGAAGGGGTCATTTAACCTTTTGAAGACATTGAAGTGATTTCCTAGCCATTTAATGACCGTAATTCAAATTTGAACTAGATGTACATGCAACGGCTAACCATAACGGTTTGAAAAATCATATTTGTGTACTTATGTGCGTGTTAATTCCATCTGCAGTAAATTAGAAGGAATTTTCAAACGTATTGGTCTCATGGCATGGACACATGCATTTATTGCCATGGCATTTTTATTCCAAAAAATTAAAAAATGGTTAGAAAAATATGAAACCTTGCTTGATGTAATGTCATGCCACCAAAATGATGTGGTACAAAAATTGGCTTGTTTGATGGAAGTTTGGACACACACCCCTCACAAACCAGAGCAACTCACTAGAAGGATCGTGGTTCTGAGAGGGAAGAATGCATGTTTGATGACGAACAGTAGATAGCTTCCTCTTACGGCCTTCAAAAAATTTCTATGTGTAATGTGCACGGATACAAACTGTCATTTGAAAATTTGGAAAATTTCAGGGGTCATTTGACCTTTTGAAGACATTTAAGTGATTTCCTAGCCATTTAATGACCGTAATTCAAATTTGAACTAGATGTACATGCAATGGATAACCATAACGGTTTGAAAAATCATATTTGTGTACTTGTGTGCGAGTTAATTCCATGTGCAGTATATTAGAAGGAATTTTCAAACATATTGGTCTCACGGCATGGACACATGCATGGAGTGCCATGGCATTTCAATTCCAAAAGATTAAAAAATGATCAGAAAAACATGAAACCTTGCTTGATGTAATGTCATGCCATCAAGGTGGTGTGGTAAAAAATTGGCTTGTTTGATGAAAGTTTGGACACACACCCCTCACAAACCAGAGCAACTCACTAGAAGGCTCGTGGTTTCGAGAACGGAACAATGTATGTTTTATGACGAACGACAGATAGCTTCCTCTTACGGCCTTCAATATTTTCTACGTGTAACATGCACTGATACAACTGTCATGTGAAATTTGGAAAATTTCAAGGGTCATTTGACCTTTTGAAGACATATAAGTGATTTTCTAGGCATTTAATGACCGTAATTCAAATTTGAACTGTATCTACATGCAACGGCTAAGCATAATGGTTTGAAAAGTCATATTGTGTACTTGTGTGCGAGTTAAAAAATCATCAGTGTTGGCGTTCTGGGAACTGGGGTCCCCAGACTTGCCTGCCTGCGGCCTGCGGCGTGGCTCGAGCGGAGGCCCAGTACAGCCCAACTTCATCTGCTCAAGCTCAAGACCCTCGCGAGGGGCCAAGCCTCGC
This sequence comes from Aegilops speltoides, assembly GCA_021437245.1. Taxonomy (NCBI): domain Eukaryota; kingdom Viridiplantae; phylum Streptophyta; class Magnoliopsida; order Poales; family Poaceae; genus Aegilops; species Aegilops speltoides. The sequence goes on from CM038146.1 coordinate 269,505,514, forward strand.
GGGGCGGACGACAGGAAGCTTCCTCAGGAGCAGCTTAATCAGGCGGGCTCGCGAGGAGGTGGTGAGATCAAGGCAGGGTACCTCACGAGGTGCCCGTGACGCAAGCCATGACGATCGAGACCAGGCAGGCGCCAGGTGGGCGCCGGCCTGTGCAATGTCCTTGTTTCCCCTTCGGTGCAAAGGGGGCAAGCACAGGCCAAGGCATTAGGCAAAGGTTACCGTTTTAGTGCAACAAGACCAAGACCAGCAGAATGGCAGGATGGAGGTCACCGTGGAGCCCAGGACGGCGTCACCGTCAGAGTCTTCGACAGTCGAAGACCAACTTTAGTCAGGATAAGTGTACTAGATGTTGCCCTTCAAAATGGCCAATTGTTGGCGCCATTCCCGCTCATTATTTGGGAAGAGGCCCAGGGCCTCCCTCTATAAATATAGCTAGCCACCACAGAGTAAGGGGAAGATCCAGATTTGTGGTAGACTAGAGAGAGAGGCGACTGAACTCACCCAAGCAGTTCATCGCACCAGCTCAAGAACAGCCCCTTGCGAAGCTGTTCTCCCTTTGTATGGTTCATCATCAGCCCCTCAGGCAATCCACCACACCACACACTGGAGTAGGGTATTACACCACAGTGGTGGCCTGAACCAGTATAAACCTCGTGCCCCTTGTGTGTTCTTCTTTCTAGCTTACATCCCTTGCGAGGCTTCGAGACGTGAGTTCGTAGGGGAAAGATCTTCGTGCGCACCCCAGAGTTCGAACCTCAAGGGTCTGCCGAAACCCAAAATCTAACATTTGGCGCGCCAGGTAGGGGTGCGCTGGAATCCTTCTTCCGTCGCCTCGCCGTTCTGATGTTGTAGGATCGAAAGTATGTCTAGAGGGGGGTGATTAGACTACTTGACAATATAAAAATTCAGCCTTTTGATAAAGACAAGTTTTTGGCAAGTGCACAATGATGATCAAGTCAAGTATCACCCTACACATGCAATTCTAGAGTATTGGCAGCGGAAAGTAAATTGCACATGTAGTAAAGAGAGGTGGAGAAGAGCAAACGCAATTTGGAGACACGGAGATTTTTCTCGTGGTTCCGATAGGTGGTGCTATCGTCAATCCACGTTGATGGAGACTTCAACGCACGGAGGGTAACGGCTGCGAGAGTCCACGGAGGGCTCCACCCACGAAGGGTCCACGAAGAAGCAACCTTGTCTATGCCATCATGGCATACGCCCACGGAGGACTAGCCTTACTCGGGGTAGATCTTCAAGTAGGCGATCTCCTTGCCCTTACAAACTTCTTGGTTCAACTCCACATCTTGACGGAGGCTCCCAAGCGACACCTAACCAATCTAGGAGGCACCACCCTCCAAAAGGTAATAGATGGTGTTGGTGATGATGAACTCCTTGCTCTTGTGCTTCAAATGATAATCTCCCCAACACTCAACTCTCCTCACCGATTTGGCTGTGGTGGAAGAAAGGATTGAGTGGAAAGCAACTTGGGAAGGCTAGAGATCAAGCTTCATATGGTGGGAGTGGAGCAACTTGATCTCAACACAAGGGTAGGTAGTTTTCTTCTCGAAATGTAAGGTAGGAGTGGTAGTTCTTTCTCGATGGCTCTCTCCACGAAAGAAGAGGGGTGGAGGGTATTTATAGCCTCCACACAAAATCCAACCGTTACACACATTTGACCAATCTCGGTCGGACCGAAGTTGACAACTCGGTGAGACCGAAAGTTCAAAACATGTGAGCGTTGGGATTTTCGGTGGGACCGAAAATACAATCTCGGTGAGTCCGATTCTTCCAAAGACTAGGGTTTGCCATTCTCGGTGGGACCGACTTCATCATCTCGGTGACACCGATTTGATGACGAAGATTCTGAAGCTTGGCAACACTAGTTTTGGTGAGACCGAGTTCAGAATCGGAAAATCCGAAATTTCTAGGGTTTGGCTTTATGGCTGAGGTGGTTCATCTCGGTGTGACTGAGTTTATGGAATCGGTGGGACCGAGATTACTTATGAGTGTATATTGGAATGAAAGATTGCTGATGGTTTGGGAGATATATCACTAAGCACTTTGAGCAACCAGATCATTAACATAACCTCATCCCCTTTTAATAGTATTGGCTTTCCTATGGACTCAATGTGATCTTGGATCACTAAACCAAAAATGGAGTCTTGAGCTTTTGCCAATGCTTGCCTTAGCATTTTGAGGGTCCACTTCTTTAGTCATAGCCATACCCATATCACTGAACTTTCTGAAATGATTCTCAAGAAACTATTAGTTCAATGATATATATGTTGTTATTAATTACCAAAACCACCCGGGATTAGTTGCACTTTCAATCTCCCCTTTTGGTAATTGATGACAACATATAGATCAAAGCTTCAACATAGGATATAATCAATGAATAATATAAATAAGCTTTGAGAAGTATGTGATAAGCAAGAGCTCCCCTAAATTTGTGCATTATTTAAGATTTGCGTTTGAATGCAAATGCACAATCAATTAGGATCATGGGTCACTCTTCCATGTCACATACATCTTGGTGGAGCGCACAAAATGATAAGAATGAATAGCATGCACCCAATCACCAAGACATGAGTAAATGGTCATACAAGATATGAATAGCATATGATAAGCATTAAGCACACATTAAGGCATAGTACGACCAAGCACTCATCAATGTAGAGCAAACGTAGTATCAAACACACGGAATGTCTCGAAAATCTCAAAAAGACCGCAAAAGAACGAAAGAGCAAAAGCACAAAGACAAAGCACTCTCTCTCTCGAAGTCCTATGATCTATACAATTTCTCCCCTTTGGCAACAAGTTACCAAAAGTTCGAAAGGTATGAGCTAAACGTCCTTTGGGGACTCTGCGGGCGGCTCTGTGCAGGTTGATGGAGTTGAGATGGCTGCATCTGCAAAGGCATCACCGATGTCTGTGGAGCTGGAGGAGTGGTCACCGGAGCTGGGCTGGGCTGATGGAGCTGTAGGAGGTCTTGATCTTTGTAGCCACGTGTCATCCTTTGGAATAGCAGTGATCTGGGTCTTGTGGGAACCGGAGCAGGCTGTTCATAATCATCTGGACTAGGTCATCCTGCATCTCACGCATGAGCTCTTCCTTCTCCCTCTTTGCTTCCTCGATATCTGCCTCAAGCTTGTTGACGAGTGACTTGCACTTGATCGACTTGACATCCAGAGCATGGATCTTGTCTTCAACAATCCTCTCAAGACTCTCCCGAGAGGCGCACAATGCTGGCCAGGCGTTGTTCAATCCTCTGGGTAGCTTCAAGGAGCTGCTCTCCAACACTCTCGGGTTTAGCTGCTGCTGCTGCTGCTGCTTCCTTCTCAGCTTTAGCTTTCTTGGCAGCTTCAGTTTTTGCTTGACCTTCAACAGACGTTGGGTCATCCTCATCCATCACAACTTCATTGTCCTCATGCTCAGGCTGCAGTGGCAAGTGTGGTCTATCCAACAAGTAGGTGCCCGTGCCAAACTTGGCATTGATAAGCATCTGAATGTGCGGGCAAATCCACATGACCTCTTACAGTCTGCTGCAGTCCTCTTGATAGTCTCAACTATCGGGTCCATCACCTTGAAAGGTGCCTTCGATCAAGTATATGCAGCATGTTGATAGAATACCCTCGATCATGCGATGATCTCGGACTTGGGCATCAAGGTATGCCTCGAAATTGTGTTAGTGGTAGGAGACCTGCTGGAGATGATACACTGAGCCGAGCTTCCAAATCTCTACATCCTTAGCTGGTACCTCATTGTACATATTTTCATAGATTCATGGTTTTCTTGGGAATACCATAGACATCAACATCATCCTCTCTCTGCCTGGAGCATTCAGCGGTGCTGCCCATTCTTCAACAAAGAGAAGAGAATCTTTGGCCTTGAGTCATCCATGTGATCTTAGCATCCGGATAGAAATGAGTGTGGCATAGAATTGCATGATCATCTCATCATTCCAATCATCGACCGACCAACAAACTCAGCAACACCACATGCGTAAAAGCTCTCATGCACATGTGGAAAGAAGTCTTTGTGCTATTCATCACAATGTATGCCCACCAACATATCTAGTATCTGCAACAATGGGCTTCTTGTCCATTAGCACGGTCTCATAGAAGTCCTGCTGCTCTCTGTGTGGAACCTTGGATCAACAGCAGTCCTCCTCCTCACAAAGATATGGATCAGCTTGTCTCCATAGCCCGAGACCTTTATCCTTTCTTTCCTTCATGTTTTTAGCTCGAGGATGAGCATCATTGTGAATTGGCAATTTCGACGAAGTTTCAAGAATCTGGTGCCTCATCATCGACTCATTGGTGGCACATTATCTTTCTTCTTCTCTGAAGTGGGATGTTCTGACAGGTCTTCTTGGGCTTGGCAACAGGCTTGGCTTGAGCTGCCTTTCTTTGGAGCAGATGGCTTGGGCTTTGAAGGTGCTCCTGCCTCGATGGCATCACCCATCAACTTAGACTTCGAGGAGGAGGCTGTGGAGCTTCCTCATCCTCATCATCATCATCTGCTTTGCTTCATCATGCACAATCCTCTTCCTCTTGGAAGTTTTCTTCACCTTGCTTGAAGTTTCCTCTTCCATACTCAGCTTCTTAGCAACAAAGGACTTCTTCACTTTATTGGTGCCTTTCTTGGTTTGTTGCCCTTGATGCTCTTTGGCAACCACTTTCCTCTTTGGCTTGGAGGAGATTTCTTCCTCGGCTATGAAATCGAGAATCTTCTTCATCGAATTCTTCTTCTTTCGCCCTGGTGGCTGCAGGAGGCAAACCACTTGGTGTGCTCCTCTCACCATCATCTGAAAAGCTCTTGGCCTCGGGACTAGTGCTGCCTCTGGAATTTCAGCAATTGGTGACTCAGACTGTTACGGCTGTCACGGCATCGACATGGTGACAACTTGTGAATAGATTAGGTGTAGGCGAGTAGAAGAGTTATCACAAACTGCAGAAGATTTTGCAAAAAATGAGTTCAAATTTCAGTTTTAGGTTTTCATAGAATGCATTTCGGTCGGACCGAGTCTAAAATTCGGTGAATCCAAGTGTCCTAACAGAACCATTCACACCACTTTCGGTTGGACGAAATGGGTTTCGATCTTACCGAAAACACTAGGGTTTCACTAAATCCTCATTTCGGTCACACCGATTTGCACAACTTCGGTTGGACCGAAGGTGCGATCTAATGGCCAGAGGCCAAATCGGTCATACCGAGAATGTAGAATCGGTCTCACCGAGATGTGTTCGTGAAACCTAACCCTAAAACTTTTACTCAATTTTGTTCTAACGAACTAATCTCTGGATAGGAAGATCTCAAACGTGGCAAGATGCTAGGCAAACCAATCGTGCATAGAATCGGAGGTTGAAGCACGAGAGGATCGAAACTCACCCTAACTTGGTGGAGTTCCTCTCTGGCGCAACGGCGCGGAGAGAATGTCCGTTGACGGCGACGGAGACTGCGGTGAGGGCGCCTGAGCGGCACGGAGACGATCCGGAGACCACGGCGACGGCAAAGAAGGTGTGGGGCGAGGCGTTTGAAGTAGGAATCAATCGCGCGACCCACGGAGTATTTATACCCTCTCTGCTGTCGGTGGGACCGAGTTGTAAACTTCGGTGGCGCCGAGATGGATAACTATGACGATTACACACTTCGATCACGCCGAAAAGTACAGCTCGGTTTCACCGAGGTGAAAACCTAGATCAATCCAAGTGCTTTCGGTCTGACCGAGTTTGAGTGGGTTGGTCTGACCGAAATTACTTAGAAGGTTTTGGAAGTTAAGCTTTTGACGGATCGGTGGCTCCGAGTGCTCCTCACTCGGTGGGTCCGAAAAAGACTTGTTCAAAGTTTGTGATATAAGCATGAATAGAATTTGAGACAAGAAAGCATAGATAGCTAGGGGAGGTACTTAGGCATTCTTGTCCATCCATTTGGTCAGAAAAATCAAAACGACCAAAGCAACAAATGGATGTCCTCGAATGGATAAAATCATGCATCCAACATGCTCCTACAATAAGATAGCAAATGAAATATGTGTCAAACATGCTCAATCAAAACTCTAGCTACTATCACACAATTTGTCGATGACTAGGTCATCTTTATATGAGTATGTTGACTTAGGAGTCAAATGAGAACATTTGATCATAGGTCATACTCATCGTTTAAGCACAAGTGGGGTTACCACTTTTACATAAAGCATTAATGTGTTCACATCATTTGAAGATGCTTTAGCTCAATTCTTTAGAGCAAAGCTCCCCCTAGATGTGAGAACCCCTTTTAAAGGGTCAAACTAACCTTGGGTTGTCATAGAAGACTTCATGTAGATGTTGAAGATGTGGATGCTCAATGTTGATGAAGATCATCAAGAGTTGGGAGCAATCCTTTGGATTCGGCACTTTCAATACCTACATGGGTTAGTCCCACAAGGAACAAACAAGGATATCCATGGACATAGATTGAAGTACACAATAGATGATGTCCATGAAAGCAATGATTACCTTGTCCTTGACTTACCAACAAGAGGGTTTGTGACTCCATGAACTAGTGCAAGATGTGGAAGTTGATTGCACAAGTTTTTGCCAAAATGAATGTGAGTGAAGTATGTTGGCGGAGTCACCCTCAAGAACTCTCTAGTTCTTCTTCTTCGGGATCCACATCATCTTGATGGGAATCCTTGGGGTTGTAGTTGAGCTTGACGAAGTAGAACTTGACGTTTCCTTGGGAACCCACTTGACCATGGATTTAGGTGCTTCAATGAATGCATCAATCTCCTCTTGAAGCTTGTCCCTTTTAGCTTGTGGTCTTGTGGTGGAAGATCATCTTGAGCTTGTTCCACATTGGAAGAAGTAGGATCATACTTCTCCTTTTGAGAAACAAACTTTGGAGTGGGATATTGACCTTCTTCCCATTCAACACCCTCGGCGTTGAACTTTCGCTCAAAACCAATTCCTTGATTCTTCCGGTGCCTTCCTTGCTTGCGAACAATTTCCTCAAAGTTCTTGCTTCCGGCAAGGCTCTTGTAGACACCTTTCTCTATAATCCCTTTCAATAAACTATTTTCTTGCTCAAGTGTAACTTGGCTTGAAACATTGTTAGTGGAATCAAGAGAACTACTAGAGGTAACAACATTAGATTTAGCATGGTTATTGTTACTACTAGATGAAGAATTTTTCTTATGCTTGTCATGCTTAGTTTTAATAGGTGGCAAGAAATTTGACAAGAGAAGTCGTTTGGCAAGATATGAAGAACTCTTCTTTCAAGATCGTCATTGATTGCTTTTAGAAACTCATGTTCTTGCTCTAGATTGAGCTTCTCGGCGTAGCTTCTCATGAGATCTTAGGAGCTCTCTATGATCTTCTTGAGTTGTTTCATGATCTAACTTAAGAGTGTTTAGTTCTTTAGTTAGACGCTCAATCTCCTTCATAGCATTGTCATTCGACTCTTCTCGACTATAAAGACTACTAGCATGTTCATCATTTCTAGGCTCACTAGATTTGTCATGTAAAAGCTCATCTTCACCAAGCAAGTCATCCTCATCACTATCAAAGTCAATGAATTCGGGGTGTGATACCTTGGGGCCTTTAGCAATGAAGCATCTTCCAATTCCCTCATTTGGTGAATCAAATAAGTCATAGGAGTTGGAGTTGGAGGACACGAGAGCAAGACCGGCAACACCTTCATCTTGACTGTAGTCGGAGTTGGAGTGATAGCTTCTTTCGGAGTGATTGTCGGAGTCAGAGCCGGAGACCATTCACCTACATGAGCTTGATGTTTTCTTCTTGTGTAGCTCCTTGATGACTTGTCTTTCCTCTCCGAATCCTTGCTTCTCCGAGAGGGTCTTCGTTCATAACGATCATCTCTACTCCTTCTCTCTTTCCGAGGTGACTCTTCTCTTGAGCTTCTTCTTCTTGGAGATTCTTCTCTTCTCTTGTGGGGAGCCGAACATTCATTTGAGTAGTGTCCGGGTCTTCCACAATTGTAGCAATTTCGATCATGACTAGAAGATCTCTTTTCGTCATATGATCTAGACTTTGAGCTTCTTTCCTTGCTTCTACTCTTGTAGAATTTGTTGAAGTTCTTCACCATTAGGCTTATCTCTTCATTGGAAACTAGCTTGTCACTTGAGGTTGTGGGAGCATCAATTGTAGCTTTGTAAGCACCACTTGACTTGTTGTGAAGCTCTTCCTTATCTTTAAGTGTCATCTCATGAGCAACAATTCTTCCAATGACTTGGTAGGCTTGAGATTCTTGTAGTTTGGCATCATTTGGATCAAAGTGCACACGGTGTCATACTTTCCATCCAAAGCTCGAGAATCTTCTTGATGATGAATCGGTCGGTCATTTCTCGCTTCCTAAGCCGGCAATCTCATTTGTGATGAGAGCAAGCCTAGAGTACATTTCAGCGACTCCTTCACCTTCCTTCATCTTGAACTTGTCAAGTTGACCTTGAAGAACATCTAGCTTTGATTCCTTCACGGACTCGGTACCTTCGTGCATTTCGACCAAAGTATCCCAAATCTCTTTTGCATTCTCAAGACGGCTGATTTTGTTGAACTCCTCGGGACACAAAGCATTGAAGAGAATGTCACAAGCTTGAGCATTGTTTTGCAACATCCACAATTCATCCGCTGTAGCTTCACGATCCGGAACTTTTCCTTCCTCGAAGAACTCAGCTTGCAAGCCAACACAAATAATGCCCCATGCGGCAGGGTTATGTCCAAGAATATGCATTTTCATTTTATGCTTCCAACTAGCAAAATTTGAACCATCAAAGTAAGGACCTCTCTGAAAATTACCCTCACTAGGCGCCATACTCTCCTAGGTTGTGAAACCAAGCTTATGGAGTCAATGCAATGGAAACCAATACAATGGAGACCAAAGCTCGATACCACTTGTAGGATCGAAAGTATGTCTAGAGGGGGTGATTAGACTACTTGACAATATAAAAATTCAGCCTTTTGATAAAGACAAGTTTTGGCAAGTTCACAATGATGATCAAGTCAAGTATCACCCTACACATGCAATTCTAGAGTATTGGCAGCGGAAAGTAAATTGCACATGTAGTAAAGAGAGGTGGAGAAGAGCAAACGCAATTTGGAACACGGAGATTTTTCTCGTGGTTCCGATAGGTGGTGCTATCGTCAATCCACGTTGATGGAGACTTCAACCCACGGAGGGTAACAGGCTGCGAGAGTCCACGGAGGCTCCACCCACGAAGGGTCCATGAAGAAGCAACCTTGTCTATGCCATCATGGCATACGCCCACGGAGGACTAGCCTTACTCGGGTAGATCTTCACGAAGTAGGCGATCTCCTTGCCCTTACAAACTTCTTGGTTCAACTCCACATCTTGACGGAGGCTCCCAAGCGACACCTAACCAATCTAGGAGGCACCACCCTCCAAAAGGTAATAGATGGTGTTGGTGATGATGAACTCCTTGCTCTTGTGCTTCAAATGATAATCTCCCCAACACTCAACTCTCCTCACTGATTTGGCTGTGGTGGAAGAAAGGATTGAGTGGAAAGCAACTTGGGAAGGCTAGAGATCAAGCTTCATATGGTGGGAGTGGAGCAACTTGATCTCAACACAAGGGTAGGTAGTTTTCTTCTCGAAAATGTAAGGTAGGAGTGGTAGTTCTTTCGATGGCTCTCTCCACGAAAGAAGAGGGGTGGAGGGTATTTATAGCCTCCACACAAAATCCAACCGTTACACACATTTGACCAATCTCGGTCAGACCGAAGTTGACAACTCGGTGAGACCGAAAGTTCAAAACATGTGAACGTTGGGATTTTCGGTGGGACCGAAAATACAATCTCGGTGAGTCCGATTCTTCCAAAGACTAGGGTTTGCCCTTCTCGGTGGGACCGACTTCATCATCTCGGTGACACCGATTTGATGACAGAAGGTTACAGAAGCTTGGCAACACTAGTTTCGGTGAGACCGAGTTCAGAATCGGAAAATCCGAAATTTCTAGGGTTTGGCTTTATGGCTGAGGTGGTTCATCTCGGTGTGACTGAGTTTATGGAATCGGTGGGACCGAGATTACTTATGAGTGTATATTGGAATAAAAGATTGCTGATGGTTTGGGAGATATATCACTAAGCACTTTGAGCAACCAGATCATTAACATAACCTCATCCCCTTTTAATAGTATTGGCTTTCCTATGGACTCAATGTGATCTTGGATCACTAAACCAAAAATGGAGTCTTGAGCTTTTGCCAATGCTTGCCTTAGCATTTTGAGGGGTCCACTTCTTTAGTCATAGCCATACCCATATCACTGAACTTTCTGAAATGATTCTCAAGAAACTATTAGTTCAATGATATATATGTTGTTATTAATTACCAAAACCACCCGGGGATTAGTTGCACTTTCAGATGTCAAGCGACCCGACTGCCAACGTCGACCGCTGGGTGGCGTGGCCCACCCACGCCGTGCCGCCGGCCCAGGGCGACCTCAACCTTGCGCCTCAGGCAGCTCGCGCTCCGCAGGGCGCTGCGGGGCGTGGGCGACGTGGCCAAACACCGTCTGCCCTCACACGCTGGCAGTGCGGTCGGCGACAGAGCCTCAAGCCACGCCATGCCCCGATCCGCACACCCGACGGGAGCAGGCAAACAGAATGGTCGTGCTCACGGTGGCCCGAGAGCTGCTAAGGTGCTGGTTGCTGGAGGGCAGACGCCACGTGTTGTTAGAGCGAGTGGCCGAGCTCCTGGACGCCGCCGCCTTGGGAGCACCTCCTTTCTGTGTCCAGCTGCCGCCCCAGATCCAGGGCGGGCCGTATGGCAGCCCCATACGCGCCCACGCAACTCCGAGCTGACTCCAAGGCCTACTCAACGCCAACCCGGCCGGCAGCACCGGGCGACAAGTCGCGCCGGCCCCATCTCCAGCCGGCGAAGGAGTGCACGCCGCGACCTACAGCCTTGGCGGGCCACCATGCCACCACCCCCAAGACAGCGCTCCAGGCCATACTACGTGGTGTATGGGGCACTACGGCGAGACCCACGGGGCGGTGGCCCTAGAAGCTTATGTGCCCCACATGGTGGATCAAGAGTGCGCACTGGAAGAAGACCATGGCTCGTTCCTCGGGCCAAGCTGGGGCGAGGAGGCACCAGAAGCTGAGCTCTTTCAGGAACCCCAAGAAAGCCTCGACAACCGCGCTGGTGGCAGCAACTATCGGGTACCGCTAATTCCTCAGGAGCAAGCTTATGCTAACCATGGGTCACAGGAGGTACAGGTCGCCGCAGTAGATGGCTGCCCCAATGCTGCAGCCTCCTACCCCTCAGGAGGAGGGCATCGGGGGCTGCTAGAGAGGGGCAGAGATCCGCGTTCGCCCCAGCGGCGCTCGGAGCAAGGCGTTCTCAAGAGGTAGGCCCTCTGCCGTGGAGGTGCCTCAGGGCCTGCCCCGGAAGAGGACCCGTGGTCGTCAGGGGAACCACTGGCGGCCGCTCTACCCCATTGGCATCGTCCTTGGTCTCCGGTCGCTGTCAATGGCGGTAGAGTGTGGCGCAAGGCGGGCCCCTCGTCTGGCGATATGAAGCAAGGCTGGTACCTGTGAAGAAGGCCCAGTGCCTGTGAAGCTTGCCGCCTGTGACACTCTCACGTAATAATGAGTGGGGCTGTACACGCCGCGGAGTCTCCGGAGAGCCGCCCTCGGGCCTCGCGGGCTCCCGCCCACGCCCAATGGCAGCACTTAGCTCTGCGCTGGTGAGAAGATGTCGAAGACTAGACTAGGTGCCGGACGCGGCTTTTTTCCTTTTGCCTTTTCTTCTGTTGCCAAGGTTCTTCGATTCGAATTTAAGTTGGATTTGAGCTTAAGACTTGCGTGTGTTTTGGGAAGGGGTGTATAGTCTCGTTTGAGCAATCTGTCGTGTTCTGGTTTCGGCTTTACGTCCAAAGTTAGCGTCAGCTGCCTCCCCTCACGAGCCCATCGCGAGCTGGGCCAGGCCAAGCACGTATGCAATACGGACCACTGTCGCCGCACCCTCTCCGGAGGTTCTGATCGTAGGATCAATGGTTCACCCAGAAGACACTTGAGGCGCTGCGGCTCCCACATGCCCGCTCTGGACTCGTCGGGGTCAAAACGTAAACCAGTCAGCTGACCCATCGTCGGGCCAGTATCCCGGCATAAGCTCACACGCGGCGTTATGCTTACAAGGATACCGACTCCAAAGCTTTACATGAGGGGCTCCCCCTCGCAAAATGCTCTTACAATCTTCAGGGTCGAGCCCGAACCTTCTTCATGCAGGGTAAACAGCAGTGACATGCGATCAGTCGGACATATCACTCACCGCGTCTTCCGGGGTGCCTCCAGAGGCGTCGCTGGCATCACTGACATCATCATCGCCACCGCCACCACCTCCATCAACGCGAGGCTCATCCACAACGCCACCTTCATCAGCGGCCAAGATCACGCCATCGTCTTCAGATGCGAAGGCCCTGACGAGGGCATCCACGTTATCTTCCACCCATTGCGTCAGGTCGCCCCGAATGGCTACGGGCACCGATGCGATGGCGGCGCTGAAATCGAAGTGGGGATCCCTGTCCTGTAGATAGTAGAAGACACGGGAGAAGGCAAGCCCAAGCAAGGCTCGGTTCCTCTCCTCGACAAGCCAACAAGACCTCTCAGAGTGGTTCTCCAGATGTGTCACCACGTCAGTGAAGAACTGGATGTTGTCAGCGTAGTTGGTCGCATGCGGCTCCTCGGCGGCAGCCTCGCAGATGTTTCCCAAGGCCGTGTTAGCCCTTTCCCTGAGCGTTCGGAGCATGGGGGCATGCTCATGCTCTAGAACCTGCCGCTGACGGATCTCGTCCTCATTTTGCCGTGCGATGGCCTCGGCGCCGTCAACCCTCTGTTGGAGAAGAAGCAGCTCAGCGCGGGAAGAAGCCAGCTCTGCCTGCGCTGCGCCAAGGGCGACTGCGGAGGAGTCCGCACCCCGCGTCACTTCAGCGAGTTTGGCCCTGAGGGCCGCGGTCCTACCCTCAGCTTTGGCCCTGATCAGCTCCAACCTCACTTCGTATTCGCGCTCAAGATCCGAGCGAGCTTCCGCCACACGGCGGTCAACATCTTCTTGGACTCGGGCTTCCCGCGCGGCGACGTCATCCTCCGCCTGAGTCACTAGGCGCTCCCTTGTCTCCAACCGCTCAAGGTCAAGGTTGCGCTCGGCGGCCTCCAGCGGCGGCGCCTCCTCGCGCTTCAGGAGCTCCACCTGGTCGACGGAAGCCCCCTTCAGCGACACAAGGGCCGCCTGGCGCAGTTCCACTTGCCGCTCCAGAGAGTTGCTCCAGGCTTGGAGCTCCCACGCGCGCTCCTCCGCATCCTTGCATCGTCTGTCTGCTTCCCGAGCCTCCTCGACGGCTTGGGAGCAGGCCTCCCGCGAGGCCACCAGCGACGCTTCAGCCTTCGCGTTGTCAAGGTCACATTGGTGACGCGCAAGGGCGACAGCTACCTTAACCTTGCGCCTCTGCTCAGCGAGGCGCAGGCCTTCGGCCTCAAGGCGCGCATCCTCGCCAGCAAGCTCCACACCGATCTGGATCACCGCATCCGCCGCCCCTGGAGGAACTCTTGACGAAGGGCGCGACGCTCCCGAGCACGCCTGAGCACGTCTTCCGCGTCACCCTCTGCCACTGGTGTATGCGGAGGGCCTTGAGGCAGCATGCCCCCTCCCAGCGCGGGGCTGGGGGCTGGTGCCCCAGCAATCGCCGGATGGACCTCGCCAGGAATCCGGCCTGGCGCCGGTCCATCCCTAGAGGAGGAGCTCAAGACTGACTTCAGCCGGTCACCATCCACGAACAGGGAAGGAGCACGGGGCACGCTAGTTGTGCCCCAGGAGAGCTTGTGAAGGGAGGACAGGAGGTGCGCAGGCTCGAGGTGCCCAGCGGGATGGACCACTTATCCGACCAGCCCAGCGGCGGGGGCGCTGCTCGAGCTCGGCGCGCCCAGGGTCAGCGAGGAGGACAAAGCTTGGGGGGATGGCTCCTTGGCCGTCTCCGCGGATTCGGCAGGAAGGGCCCTGAAAGGCCGCGATCAGCTGTAAGAACAATGAGGTAAAGGAGCAGAGAGAGAAGAGGACTTACTCGTCCATGGCAAAGTACTTCCTGCGCTTCAACAGGCGGCAAGGGCGATCGTCGCCACCCAAGGCCTCCTTCCTCTTGCGGAGGGCCTCGAAGTTTGCGCGGAACCGGCCTAAGCGCTCGGCACACGGGTCGGCCTGTGGCATGGAGGAGGCATCAAGGTGATCAGCGCCGAGGGAACCGGCCTGGGGAACGCCGCTAGGAGCCGCCTCACGAGGGATGGCCGGGGCCTCAGGAGCCCCAACCTCAGGAGCCGTAGGCCGCAACTCCACTCCTGCCACTGCTCCAGGACGGGCTTCGGGGGATGCCGCCTTTGGGGCTCCGCGCGGCGTCAGCATCTCGACATCGGCCCCCTCAGCTCCCGGTGATTCTCGTCTCCCCGCTCCATCGCCTGAGGCAGGACCACCGTGGGCGACTGGAAGGGCAACCACAGCAACTGGCTTCTTGCGGGGTCCAGTGAGGCCAACCGGACACAGCCCCCACTCGTCAAAGCTGGGCATCTGCCTCACAAAATCGGCCCTACCCGAGCAAAGATACAAGAGGGCAGCATCGTGTCGAAGGGTGCCTGGGGAAGGATCGCCAGTCAGGACCCTGAGCACCGTCTTCAGCATTTCAGGCGCCAGATCCTCCTCCTGGAGCCGCATGCGGTCTTTGTGCCCTACAAAGGCCCACATCCGACGGGAGTGGTGCTGGAGAGGAGAAATGCGACGTTGGAGGAAATCCTTCACCACCTTGGGCGCCATCACGTAGAGCGCCCTCAAACTCTGGAAGCGGCGCCAGATGAAGGTGAGCCGGGGGCTCGCGAGCGTCTCGTGATCCCAGCCCGAGTTTGGAATAGCGGGCAAGGTCGGGTGCGAGAGCAGGGGGCTGGGTACTCCGACATCCACATACAACCACCGCTCTCTGAACCTGGCCTCATGGGGAGGAAGGCCGAAACCGATCCCCGAAGCAGCCGTCTCTGGCACGGCGAGGAAGCTCACACACCCCGAGCATTGAGTGGGGTCGCTCAGGCACAAAGAGAAGAAGTGGCACAGGAGGGCAACGGAAGGAGGAATGACCACCATTGCCTCTCAAACAAAGGCGAAGACATCCAGGAGGGTAATGGACTCAGGCCCAAGGTGCATCATGTGGATCTGATAATGGGAGAGCACCGCATTGAAGAAAGCGGAAAAGAGGGGAACTATACCCGCCCACAGGGCATCGGCAAAGAACCGGACCTCCGTGACGACCCTATCAAAGGAGGCATGGGATGCAGGCTAGACCGTGGTCCTGCCACACTCGTTGAAGATGGAGGCAAGAGCAGAATGGACCTTGCCCAAGGCTTCGAGGTTGAGTATGATAGACTGATCAACGGCGGGGGCCGTCGCCGGAGGCAAGCGGGATGAAGGCGCGGGCTTCTTCCCCCTTTCCTTCTTCGTTGGCGCCATGACGATGGGAAAGGGGGAGAGTTCTAGTTGGATTGGAGGCGGAGGTTGGAGCCCGAGGAAAAAGGAAGGGCAGGAAGCGCGCGAACGGCGAAAGGGGAATGGCTGTGTGCAACCACGGGTCTGCCTAGTCGGGCGTGTAATGAGGCATCCTGGGAAGCGGAGATGCCCACGTCCAATCAATTGCCACGCGGAGCCCAAGGCCATAGGCTATTGGGTCCCGCGGCGCTTCACACTTGCCCCCATCACTTCTCTGCTAAGCCAAGTCCGGGCGCGCCTTGGGCCCGAGGGCTACTGTTGGCGTTTTGGGAACGGGGGTCCCCAGACTTGCCTGCCTGCGGCCTGCGGCGTGGCTCGAGCGAAGGCCCAGTACAACCCAACTTCATCAGCTCAAGCTCAAGACCCTCGCAAGGGGCCAAGCCTCGCGGGAGTACGATAGGAAGCTTCCTCAGGAGCAGCCTCCTCAGGCGGGCTCGCGAGGAGGCGGAGAGCTCAAGGCAGGGTACCTCGCGAGGTGCCCGTGATGCAAGCCATGACGATCGAGACCAGGAGGGTGCCAGGCGGGCGCCGGCCTATGCAGTGTCCTTATTTCCCCTTCAGTGCAAAGGGGGCAAGCACAGGCCAAGGCATAAGGCAAAGGTTACCGTTTCGGTGCAACAAGACCAATACCGGCAGAACGGCAGGATGGAGGTCGCCATGGAGCCCAGGACGGCATCACCGTCAGAGTCTTTGACAGTCGAAGACCAACTTTAGTCAGGATAAGTGTACTAGATGTTCCCTTTCAAAATGGCCAATTGTTGGCGCCCTTCCCGCTCATTATTTGGGAAGAGGCCCAGGGCCTCCTCTATAAATAGAGCTAGCCACCACAGAGTAAGGGGAAGATCCAGATTTCGGGTAGACTAGAGAGAGAGGCGACTGAACTCACCCAGGCAGTTCATCACACCAGCTCAAGAACAGCCCCTCGCGAGGCTGTTTTCCCTTTGTATGGTTCATCATCAGCCCCTGAGGCAATCCACCACACCACACACACTCGAGTAGGATATTACACCAGAATGGTGGCCTAAACCAGTATAAACCTCGTGTCCCATGTGGGTTCTTCTTTCTAGCTTAGATCCCTTGCGAGGCTTCGAGACGTGAGTTGGTAGGGGAAAGATCTTCGTGCGCACCCCAGAGTTCGAACCTCAAGGGTCTGCCGGAACCCAAAATGAGACAATCAGACGATGTAAATATCTGGTGTTCAAAAAAGAAAATGTAAAATGTGGCAAGACAACCAGCCCCACACGATTAGTACTCTATTTCATGCTCGGAGTTTCGAAGGTGAATGGCAGCCTTTATTAATCAGACACGGTTCTGCATTGGGAACCGTCAGCTATTATGTTCACACACGGATTTTACTGCGGGAATCATGTGTAATTCACACTAGAGTACTCGTAAATTCCGGCGACCAGCATGTGTACTGTTCCCGTCGATCTAGATTCCAGCCGCCAATAAATACTACCTTGATCACGTCGTCCCGCCTGCATTCTCATCTAGATTCTCCCCTTGTTTGCTCTCTAACTCTCTCTCTCTCTCTCTCTCTATCTATCTATCTATCTATCTATCTATCTATCTATCTATCTATCTATCTATCTATCTCTCAAATCTCTACCATGGCACCGCTGGTCTACCCACGCGCCGATGAGGAGTCGCCACCCCCTGAGGACGCTCACTCAAGGAGCAGCAACGAGGACACCTACGCGCCACCGGACGAGGTTGCGTCGTACCCCCCATCTTTGGATTGGTTTTGGGGCGAGTACGATCTTTGTCTTTGGAAGTCGCTGCCACCGGCTGAGAAAGCCTGGCAAGTGGCTTTCAAGAAGGAGATGGCGGAGGAGGATGCCAGGTACCAGGCGGCCTGTGAAGCCCGTGATGCCACCTGGAAAAAGGAGGCAGCGGAGCTTTGGGGGCGAGCGCGTCGTTGTGCGGAGGAGGTGTACGAAGACGGGTACTTCACGAGGAAGGCCAGAGGTGCTAGGTGCCTCGTCGTTGCGTGGAGCTGGGCCGATAAGCTCCAGCGTGCCGCTGACGAGGAGCTCTGGTGGGCACCAAATGAAATGGCAAGATCGTTCGCGCGCGTCCGCCTACAAAAGGCAGATCGGCACGTCAAGCACTGTGAGGCAGAGGAGGCGGAGTACTGCCTCCGCTCTGGGAAGATGCCGCGCACTAGGGAGTTGCTGGCGAGGGGCTGCCGCAATACTGGCTCCAGGAGGGATTATTAGTTTTATTATTGTTCGTTTTCAATTTTATGCATTGTACCTAGTAGTTAAGTATCATCACGTATATGTCATGATATTATATATATTCTGTGATGAACTAATGAACAATTAATATTATATATACTATGAATTCCATTTTCTATCTATTTTTGTATACTAATTTGAATCTATCTGTTATCATCCACATATAAAGAATGGAAAGCATATAAACACACATTGAAACAGAACATATAAGAGCCGAAAACAGAGTACACACATTGAAACAGAGCAATAAACAGAGCAATAGTATGATTGCTGTGAATACATAGCTATCCACATCGAAATGACTCAACAAAATAAAACGCATCCATGAGACCATGACCAGTAGCCCTTGCCTACGGTAGCTCTTGGCTCTGCCTGAACTCGTGCAGCGTTCGCCAAGCGGTCGACACACTCGCGGTACATCTGGAGCGCGGTCTCGAGCTCCAAGTTGGCTATTTCATTGGAGATCAGCACCTCAAGGATGCGACGGCCATGTTCCTCTACTGCGCCCAGGTGGACACCTAGGCCAAGGAGGCGGTCGAGCCTACCAACCAGCGTGTTGGCATCGATCGGGCCGCGAACAAGGCGAACGGCGCGACCCATGCGTACGGTGCGGCAGGCGTCTGGTGCAAGTACGGTGCGCCCGGCCTCTGGTGCAAGTACGGTGCAAAGGGCATGTGCCCATTCCTGGAGAGGACTGCGGGGTACTGACGGAACATGTACCCAGCTGCGACGCCCTATCGACAGCAGGCAAGCGTCGATGGATCCGCTCTTGTTGTGCGGCGCGCCGCGCCTCTTGCTCTACGGCGCTCCAATGGTCTCCAAGTCCATCTTACATGATTTCTTCACTTGCTTGGGCTCGTGCGGCAAGCCGTAGCCAATTGGCGCAGGCGCGCCTAGCTTGCTCTGCGGCGCGCCATCGATCATGTCGTGCGGCGAGCTGCAACCTCTCAGTGTTGACATGCCTATCTTGATCCGTGGCACTGATGCGCCATGCGCCAAGGGTCTGCTCAATCCTCGCGATGACACGCATCACGGCATTGTCCACCGCTTTGCCGGGGAGTGTCGCGGCCTCGACGGGCCGTGGCGCCTTCTGGTTTTCCTTGTTGACGAGGTTGATGGCAGAGGCGGCGCTTTGGTGCATTGGCATGCTTGTAAAAGGTGGATGTGCTACAGGCTGCACATGTTGCCTCCGTGCATCGCGCCGCTCCTAGGTTTATGTGCAATATCGCTGGGTGGCGGGAAACAGGTGAGCAAATGGCGGGAAATGGTGGCGTGTTCATAGAACGCCATCAATTAATGGAAACTTAGCATATAAGGAACATCGAGCTAGCACAAGAAGTAGATGATGATGAGATGAACACGGACCACACTAGGGAACCCGTCGGTGATGAATTCATCAATCGCAAATGGTTGTACACTAGCAAGCATTTGCCCACAACACACATGACTTATTCCATCACAAACAGGTCAGATGGATCAACTGTATGCCACGTATACACATTGTCAAAAAGTCATGTGGTAGACCTTCTTTAACATATGTTAGAAAATAAAATTAAAATAAAAAACAAGGACCTCAAGGTTAAATTAGCTGAGGGAATGGGCCATTTCGGTCATTTGACCGAAATGACCCATCCTATTAGTTAATTTAACATCAAAACAACTTCCCATCCAGTCACCCATCTGATGGCTGCTCCAGCCTGAGCACACTTAACTTGAGAGTTCTCTTAGATGAGCTACTGGTGGAACAGCTAGTCCTTGCTGATATAGGATGCCTCTTGGCATTCTTATGGCGTATCCGGATGACCGCCCGTCCCCCAATGGCCAATACATGTTGTGTAGACAAAGCATATCACATACATCTTATTAGAAGCAATCGTCTGTGTTATTATCGGTCTTCGCACACATTTCTAATTACAGGCATGTTTGCCGCATATCACAAACATCTTGTTATATTGAACCATTTACGTTCTCTTGTCTGAACGCAAATAGTTCATCCAAGTGAACCGCATGTCGTATATCGCACACACCTTGATCTACCTGACCGTTTCTTTTGTCTTGTCTAATCACAAACAGTTCATTTGAGTGAACCATATGTTGTATATCGCACACACCTTCATTTTGCCCGTTTCTTTTGTTCCTCCTCATCGCAAATATTTAATTGAATTAAACCGTATGCCCTGCACCGCACACGGAACCAAAATCTGAACCGTGTTTGATGCGCCCGTCATCACAAACATTTTGCACCTTTTTTGACGGGTTTTTTACACCACCGTTTACGATTATTGCATCGCACACAGTTTCGTCGAAGGGTCTCTAATCATAGTGTCGCGTTAGTAGCATTCTGTAGTAGTGCATGGACACAAGGTGTTACCCAGGTTCGGCCCCTCGTAATGAGGTAAAAGCCTACGTCCTGCTTCTAGTTGTATTGCCCGAGTTTCAATTACAAGGGAGCGAATACGCTTGACATAGCTCTCAATTTATAGTATCTTTCGTTAACCCTCCACTGGGTCTCACCTTTATATACACAGGTAGAGACTCGGAAGCTTACAGAGTCCCGGCCGGCTCACACAATGTGACCGGCTCGGTTTCTAATTAGCTATGATGTATAGTGCAAGTCATCATACGGCGGTTCATAGTCACCAGGCCTACTTCTATGAGCCGCAATCTTTACACTTTGGGCCTTCTTGGACCTTCTTCATATTAAATCGCCAACAGTATAACCCGGCCTCTCCTGGCTGGGTCACACCTCGGAACTATATCCCCAGCATTATTCATGTGGTTGATTTGAACTTGTTCATGTCAATCTTCACCATTTAACTTAACAGATTGTGCACAAGTGTCAAATTTTATGCAAAACGCTATAACCTGCCATGATGTCATATAAACAGTACCTCTGTAACCCGCCATGACCTCACGTGCATTAATTCCGCATAGGACCCAAGATATCACAACGGATCCTTATCTTTAATAGGCTTCCCGAAAATCGAGGCGCCCGTATTGTTAGCATAATTATTTTGCCTCCTCGATCTCCGTGCATGCCATCTCATCACCTCTTTATAAATAGGGACAGGGGGCCTCTTTTTAATTTTTACCCCTGCCTCTACCTCTGTTGGGGATTGTAGCATGCAATTTAAAAAAATTCCAACGCTCACGCAAGATCTATCTAGGTGATGCACAGCAACGAGAGGGGGAGAGTGTGTCCACATACACTCGTAGACCGAAAGCGGAAGCATTATGTTAACGCGGTTGATGTAGTCGAACGTCTTCATGATCCAACCGATCTAGCACCAAACGTATGGCACTTACGAGTTCAGCACATGTTCAGCTCGATGACGTTCCTCGAACTCTTGATCCAGCAGAAGGTCAAGGGAGAGTTTCGTCAGCACAACATCGTGATGATGGTGTTGATGATGTGATCCGTGCAGGGCTTCGCATAAGCACTACGATGATACTATCGGAGGAGTAAATGGTGGAGGGGGCACGGCACACGGCTAAGAAAATGTTTTGTTCTTGGGGTGCCCCCTACCCCCGTATAAAAAGGAGGAGGGGAGGAGGCCGCAGGCCAAGGGGCGCGCCAAGTGTGGGGAGTCCTACTAGGACTCCCAGTCCTAGTAGGATTCCCCCTTCCTTTCCGGAGAAGGGGGGAAGGGGAAATAGGTGGAGGAGAAGAAGGAAAGGGGGCCGTGCCCCCCACCACTATTCTAATTCGGTTTGGGCTTGGGGGCGTGGGCCTCCACTTGGCCGCCGGCCTCCTATCTACACTAGGGCCCATGAAGGCCCAATAGTACCCCGACGTTTCGAGTAAGCTCTCGGTACTCCGAAACTTATCTCATACTTCCTGAAACCATTCCGGTGTCTGAATGTAACCTTCCAATATATCAATCTTTACCTCTTGACCATTTCGAGACTCCTCGTCATGTCCGTGATCGCATCCGGGACTCCAAACAAACTTCTATCACCAAAACACATAACTCGTAATACAAATCGTCATCGAACGTTAAGTGTGCGGACCCTACGGGTTCGAGAACTATGTAGACATGACCGAGACACATCTCCGGTCAATAACCAATAGCGGAACCTGGATGCTCATATTGGCTCCTACATATTATATGAAGATCTTTATCGGTCAAATCGCATAACAACATACGTTGTTCCCTTTGTCATCAGTATGTAACTTGACCGAGATTCGATCGCCGGTATCTTCATACCTAGTTCAATCTCATTACCGGCAAGTGTCTTTACTCGTTCCATAATGCTTCATCCTGCAACTAACTCATTAGTCACATTGCTTGCAAGGCTTATGGTGATAAGCATTACCGAGAGGGCCCAGAGATACCTCTCCGATACACAGAGTGACAAATCCTAATCTCGATCTATGCCAACTCAACAAAACACCTTCGGAGACACCTGTAGAGCATCTTTATAATCTCCCAGTTACGTTGTGACATTTGATAGCACACAAGGTGTTCCTTCGGTATTCAGGAGTTGCATAATCCCATAGTTAGAGGAACATGTATAAGTCATGAAGAAAGCAATAGCAATAAAACTTAACGATCATTATGCTAAGCTATCAGATGGGTCTTGTCCATCACATCATTCACTAATGATGTGATCCCGTTCATCAAAAGACAACACATGTCTATGGTCAAGAAACATAATCATCTTTGATTAACGAGCTAGTCAAGTAGAGGCATACTAGGGAGACTTTGTTTTGTCTATGTATTCACACATGTACTAAGTTTCCGGTTAATACAATTCTTGCATGAATAATAAACATTTATCTTGATATAAGGAAATATAAATAACAACTTTATTATTGCCTCAAGGGCGTATTTCCTTTAGTCTCCCACTTGCACTAGAGTCAATAATCTAGATTACATAGTAATGATTCTAACACCCATGGAGTCTTGGTGCTGATCATGTTTTGCTCGTGGAAGTGGCTTAGTCAACGAGTCTGCAACATTCAGATCCGTATGTATCTAGCAAATATCTATGTCTCCCTCCTTGACTTGATCGCAGATGGAATTGAAGCATCTCTTGATGTGTTTGGTTCTCTTGTGAAATCTGGATTCCTTTGCTGTAACGCCCCGGATCCGATGCGCCAGGTGTCCGCCAGTTATTCGCCGTTGTTGCCATGTCATTTGCTTGCGTGTTGCATTTTTCCATGTCATCATCTACATTTTATCATGCCATCATGTGCATCTGATTTGGCATACGTGTTCATCTCATGCATCCGAGCATTTTCCCCGTTATCCGTTTTGCAATACAGCACTCCTATGTCCTCCGGCGTCCCCTTCTTGTCTCCTGTTGTGTGCGGGTGTTAAACGTTCTCGATATGGCCCGAGGTTTGCCAAGCGGCCTTGGTATAGCACCGGTAGACCGTCTGTCAAGTTTCGTGCCATTTGGAGGTCGTTTGGTACTCCAACGGTTAACCGGGTAACCGCAAAGCCCTCTTTGAGTTGCAGCCCAACACCCCTTCCAAAGTGGCCCAAAACCCAGCAAACTCCCCTCCATGCTCTCGGTCGTTCAATCACGATCGCGTGGCAGCTCGCTCCTCATTTGGACTCTCTAGCTCCCTCTACCTATAAATAGGTCCTCCCCTCCATTTTCGCGGATGATTTCCCGAAACCCTAAAATTCCCTCTCCGCCACAGACGTGTCCTTGCGCGCGGACACGTCCATGCCACTGTCACCCGGCGAATCACGGCGCGCGCGTCAGCTCCACAGCTGCCCGAGCCAACCGCTGGGCGCCACGTCGCCCGCGCCCTCCGCCGCCGCCAGCCCGCGGGGCCCAAATCCAGCAGCAGCAGCCCGCCCCCGCCGCCGCCGCTGCGCCGCGCCTCGCCCGCCCGCCGCCGGGCTCGCCCGCTTCGCCGCAACCGCCGCCGCCCGTCGCCCGCCGCGCCCGTCCCGTCCGTCACGGCGGGCCCGCGAAACCTCGATCGCCGGATCCGCGCCCGCCGCGCCCCGCGCCTCCGCCGCTTGTCCTCGCCGGCGCGCCCCGCCGCCGCCAGCCCGCCCGCCGCCGCCGCTGCCTCGGCCAGTGGAGCTCAGCAGCTCCTCCCGGCCCCGTCGTCCTCCGCTCCGCCCGCTGCCGGCGGATCCGGTCCGGGGCCACCTCCCCGGCCGTCCCCGACCCCTCCGGCCCCGTCTCCGGCATGAACTTCGGCGAGCCTCGTAATCCGTGCATCCTCAGATTGACCCCCGAAATCGCCTAAGTCCCCAGTTTTTCATATAAACATGCCATGTTCATCGCATCACATCTCTGCATCCGTAGCTCTGTTTCGTGCGTATAATATGTCAAATTGTTCGTCTCAACGAGTACATCATTTCATTCCATTGCATCATTTTCATTTGAACTCATCTTGATGCCCGAAATGCTGTTGGAAGAGTGCATGTTGATGTTAATCAGCTGGAACTGTTATAACTTGCTCATTTGTCATTTTTGCCATGATT
Source organism: Aegilops speltoides (assembly GCA_021437245.1). Taxonomy (NCBI): domain Eukaryota; kingdom Viridiplantae; phylum Streptophyta; class Magnoliopsida; order Poales; family Poaceae; genus Aegilops; species Aegilops speltoides. Next base: position 269,529,743 of record CM038146.1, read on the forward strand.
GATGTGTGCATCCTATGAGGTTGATGTCTTCATGTGTTTTGATCTATGCCATGCCATCTTTCCAGGGGTGTATGCCATGTATTTTTGTGATCAATGTGGTGACTAGCACAAGCATGCAAACTAGGCTTCGTGATATTGCTGATTTTTAGTCCCTGATCTGCTGTTATTTTGATGCCATGTAAACTTGATGCTACAGAGAGATCCATGCATATTTAGAGATACTTCAGTAAGGGTGTTTTGAACATATGGTTATTGTCTATCCATGCATGCCATTGTTTGCAATTATGGAGTAGTCTAACATGTCATTTGAGTGCTCTACTTTTGCTTCAAAATGTTTCCTGGCAGATTGTTTACTTGTTATTCAATTTGGCCAAGCTTGCTATATTTGATCCTTGCATGCTATGGACTTGTTCTTGACTTGGTTTTTTTCACAAACATGTCTTCTTGATGATGCTATTCTTGTCTTGTCATGCAATGACTTGTGGTGAGTGAATCGAGCTTGTTAAGTAGTGTACTTGCTGTTGCTATTTTCCTGACAGATTCTGTTATATTTTGTTGCTATGTTAACATGCTTCTACTAGTTATTCTATGCATAATCTGGATATGCTCTATAAACATGTTTTGATCTACATGTGTTTCTCTATACATTCATGACCTTGGTTGCAATTATAGCCTGCTGGAACATGTTGTTATCTTGCTCTAAAGTTTGCTAAATGATGTTGCTGTCAGCTTGTTAACATTAAGTTCACTTGTTCCCATGTGTTTTGCTAGCGTTCCATGCACCCTATGACCTTGCTTTTGCCATGCTTAGCTTCACAAACATGCCTTCTTACTGTTGGGTGCCTTTCCATGCCATGTATTGCTCTGTAGTGAGTGGTTCAAGCTCACGAACATGCCTACTTATTGTTGTTTCTGCCATGTTTGAATCTGTAATATAACTTGCCATGTTTACATGGGAGCCATCATATTTTCCGTGCCCTTTTGGCTCATGGTCAGTAAGGGACTTTTGATCTATGCTTTTAGTAGATTCATGCCATGCCTTTGTTTTCCATGATGAGTTCTTGTAACATGTTGTTTGATAGCTCTAGACATTGCAACCTGATGTTATTTCTGCAAAGTCTGAAACTTTTATTATTTGCAATCTTACCATGTGTTTTTGAGCATGTTCTAGTAGTTTCTGGAGATAGCTCAGTGTTCATGTTTTGTAGTGCTTTACCTGTACTTCATGCCCATGACTTTTGTTATTATGTTGGGATGCTGTAGCATATTGTTTTGATGCTTCTAAGATGCCTAGTTGCTGTTATGGTCAGATTGTTGCTATGACTTTGAGTGTATGTGTTACACCGTTGCTCCGTTTTGAGTGTGCTCTATATGAAACTTGCTTGTTTTTGCATGTAGCTTCATATTATCATGTTGCATCCTTGTTTTGGTGTGTTTGCTTGATGTTTGGGTGCATTTTGCATCAATGCCATGCTTAACTTGTTTTGCTCATATCTTCTAGGCCGTAGCTCCGAATTAAATGAACTTTATATGTAACTTGACTAGAATTTCGTGTAGATCATATTGGTGCATCTTAACTTGCTGTTTAACAACTTGAACATAATGTTTATTTAGTTCTGGACCAATTTCAAAATTTGCATATGAGGACTTACCGGAATTGTTATATGTTGTTTCCGGCCTCATTTAAACTTGCCTTGATGTGTTGTTCTTGTTTGCATCATCTCTTGCCATGAGTAGCTTCATGTAGCCTTTGTCATGCATCATGTTTGTTGTGCATCATGCCTTGTCCATGTGTGGTGTGTTTACCATGTTGTGTGCTTCTTCTCGATAGTTCCCGTTTCGTTGCGATCGTGAGGATGCGTTCGTCTACGTGTGGTTCGTCTTCGTGGCTTCATCTTCTTCATGGACTCGTTCTTCTTCCTAGCGGGATTTCAGGCAAGATGACCGCTACCTTGGATCTCACTACTATCATTGCTATGCTAGTTGCTTCGTTCTATCGCTATGCTACACTACCTATTACCTGTTTATCAAGCCATCCCATATTGCCATGAACCTCTAACCGTTGACACCTTTCCTATGCAAACCGTTGTTTGGCTATGTTACTGCTTTGCTCAGCCCCTCTTATAGCATTGCTAGTTGCAGGTGAAGTTGAAGATTTCTCCATGGTGGACAGGGTTTATGTTGGGATATCACAATATCTCTTATATTATTAATGCTTCTATATATTTGGTAAAGGGTGGAAGGCTCGGCCTTATGCCTGGTGTTTTTTTCCACTCTTGCCGCACTAGTTTCCGTCATACCGGTGTTATGTTCCCGGATTTTGCGTTCCTAACGCGGTTGGGTGATTTATGGGACCCCCCTGACAGTTCGCTTTGAATAAAACTTGTCCAGCAAGGCCCAACCTTGGTTTTACCATTTGCCTCACCACCACCTACTTTTCCCTTGGGAGTCGCTCTCTTGAGGATCATCTTTATTATAGCCCCCCCGGCCCAATGCTTGTCTAAGTGGTGGTCCAAACTAGAGCACCGTGCGGGACCATCCCTTGGCAACTTGGGTTACGTCGGTACCTGTACGCTTAGCTTATCCGGTGTTGCCCTGAGAACGAGATATGTGCAGCTCCTATCGGGATTGTCGGCGCGCATCGGGCGGTCTTCTGGTCTTGTTTTACCATTGTCGAAATGTCTTGTAAACCGGGATTCGAGACCGATCGGGTCTTCTGGGAGAAGGTCTATTCCTTCGTTGATCGCGAGAGCTTGTCATTGGCTAAGTTGGGACACCCTGCGGGTATAAACTTTCGAGAGCCGTGCCCGCGGTTATGTGGCAGATGGGAATTTGTTAATGTCGGTTGTAGATAACTTGACACGGATCCGAATTAAAATGCATCAACCGAGTGTGTAGCCGTGATGGTCTCTTCTCGGCGGAGTCCGGGAAGTGAACACGGTTTCTGGGTTATGTTTGACGTAAGTAGGTGTTCAGGATCACCTCTTGATCATTGCTAGTTGACGACGGTTCCTTTGTTTCTCTTCTCGCTCTCATTTGCGTATGTTAGCCACCATATCTTGCTTAGTCGTTGCTGCAACCTCACCACTTTACCCCTTCCTTACCCATTAAGCTTTGCTAGTCTTGATACCCATGGTAATGGGATTGCTGAGTCCTCGTGGCTCACAGATTACTACAACAACAGTTGCAGGTACAGGTTATGCGATGATCTTGACGCGAGCGCGATGTTTGCTTGTTTGGAGTTCTTCTTCTGCTTCTTCTTCGATCAGGGGATAGGTTCCAGGTCGGCAGACTAGGCTAGCAGGGTGGATATTGTTTGAGTTTCTATTTATGTTTCATCCGTAGTCAGATGTTGATCTTGTGCATGATGTATTGTTGTATTCATGTGACATTGTATGTCTTGGATGTACCCCCACTATTATGTAATGTTGATGTACTGATATCCACCTTGCAAAAGCGTCTTCAAGATGCGCTTCTATCCTTGGTGGGACCTTCGAGTTCCTTTAGGATAGGGTCGCATCTTGGGCGTGACATTTGCCAAGGCAATTGCTCCAGTATTGTCACAAAAGATTTTCATTGGACCCAATGCACAAGGTATTACACCTAGATCGAAAATGAACTCCTTCATCCAGACTCCTTCATTTGTTGCTTCCAAATCAGCTATGTACTCTGCTTCACACGTAGATCCCTCCACGACGCTCTGCTTCAAGCTGCACCAACTGACAGCTCCACCATTCAATATAAATACGTATCTGGTTTGCGACTTAGAGTCATCCGGATCAGTGTCAAAGCTTGCATCGATGTAACTATTTACGACAAGCTCTTTGTCACCTCCATAAACGAGAAACATATCCTTAGTCCTTTTCAGGTATTTCAGGATGTTCTTGACCGTTGTCTAGTGATCCACTCCTGGCTTACTATGGTACCTGCCTGCTAAACTTATAGCAAGGCACACATCAGGTGTGGTACATAGCACTGCATACATGATAGAACCTATGGCTGAGGCATAGGGAATGACTTTCATTTTCTTCTATCTTGTGCAGTGGTCGGGCATTGAGTCTGACTCAACTTCACATGTTGTAACACAGGCAAGAACCCTTTCTTTGACTGATCCATTTTGAACTTCTTCAAAACTCTATCAAGGTATGTGCTTTGTGAAAGTCCAATTAAGCGTCTTGATCTATCTCTATAGATCTTGATTCCCAATATATAAGCAACTTCACCGAGGTCTTCCATTGAAAAATTCTTATTCAAGTATCCTTTTATGCTATCCAGAAATTATGTATTATTTCCAATAAACAATATGTCATCCACATATAATATTAGAAATGCTACAGAGCTCCCACTCATTCTTGTAAATATAGTCTTCTCCAAAATTCTGTATAACACCATATGCATTGATCACATTATCAAAGCGTATATTCCAACTCCGAGAGGCTTGCACCTGTCCATAAATGGATCACTCGAGCTCATACAACTCTTCTTTAAGAAATCCATTAAGGAATGCAGTTTTGACATCCATTTGCCAAATTTCATAATCATAAAATGCGGCAATTGCTAACATGGTTCGGACAGACTTAAGCATCGCTATGGGTGAGAAGGTATCATCGTAGTTAACTCCTTGAACTTGTCGGAAACCTTTTGCAACAAGTTGAGCTTTGTACACAGTAACATTACCGTTAACATCAGTCTTCTTCTTGAAGATCCATGTCAGGACCCCGATCCTATGCCACACTGATCTAGCCTGTAACACCTCATATCACTTTGCGGCCTGACGCACGGTATTCTCGTGGGTGTTGCCTTACTAGGCCCGGAACCGCTTGCGCCTTTTGGTTCATGTATATGATACTGTCGCTGTTTATCCATTTCATCCTGGGTTCATTCGATGTTTATCCATATGACAAAGAACCCGGGCTGACATGGCTAGTCGTGAACCCAAAGTGGTGCTATCTTACAGGGACAGGCATACATGACCCATCAATGAACGTGTCGATAAACAGCGAATGAATCCCAAGTCGTAGCAAGCTACAAGGACTTAAAGGATCACCGCGTGACATTTCCCCGAAGGGATAGACACAGGAACGAAGAAGTACACATGCCGGCCGTCCTAAGTGTTCTGGAGCAGTAGCAAGCTACCATGGCTCAGTGGAAGCACTAGGAGACATTTCCCAGTAAGAGAGGCTACCAAGGATAAACAACTAGATAGTCAGATCCCACACATACCCAACATTTCAATCATACACACAATATGCTCGATATGTGCAAATACAACATGGCATCATAACAAAACTACAACTGAAAGTATTTATTCAATAGGCTCTGAGGAGCGAGATATTACAATCAAGGGTCTCATGACCAAACATTCAGAGCATACAAGTCAAAGCACATGCGAAAGCTTAACATGTCTGAGTACAGACATCTACAAATGAAAAAGGCTGAGAAGCCTGACTATCTACCAGATCTTGCCATGGGCACAAGATTGTAGCTGAGGTTCCAAGCTAAACATCAAAGTCCACGCAGAACTACTAGTGAGATTGGAGCCTCTCTGCAAAAACATAAATTAAGCAAACATGAGTACAAATGTACCCAGCAAGACTTACATCAGAACTAACTACATATGCATCAGTATCAACAAAGGGGATGGTGGGGTTTAACTGCAGCAAGCCATCTTTGACTTGGTGGCTATCCTGAACTACGACTTCAAGTAACTCTTTGAGGTGGCGCACACGAGTCCACACATTCACCATATCAATACATCACTATGGATCCGCTCCCGTCTCCCGACGAGAACGCCATCCATAGCACTCACGTTTATCTTGCGCATTTTAGAGTATCCACTTTCACTTGTCTATGAACTGTATAGGCAACCTAGAGGTCCTTTACCACGAATGCGGCTATTCGAATAGATGATGTTAACCCTGCAGGGGTGTACTTCTTCACACGCACTCTCGCCACTTACCGCCATGTACACGTCATGTATCTCGGCAACCTTCAAGCGGAAGCCTGGCAAGGGTGTTGGCCATGGCCTACCTAAACACTCAAGTCTCTAGTACAGGTTTATCGCCTATTCAGGTTCCATCCGCAGGGAGTCTGGTCTAGGTTTCCACATATGGCCCGAACGATGTGTGCAGGGTTCCACGACACCAAAAGGGCGCCCGGCATACCCGGCCACATGCCTACCGCATCACAGCCCACCCCTCGTGTCAGCACAGCGCACGGCCTCCAGCATACTACAAATACCAGAAACTACTTGCAACTCCTGGACAGAGGACAGGGCTGGTTAAGAAGCTGAGAGGGTTAATTAAGGATCCTAATGAGTGGTAGTAGCTGTTCATGGATCACAAACACAGAACTCAGTTCCTGAGGAAAGCTTCAATGAGACAACCCACCATGTACTCATACATGGGATCTCACCGCTACCTTTACCAAATCGTGTTCACACACTTAGCTCACACACAGTAGGACATGTTCATCACCATTCCAATTCATCCCCGATGAATCAGACCTGACTCAACTATAAGAATTAGTAGGCATGACAAACAAGCATGAATGAGTAGGCACATCAGGGCTCAAACAACTCCTACTCATACTAGTGGGTTTCATCTATTTACTGTGGCAATGACAGGTCATGCAGAGGAAAAGGGGTTCAACTACCACAGCAAGTAACACATGAGTCGTTGTTGTCCTAGTGGAGTAAAAGAGAGCAGGAGCGAGAGAGTGGGGTTTTATCGGAATGAACAAGGGGGTTTTGCTTGCCTAGCACTTCTGAAAATGATATAGCTCTTCATCGGTGTCATCGAACTCATCGTCGGAACACGTCTACTGAGAGGGGACAAATACCGGCAACACAGAAGGAAACACAATCAATGCAATGCACAATATGATGCATGATCATGACATGGAAATATGAGTGTGTTGGCCTAATGCAGCTACAACCAGATGGGTTTGAGTTATTTTGAACCCAGGGTTCAAGTTCAAACTCAAACTATGACTTTATAAAGTGCATTACATGTTTTGATATGAACAACAGGTTTAAGTTGCTCTAACATGCATAAAACCAGTGCAGATAGATAGATTGGATTTTTCTAATCATTTTTCATATATAACTTATTTCATTTGAAGTTACAAATAATTTTCTATGAATTTTAGAAGTTTAGGGCATTTTCTGGAATTTCCTGAATAAGAATAAATCTAGAAAAGGGTTAACTGCGTCAGCATGACGTCAGGGTGACGTCAGCAGGTTAAAGGCGCTAGCCCAGGTCAAACCTGATGGCTGGGACCCACATGTCAGTGTAACAAATAACTAATAGAGTTAGTTAGTGTTACATTAGCAATAACCTAGGTTAATTAGGGCTTGGGCCCACATGTCAGTGAATCAACCAATTAACTAAGTTAATTAGCACTAACTAATCTAACACCTAAACTAAACAGGGGCATGGCCCACACGTCAGTGACCCTGGGGGGGTCAAACCCCAGGTCAAACGAGTCAACCTCACCAGACTTGGTCCACGGCTTGTCGCCGGCGACGCCAGAGACGGCGGAGGTGCTCGGAATCGCAACTTAGGCGACCAAATGAGTGACGGAGAGGCTGTACAGGGAGCTGGCGATTGCACGCATCTAACTGGGCAAGAGGGAACAGCTGGGATGGCCTGAGGCGACGGCAACCATGATGACGGCGGCGGCCGGAGCTCGGGCGTCGAGCGTTTTGATGTTAGGAAGCACGACAAGAGGCAAGGGGGGCGCTACGGCCTCCTGGGGGTGCACTAAGCACGGCTGTGTGCTCGGTTGCGGCTCTAGGCAACGGTGGCCACGACGGCGACATGGCCGGCGGCGAAGAGCTCTCGGGCTCGTTGCGAACGGTGGCTAGAGAGGGAAGTAGAGCATGGGGAGAGGGGGAAACGATGGCGGAGCTCACAGCGGGTCGAGGATGGTCTCAGCGAGCTCGAGGATGCGGCAGAGGCGGTGAATCCACGACGGCAGTCTTTGGTGGCTGAGGAGGGGAATGGCGGAGCTGGCGGTGTCCAGGGGCTTCCGGCGTCGTGCAGCTTGGTGAGAAGGAAGAGGGGGACCAGGCGGAGCCTCTGAGTGTGTTGGCGAGGCAAGGAAGTGGCTATGGCCATGGCAACGGCGACGGCGATGGATGCACTCGGTGTGTGCGAGGGAGAGAGCCAGGGAAGGGGATGGGGTCGAGGAAGTGAGCGAGGGGGTTCCAGGGGGTGTGGCATCATCCGAAGAGGCCAGGGCGAAGAGGCAAGCAGGAGGTGGTCGGGCGTGCGCCGGCTGGCGTCGGCCACGCGCTCGTCCTCCAGTCAAGGAGGAAGACGACAGGGGAGGGGCCAGGTGGGCTGGGCCGGCCACTTCGGCCGCCAGGTGGCTGCACAGGTGAGTTGGCCCAGGTTAGTCTCTCTCTCTCTCTCTTTTCTTTCTGTTTTTCTATTTTTCTGTATTCTTTGTGGCTTTTCTAAAAATACCTAGTCACTTCAAAAAATCATGAAACTAATCGTGGCTACTGTTTAGAATATAACCAACAGTAAACATTTTAGTTTATGATTATTTGGGCATTTTAAATATTTCTATATGATTTAATTCAGTGACCCTCTATTGTCCTGGAAAGTGTGCACCATTTTTTCAGAGGTTCTAGACCTAGGCAAAGATGATGAACATTTTAGAAGGGCATTTTGGGTTCATTGAAAATGATTTTAGTAAACCCTAGTTGGTTTAAGGGGGTGCTGGGGGTTCTGTCATCCCCATTTCAACTTTTTGTAAAAAGTAAACATGATGCATCACCAAAGGCTAGCACTAGTGCATTGCCAGAAGCTAGTGATGTGACAATCCATTTATTTTCTATGGCTTGCCGATCATCACGCAAGTCCACCCAAGTCAACACTTCGTTCTTATACATCGATCCCATCTCAGATTTCATGGCCTCAAGCCATTTTGCGGAATGTGGGCTCATCATCGCTTCCTCATAGTTTGTAGGTTCTTCATGGTCTAGTAACATGACTTCCAGAATAGGATTACCGTACCACTCACATACTCCAGGAGGCACACGAGGTGCCCACGAGACAGGGGGCGCGCCCAATAGGGGGGCGGCGCCCTCCACTCTCGTGGGAGCCTCGTGTCCCTTTTGGACTACTTCTTTCTTCCTAAAATTCTTAAATATTCCAAAACTGACAAAAATTGCCATTGGAGTTGTTTTGGAGTCGGTTTACTTACCGTACCACATACCAATACCTTTTCGGAGTTTGGAACATTCTGGAAAGTGTCCCTTATGTATTCCTCAGGGGTTACGGTTTCAGTAATATTAGTTTCAACATTGATAGGATTACCTGAAATATAATGTTTAATTCTTTGACCGTTTACCACCCTCGGATTTGTGCCTTCGAAGTTGTTGATTTTTATGGCACCAGAACGATAGACCTCCTCGATAATGTAAGGACCTTCCCATTTTGAGAGGAGTTTTCCTGCAGAAAATCTTAAACGAGAGTTGAATAGTAACAAATAATCTCTTACGTTAAACTCACGCTTTTGTATCCTCTTATCATGCCAGCGTTTGACTTTTTCTTTGAATAGCTTGGCATTCTCATACGCTTGGGTTCTCCATTCATCAAGTGAGCTAATATCAAACAACCTCTTCTCACCGGCAAGTTTGAAGTCATAGTTGAGCTCTTTAATAGCCCAATATGCCTTATGTTCAAGTTCAAGAGGTAAATGACACGCTTTTCCATAGACCATCTTATATGGAGACATACCCATAGGATTTTTGTATGCAGTTCTATAGGCCCATAATGCATCATCAAGTTTTTTGGACCAATTCTTTCTAGATCTATTCATAGTCTTTTGCAAAATTAATTTGAGCTCTCTATTGCTCAACTCTACTTGACCACTAGACTGCGGATGATAAGGAGATGCGATTCTATGATTGACATCATACTTAGCAAGCATCTTACGGAAAGCACCATGAATAAAATGTGAACCACCATCAGTCATAAGATATCTAGGGACTCCAAACCTCGGAAAAATAACTTCATTAAGCATTTTAATAGAAGTTTTATGATCAGCACTACTATTTGGAATAGCTTCTACCCACTTAGTAACGTAATCAACAGCAACAAAAATATGTGTATAACCATTAGAGGCCGGAAAAGGTCCCATATAATCAAAGCCCCAAACATCAAATGGTTCAATCACAAGAGAATAATTCATAGGCATTTCTTGATGTCTACTAATGTTACCTATTCTTTGACATTCATCACAAGATAAGACAAACTTATGAGCATCTTTGAAGAGAGTAGGCCAATAAGAACCAGATTGTAGTACCTTCTGTGCAGTTCTATCTCCAGCGTGGTGTCCTCATAGGATTCAGAGTGACACTTGCGTAGGATCTGTTCCTGTTCATGCTCAGGCACACAACATCTAATAACACCATCTACTCCTTCTTTATAAAGGTTTGGATCATCCCAGAAGTAATGTCTTAAATCATAAAAGAACTTTTTCTTTTGCTGGAAACTAGGCGGTATAAATTTAGCAACAATGTAATTAGCATAATCAGCATACCGAGGAGCAGTACGAGAAGCATTAACAACCGCTAATTGTTCATCAGGAAAGCTATCATTAATAGGCAGTGGGTCATCAAGAACATTCTCTAGCCTAGACAAGTTATCTACAACGGGGTTCTCAGCTCCCTTTCTATCAATAATATGCAAGTCAAATTCTTGGAGCAAGAGAACCCATCTAATGAGTCTAGGCTTAGCATCTTTCTTTTCCATAAGATATTTAATAGCAGCATGATCAGTATGAATAGTAACTTTGGAATCAACAATATAAGGTCTAAACTTATCACATGAAAACATAACTGCTAAGAACTCTTTTTCAGTAGTAGCATAATTTCTCTGGGCAGTATCAAGAGTCTTACTAGCATACTGGATAACATTCAATTTCTTATCGACTCTTTGCCCTAGAATAGCACCTAAAGCATAATCACTAGCCTCCCACATAATTTCAAAATGTAAATTCCAATCAGGTGGTTGAACAATAGGTGCAGTGATCAAAGCTTTCTTAAGTATTTCAAATGCTACTACACAATCATCATCAAAGACAAAAGGAATATCTTTTTTGCAATAAATTAGTCAGAGGCCTAGAGATTTTAGAAAAGTCCTTAATGAACCTCCTATAAAAACCGGCATGACCAAGGAAACTTCTTATACCTTTTATGTCCTTGGGACATGGCATCTTTTCAATAGCATCAACCTTGGCTTTGTCAACTTCAATACCTCTCTCGAAGATCTTGTGCCCCAATACAATGCCTTCATTAACCATAAAGTGACACTTTTCCCAATTCAGATTTGAGACTAGTTTCTTAGCATCTCGCAAAACTTCGATCAAGGTTGCTCAAACAATCATCAAAAGAGGATCCATAAACAGAAAAGTCATCCATGAATACCTCACAAATCTTTTCACAAAAATCAGAGAATATAGCCATCATGCATCTTTGAAAGGTAGCAGGTGCATTACATAAACCAAAAGGCATACGTCTATAAGCAAAAGTACCAAAAGGGCAAGTAAAAGTAGTCTTAGATTGATCCTTTGCTGACACAGGTATCTGAGAGAAGCCAGAATAACCATCTAGAAAGCAGAAATGTTTGTGTTTGGATAGTGTTTCTAGCATTTGATCAATAAAAGTTAAAGGGTAATGATCTTTCTTAGTAGCTTTATTTAACTTACGGAAATCAATTACCATCATATAACCTGTAATAATTCTTTGCGGGATCAATTCATCTTTATCATTAGGAACAACGGTAATACCTCCCTTTTTAGGAACGCAATGAACAGGGCTTACCCATTCACTATCAGCAACGGGATAAATAATACCTGCCTCAAGGAGCTTTAGTATCTCCTTTCTTACCACTTCCTTCATTTTGGGATTTAATCGTCTTTGAGGATTTCTAACTAGTTCGGCATCGTCCTCCAATGTAATTTTGTGTTGGCATAACGTGGGACTAACGCCCTTAAGATCATCCAGAGTATATCCAATAGCAGCTCGGTGCTTCTTCAGAGTTTTCAATAATCTTTCTTCTTCTTTCTCTGAAAGGTTAGCACTAATAATAACAGGATATATTTCCTTTTCACCAAGATAAGCATACTTAAGATTATTAGGTAATTGTTTGAGTTCAAACACGGGATCACCCTTGGGTGGAGGGGGATCCCCAAGAATTTCAACGGGAGGTTATGTTTCGGCATAGGTTCCTGTTTAAGGAACACTTCATCTATTTCCTGTCTTTACTTCATAAACATATCGTTTTCATGGTCTAGCAAATATTGTTCTAACGGATCAGTTGGAGGAACAACAATGGAAGCAAGACCAATAATCTCATCCTTACTAGGTGGTTCCCTATCACGAGGTTGTCTACTAAACTTAGCAAAATTAAACTCATGAGACATACCATCAATGCCAATAGTGACAATATTCTTTACACAATTAATCTTAGCACTAGCTGTATTCAAGAAGGGTCTACCAAAAATAATGGGACAAAAATCATCTTGTGGGGAACCAAGAACAAGAAAATCAGCAGGGTATTTAACCTTCCCACACAAAACTTCAACATATCTAACAATCCCAAAGGGTTTAATGGTATCCCTATTAGAAAGCTTAATAGTAACATCAATGTCTTCTAATTCAATGGGTGCAATGTCATGCATAATTTCTTGATATAAGGTATAAGGTATTGCAGTAGCACTAGCACCCATATCACATAAGCCATGATAACAATGATCTCCTATTTTAACAAAAAAAACAGGCATGCCTACGACAGGTCTACGTGTCTTAGTATCTGGCCTAGCAATATTAGCAGTCTCACCACAGAAATAAATAACATGCCCATCTAAATCATCTTCCAAGAGATCTTTAACCATAGCAATACTAGGTTCAACATTAGTTTGCTCAGGAGGTGAATAAGTCCTAGTATTACTCTTATGAACAACAGTCGAAGCTTTAGCATGATCTTTTATCCTAACAGGAAAAGGAGGTTTTTCAACATAAGTTGTAGGAACAATAGATTCACTATAGGTAATAGTATTTTCTTCAACTGTAATAGGTGCAACTACTTTCACTTCAACAGGAGGATTATATTTAAACCACTTCTCTTTAGGGAGATCAACGTGAGTAGCAAAAGATTCACAGAAAGAAGCTACTATCTCAGAGTCAAGTCCATACTTAGCGCTAAATCCACGAAAAGCATCAGTATCCATAAAAGATTTAACACAATCAAACTTAGGTGTCATACTTGACTCCTTACCATCGTCGGAAACCAATCTTCAGAGTTGCGTTTAATTCTTTCCAATAAGTCCCATTTGAAATCAATAGTCTTCAGCATATAAGAACCAGCACAGGAAGTATCGAAAAGGTTGCGATTATCAAGAGAAAGCCGAGCATAAAAGTTCTGAATAATCATTTCCCAAGAGAGCTCATGATTGGGGCATGAATATAACATTGACTTAAGCCTCCCCAAGCTTGAGCGATGCTTTCTCCTTCGCGAGGCCAGAAATTATATATGTAATTACGATCATGATGAACAAGATGCATAGGATAGAACTTCTGGTGAAATTCCAACTTCAATCGCTTATAATTCCAAGATCTCGTATCATCACATAGCCTGTACCATGTCAATGCATCTCCCTTCAAAGATAAAGGGAAGACCTTCATTTTGACAACATCATCGGGAATACCTGCAAGCTTAAATAATCCACAAATGTCATCCACAAAGATAAGGTGTAAATTGGGATGCAATGTTCCGTCTCCTGCATATGGATTAGCTAGCAGTTTCTCATCATACCCGAAGGAATCTCAAAGTAAATATTTTCATAAAGTTCAGTAGGTTGAGGAGAAACTCTTTGCTCTTCTGGTTGGGGTGAAGATACCCCAAACAAGCCCCTCAAAGGATTAGTTTCCATAGTGACAAGTAACAGAAAATTTCAGCACACTATTTAAATGTTTCCTTACTAAGTTCCACTCACCAAAAGCGCTACACTCCCCGGCAATGGCGCCAGAAAAGAGTCTTGATGACCCACAAGTGTAGGGGATGAATCGTAGTCCTTTCGATGTAAGAGTGTCGAACCCAACGAGGAGCAGAAGGAAATGATAAGCGGTTTTCAGTAAGGTTTTCTCTGCAAGCACTGAAATTGTAGGTAATAGATAGTTTTGTGATAAGATAAATAGTAACGAGTAACAAGTAAATAAAGTAATTAAAGTGCAGCAAGGTGGCCCAATCCTTTATGTAGCAAAGGATAAGCCTGGACAATTTCTAATAATGAGAAAGGAGCTCCCGAGGACACATGGGAATTATCGTCAAGCTAGTTTTCATCACGTTCATATGATTCGCGTTCGCTATTTTGATAATTTGATATGTGGGTCAACCGGTACTTGGGTGCTGCCCTAACTTGGACAAGCATTCCACTTATGATTAACCCCTATTGCAAGCGTCCGCAACTACAAAAGAAGTATTAAGGTAAACCTAACCACAACATTAAACATATGGATCCAAATTAGCCCCTAACGAAGCAACGCATAAACTAGGGTTTAAGCTTTTGTCACTCTAGCAACCCATCATCTACTTATTACTTCCCCATGCCTTCCTCTAGGCCCAAATAATGGTGAAGTGTCATGTAGTCGACGTTCACATAACACAACTAGAGGAAAAGACAACATACATCTCATCAAAATATCGAACGAATACAAAATTCACATGACTACAAATAGCAAGACTTCACCCATGTCCTCAGGAACAAACGTAACTACTCACAAAGCATATTCATGTTCATAATCAGAGGAGTAATAATATGCATAAAGGATCTGAACATATGATCTTCCACCAAGTAAACCAATTAGCATCAACAACAAGGAGTAATCAACACTACTAGCAACCCACAGGTACCAATTTGTGGTTTTGATACAAGATTGAATACAAGAGATGAACTAGGGTTTTGAGAGGAGATGGTGCTGGTGAAGATGTTGATGGAGATTGACCCCCTCCCGATGAGAGGATCATTGGTGATGATGTTGGTGATGATTTATCCCTCCCGGAGGGAAGTGCCCCTGCAGAACAGCTCCGCCGGAGCACTAGATTGATTCTGCCAAGGTTCCGCCTCGTGGCGGCGGAGTTTCGTCCCGTAAGCTTGCCCATGATTTTTCCAGGGTAAAAGCTCTGATATAGCAGAAGATGGACATCGGAGGCCCACCAGGGGGCCCAGGAGATAGGGGGCGTGCCCTCTGGGGGCGCCTCATCTCTCTGGAGGAATGTGGGCCCCTGGTGTATTTCTTTAAGCTCAATAATTCTTATAAATTCCAAAAGATGTTTCATGGAGTTTGGGACTTTTGGGCTGTGCGAAATAGGTTTCAATGTTTGCTCCTTTTCGGCCAGAATTCCAGTGCAAGGCATTCCCCTCTTCATGGTAAACCTTGTAAAATAAGAGAGAATAGCCATAAGTATTGAGATATAATGTGTAATAACAGCCCATAACTCAATAAATATTGACATAAAAGCATGATGCAAAATGGACGTATCATACTGTTCATCATCAGCTTAAGAGGCAACCCACCACCACCACACAGGAGTAAGGTATTACACCACAACGGTGGCCCTAACCTGTATAAATCTTGTGTCCCTTGTGCTATGTGTTGATTGAGCTAGCTAGAGATCACGGCATGGCTGAGGGTGTGTTTCGATAGGGGGAAATCTTCGTGCGCACCCAAGCGTTCGAACCTCAAGGGTTTCGCCGGAACCCGATATCCAACATTTGGCGCGCCAGGTAGGGGTGCGCCGGAGCTTCTCCTTCAGTCGACCCAGTCTCCACCTACACCGCGCTTCGCCCTCATGGCGGACATCGCGCTTCCGGCTCCGGCGGCCGGCGCCAGCGCTGGGGCCAGGGGGCTCTGAGCCTTGGCCCCTGCCTTACGGCAGGTGCAGTGGCCACACAAGTTCAAGCCAGAGATGCCGCCGCGCTATGACAGTGCGGCGGACCCGCAGGTTTTCCTGCTGGCGTACAAGGAAGCCGTCCTCAAGGCCAGGGGCGATGACAAGGTCACGGCCAAATGGCTTCCCATGGCCCTCACTGGCGTCCCCCGCGCTTGGCTGCTCAGCTGTCGGAACCTTCTGTGGCCTCCTGGGAGGAAATGCGCGACCTCTTCCTCGCCCACTACGCAGTGCTGGCGCCCCCGGTCGTCGCAACTCTCCTGGGCGGCTCACAGGCGCCAACCTCGGACCGCCACGCCAATCCGTTTTTTTGCTAGATCGGCGCCGGCCTCGCGTGGCAAGGAGCTCCCCCGGGTTGGGTGGCGCCCAAGGCCGACCTAACCTTCAACTCAGAAGATCACCCCGTCAAAACCGCCTACTTGGGTGCGCTCCCGATGCTCTACACGCCTACCATCTGCCAAGTGGCCATCACCAAAACCCTCATCGACGACGGTGCCAGACTCAACATGCTCTCGGTGGAGGCCTTCAGCCTCCTCCATGTACCGCTGGAGCGGCTCCGACCCAGCAAGCCCTTCTCGAGCGTCGGAGGCGGTTCCTCCAGTTCCCTGGGGCAGATCAACCTTCCCGTGATCTTCGGCACCAACGACAACTACCGCACGGAGCTGGTCGACTTCGACATCGCCCACATCGGCCTCCCGTACAACGCCATCCTCGGATACCCTGCCTTGGCTCAGTCCATGGCGGAAACCCATCCAGCCTACAACCTCATGAAGATGCCCGGGAGCAGCGGCATCCTCACCGTAGCTGGAGATACCAAGGAGGCTCTGCTGGTACTCAAGCTGGCCCTCAAGGCCGCCACGGCGGCGCAGCCCGCCGGCGCGGACGCCTCCAAGGCCAAGGAGGTTGCACCGACCAAATAGAAGCAGCTATTCACTCAGGATAAGGTAGAGACCAAGCAGGTGCCAGTTCAAGAAGACGGGTCCTCGGGAGCCACCTTCACCATAGGTGCCAACCTCGACCCTGACCAAGAGAAGGCGTTGGTAAAGTTCTTGCGCTCGAATAAGGAGGTGTTCACATGGGAACCCAAGCAGCTAGCGGGGGTCCCAAGGGAGGTGATTGAGCATCACCTGAATGTCTGCCCCAATGTATGCCCCGTGAAGCAGAAGACGAGGCAGCAGTCCATAGAAAAGCAGGCCTTCATCATCCAAGAAACCCGCAAGCTAGAGGCAGCAGTTGTTATTCGCAAGGTTCGCTACCCCGACTGGCTGGCGAACCCCGTGGTCATGCCAAAAAGGGGGGAAAGGAGCGCATGTGCGTCGATTTCACCAACCTCAACAAGGCATGCCCTCGAGATCCGTTCCCGCTTCCCTGCATCACCTAGATCGTCGACTCCACCGCCGAGTGCGACATGCTGTTTCCTGGATGCGTTTTCGGGTTATCACCAAATCAAGATGGCGGTGGAAGATGTGGAGAAGACGGCCTTCCTGAACCCATGTGGAGTGTACTGCTACACTTGCATGCCGTTCGGGTTGCACAACACGGGCGCGACCTTCCAGCGGCTGATGCACATCGCCTTGGGCCGGCAGCTCGGGCAAAATGCCGAGGTCTACGTTGATGACATTGTGGTAAAGTCTCGGGAGGCAAGAACCTTGATCCAGGACCTGGAGGAGACCTTCGCGAGCCTCCGCCAGGTGGACCTATCACTCAACCAGAGAAGTGTGTGTCCAGCATCCCTTCCGGCAAGCTGCTGAGCTTCCTTGTGTCCCACAGGGGGATCGAGGCCAACTCGGAGAAGGTCAAGGCAATTGAAGACATGAGTCCGCCGCAAACCCTCAGAGAAATGCATCGCGTAACTGCGTTAGGACGCTGCATCTCCAAGCTAGTGGAGCGCGCCATGCCGTTCTTCAAGCTGATAAAGAAGAATGGCCCATTTGAGTGGACCCAGGAAGCAGACCAAGCGTTTCAAGACCTCAAGAAATATCTGACCAGCCCTCCCGTGATGGTGGCGCCGTGCCCTCTCGATTCCCTGGTGCTCTACCTTGCCGCCACTCCCTACTCCGCCAGCGCAACCCTGGTGGCCGTTCAGGAGGAACGCCAGGCTAAGGCCGCGGCCTTAGCCGGGGCGACACAAGACCAGGAAAGCCTCGCGAGGACCACGACAACGGCGGTAGGGGAGCAAGCTCAGCAGGAAGATGCACCCAGGGCTGAAGAGGCCGCACCAAGCAACCAGGCGCTGGGGGCTCCATCGTCTTAGGAAGCGCCTCAACCTCCGGAGGACACAGGCCACGTCAGCGCACCCACCCTCCTCGAGCATCTGGTGTACTTCGTCAGCACGGTGTTGCGGGATGCAAGGGCGCGGTACCCCATGCCTCAGAAGCTCTTACTCACGCTCTTGGTGGCCTCGCATAAGCTGCGGCACTACTTTCAAGGTCACCCCATCAAGGTTGTCTCGGCCTACCCATTGGAAAGGGTACTCAGGAGGCCCAACTCCGCTGGGAGGGTCGCCGAATGGAACATCGAGCTGCAGGCGTTTCAGTTGGAGTTTAGCCCAACCAAGGTCATCAAGGGATCCGCTTTCTGATTTCGTGGCTGAATGGACGGAAGCACTAGGGCTCAAGGCGGGCGAGGATCGGTCTCTCTCCCCAGGAAGTGAGGCACCAGATGGTTGAGTCATGTACTTCGATGGTGCATTCTCGCGGCAGGGCGCGGGGGCTGGAGCAGTGCTTATATCCCCCACTCAGGACAAGCTCTACTACGTCATACAGCTCTATTTCCAGCAGGGCGAGAAGGTCTCCAACAACATAGCAGAATATGAGGGCCTCATAGCAGGCCTAAAAGCTGCAACAACACTGGGAGTGAAGCGCCTCGTCATCAAGGGTGATTCACAACTCCTCGTCAACTTCTCGAACAAGGTGTATGAGCCGAAGGACGAGCACATGGAAGCATATCTTGCAGAAGTACGCAAGATGGAGAAGCAGTTCTGGGGGCTAGAGTTGCAGCATGTGCCCCGTGGCACCAACCAAGAAGCTGATGACATCGCCAGGAGGGCGTCCAGACGGCTGCCTCAGGAGCCTGGCGTTTTCGAGGAATGACTCTTCAAGCCGTCGGCGGCACCATCACTTTCAAGCATGGCACAGCCTCAGGAAGAACTCCCTCAGCCACCTGCCGTCGGAGCCCCAGCCTATGGCCCGACCTCAGGAGCGCGCCTACTCTTGGCGCTGGAGCCTCAGGAGGAATGCTGGACCACGGAATTCAAGGAATACCTAACGCAAGGGGCGCTGCTAGAGAAGGAGGTGGCGCGGAGCGTGTGGCCAAGCAGGCCACGACCTACTTCATCCAAGACGGTGAGTTATACCAGAAGCGGACGAATGACGTTTCCCTACGTTGCATCTCCAGGGAACAGGGGAAAGAGTTGCTGGCCGACATACACAGTGGAGACTACGGGCACCACTAGTCGTCGTGGACCCTCGTCGGCAAGGCATTTCACAGCGGATTTTACTGGCCTACGACCCTCAACGACGTGACAGAGCTGGTGAAGTCCTGCAAAGCCTGCCAATTCCACGCCAAGCAGATCCATCAGCTAGCTCAGGGCCTGCAGACTATCCCGCTCTTGTGGCGGTTCTCATTCTGGGGGCTGGATATCTTGGGCCCATTCCCTCGAGCGCCTGGGGGCTACCGCTACCTCTATGTCGCCATCGACAAGTTCACCAAGTGGGCGGAGGTGGAAGCCGTCCGCACCAACCCAGCTGGCTCCGTGGTCAAGTTCATCAAGGGCCTCGTGAGCCGATTTGGGGTCCCTAACCGCATCATGATCGACAACGGTTCACAGTTCACTAGCAATCTCTTCAAGACATATTGTGCTAACCTTGGAACGCAGATCTGCTATGCTTTGGTGGCGCACCCCCGGAGCAACGGCCAGGCTGAACGCGCCAACGCAGAGGTCCTAAGGGTCCTCAAGACTAGGACTTTCAAGAAGAAGCTGGAGACTTGCGGCAGGGGCTGGCACGACGAGCTTCGGCCCGTGCTGTGGTCCATCCGCACCACCGCCACCAAACCAACGGGCGAGACCCCATTCTTCCTCGTCTACAGACCAGAAGCGGTTCTCCCTCACGAGGTCAGGCGTCGCTCCGTGCGGGTCCTGGCATTTGATGAGGCGCAGTAGGACGCCATGCGGGGGATGGACCTCGTGCTGGGGGAGGAACGTCGCCGTGAAGCCACGCTACGAGCGGTAAGGTACCAGCAGGCGCTGCGGCGGTATCACTGTCACAACATTCGCCCAGGACGCTCAAGGTAGGTGACCTCGTCCTGAGGCAGGTGCTCTCGAGGGAAGGGCTACACAAGCTCTCACCCATGTAGGAGGGCCCGTTCAAGGTCGTTCATGTCTCCAGGCCTGGCGCCGCGCGCCTGGAGACTCAGGATGGGGTAACCATCCTGAACGCCTGGAACATCCAGCACCTCCGGAAGTTCTACCCCTGAAGAAAGGCCCAGTGCCTGTGAAGCTCGCCGCCCGAAGAAAGGCCTGGTGCCTGTGAAGAAGGCCTAGTGCCTGTGAAGCTCGTTGCCCGTGACACTCTCACGTAATATTGAGTGGGATTGTACATGCCCTGGACTCTCGGGAGTGCCGCCCTTGCGCCTCGGGGGCTCCCTCCCATGCCCAGTGGCAGCACTTAGCTCTACGCTGGTGAGAAGACGTCGAAGACTAGACTAGGTGCCGGACGCGGCTTTTCATTTGCTTTCTGCAGTTGGCTCGCTCTTCCTTATTTGAACTTTGATTGAAGTTGCTTCTGATGTTCTTTGTCAGTCCTGTTCAACCGCTTCATGCCTCCATTTTCTGCCTTCAGCTCTTTGTCAGACTTGCTCTCTCTCGCAAGCCTCGCGAGGGGGCTATGCAGGTGCCCTCGCAAGCCTTTTTGTTCTAATTTTCGTGAGGCTCACTCGTTCGATTTTGCAACGGGAACACCCCTCTCAGTCCGTGCCCCTCGGGCATCGCGACACGAAGCACTGGGCCATGGCAGGCAACCCTTGCGGCCAATGTTCGGAAAATGGTAGTCTCTCAACGAGTTTTTTTGCAGCTCTTACGGCGCCCGGCGAGGCCTGAAGCAGGCACTTCGCGAGGCGGAAACTACTTCAAACGTGCCAAGCTAAGTTGTTCCTACACGCAGACACTTAACAGCGACGCCATGACACAGCACAGGAACAATAAAAGCAGCATGTTAACTAGGGAATCATAGTTTGTTGCACACCCCCACGGGGCCCCATACTTGTCTCTCTCAATGCAGGAAACAAGGAAAACAAAACAAAAGCAACACGCGCCTCACAGCAGCTCACGTGGAGGGATCCACGGCGTCCTCCTAAGCTCAGCTAGACTCCGCCTCGCGCTTCACCAAAGCGCGGCGATGGGACGACCCGCTGCTGCCCTCGAGGCGGGCACGGCGGCGTGGCGGTTGGTCGTAGCCGCTGCTAGAGGAGCTGCTACCCGAGGAAGAGCCGCCGTAGCTTGACGAGCCGCGGTCACCGCCGGGAGCAGGTTCGCCTTCACCCTCATCACGATCGTCGCCAAGATCGAGCACCTTGTCGCCGTCGTTGTCTTCAGGGTAGCACCCAATGCGGCGGTCGTCTTCTCCAAACACCCTCACGTAGAGGGTCGCGTCGCCATCATACTTGAAGTGGAGGGTGCACCGCCTGCCCAGACCACGCGCGCGGGCGAACGTCTGCCAGCCTCGGGCCAGGGCTGCATTGCTGGCGACGGAGTCCTCCACCGCAACCCAGGAGGCCCTGCTGCAGTAGCCATCCGCCTGCAACCAGAGCCAACCTGGGCCAGCGGCCGGCAGCTCGCCAACAAAGGAGCGAGGGAGCTGAAGCCAGTTGCTGGCCGGGTTATCCGACCACACGACGAACTCCGGCAGCACCTCCGCTGAGTGGAAGCGTGGCCGGGCAGGCCGCCCAACCGCAACACGCCTTCCCCCACCAACTGGACTGCCTCGACATGGGCGGCCACCACCACACGAAGGCCCACCGCCGCGACCGCGAGAAGCCACGGCAGGAGTTGCGAAGTGCTTGCGCGGGCGACCACGTCCGTGCTTGGGCGGAGGAGAGCCGGGCCCTTCCTGGCGAGCCTTCCCCTTCTCCGCGGCCGAAAACCTCTTCACGGGCGCCATGGGGGGGGGGGCGCTGCAAGTGAAAGGAGCAAGGAACGAGAAACGAGCAGAATGGGAAGAGATGGGCGACGAGGGCTCTCGCCCCTCCCCATTTATAGCCCAAGGGAGGCCAACCATCGACCTCCATGATCGCAGGTAATGATGACCCTTTTTCGCATGCAGCAGGGACTCATCAAGATGGGCAGTTCCGAGGCAGCGTGGGGAAGTGGAGACACCCACGTCCAATCAGTCTCCAGGCGTCGACCAAGACCGCATGCTATTGGGGCCCGCGGCGCACCGCACTTACCCTTTGGCTCCACTTCTAAGACAAGTCCGAGCGTGCCTTGGGCCCCGGGGCTACTGTCGGCGTTCTAGGAATGGGGGTCCCCAGACTTGCCTGCCTGCGGCCTGCGGCGTGGCTCCACCAGTGGCCTAGTACGGCCCGTCTTCATCAACCAACGCCCAAGACCCTCGCGAGGGGCCAAGCCTCGTGGGGCGGGCGATGCAAGGACTCCTCAGGAGCGGCCTCACCAAGCAGGATCGCGAGGAGGCAGAGAGATCAAGGCAAGGGGTACCTTGCGAGGTCCCCATGACGCAAGCCATGACGACCAAGGCCAGGCGGGCGCCAGCCCGCGCAGTGTCCTCGTTTCCCCTTTGGTGCTAAGGGGTAAGCACATGCGAGGTGTACCGAGGCGTCAAGCAAAGCTTTCCATATCGGTGCAACAAGACCAAGACCAGCAGGACGGCAGGACGGAGGTCATCATGGAGCCCAAGACGGCGTTACCACCAGCGCCTTTGGCAGGCGAAGACCACCTTTAGTCAGGATAGCTTGTACTAGTTGTCCCCTTTCAAAATGGACGTTGTTGGATTCCTTTCCGCTCAATATTTGGGGAGAGGACCAGGGCCTCTATAAATAGGGCTAGCGACCACAGTAGAAGACCAACTGATTTAGATCACCCTCACCCACACAAGTTGGCCAAGCACAAGAACACCTTTCCTCGCGAGGCTGTTCTTCCCTTGTACTGTTCATCATCAGCCGAAGAGCCAATCCACCACCACCACACAGGAGTAGGGTATTACACCACAACAGTGGCCCGAACCTGTATAAATCTTGTGTACCTTGTGCTATGTGTTGATCGAGCTAGCTAGAGATCGCGGCAAGGCTGAGGGCGTGTTTCGATAGGGGGAAATCTTCATGCGCACCCCAGCGTTCGAACCTCAAGGGTTGTGCCGGAACCCGATATCCGACATTACGGACCTAGTCCGTGTAATTGCTACCATCATCTTTCAACTTAGCTTTCTCTAGGAACGCATTAAAATTCAAGGGAACGGTAGCACGAGCCATTGATCTACAACAACATAGATATGCAAAAAAAAAACTATCGGGACTAAGTTAATGATAAACTAAAGTTCAATTAATCGTATTACTAAAGAACTCCCACTTAGGTAGATATCCCTCTAGTCATCTAAATGATCACGTGATCCACATCTACTAAACCATGTCCAATCATCACGTGAGATGGAGTAGTTTTCAATGGTGAACATCTCTATGTTGATCATATCTACTATATGATTCACGTTCGACCTTTCGGTCTCAGTGTTCCGAGGACATATCTGTATATGCTAGGCTCGTCAAGTTTAACCCGAGTATTCTGCACGTGCAAAACTGGCTTGCACCCGTTGTATGTGAACGTAGAGCTTATCACACCCGATCATGATGTGGTGTCTCGGCACGACGAACTGTAGCAATGGTGCATACTCAGGGAGAACACTTATACCTTGAAATTTAGTGAGGGATCATCTTATAATGCTACCGTCGTACTAAGCAAAATAAGATGCATAAAAGATAAACATCACATGCAATCAAAATATGTGACATGATATGGCCAATATCATGTTGTGCCTTTGATCTCCATCTCCAAAGCACCGTCATGAATTCCATTGTCACCGGCTTGACACCTTGATCTCTATCGTAGCATCATTGTCGTCTCGCCAACTATTGTATTTACGACTATCGCTACCACTTAGTGATAAAGTAAAGCAATTGCATGGCGATTGCATTTCATACAATAAAGCAACAACCATATGGCTCCTGCCAGTTGCCGATAACTTTGTTACAAAACATGATCATCTCATAAAACAATTTATATCACATCATTTCTTGACCATATCACATCACAACAAGCCCTACAAAAACAAGTTAGACGTCCTCTACTTTGTGGTTGAAAGTTTTACGTGGCTGCTACGGGCTTCTAGCAAGAACCGTTCTTACCTACGCATCAAAACCACAAAGATTTTTCGTCAAGTGTGTTGTTTCAACCTTCAACAAGGACCGGCTGTAGTCAAACTCGATTCAACTAAAGTTGGAGAAACAGACACCCGCCAGCCACCTGTGTGCAAAGCACGTCGGTAGAACCAGTCTTCGGAACGCGGTCATGTAATGTTGGTCTGGGCCGCTTCATCCAACAATACTGCCGAATCAAAGTAAGACATTGGTGGTAAGCAGTATGACTATTATCGCCCACAACTCTTTGTGTTCTACTCGTGCATATCATCTACGTGTAGACCTGGCTCGGATGCCACTGTTGGGGAACATAGCATGCAATTTCAACAAAATCATACACTCATGCAAGATCTATCTAGGAGATGCATAGCAATGAGAGGGGGAGAGTGTGTCCACGTACCCTCGTAGACCGAAAGCGGAAGCGTTATGTTAATGTGGTTGATGTAGTCGAACGTCTTCACGATCCAACAGATCTAGCACCAAACGTACGGCACCTCCGAGTTCAGCACACATTCAGCTTGATGACGTTCCTCAAACTCTTGATCCAGCAGAGGGTCGAGGGAGAGTTTCGTCAGCACGACGGGGTGATGACGGTGTTGATGATGTGATCTGCGCAGGGCTTCACCTAAGCACTAGATACTATCTGAGGAGTAAACGGTGGAAGGTGGCACCGCACACGGCTAAGACAATGTTGTGTTCTTGGGGTGCCCCCCTGCCCCCGTATATAAAGGGGGAGGGGAGGAGGCGGTCGGCCAAGGGGCGCGCCAAGTGTGGGGAGTCCTAGTAGGATTCCCCCTTCCTTTTCAGAGAATGGGGGAAGGGGAAAGAGGTGGAGGAGAAGAAGGAATGGGGGCCACGCCCCCACCCCTAGTCCAATTTGGTTTGGGCTTGGGGGCGCGCGCCTCCACCTGGCCGCCGGCCTCCTCTCTCCACTAGGGCCCATGAAGGCCCAATAGTCCCCCGGGGGGTTCCGGTAACCTCCCGGTACTCTGAAACTTATCTGATACTTCCCGAAACCATTCCAGTGTCAGAATGTAACCTTCCAATATATCAATTTTTACCTCTCGGCCAGTTCGAGACTCCTCATCGTGCCCGTGATCTCATCCCGGACTCTGAACAAACTTCGGTCACCAAAACACATAACTCATAACACAAATCGTCATCGAACGTTAAGCGTGCGGACCCTACGGGTTTGAGAACTATGTAGACATGACCGAGACACATCTCCGGTCAATAAACAGTAGCGGAACCTGGATGCTTATATTGGCTCCTACATATTCGACGAAGATCTTTATCGGTCAAACCGTAGAACAACATACGTTGTTCCCTTTGTCATCGGTATGTTACTTGCTCGAGATTCGATCGTTGGTATCTTCATACCTAGTTCAATCTCGTTACCGGCAAGTCGCTTTACTCGTTCTGTAATGCTTCATCTTGCAACTAACTCATTAGTCACAATGCTTGCAAGGCTTATAGTGATGAGCATTACCGAGAGGGCCCAGAGATACCTCTCCGATACACGGAGTGACAAATCCTAATCTCGATCTATGCCAACTCAACAAAACACCTTCGGAGACACCTGTAGAGCATCTTTATAATCACCCAATTACGTTGCGACGTTTGATAGCACAGAAGGTGTTCCTCCGGTATTCGGGAGTTGCATAATCTCATAGTCAGATGAACATGTATAAGTCATGAAGAAAGCAATGGCAATAAAACTTAACAATCATTATGCTAAGCTAACGGATGGGTCTTGTCCATCACATCATTCACTAATGATGTGATCCCATTCATCAAATGACAACACATGTCTATGGTCAGGAAACATAACCATCTTTGATTAACAAGCTAGTCAAGTAGAGGCATGCTAGGGACACTTTGTTTTGTCTATGTATTCACACATGTACTAACTTTCCGGTTAATTCAATTCTAACATGAATAATAAACATTTATCATGATATAAGGAAATATAAATAACAACTTTATTATTGCCTCTAGGGCATATTTCCTTTATCCTCTTCTTCTTCCTCCTCACGACGCCTGACGCCACCGGAGCTCTGTCGTCCGTGTCAACAACGTCGCCTTGGCCGCTGCATCAACCTGATTCCGATCAGAAAAACAGCAGCGCCCCTCCGCCATCCATCAGTGTCACTAGGTACTCATACCCCTCCGCTTCCAATCTTCATTAGGGTTTCATTAGTTCCTCGGTGTTCATCGAGGTTCGTCATACTTGCCCGTAGTTCATCTGCTATGCCGCTTAGTTGAGCCCTAATGTGATGCCAAAGTCATGCTTTGATTATTTTTGTATCTACTATCAACTATAGATCCACTCCCTTCTGTTGAGATTCACTCCTCAACGCGGTAGTTCGGCCGTTGTGTATTAGGTTTAACAATTTCCACCTATTTTCTGGACTACTGTAGATCCAAAATTATAAGCAGAACTTGTGAAACTTGTTTGTTTAGCACTTAGTGAAATTTCACTCAACTCCAGATTAGTAGACACCTACTTGATCACTACGGTATGGGCGGCTTAAATGATATTTTGTAACCCGCCAAACACCGGCTGGCTTACTTATGAATTTATGAGCTGCTATTATCTGTCCATTCTTACTCATGACTATATAACCTGTCGGCACCTTGCCGGCTTAATCAAAGTGTTTATCCGTGTCATTGCAATCTATCACTTCATGCATAACAAATTTTCTATTTAACCATTGATCTGCTCATCATTGCGAACATTTAACCCGCCAACATTTCACCATCAGGCCTTTTAACAAGAAAAAATGACTAAGACCGTCACCTCAGGTGATTGGGTCGCTTCCACTGTTACGGAGCAAACTCATAATGAATATGTTCGGGTGGGCGTCTTATCAGCCAAAGAAGCTGTCCACTTGCGAGCTCCAGGGACAGAAGTCAAACATCAACCAAAGGAAGGTGAAGTCATAGTTTTTGCTGATCATATGAACCGTGGCTTCTCACCACTTGGCTGAAAGTTATTCCGCGATGTATTGCACTTCTTTCAACTTCACCCCCAAGATATTGGACCGAACTTCATTTCCAACATCTGCAATTTCCAAGTCTTTTGTGAAGTATACCTTCAAGAAAAGCCCGACGTTGACCTTTTGAGAGAGTACTATTATTTGAACCGCCAGACCGAGTTTACCAGCATGCCCAGCCTAGAACTTGGTGGAATTTCAATTCAAAGACGAAGAGATGATATCTTCCCCTCAGCCGCACTTCCCAGTCATCCTAAGGACCGGAATTAGACTTAGTTTTGTTGCTAAGATACATCTCCACCAGCTGAGATCCTCTGTCGGGTTTCCGCGATTGCCGACTGAGCCCAAAATACCCACTTCCAAACCGGATCAGCACCGATGAATGGGCTAAGTATATGCCTACTTTTTCGATGGTAAGAGCCTTGCTGGCTAATGGGTTAACCGGGGTTGACTTGGTCCGATGCTGGGTCGCTTGGAGGGTCATACCTTTGAGCCGTCGGCCCAGTTTAAAGTGTGAATGCACTTGCAATATCAAAGATAACGTCACTGTCAAGTACGTTTGGAAGATAAAGAGATCAATGAGATGACTAAGATGCTGCTCGGGGAAAGCTTAGAAAGCTATAGCAAGACGGGGTTTAATCTCTCTTACACTCTTAACTCGGCTCTAGATGTAAGTATTTCAAGCTAATTTACTTTTTTACTTCGCATAAACTGCACACTCCTTACTATCACTTGCTTTCTTCAGGCCGAATCTTCTTTCTGGAGCAAAAATCTGCAAGATAAGCCGGCCAAAAAGGCCAGGGCGAATAATAGTAGGAGCCTCTCTTGCTGTTTTCATTGTTCAAAAAAAACATATGAGTTGATGGTTTATCTGGGAGACTATGTCTTGGGCAAGGTTCATGCAACATTGCCTCCAGGTTGAATTTCAGCCCTCCAAACGGCGGCGGGCTGCTCTTATGATGTTGATTATTATGTTGTGAATTAGTATTAGCCATAAAGTCCGACCCGCCGTCGGCTTGCTTGCGCCTATCGTTATTGCCCTGGTTATGTCCTGTGTTCAGTTGCTGACATTTCCCATTGCCATTCTTCTTCCCCTTGTTGGACTTCTCCTCATCGAATCCTGGATCCTTGGTATTTTCTAATTCAGCATATTTGATAAGAGCCACCATGAGCTCCCCCATATCATTGCACTGATGTTTCAGCCACCCAAGTTTCTGCTTGAGGGCGTGAAGTGGCAATTTTTCTCCAAGATCAAAACAGCTGAGTCGGCCGTAATACTGTCTAATGAGTGGATAATAGCTGAGACCCAGCAAACCCAATGGTGGGCCGACTCATCCTCGCGCTGTACGTAGGCATCCAGATCGATAATTGACAGAGGCTGCTTGCATGTGTCTTTGAAATTTTGAATAAAATGCGCCTTCAATTCAGCCCCTGAACCAATAGAGTTGGCTGGCATGCCTTTCAACCAGGTCCGAGCCAGCCCATCTAGCATCATGGTGAAGTATTTGGCACACACAGCATCATTAACATCCAGCATCTCCATAGCCAGCTCGTACCTCTCAATCCAAGCCTCGGGGCGAAGATCTGTGTTGTAATTAGGCACCTTACGAGGACCCTTGAAATATTTGGGTAGACGCTCATTGCGTAGAGCCGGGACTAGACAAGGCACTCCAACGGACCTGGAGGTCATTCCAGCTTCTACAGATATGGAAGGATTCACTTGAAACAGCTGAGCTCCCACCTGAGCCGCGACCCCCAAACCCTGAGTAGTGTTACTGTCATGCTGCCGGTTATGCCCGCGCAGCGGGTCACCAGCTCGAGGCGGGTTAGGATGCCACTCACTTCTAGAAACCGCCAGCGATTCAACACGACGGTTGTAGCTGCGACTCTGGCGGGGCATTGAATGAATGTGATCACAACTATATGGATAAGCCACATGTTGTCTCACCGCTGTTTGCAGAAGCTCCACTGCTTTACGGGTCTCTATAGCCACCGGTGACTCTCCT
This sequence comes from Aegilops speltoides, assembly GCA_021437245.1. Lineage (NCBI taxonomy): Eukaryota > Viridiplantae > Streptophyta > Magnoliopsida > Poales > Poaceae > Aegilops > Aegilops speltoides. The sequence continues at coordinate 269,559,134 of CM038146.1, forward strand.
TCAATGGGGATCGCTGTCAATCGACTAACTGTGGCTAACATGTTGTCCACCAGGTTAGAGTTATGACCAAAAGGTGTCAGTACCCGCTGAGGCGGGGCCTCATCTATGCGAGGCAGGTCTGGTACACGGGGCTGAGTCGCCGTGCCGGTCCCATGCACCTCAGTAGCCCGGGTCACATCGAGCGGGTAACTCGTTCCCGCTCCGGGTGTGGTAAAAAGATTTCCCCTTCAAACCGTGGAGGTAGGCGGCTCTGGTGCCTCCTCCGGAGAATAGCATTGGATGCATTCTGATCTAGATTGAGCTAGAAAGCTTCTGCTTGTATCCGCTATGACTCAGCCTCCAGCGTAGCTTGCTCCGTTGCCAACCTAACATTTTCTACATTAAGTTCCTATTTGGCCTTACCACTTCATCTCCTAGCTTTGCGACCTCCACACTGTGTTGTGCTTGATTCTTCGGGGTCACCTCTGCAGCTAATAGAGTCGCCAAAGCGTCCAATAGTTCAGATACGGTTTGAGCTAGCGGACGTGCAGAGCCTCTCACTCCAGCCGATGCAGCAGCAGCTGTTCCAGACATCATAGCCGCTGTAGTCAAGGATTGTATCACCGGTTGCGTGCCAGCCATGAAAACAGTAGCCATGCTCGACGGCTCGTAGGACTCCGGAATACTATCGCCATCGAAATAGCCCCCAAGCCCACCATCTTACAGTCGATAGAATGACTCTGTCTCTCTAGTTGAGGATTCATCACCTAAATAGATGGCTGTCTCAGTATCGGACATGGAGCCTTCCTCAAGATCCACCCCATGAATAAAGCAGATGAAAACGCACTTCCGAGCAGGTTGGACCTTGGCGGGTCACGTGCGTCCAGCCGTCTCAATGATGTTGGTGCTGGCGTCCAGCTCAGGCTCTGACTCGCCGATCTTGCCGATGAAGACGTGAACTTTGCCAAAGGGGACCTGGTATCTGTACTCGACTAAGTCGGCCTCGGGACCCCAGCCGGCATCATCGATGCAGATCTTACCACGGCGACTCTTGGTCATGTGGCCTATAGCGTATCCCTAGATCCCTGAGAAGCTTCCCTTCAAGAACTCGAAACCACCAAGCTCGGGCCCCATGGTGGGCGCCAACTGTCGTGGGTTTGTCATGGCAGATGCCCTTGTGAAAGGACTTAGGTGTGGAGCCATCGTAACTAGGTTAGCTTGGAGGGGTTGAACGGGACAAAGGACACATGGAGTTGTCCAGGTTCGGCCCCTCGTAATGAGGTTAAAGCCTATGCCCTGCTTCTAGTTGTATTCCTTGAGTTTCAGTTACAAGGGAGCGAATGCGCTTGGCCTAGCTCTTGATTGATTGTATCTTCCTTTAACCCGCCGCCGGTCTCACCTTTATATACACAGGTAGAGACCCGGAGGCTTACAGCTACCGGCCGGCTCACAATTTGACCGGCTTGGTTTCTAACTAGCCATGCCTTACAGGGCAAGTCATCATACGACGGTTCATAGGTCCGGGTCTTGGGCTTTCAACAGGCCTGCTTCTATGAGCCGCCATCTTCACACTTTGGGCCTTCTTGGACCTTCTTCATATTAAATCGCCAACAGTATAACCCGGCCCCTCCTAGGCGGGTCACACCTCGGAACTATATCCCCAACAAAATGTGTGTCCATGGATGCATGCTTAGGTCCCATGCAAGAAATGGGAAAGAATTTCAAACACCGGGGCACTGTTGATTGTTGGCAAAACATTGAGATACTTTGTTTTTAAAATCTAGTAAATCCAAAACTCATCTTAAATTCATGAAACTTGGCCTGTATCATGGAATGGCGCTCGACATGCTGGGTATTTTTCGTGTCCATTTTGAGAGAAGGCGCACTTGAATAACAACCAACAAAGGATTTTGAAACAAATAGCTGCCACTTTAACATCTCAAATGTTTGTATAATTCAAATCGTGTGCGTTCTATTAACCATTCACGTGACGCCATGTGTCTCTCCTCTAATGGCTATAGGAGGTGACGTGCGAACAGCTGCGTGACCGAACGGGAGGCGCGAGAGCGCAGTCCGGTGCGCAGGATGACTGAGAGGCGTGCAAGCTGTCCTCCAATGCGCAGGCTCACCGAGAAATGTGCGAGCTGTACGCTGTGCAGGCTCACTGGGAAGCGAGCCATTTGACTTACATGGCCGGACGCCTTGCTCGCATCCTCTATATTAATGGCGCTCGACCATTATTTAATACGGGCGGCCTTACTGTTCTCCTACTATTCCCCTCCCTCCTGCAGACCTCCACCAACGCCATGGCGCAGAAGGATCATCTGCCATTACTCTTCAAGTTTGGTGTAACGCCTCAAGACCGATGTGCCAGATGTCTTCCAATTATTCGCCGTCGTTGTCATATCATTCGGTTGTGTGTTGCACGTCGCCATGTCATCATGTGCATTGCATCTGCATGTTTTTCAACTTGCATCCTCAAGGGTCTCCTAGTTCTCTCTGTTGTCCGTTGTGAGTACAATCACACTCGCACGCGCCCGTAGCACCTCCGAAATATTATTTTATAAGTGAGACAAAAATGTGCTCGGAATGGGTTGTAAGTTGGCGTGCGGTATTTTTTTATTATTGGTAGACTGCCTGTCAAATTACATCACACTCGGAGTCCGTTTGATAGCCCAAACGTTAAACATATAGCGGCATTATAGCCGGTCAAACATCAAACATTTTCGGTCACCGGAGACCTGTGTCAGGCCGCACTTCATCTCTCTCTCTTCTCAGCACAAGGCCTCCTACATAGCCCAACAACCCACCTAGCTAACCCCCCTCCGATCGGAGCCGTCAGAATGCGATCGGAGGCTCTGAAACGCTCCAAAACCCCCTAACCCTAGCACCTAACCTATATATACACCCCTCCCCTTCAAAATTTGGGCAACCCTAGCCCCTAGCCTCCCCAAACCTCCCGCTGCCCCCACCTCCCACTGCCTCCTCGTTTTCAGCACAGCCAGCCCGCGCCCGCCACTTGTCGCCGTCATACCGGCCGTGCCGCCACCCAACCGGCGTCCCCAGCCAACCAAAGCCTAACACATCAGCGACCCAGCCGCCTCCACCGCGCCTCCTCTCTCCTCCCACCACCGCGGCCTGCGGAATCCAGATCGTGCCCGCCCCGGGCCCGATCGCCGCCGCCGCAGCCCGCGAGAGCCCACACGCCTCCCCTGCACCCGAGGCTCCCGTTCGATCCCGCGCCAGCTCCTCTCGCCATGGCCTCGTCGTCTCGCCTCATCGTTGCCCTGCACCGCCAATTGCGACCCCGCGTCCCCGCCGGCCTCCGTCGCCAGATCCGGCGACCTCCGCCTAGATCCGGCCAGTTCCCCGCATCTCCATTGTCGCGCCGCCTGGACCTGGTGACCTCCGCCCAGATCTGGCCAGTTCCCCGTCCCCCCGTCACCGAGATGACTTCGACGATGCCCTGCCCATCGCCATGGCCGCCCCATCGCGCTAGGACCTGCTTGCAGTCATCCTCACCTCCGGTCGGCCTCGACCCGCCGCCAGGACGGCCCTGTCCCGGATCGCTTCATCCATCCATCCAAATAAGGCCGCGTCCCGGATAGCTTCATCCCACGGAACAATCCCGTACAGTTTTCCCGAGGGTATAAATTCCACAGTCCCTTATTCCCAATATCATATGTCCATATTGTGATGGCTATAACTTTGTGCTTGCTGTAACTATGGTGATGTTTTTTATATGGATATGTTCCGCTCTTCGTCCTCAACAGGAGGGTCTGGTTTGCATGCATGTTAGGATGTATCTTGACAAGTTAATCTCTGTTGCAGAAGTGCATGTTGTTTTTAACTGCTAAAAGTTGTTATAACTTGTCATTTTGTCTTTTTCATATCTCTTTGTGTGATTTTATTTTGAGCAACACGTCTACATGTTTTAGGAGCATAATCATGTCATCGATAAAATGGTATAACTCTCATGCCATGATATGCCATTTGATGAGTAGAACAAGCTTGCAAAGTGGTCTACTCGCTGTTACTGTTTTTAGAGACTTGGCAAATTCTGTTAAGTCTAAAACTGTTATATTGTCATGCCATGTTTACTTGATGCTACCATCAAATCTATGCATAATATGGAGATATTCAGTAATCATGTTTTGATGACCATGTTATGTTTATCCATCCATGCCCTTGTTTGCAATTATAACCTAATGTAACTTGTTCTTTTCATGCTCTCAAAATGCTTAAAAATATAACTGTCAGTCTGTTAACAGCATGTTCCATTTTGCAAAGCACTTGGTAATTAATCTATGCATCTTATAAATTGTGCATTTTTCTTAACTAGATGTATGCCATGCCTAGTAAATGCTCATGAGCTTTTCATATTTATTAAAATTTCTATGCTTATTATTATGTGCCTCCAAAATCAACATCATAATATTATTGTTTTGCATTCCCAGATTTTCACGAAGTCTGAGAATCTGCTATTTCATGTCTGCATCTTGTCTTGATGAATGCCATGAACTTGTTGCTCCTATGTATATGTCATGTTGCATTATTTGAGCTCCATGTTATGTACTAGCATGACATGCTTTTGTTTGCCATGTTCTTGCACTGTAGCATCTTTGTTTCATGCCTCCAACTTGTCAACATATTAACACTGCTCATGTATATGCCCAGTTTTCCACCAAGTCCTAATCCGTGTTATAAAGTTGATTTTTGCATTGATCATATTGGTTCAATCTTGATGCCTATGAACTTGAACCTTAATGATGTTTGAAGTATGTAACCTTTACTTGAAGTGCATATCAAGTTTGTGCTCATTTGGTTTCTGTAGCATGTTGATGATTGCAAAGTGCCTAGTTGTCGTTTAAGCAGATTGTTGTTATATCTTGTTTTGAGTGTGTGTTGAACCGTTGCGCCATTTTGATCATGTCCTATATGAAACTTGCTTGATTTTGCATGTAGTTTCATCATGTTATGTTGCATCCTTGATTTGAGTATGTGTGCTTGATGGTTGAATGCATTTTGCATCAATGCCATGTTTAACTTGTTTTGCTCATATCTTATAGGTCGTAGCTCTAAATTAAATGAACTTTATATGTAACTTGATTAGCAAAACGTGTAGATCATCATGGTGCTTATTAACTTGCTCTTTAAGAACTTCAACATAATGTGTTATTCAGATCTGGACCAATTTCAAAATTTACATATGGGGACTTTCCGGAAGTGTTATATGTTGTTTCTGGCCTCATTTAAACTTGCTTTGATGTGGGGTTCTTGTATGCATCATCTCTTGCTTTGATGCTATGTACTAGCATGCCATGCTTTTGTTTGCCATGATCTTGCATTGTAGCATCTTTGTTTCATTCCTCCAACATGTCAACATATTAACTCTGCTCATGTATATGCCCAGTTTTTCACTAAGTCCTAATCTGTGTTTAAAGTTGCTTTTTGCATTGATCATATTGGTTTAATCTTGATGCCTATGAACCAGTACCTTAATGATATTTGAAGTAATCTGTGCTTGAAGTGCATATCAAGTTTGTCCTCATTTGGTTTATTTAGCATGTTGTTTTGATGATTGTGAAGTGCCTAGTTGCTGTTCAGGGAGATTGTTGTCAAATCTTGTTTTGAGTGTATGTGTTGAACCGTGGTGCCGCTTTGATCATGTCCTATATGAAACTTGCTTGATTTTGCATGTAGTTTCATCATGTCATGTTGCATCCTTGATTTGAGTATGTGTGTTCAATGTTTGAATGCATTCTGCATCAGTGCCATGTTTAACTTGTTTTGCTCATATCTTCTAGGTCGTAGCTCTGAATTAAATGAACTTTATATGTAACTTGATTAGAAAAACATGTAGATAATCATGGTGCATATTAACTTGCTCTTTAAGAACTTCAACATAATGTGTTATTCAGATCTAGACCAATTTTGAAATTTACATATGGGGACTTTCCGGAAGTGTTATATGTTGTTTCTGGCCTCATTTAAACTTGCTTTGATGTGGGGTTCTTGTATGCATCATCTCTTGCCATGAGTAGCATCATGTAGCATTGTCATGCATCATACTTGGATGAGCATGATGTCATATTGTGTTTTCTGTGTCTACCATGTTGGTTGCTTCTTTCCGGTTGTGCTTCTTCTCAATAGTTCCTGTTTCTTTGCAATCGTGAGGATTCGTTCGTCTACGCTTGGTTCGTCTACACCCGTTCGTCTTCTTCATGGACTCGGTCTTCTTCCTAGCGGGATTTTAGGCAAGATGATCATTATCCTGGATACCACTACTATCTTTGCTTTGCTAGTTTTTGCTTAAAAGCGTTTTCTCTCCTTTTTTTCCTCTATGGCCAATTTGCACACTGCACAAACCAAGATAGCAATTGTGTATATGCGGGAACAAACTTGAGGCACAATGGATGATATGATACCAAGATGATATGGTATGTATGCAATGGATGGTGGATCACTAATGTGCACAAGTAACGTTGCCGGCAATACTCAAATGGCTAGTCTCGATAGGCAAATAGCATAAAATGGGCTAGGGGTTAACGATGCAATTGCAAGGAATATACAAAGGTGTCGTCGAGGTTACCGTCGCTGCGATGATGAGTGGCGGTGTTCTTGGTGTAGATACCAAGATGATGGAGACTCGTCCCTAAGTAGCCGAAACACCTTAGGAAACGGAAAAACCGCAACTCAAAATCTGAAATGACAAATGTCAAAATGGTGGTAGCGGAAAGCGGTGGTGGTGTTGCACTAGGCAATTCGGACGGAATGATGGGCTATGCACGAGTCGGAGTTGAAGTTGCCGTCCCTAATGTAACGCCCTCGATGCGGCTATATCTCCCACGTGTCGAAGCACGACTTAGAGGCATAACCGCATTGAAAGCAATGTCGCAAGTGAGGTAATCTTCACACAACCCATGTAATACATAAGGGGAAAGAGATACATAGTTGGCTTACAGTCGCCACTTCACACAATTAGATGAATAAAGCATTACATCATCCAGATACAATCAAGGTCCGACTACGGAACCAAAATAAAAGAAGAACCCCAAATGCGACAAAGGTCCTCGATCGACCCCAACTGGGCTCCACTACTGATCAACTAGAACGAAACAACACAAAGGGCAAGATCTTCATCGAGCTCCTCCTTGAGCTTGATTGCGTCACCTGCTTTCGTAACATAGGCACCGCAAACTGGTTTTGGAAGTATCCGTGAGTCACGAGGACTCAGCAATCTCGCACCATGAGATCAAGACTATTAAGCTCATGGGTAAGGTAAAGGCATGAGGTGGAGCTGCAGCAGCGACTAGCATATATGGTGGCTAACATACGCAAATGAGAGCGAGAAGAGAAAGCAAAGCACGGTCGATAAAAGTATGATCAAGAAGTGATCCTATAGCAACCTGCGTCAAGCATGACTCCAACACCGTGTTCACTTCCCAGACTCCGTCGGAAAGAGACCATCACGGTAACACACACGGTTGATGCATTTTAATTAAGGTCAACTTCGGGTTTTCTACAACCGGACATTAACAAATTCCCATCTGCCACATAACTGCGGGCACGGCTCTCGAAAGTATAAACCCTGCAGGGGTGTCCCAACTTAGCCCATGACAAGCTCTCGCGATCATCGAAGGAATAGACCTTCACCCAAGACACTCCGATCAGACTCGGTATCCCGGTACATCAAGACATTTCGACAATGGTAAAACAAGACCAGCAAAGCCGCCCGAATGTGCCGACAAATCCTGATAGGAGCTGCACATATCTCGTTCTCGGGGCACACGGATTGTCCAAACTTCCGGTAGGCCAGCCCGTAGTTGCCTGGTAGCCACCGGCGGTGACGGTTTGGACCAACACTCTAGCGAGCACCGGCCCGGGGTAAATAAAGATGACCCTTGGGCTCCGGAAACCCAAGGGAAAAAAAAGGCTAGGTGAGGCAAATGGTAAAAGGCAATGTTGGGCCTTGCTGGACAAGTTTTATTCAAAGCGAACTGTCAGGGGGGTCCCATAAATCACCCGACCGCGTAAGGAACGCATAAAATCCGGGAACATAACACCGGTATGACGGAAACTAGGGCGGCAAGAGTGGAACAAAACACCAGGCATAAGGCCGAGCCTTCCACCCTTTACCAAGTATATAGATGCATTAATAATGTAAGAGATATTGTGATATCCCAACAAGTAACCATGTTCCAACAAGGAACAACATCTCCATGTTCCAACAAGGAACAAACTTCAATCTTCACCTGCAACTAACAACGCTATAAGAGGGGCTGAGCAAAGCGGTAACATAGCCAAACAACGGTTTGCTAGGAATGGTGTCAAAGGTCAGAGGTTCATGGCAATTTGGGAGGCTGACAAGCAAATGGTAGGCATCGTAGCATAGGCATAGCAAAAGAGCGAGCAAACTAGCATAGCAAAGATAGTAGTGATTTCGAGGGTATGATCATCTTGCCTGGGATCCCGCAAGGAAGAAGAAACGAGTCCATGAAGAAGACAAACGGACGTAGTCGAACGAATCCTCACAACTCCGGAACGAAACCGAAGCTAACGAGAGAAGCAACCCGGAAAGAGACAAACAACATAGTAAACACACCAACATAAACATGGCATGATGCACAAACAAGTATGATGCATGTCCGGTTTAAAGAGGCATGGCATGACAAAATGCACAAACAATACTACAAGTTAAGTGGAGCTCAATATGCAACGAGTTGCATATTGACGAAACACCACATCAATTATTTAGTTCTCTCTCGGTTATGAACAAGACAATATTAAATGTTGGTTAACATGGCAAGAGGTGAAGCATAGCAAAAACTATACCATCTAAACAATTTAAATGGGGCCGGATATAAAAGCAACAAATCCGGTAAATCCCCATATGCATTTAGCAATTTAAAGCAACATCAATTTTAAGCATTTTAATTGTTGTTATCATGATGCGGATGACATGCACAAGTTTTATGCAATTTTTATGAAAATGTTGACAAGAGCATTAAGAAGCATTTATCGCCATGGCGGAAGGGAAAAAAGGTGCCACGGCGGTGAAACGGAAAAGGGTGCCACAGCGGCGAAAAGGAAATGGTGCCACGGCAACATTCCGGTCATCCGACAACTCCTCGAGATGTCGGTGCAAAAGAAAGTGTGGGTGGCGTGTGATGCAAGCGATGGTGGGGTGATCCGGATACGGGTTCCCACGTGTCGGTGGCATGGCAAAAGAGGCGTCGCAAGGTCAATTCGACCACGGTGCAAAACTTGAGCATCTCATACAACCAAGCATGCATTCGTTCCACGGGTGATCATCTCGGGATTATACCTTGAGCGTGCATTTCGGGCGGATCGAGTTCGCCGAGGAAGTAGTGGTTCACGGACGTCGTGGAAGTAGTTGTACACGGCGGCGGTAGTGGTTCACGTTCGTAGTCGTACATGTCGTGCGTAGTGGTACATCTCGTAGTGGAAGTAGTTGTTCATGTCCCGTGGATGTTCGGGGTCCACAGGGTCTTCGAGGGTCGACGGTAGTTGAAGTAGTGGTACACGGCGGCGGCGGTAGTGGTACACGTTTCACCGCGATGTAGTCGTACTTGGCGTTTCCAACGTCTTCGGGCGTAGTGGTACTTGATGCATCGTCGTGTGGAGTCGTACTCGATGTCACACGTAGTCGAACTCGGTGGTCTTGCCGAACCGAAGTGGTACTTGACGAAATCCACATCAAATATAGTCGTGCACGTCGTTGTCGGACTTGACAAAAAAAAAACACACCGGTTGTAGTCATGGTACTTGGTGAATCCCGGAGATGGCACTTGGCAAATTCCACGCTCGGAGGAGGAGGCAAGAAGACGACGCGATCTCCAGCGAATGGCAACACGGCGGCCTGAGGGGTCACCAGCACGAGCGAAACAGCAGCAGGCGTCGAGGCAGGGGCCACAGGAGCCGGAGGGGACGCGGTCGCCTTCCGGGCGTGGCGACGGGCTCTGCCGCGAGATCCGGCGAGAACAGGTGAACGGCGGCGTGGGCGGAGGCGACAGAGGCGAAGGCGGCGGCGGGAGGCGAGCGCCGGGCGGCGTGGTCGGCGGCCGGCGGCGCTGGGAGGCGCTGCTGGTCGGTCGGCTGGTCGAGGAGGGACGGCAGCGCCGAACTAAGCGCCCGGCGGCAATGGTGACAGACGAGGAGGCGGGCGGAGCTTGGCGGCGGGGCCGGTGCGAGGAGTAGCGAGGCAGGAGGAGCGGTTGTCGGGTCGATGGAGAGGTGGGGATCGAACACGGTAGCTGGCGCTCTCTCGTCTTGTGATCGCGTCTGAAGGAGGGAAGTTGCGGCGCAAGGGAGCAGGGGAGCGATGGATGGGGATCGGGCAGGGAGCGCCTAGGGTTAGGAGGGGGCGCGGCTGGGCCTTGGGCCTAGGGAGACTGGGCCGGCCTTGTGGGAGGATGGGAGTGGCCAGAGGCCTGGCTGGGCTCTCTCTATCTCTCGCTCAAAAGAAGAAGAAAAAAAAACAGAGATAAGAAATAAAATAAAAGAAAGAGAGGGTTAGGGAAAGAATTTGGACATGGGGATAATTTTCACGGACTCGAAAAAATGTGCACGGTCCGGAAAAATAGAAAAAGTCAAGTTGAAAGATTAAATTCAAATTCCTTTGAATTTAATTCAAAAGGTTTGAGCTAGGATAGGTTTTTCGAAGTGCCCAAAAATGTTGAGAAAATAGGTGGAGCTCCGGAAAATGATGAAAAGACATATGGCAAAGTTAGAGGCCAAGAGTTGAAATAATAAAAGGCTTTGGGATTTTTGCAAGTGTGTTTAGTGTGATTCCAAAGAATGGATTATTTAATATAGCTCCCTAATATTGGGAGGATATGTTATAAAGAGAACTCACCATGTGAATTCCCTCGATTTAAATGGATCGAAAAAAATCCATAAGATTTATTTAGTTGAGTTTTAAAAAATTAATGATATGATGGCATGATGACATGATGCAATGCAAGAGAGGCATGATGAATGCAACGAACAAAACAAATCACATGACGAAACTCGGAATAGCTGGAAGTCTTCTGGAGCGTCGGTCTCGGGGCGTTACAACACTCCACCACTATGAGAGGATCTCGTCCCGAGATCTAGGATGGCACCGGAGGGAAAAACGGAAGAGAAAAAGAAAGGTAAAACTAAGTTGCTTCTTTGACCAACGAGTGAAACCACGAACCTTGAGAGGTTGAGGAATTTAAAAGAAAGAGTACAGCAGAGATGAACGAGATTGCAAACAATCCGTTAGAAAAGAGGAACAAGGAACAACGCGAGAACTTGAAGGTTGCAAAGACATGAATCAAGAGTTTAATGGACAAGATAGAATTCGAAACCACTCTGGTTAAACAAGATAGAGAATAGATAAGATTGATATAATTTGGGCAGCACTCCGACTGAAAGAAGAAGGAAAACTTGAAAAGAACTTGAATGGAGGACACGACACACCGGTTAAATGGATAAGCATGAAGAACATGATCCTCACAAAGATAAATCATTGGAATAAAAGAATGGAGAATAAAATGGCAACTTCTGCCACAAATGAGCTTGGAAAGCACCCTTCCAAAAAGGTTACAACGGGGTTGTTGGGAAAACAACAACGAAAAGAATAAGCTTGTAGTGGGTTTATGAAAACATCTCAAAATTATGAGGTGACAACCGGCCACTAATGGAAACAATTGATTTGATTGAGAGCACCAAAGAGATGAAAGCTTCTTCCACCGAGGTGATAGAGAGACAACTTGGACCATAGATAAACGCCACAAATAGCAACATTCCTTAGGAAAGGCTTTAGGTGAAATCTATACCAAGATAACTCCAATGAAGAGACTGATGGATTTAACATACCTCATTCTTGACAGCATGTGAATCATGAAACATGAATGGAAATTGTCAAGAATGACCTAACACCACCTCAGAAGATAAGATAGAAAGAATTGCACTTCGAAATGCAAGATGAGAATACTTGAACGCCTCAAAACAAAACATGTGTTGAGCACCATGTTTATTTTAGAGTATAGCTTGGCGGATCTTAACTTCAAGAGAAATCTTGAAAACAATTGAAGAATGAAAGGAATCCTTGACGAACCACCATGTAGCGCCTCCATAAAGAACTCCGGTAAAAAAAAGGATGATGAAAAGAAAGAGAACTTGAAAACACAAGGTGAATCCTTGCAATGATTTAGATGGATCTCCGTGATAGTTAGAGCTTGGAACTCCGGGAAAAAGAGAAGATGAAACAAATGAAACCGAGAATTACTTCATCATGAACAAACTCCGAAAGAAGGAATTAATCACTTGGATGAACAAGAATAAGAATTATGTTATGCTTATCCTTCACCAATTACATTGATGACAATCAACGGATTTGGCATACTACTTATTCTCGTAGAAAGGATTAAAAGAGATATGGCGTAAACTTGGGAAGGTCTTCAACAAACCACCGGTAGGATTGGAAAGAACGAATGAATTAAATGATGAACAAGGACGTGAGATCTTCAAAGAACCACCATAAGAATTGAAAATGATCGAAGTAGGGGTGCATCACCGGTAAGAATTAGCAAAAGAACGAAGGTGCTTGAGACACACTAGATACATGAGAACAAATAGATGAAGAACTGATTAGAGGATATTCGATTGATGCGCCGGTAAGATTTGGAGAACGATAGCTACACACTGAGAATGAAGAATTATGACATGATGGACTTCAGAAGAAAGAAATGGAAACAACTCAAGAAATACTCCGGATGGTAAGAAAAGAATTCTCACAATCGAAAACAATTATGAGAGGATGGCAACAAGCTAGCACCATGAATCTTGAAGAGAATAGAGCAAGATTAAAGAGAAACTCTTCTTCGGTCTTCAAATGATGAGAATGACAACGAGAAACACCACCAAGAATTATTGAGGCACACTGGAAGAATCAAAAGAGAAGAGGTTTAGCCAACTATGAAAAGAATTTGGAAGAGATCTTGGAGAAAAGCATTTGACTGATGATAACTCATTCTTACGTCAAACTTGGAGAAGAATTTAAGATAGCTCTGGGAAAATAGAAGAGTCAGGTAAGATCCTGGGAAAAGACCTGTGGGTTAGGGCCCACTCAAAAGAACATCGTTGAAAAGATTTAAAAGAGATGTTGCACCGGTTGAATTGAATGACTTGAATGAGATACCGATCTCGAAAGAGCTTGAACGAATGCAGAGTGGAAACACGAATCTTCGAGATATCTTGAGCACTCCGGAATAACAAATAGCGAGAAGTAGAGTGATAATGAGGTGCACCGGTATGAGAAAACATTTGAAACGAGGAAAGGATATGATGAATATCAAGAGCTTGAATTAAATCCACCGAAATAGAAACAACGATGAAGGATGATGAACTTGAAGCTGTTGAGCATCTTCATGGGAAATCACCGGATAAAACATTGATTGAAAAGAATGAAGAGACTGCACATGAATAAATGGATACTTGATTAAGAAATCTGTGTCCTTGAAGAAAAAGGGTGGGAGGGCGGGGAAAAACAAAGACAACTTGGGATGAACGAAACAAACACCGTTGAGAAAATCTTAGAATTGATCTCACAAATGTTGAAATGATCGGATCCACTTGAAGAGAATCACACCGGTTGAAAAAGAATTAACATGACGACCTCGATGATCAAGAAGGATTAGTATTCACATAGCAATATGAGAACACCGTTTAGGAAAGGTATGGATTCAACATTTGACTTTGAAGCAACTCGAATACCACAAATAAAACAAAACAAAGGATTGGCTTGCAGAATAAACCGGAACAAACATATGATAGAGATTTCGTCCGAAGTTTTCGTGGTGGGGCCTACACGGGCTCGATCGTACAGCACCATCATGTACAAGGCAGTGCACATGACATCTGAAGTGTCCCAGTCGGCATAGCCAAGGACTCTTTAAGACACAACGAGACCAACTGTAAAAGCAACCGTGAATAGGCGGACCACTAGACGTCGAACCCCAATTTCATATCATACATCCGTCGGAAAGATATCCTAAGAGCTACTTGAATTCCCACCTATGAAACTCCCGAAACTTTCTGGTTATGCAATCTGGTGTTGGGGATACAGGGGAGCAATATATCTCACCCAAACTAACAATCCCTACATCCAGCTGTATACATCCTTCAACACATAACCAAGAAACCTTCGGAAATCGTGTACCTCAACCTTCGAAAAGCATCCGTTATACGAGTCATGGCATGTAACGCCCTCGATGCGGCTATATCTCCCACGTGTCGAAGCACGACTTAGAGGCATAACCGCATTGAAAGCAATGTCGCAAGTGAGGTAATCTTCGCACAGTCCATGTAATACATAAGGGAAAAGATACATAGTTGGCTTACAATCGCCACTTCACACAATTACATGAATCAAGCATTACATCATCCAGATACAATCAAGGTCCGACTACGGAACCAAAATAAAAGAAAAACCCCAAATGCGACAAAGGACCCTGATCGACCCCAACTGGGCTCCACTACTGATCAACTAGAACGAAACAACACAAAGGGCAAGATCTTCAACGAGCTCCTCCTTGAGCTTGGTTGCGTCACCTGCTCGTTAACATAGGCACCTGCAAACTGGTTTTGGAAGTATCTGGTGAGTCACGAGGACTCAGCAATCTCGCACCCGCGAGATCAAGACTATTTAAGCTTATGGGTAAGGTAAAGGCATGAGGTGGAGCTGCGACAGCGACTAGCATATATGGTGACTAACATACGCAAATGAGAGCGAGAAGAGAAGGCAAAGCACGGTCGATAAAAGTATGATCAAGAAGTGATCCTATAGCAACCTCGTCAAGCATAACTCCAACACCGTGTTCACTTCCGGACTCCGCGGAAAGAGACCATCACGGTAACACACACACGGTTGATGTATTTTAATTAAGGTCAACTTCAGGTTTTCTACAACGGACATTAACAAATTCCCATCTCGCCACATAACCGCAGGCACGGCTCTCGAAAGTTTAAACCTGCGGGGTGTCCCAACAGCCCATGACAAGCTCTCGCGATCATCGAAGGAATAGACCTTCACCCAAGACACTCCGATCGGACTCGGTATCCGGTACATCAAGACATTTCGACAATGGTAAAACAAGACCAGCAAAGCCGCCCGAATGTGCCGACAAATCCGATAGGAGCTGCACATATCTCGTTCTCGAGGCACACCGGATTGTCCAAACTTCCGGTAGGCCAGCCAGAGTTGCCCCCGGTATGCCGGCGGTGACGGTTTGGACCAACACTCTAACGAGCACCGGCCGGGGGTAAATAAAGATGACCCTCGGGCTCCGAAACCCAAGGGAAAAAAGGCTAGGTGAGGCAAATGGTAAAAGGCAATGTTGGGCCTTCTTTGGACAAGTTTTATTCAAAGTGAACTATCGGGGGTCCATAAATCACCCGACCGCGTTAGGGGCGCAAAATCCGGGAACATAACACCGGTATGACGGAAACTAGGGCGGCAAGAGTGGAACAAAACACTGCATAAGGCCGAGCCTTCCACCCTTTACCAAGTATATAGATGCATTAATAAAATAAGATATATTGTGATATCCCAACAAGTAAACATGTTCCAACAAGGAACAACATCTCCATGTTCAACAAGGAACAAACTTCAATCTTCACCGCAACTAACAACGCTATAAGAGGGGCTAAGCAAAGCGGTAACATAGCCAATCAACGGTTTGCTAGGAATGGTGTCAAAGGTTAGAGGTTTGACATGGCAATCTGGGAGGCCGACAAGCAAATGGTAGGCATCGTAGCATTGGCATAGCAAAAGAGCGAGCAAACTAGCATAGCAAAGATAGAAGTGATTTCGAGGGTATGATCATCTTGCACGAAATCCCGCAAGGAAGAAGAATGATTCCATGAAGAAGACAAACGGACGAAGTCGAACGGATCCTCACAACTCCGGAACGAAACCGAAGCTAATGAGAGAAAGCACCCGGAAAGAAACATACAACATAGTAAACAACCAACACATACACATGGCATGATGCGCAAACAAGTATGATGCATGTCCGGTTTAAAGAGGCGTGGCATGGCAAAGAGCACAAAACAAGCTAACAAATTAAATGAAGCCCAATATGCAGCGAGTTGCATATTGATGGCTCACCACATCGAACTATTTAGTTCTCTCTTGTTTAAGCTACCCAACAATATTAAATGTTGATTAACATGGCAAGGGGTGAAGCATAACAAAACTACCTAACTAGGCAAGTTTAAATGAGGCCGGAAGAACAAACAACAATTCCGGAAGAACCTCATATGCAAATTATGAATTTGCTACTGTTCTGCCCTAAACACAATTTTAATGTTGTTAAACAGGAAAATAAAGTGGACCATGTTAAACTAGGCATTTTTCCACCCCATTTACATATAAAGTTTATTAAATTCGGAGTTACGGTTATTTAGTTATGAAATAAATCATTTTAACATGGCATTATGCAAATTTAAACAAACAGCACTTTAAACAATTTAAACATGGATGAAAGTTGGATATTATGAAACTAGATGAAAAACTAAGCATTTTACATATATAAATTATTTTAATCCGATGCACGGTTGTGGAGTTATTATATGCATGAAGTTTAGGGGCCAATCTGTAAAACTGCAGTTAACTGGATAAATAGAAAAATTCGCAGAATGGAAAAAAAAACGTCTGGGGCGAATTTGGCTGGCTGGCCCAACAGTGAAAAGAAAGGAAAAAAAAAAAGGATGGGCGCTGGGGCTGCTCACCCATGGGCCGAGCCCAGTCGGCGGAGGTGAAATGGCCGGGCGCCGACGCTGGGCTGCGGGCCCACGTGGCGGTGGCGAGGGCGCCTCGTCCTCCGCCTGCTGAGCAGAGGCGAGCCATGGCCGGCGGCAGCGGCTGGCCAGGCAGCCTGCGCGCGCGCGAAGCGGTGGCGCGACCGCCGGCAAGGCCGGGATGGCGGAACAGACAGATCCGGGCATGGGGAGCCCGGATCAGCGTCGGAGGGGGTCGGCGGCGACCGAGTGACGAGGCCCTGGCGAGGCGCGCTGGGCGGCGAGGCGCGGCACGGAGGAGCGCGGCTTGGCCGGGCGGCGCGGAGAACGGCAGCGCAGCGACGGTGAACAGGAGATGGCGGCATGGGGAGAAGAGAGAGAGCGAGGCCTTGGCGGTGGAGAAACAGCGAAGCTCCGCGAGGGCTCGCCGGCGACGGGCGGAGGCCGGGGGCGGCCGACCGGCAGATCGGACCCGCCGTGGCGGAGCGGGCGGAGATGGGCTCCATGGACCCGCGGCGATGTGGGTGCGGTGGAGGCGACGTGGCGGCTTGGGGTTGGTCCGGGGCGGCGGCGCGATGACGTGTCAGCCCCGGATTCGTCCGGGCGACGTGGAGGCTGGACATGTCCGGCGGGGTTGGACATGTCCGGCGCGTGAGGGGAGCGGGGCTAGGGTTTCGGGAGAAAAGATCCGATAATGGAGAGGGGAAGACGTTTTTATAGGTGGAGGGGGCTAGGAGAGTCCAAATGAGGTGCGGTTTTCGGCCACGCGATCGTGATCGAACGAACGAGAGCATGGAGGGGAGTTAAATGGGTTTTTGGGCCACTTTGGAAGGGGTGTTGGGCTGAAACAAAAGAGGCTTTACGGTTACCCGGTTAACCGTTGGAGTACCAAACGACCTCCAAATGGCACGAAACTTGACAGCGGTTCACGGTGGTATACCAAGGCAGCAGGCAAACCTCGGTCCATTCCGAGAAAGTTTAATACCCGCACACAACAGAAGACAAAAGGGGACACCGGGGAACATAGGAGTGCCGGATTGCAAAACGGACAACGGGGAAAATGCTCGGATGCATGAAACGAACATGTATGCAAAATGAAATGCACATGATGACATGACAAAATGCAACACGCAAGCAAAAGACATGGCAACGAAGGCGAATAACTGGCAGACACCTGGCGCGTCGGATCCGGGGTGTTACAACACTCCACCACTATGAGAGGATCTCGTCCGAGATCTAGGATGGCACCGGAGGGAAAACGGAAGAGGAAGAGAAGAGGTAAAACTAAATTGCTTCTTCGACAACAGAGTGAAACCAAAGAGCCTTGAGAGGTTGAGCAATTTTAAAAGAAAGAGTACAACTGAGATGAACGAGATTGCAAACAATCCGTTAGAAAAGAGGAACAAGGAGTATTACTTGAATTTGAAGGTTGCAAAGACATGAATCAAGAGTTTAATGGACAAGATGGAATTCGAAACCACTCCGGTAGAAACGAGGAATGAGAACGAAAGAATTTAGGCCGCACTCCGGTATAAAAGGGAAGCAAAACTTGACAAAACGGGAAGAACTTGAAAAGATGACACAACACTCTGGTTAAATGAATAAGCAAGAAAAGAACATGATCCTCAAAACTTGAGATGATGAGTGAAGAGAGCAACATCACAATGCCTCCGGAAGAAAGAATAGAAGATAGATCATTGGAATAACAGAATGGTGAAGAAAATGACATCTTCTACCACAATTGAATTTGGAAGGCATCCTTGCAAGAAGGTTAAAATAGAGTTATTGGAAGACCAACAACGAAAAGAATAAGTTTGTAGTGGGCTTATGGAAACATCTCAACATTATGAGGTGACAACCGGCCACTAACGGAAACAATTGATTTGATTGAGAGCACCAAAGAGATGAACGACTTCTTCACCGAGAGGATAGGAGAAAACTCGGATCATTGATATGCACCACAAATAGCAACATCCCTTAAGGAAAGGCTTTAGGTGAAATCTATACCAAGATAACTCCAATGAAGAGACTGATGGATTTAAAATACCTCATTCTTGACAACATGTGAATCATGGAACATGAATGGAAATTGTCAAGAATGATATAATACCACCTCAAAAGATAAGGTAGAAAGAATCGCACTTCGGAATGCAAGATGAAGAATACTTGAGCTCCTCAAAACAAAACATGTGTTGAGCACCCTGTTTAATTTTGAATATAGCTTGGCGGATCTTGACTCCGAGAGAAATCTTGAAGAACAATTGAAGAATGAAAGGAATCCTTGACGAACCATCATGTAGAGCCTCCATGATGAACTCCGGTAATAGAAGGATGATGAAAAGAAAGAGAAGTTGAAAACACAAGGTGAAGCCTTGCAATGATTTAAATGGATCTCCGTGATGATGGGAGCTTGGAACTCCGGGAAAAGAAAAGATGAAACAACTGAAATCGAGAATTTATTCATCATGAACAAACTCCGAAAGAAGGAATTAATCACTTGGATGAAACAAGAACAAGAATTAAGTTATGCTTATCCTTCACCAATTAAATTGATGACAATCAACGGATTTGGCATACTGCTTATTCTCGTAGAAAGGATTAAGAGAGATATGGCGTAAACTTGAGAAGGTCTTCAACGAACCACCGGTAGGATTGGAAAGAACAAATGAATTAAATGATAATGAAAGAGGTGAAATCTTGAACGAACCACCGTAAGAATTGACAATGAACGTAACAAAGGCACAATTCACCGGGAAGAATTTGGAAAACGAATGAAGATATTTGAGGGTATTTAGATACATGAGAACGAAGAGATCATGAACTGATTAGAGAATACTTGGATGATGCACCGGTATGATTTGGAGAACGAGAGCTGAAAGCTTGAATGAATAATACTGAGATGATGGGCTTCAAAGAATGAAACTGAAAAGACTCCTAAAATGCTCCGGATGGGTGAAAAGAATTTTCACAATCGAAAACAGTTATGAGAGGATGGCCCCAAGCTAGAACCATGAATCTTGAAGAGAATAGAGCAAGATTAAAGAGAAACTCTTCTTCGGTCTTCAAATGATGAGAATGACAACGAGAAACACCACCAAGAATTATTGAGGCACACTGGAAGAATCAAAAGCGAAGAGGTTGAGCCAACTATGAAAAAAAAAGAAAAATTTGAAAGATCTAGGAGAAAAGCATTTGACTGATGACAACTCATTCTTACGTCAAACTTGGAGAAGAATTTAGGATAGCTCTGGGAAAATAGAAGAGTCAGGTAAGATCCTGGGAAAAGACCTGTGGGTTAGGGTCCACTCAAAAGAAAACACCGTTGAAAATGATTTAAAAGAGATGTTGCACCGGTTGAATTAAATGACTTGAATGAGATACCAATCTCGAAAGAGCTTGAACTAAAGCAGAGTGGAAACACAAATCTTCGAGATATCTTGAGCACTCCGGAATAACAAATAGCGAGAAGTAGAATGATAATGAGGTGCACTGGTATGAGAAGACATTAGAAACGAGAAAAGGAATATGATGAATATCGAAAGCTTTAATTAAATCCACTGAAGTAGAAACAACAATGAAGGATGATGAACTAGTAGAACATCTTCTTGAGAACCACCGGGTAAGAACATTGACGGAAAAGAATGGAGAAACTTCGCATGAATAAATGGATACTTGGTAAAGAAATCTTAGTCCTTGAGGAAAAAGGGTGGGTGGGCGGGAAAAACAAAGGCAACTTGGAGACGGATGAAACAAACACCGTTGAGAAGAAATGATAATTGGTCTTGCTGATGTTGAAGTGATCGGATCCACTTGAAGAGAAACACGCCGGTTGAAAAGGATTGACATGACAATCTCGATTGTCGAGAAGGATTGGTATTCACATCGGAGTATGAGAACACCATTTCGGAAAGGCATGGAATCAACACTTGGCATTGAAGCAACTCGATACCACAACTCAAAACAAAAACAAAGGACTGGCTTGCAGAATAAGCCGGAACAAACATATGATAGAGATTTCGTCCGAAGTTTTCGTGGTGGGGCCTACACGGGCTCAATCGTACAGCACCATCATGTACAAGGCAAGGCACATGACATCTGAAGCGTCCCAGTCGGCATAGCCAAGGACTCTTTAAGACACAACGAGACCATCAGAAACCAACCGTGAATAGGCGGACCACTAGGCGTCGAACCCCAATTTCATATCATACATCCGTCGGAAGGATATCCTAAGAGCTACTTGAATTCCCACCTATAAAACTCCCAAACTTTCTCGTTATGCAATCCGGTGTTGGGGATACAGGGAGCAATATATCTCACCCAAACTAACAATCCCTACATCCAATTGTATCCATCCGTCAACACATAACCAAGAAACCTTCGAAATCGTCTACCTCAACCTTGAAAAGCATCCGTTATACGAGTCATGGCAATACTCCGTACTCACCTCGATCTTGGGTTAGCGGGTTATCTCACCAACAACGCATAAAAGAGATTTTCGATGTCGGCGTACTAAACTCGGTATTCCGAATCTGCAACGATAAAATTATGACGACAACACCTCGGAGCTCAACTCCCGGGACACCGCCACAACCCCTAAATGTCGAGGCAACCAAGAACAATGTTGTCATCATAAAACCATCGAACGATTCTAAGATACCAGCGTGATCCTAAAAAAAATTTTTAGTGAAATTTGAGAAGAGAAGAGTCAAAACTCTACGTTAGGATACCTCACCAGAAGGTCGAAGGGACTGGGAAGTAAAAAGAATTCCTAAACTCTCCGATATATATAATCCTAAATGACTCAAAACATTTTTCTAGACACAACTCGGCCACTAAAACGATCAAGCAGTGGGGCTCCTAAGGTCGGGGATGGCTCTGATTACCAACTTGTAACGCCCTCGATGCGGCTATATCTCCCACGTGTCGAAGCACGACTTAGAGGCATAACCGCATTGAAAGCAATGTCGCAAGTGAGGTAATCTTCACACAATCCATGTAATACATAAGGGAAAAGATACATAGTTGGCTTACAATCGCCACTTCACACAATTACATGAATCAAGCATTACATCATCCAGATACAATCAAGGTCCGACTACGGAACCAAAATAAAAGAAAAACCCCAAATGCGACAAAGGACCCTGATCGACCCCAGCTGGGCTCCACTACTGATCAACTAGAACGAAACAACACAAAGGGCAAGATCTTCAACGAGCTCCTCCTTGAACTTGGTTGCGTCACCGCCGTTAACATAGGCACCGCAAACTGGTTTTGGAAGTATCCGGTGAGTCACGAGGACTCAGCAATCTCGCACCATGAGATCAAGACTATTTAAGCTTATGGGTAAGGTAAAGGCATGAGGTGGAGCTGCAGCAAGCGACTAGCATATATGGTGACTAACATACGCAAATGAGAGCGAGAAGAGAAGGCAAAGCACGGTCGATAAAAGTATGATCAAGAAGTGATCCTATAGCAACCTCGTCAAGCATAACTCCAACACCGTGTTCACTTCCGGACTCACGGGAAAGAGACCATCACGGTAACACACACACGTTGATGTATTTTAATTAAGGTCAACTTCAGGTTTTCTACAACCGACATTAACAAATTCCCATCTGCCACATAACCGCGGGCACGGCTCTCGAAAGTTTAAACCTGCGCAGGGTGTCCCAACAGCCCATGACAAGCTCTCGCGATCATCGAAGGAATAGACCTTCACCCAAGACACTCCGATCGACTCGGTATCCGGTACATCAAGACATTTCGACAATGGTAAAACAAGACCAGCAAAGCCGCCCGAATGTGCCGACAAATCCTCGATAGGAGCTGCACATATCTCGTTCTCGTGGCACACCGGATTGTCCAAACTTCCGGTAGGCCAGCCCAGAGTTGCCCCAGTACACCGGCGGTGACGGTTTGGACCAACACTCTAACGAGCACCGCCCGGGGTAAATAAAGATGACCCTCGGGCGCGGAAACCCAAGGGAAAAAAGGCTAGGTGAGGCAAATGGTAAAAGGCAATGTTGGGCCTTCTGGACAAGTTTTATTCAAAGTGAACTGTCGGGGGTCCCATAAATCACCCGACCGCGTTAGGGACGCAAAATCCGGGAACATAACACCGGTATGACGGAAACTAGGGCGGCAAGAGTGGAACAAAACACCAGGCATAAGGCCGAGCCTTCCACCCTTTACCAAGTATATAGATGCATTAATAAAATAAGATATATTGTGATATCCCAACAAGTAAACATGTTCCAACAAGGAACAACATCTCCATGTTCCAACAAGGAACAAACTTCAATCTTCACCTGCAACTAACAACGCTATAAGAGGGGCTAAGCAAGGCGGTAACATAGCCAATCAACGGTTTGCTAGGAATGGTGTCAAAGGTTAGAGGTTTGACATGGCAATCTGGGAGGCTGACAAGCAAATGGTAGGCATCGTAGCATTGGCATAGCAAAAGAGCGAGCAAACTAGCATAGCAAAGATAGAAGTGATTTCGAGGGTATGATCATCTTGCCTGAAATCCCGCAAGGAAGAAGAACGATTCCATGAAGAAGACAAACGGACGAAGTCGAACGGATCCTCACAACTCCGGAACGAAACCGAAGCTAATGAGAGAAAGCACCCGGAAAGAAACATACAACATAGTAAACAACCAACACATACACATGGCATGATGCGCAAACAAGTATGATGCATGTCCGGTTTAAAGAGGCGTGGCATGGCAAAGAGCACAAAACAAGCTAACAAATTAAATGAAGCCCAATATGCAACGAGTTGCATATTGACGAAACACCACATCGAACTATTTAGTTCTCTCTTGTTTAAGCTACCCAACAATATTAAATGTTGATTAACATGGCAAGGGGTGAAGCATAACAAAACTACCTAACTAGGCAAGTTTAAATGAGGCCGGAAGAACAAACAACAATTCCGGAAGAACCTCATATGCAAATTATGAATTTGCTACTGTTCTGCCCTAAACACAATTTTAATGTTGTTAAACAGGAAAATAAAGTGGACCATGTTAAACTAGGCATTTTTCCACCCCATTTACATATAAAGTTTATTAAATTGAGTTACTGTTATTTAGTTATGAAATAAATCATTTTAACATGGCATTATGCAAATTTAAACAAACAGCACTTTAAACAATTTAAACATGGATGAAAGTTGGATATTATGAAACTAGATGAAAAACTAAGCATTTTACATATATAAATTATTTTAATCCGATGCACGGTTGTGGAGTTATTATATGCATGAAGTTTAGGGGCCAATCAGAAAACTGCAGTTAATCTGGATAAATAGAAAAATTCGCAGAATGGAAAAAAAAAACGTCTGTGGGCGAATTTGGCTGGCTGGCCCAACAGTGAAAAGAAAGGAAAAAAAAAAAGGATGGGCGCTGGGCTGCTCACCCATGGGCCGAGCCAGTCGGCGGGCTGAGGTCGGGCTGGCGCCGACGCTGGGCTGCGGGGCCCACGTGGCCGGTGGCGAGGGCACGCCCTCGTCCTCCCGCACGACGCTGCGGGCAGGCGAGGCCATGGCCGGCGACGGCGGCCTGGCTACGAGGGCGCGCGGCGGCAAGCGGCGGCGACCGGCCGGGCAAGGCCGGATGGCGGAACGACAGATCTGGGCATGGGGAGCCGGATCCAGCGTCGGAGGGGGGCCGGCGGCGATCGGAGTGACGAGGCCGCCGGCGAGGCGCGCCGGGCGGCGAGGCGCGGCATCGGGAGGAGCGCGGTCGGCCGGGCGGCGCGGAGAACGGCGAGCGCAGCGACGGTGAACGGGAGATGGGCGGCGGGGAGAAGGAGACAGAGAGCGCGCGGCGGCGGTGGAGAACAGCGAAGCTCGGCGAGGGCTCGCCGGCGACGGGCGGAGGCCGGAGGGCGTGGCGCCGACCGGGCAGATCGGACCCGCCGTGGCCCGGAGCGGGCCGGAGATGGGCTCCGCGGACCCGGCGGCGATGTGGGTGCGGTGGAGGCGACGTGGCGGCTTGGGGTTGGTCCGGGGCGGCGGCGCGATGACGTGTCAGCCCCGGATTGGTCCGGGCGACGTGGAGGCTGGACATGTCCGGCGGGGTTGGACATGGGCGCGTGAGGGGAGCGGGGCTAGGGTTTCGGGAGAAAAGATCCGAAAATGGAGAGGGGAAGACGTTTTTATAGGTGGAGGGGGCTAGGAGAGTCCAAATGAGGTGCGGTTTTCGGCCACGCGATCGTGATCGAACGACCGAGAGCATGGAGGGGAGTTAAATGGGTTTTGGGCCACTTTGGAAGGGGTGTTGGGCTGAAACAAAAGAGGCTTTACGGTTACCCGGTTAACCGTTGGAGTACCAAACGACCTCCAAATGGCACGAAACTTGACAGGCGGTCTACCGGTGGTATACCAAGGCCGCTTGGCAAACCTCGGTCCATTCCGAGAAAGTTTAATACCCGCACACAACAGAAGACAAAAGGGGACACCGGGGAACATAGGAGTGCCGGATTGCAAAACGGACAACGGGGAAAATGCTCGGATGCATGAAACGAACATGTATGCAAAATGAAATGCACATGATGACATGACAAAATGCAACACGCAAGCAAAAGACATGGCAACGAAGGCGAATAAGCGGCGACACACACGGCGATCGGATCCGGGTGTTACATGGCAATACTCCGTACTCACCTCGATCTTTGGGTTAGCGGGGTTATCTCACCAACAAGCGCATAAAAGAAATTTTCGATGTCGGCGTACTAAACTCGGTATTCCAGAACTGCAACGATAAAATTATGACGACAACACCTCGGAGCTCAACTCCCCGGGACACTGCCACAACCCCTAAATGTCAGGAGGCAACCAAGACAATGTTGTCATCATAAAACCATCGGAGCGATTCCAAGATACCCGCGTGATCCTAAAAAAAATTTAGTGAAATTTGAGAAGAGAAAAGTCAAAACTTCTCGTCGGAGACCTCACCGAAGGTCAAGGACTGGGAGTAAAAAGAATTCCTAAACTCTCCGATATATATAAACCTAAATGACTCAAAACATTTTCTAGACACAACTCGCCACTAAAAGCGATCAAGCGGTGGGGCTCCTAAGGTCGGGAAGGCTCGATTACCAACTTAGCGCCCTCGATGCGGCTATATCTCCCACGTGTCGAAGCACGACTTAGAGGCATAACCGCATTGAAAGCAATGTCGCAAGTGAGTTAATCTTCACACAACCCATGTAATACATAAGGGAAAGAGATACATAGTTGGCTTACAATGCCACTTCACACAATTACATGAATAAAGCATTACATCATCCAGATACAATCAAGGTCCGACTACGGAACCAAAATAAAAGAAGAACCCCAAATGCATAAAGGTCCTCGATCGACCCCAACTGGGCTCCACTCTTGATCAACTAGAACGAAACAACACAAAGGGCAAGATCTTCATCGAGCTCCTCCTTGAGCTTGATTGCGCCACCGCCGGTAACATAGGCACCGCAAACTGGTTTTGGAAGTATCTGGTGAGTCACGAGGACTCAGCAATCTCGCACCCGCGAGATCAAGACTATTTAAGCTCATGGGTAAGGTAAAGGCATGAGGTGGAGCTGCAGCAAGCGACTAGCATATATGGTGGCTAACATACGCAAATGAGAGCGAGAAGAGAAAGCAAAGCACGGTCGATAAAAGTATGATCAAGAAGTGATCCTATAGCAACCTGCGTCAAGCATGACTCCAACACCGTGTTCACTTCCCGGACTCCGCCGGAAAGAGACCATCACGGTAACACACACGGTTGATGCATTTTAATTAAGGTCAACTTCGGGTTTTCTACAACCGGACATTAACAAATTCCCATCTGCCACATAACCGCGGGCACGGCTCTCGAAAGTTTAAACCCTGCAGGGGTGTCCCAACTTAGCCCATGACAAGCTCTCGCGATCATCGAAGGAATAGACCTTCACCCAAGACACTCCGATCAGACTCGGTATCCCGGTACATCAAGACATTTCGACAATGGTAAAACAAGACCAGCAAAGCCGCCCGAATGTGCCGACAAATCCTGATAGGAGCTGCACATATCTTGTTCTCAGGGCACACCGGATTGTCCAAACTTCCGTAGGCCAGCCCGTAGTTGCCCCGTGTACACCGGCGGTGACGGTTTGGACCAACACTCACAACGAGCACCGCCCGGGGTAATAAAGATGACCCTTGGGCTCCGGAAACCCAAGGGAAAAAAAAGGCTAGGTGAGGCAAATGGTAAAAGGCAATGTTGGGCCTTGCTGGACAAGTTTTATTCAAAGCGAACTGTCAGGGGGGTCCCATAAATCACCCGACCGCGTAAGGAACGCAAAATCCGGGAACATAACACCGGTATGACGGAAACTAGGGCGGCAAGAGTGGAACAAAACACCAGGCATAAGGCCGAGCCTTCCACCCTTTACCAAGTATATAGATGCATTAATAATGTAAGAGATATTGTGATATCCCAACAAGTAACCATGTTCCAACAAGGAACAACATCTCCATGTTCCAACAAGGAACAAACTTCAATCTTCACCTGCAACTAACAACGCTATAAGAGGGGCTGAGCAAAGCGGTAACATAGCCAAACAACGGTTTGCTAGGAATGGTGTCAAAGGTCAGAGGTTCATGGAAATTTGGGAGGCTGACAAGCAAATGGTAGGCATCGTAGCATAGGCATAGCAAAAGAGTGAGCAAACTAGCATAGCAAAGATAGTAGTGATTTTGAGGGTATGATCATCTTGCCTGGGATCCCGCAAGGAAGAAGAAACGAGTCCATGAAGAAGACAAACGGACGTAGTCGAACGAATCCTCACAACTCCGGAACGAAACCAAAGCTAACGAGAGAAGCAACCCGGAAAGAGACAAACAACATAGTAAACACACCAACATAAACATGGCATGATGCACAAACAAGTATGATGCATGTCCGGTTTAAAGAGGCATGGCATGACAAAATGCACAAACAATACTACAAGTTAAGTGGAGCTCAATATGCAACGAGTTGCATATTGACGAAACACCACATCAATTATTTAGTTCTCTCTCGGTTATGAACAAGACAAGATTAAATGTTGGTTAACATGGCAAGAGGTGAAGCATAACAAAAACTATACCATCTAAACAATTTAAATGGGGCCGGATATAAAAGCAACAAATCCGGTAAATCCCCATATGCATTTAGCAATTTAAAGCAACAACAATTTTAAGCATTTTAATTGTTGTTATCATGATGCGGATGACATGCACAAGTTTTATGCAATTTTTATGAAAATGTTGACAAGAGCATTAAGAAGCATTTATCGCCATGGCGGAAGGAAAAAAAGGTGCCACGGCGGTGAAACAGAAAAGGGTGCCACGGCGGCGAAAAGGAAATGGTGCCACGGCAACATTCCGGTCATCCGACAACTCCTCGAGATGTCGGTGCAAAAGAAAGTGTGGGTGAGCGTGTGATGCAAACGATGGTGGGGTGATCCCGGATACCGGGTTCCCACGTGTCGGTGGCATGGCAAAAGAGGGGCGTCGCAAGGTCAATTCGACCACGGTGCAAAACTTGAGCATCTCATACAACCAAGCATGCATTCGTTCCACGGGTGATCATCTCGGGATTATACCTTCGAAGCGTGCATTTCGGGCGGATCGAGTTCGTCGAGGGAAGTAGTGGTTCACGGACGTCGTGGAAGTAGTTGTACACGGCGACGGTAGTGGTTCACGTTTCGTAGTCGTACATGTCGGCGGTAGTGGTACATCTCGTAGTGGAAGTAGTTGTTCATGTCCCGTGGATGTTCGGGGTCCACAGGGTCTTCGAGGGTCGACGGTAGTTGAAGTAGTGGTACACGGCGGCGGCGGTAGTGGTACACGTTTCACCGCGATGTAGTCGTACTTGGCGTTTCCAACGTCTTCGGGCGTAGTGGTACTTGACGCATCGTCGTGTGGAGTCGTACTCGATGTCACACGTAGTCGAACTCGGTGGTCTTGCCGAACCGAAGTGGTACTTGACGAAATCCACATCGAATGTAGTCGTGCACGTCGTTGTCGGACTTGACAAAAAAAACACACCGGTTGTAGTCATGGTACTTGGTGAATCCCGGAGACGGCACTTGGCAAATTCCACGCTCAGAGGAGGAGGCAAGAAGACGACGCGATCTCCAGCGAATGGCAACACGGCGGCCTGAGGGGTCACCAGCACGAGCGAAACAGCAGCAGGCGTCGAGGCAGGGGCCACAGGAGCCGGCGGGGACGCGGGGTCGCGCGCTCGGATGTGGCGACGGGCTCCTGCCGGCGGGATCCGGCCGGGAACGGGTGAACGGCGGCGTGGGCGGAGGCGACAGAGGCGAAGCCGGCGGGTTGGAGGTGAGCGCCGGGCGGCGCGGTCGGCGGCCGGGCGGCGCGGGAGGCGCCAAGGGTCCGTCAAGGGCTGGTCGAGGAGGGACGGCGCGCGCTGCCGAGCGCCGCCGGCGACGGCGGCTGACGGACGAGGAGGCGGGCGAAGGAGCTTGGCGGCGGGGCCGGTGCCGAGGAGTAGCGAGGCAGGAGGAGCGGTTGTTGGGGTCGATGGAGAGGTGGGGATCGGGCACGGGCGCTGGCGCTCCTCTCGTGCGCGATGCGTGCGAGCGGAGGGAAGTTGCGGCGCAAGGGAGCAGGGGAGCGATGGATGGGGATCGGGCAGGGAGCGCCTAGGGTTAGGAGGGGGCGCGGCTGGGCCTTGGGCCTAGGGAGACTGGGCCGGCCTGGTGGGAGGATGGGAGTGGCGGAGGCTGGCTGGCTGGGCTCTCTCTCTCGCTCAAAAGAAGAAGAAAAAAAAAACAGAGATAAGAAATAAAATAAAAGAAAGAGAGGGTTAGGGAAAGAATTTGGACATGGGGATAATTTTCACGGACTCGAAAAAATGTGCACGGTCCGGAAAAATAGAAAAAAGGTCAAGTTGAAAGATTAAATTCAAATTCCTTTGAATTTAATTCAAAAGGTTTGAGCTAGGATAGGTTTTTCGAAGTGCCCAAAAATGTTGAGAAAATAGGTGGAGCTCCGGAAAATGATGAAAAGACATATGGCAAAGTTAGAGGCCAAGAGTTGAAATAATAAAAGGCTTTGGGATTTTTGCAAGTGTGTTTAGTGTGATTCCAAAGAATGGATTATTTAATATAGCTCCCTAATATTGGGAGGATATGTTATAAAGAGAACTCACCATGTGAATTCCTCGATTTAAATGGATCAAAAAATCCATAAGATTTATTTAGTTGAGTTTTAAAAATTAATGATATGATGGCATGATGACATGATGCAATGCAAGAGAGGCATGATGAATGCAACGAACAAAACAAATCACATGACGAAACTCGGAATAGCTGGAAGTCTTCTGGAGCGTCGGTCTCGGGGCGTTACACCTAAGTAGCTGAAACACCTTAGGAGACACAAGCCACAACTCGAACAAGCTCAAACAACAATTGGGTTAAGTTGGGTTGTCGGAAGTGTATGGTGGGAAGGTTATGTGGAAGTGGTGGTGGTGGTGGTTGATGAAGAAGCAACCGTCCCTAAGTAGCCGAAACACCTTAGGAGACTCAAGTCACTACTCAAAGAACCTCAAATGCTATGGGGAACAAAATGGGTTCGGTTGCGGAAGTCGGTGGTGGCTATGCGGATGATATGGTGGAAGGCCTAGGCAAACTTGCCAAATTTCAGAAAATATGATGGAGTCAAATGATGTTGGTGGTATTTTTGTGGGATGGGGGATGTCAAGAGCTTCAAAACGAGCTAAAGAACGTCAAAATCGGACTCCGGATGAATTAGTTATGGGCAAAACAAAAATCTGTCAGTGTCAGTTTCAGGGTTAACCGGACATCCGGGAGGAGGTCCGGATGATCCGGGCTAGATCCGGATGATCTGGGTGTATAGCCGGATGATCCTGGTTCGTCAGCGCCGGTTCTGTTTCCTGGGTGCGTGGGGTATCCGGACGTCCGGGGGGGCGTCCAGCTGATCCGGGCTTGGTCCGGATGATCCAGGAGAAGGTCCGGATGATCCGGGCAAGTCAATCCGCTCGGGATTTGCTCGTGGGGACGAATTTTTGGGCGGAAATGGATGATTTTCGGGGCAAAATTTGATGGATTTCATGGATGGAAGGTGGGGAAACTTGGGGAAATGCTAGATCCACTTGAAACCAAGCAAATCCACGGGTCAAAATCAACAAAACATCATCAAACCAACAAATCACAAAAAAATTTGGGGGCTATTTTTGGTGGGGATTTTTGGATTTTTAGGACGAAAACAACAAAATCAAGCTAGAAAAAGAGGGGTAGGGGCTCCAAAAACGTGATCAACGTGGCTCATGATACCATATGATGTAGGGTGGAACCCTATAGCGACGATCTTTCACGTTTGGAGTGGGATCCCTCGAAGAACACGATGAACACGGGAAGAACGGGAGAAATCACAAGGGAAACACTCAAGAACAAGTCCAAATCACACATCCACTAGACAATCAAACACACAAGATCCACAGGGTACATGAACAACAAAGAGAAAGATACAAGGTAAGGTTCATCTCCAAGAGGAGGTCTTGATGATATCCCAGATGGATCTTCCCACAAGGGGGTCTTGATGATATCCCGCAGATCTTCTCCTAGATGGAGGTCTTGGCCTCCAATGGAGTAGTGGTCTCTCTCTCAAGAGTAGAGATAGGTAGGAGCAAAGCTCACCTAAGAATGAGCTATCACTTTGCTAACCCTAGAAAGGAGGTGGAGGAGGTCTATTTATAGCCCAAGGGGCTAAGGGGTAAGTGAGGGGCGAGGGGTACACGGGCTTCGCCCAAGTCACGACGCAGCGGGTCCGGATGATCCGGATGGTGGCCCGGATGATCCGGTGTCGGGGTCCGGATGATCCGGCGACCGTCTGGATGATCCGCTTGTCGAGCAGGTTCATTGTCTTGTTCGGCACGTTAGCGGATCATCCGGCTCGGTCCGGATCGTCCGGCCGGGTGTCCGGATGATCCGGCAACTCCAGCCTTGCTCCATTCTTCTTCTTCCTTTCTTCCGTCTTCTCTTCCATGCTTCCCTCGCGGATGGTGTAGTCGTTCCTTGGCGCTTGCACTCCTCCTCCTCGTCCGTGAAGTTCCGACAATACCTATGCATGCACACGGGAGAAGTGTCAAGTAGTATGCCATCCTCGAAGGGGTCAAGTGAGCACGTGTAAAGGAGATGATTCACCTTAGTGTGTGTGAAGTAGATGTCGCACGTGTCACTTGCCAAATGGGCTCTTGACATGGTGATGTCCGTAGGATGCTCCGCATCAAGGAGCCTACCAACGAGCTAGAAAACTGCAATACGGTGCATGTCGCTGTTGCACCTTCAGCGACGCTCACCTCGAACGCCCTCTGCCGCTCCAGACGATCCCTCTCGAAGCGGCCTCCTCGTAGATCTCCTGATTCCTCAACTCTGCGGTGGCGTGTATTGCGGCCACGGCGGCAGTAAGGCTCTTTGCATGCTCAATGAGTTGCTCCTCCTCCTTCCGCAGGAACTCAATGTAGCGCGCATGGTCGCTGACGCACGTGCGGGCCTCCACCTCCGCCTCCCACCTTCGGGCGGCGGTGGCGGAGGGGGTGATGATCCCGGCGGTTGATGGTGGGCTGGCGGCCACGGCGGCCGATGATGGGGTGGCAGACACGACAACCATCTCCCGCCTTCAGGTCGTGGAGGCGGAGCGGGTGATGGCCACGGTGGCCAGCAGTGGGGTGGCGGCCACGACGGCCACCTCCCGCCTTTGGTCGCGATGGCAGAGCGGGCGATGGCCCTGGCTGTCAATGGTGGTGTGGAGGCCACGGTGGCAGATGGTGGGGGGGGGGGGCGGCAACTGCAGACAGCAATAGCTGCCAACGGGCAGCTACGATGGAGAGTGTGGTGGGTGTTCCGCGCACATCCAACAGGGATGCCACGCACACTACACTAAGCCGGGTACTGCGTCCCCACCGCGGTGTAGCCTCCCAACTGGAGCTGTCCTCTAATGAAGGCGGAGTGGTTGAGCGACGATGATGAACAGGTGCCATTGGCGATTGTGGGAGAAGCAGGCGAGATAAGCTACAGAGAGTGAGGGGAAATGCCATGCAGGACTTGCAGGCCATGAGGTTTTATATAGCAGGCCAGTAAACATTGGGATTTTGGGGGAGTTCAATGAGGGGCGGGAAGCTTGCGCGGGAACCTGCGCGGTTGCGCGGGAACGGGCTCACCACCGTTTGGCCAAAAGAACACCCCCACGCACTGCTCAAGCTTGCGCTCTAAGCTGTCTGCGGCAGCACGGTGACAAGACGTGCGAGAGGAGGACAAAAGGACACGTACACATACAGTTAATTAAAAAACATTTGCGATAAAATTAGCTACTACCCACATCCTAGTTTATAAGTCGTCTATGTATTTTTGTGCCAAATTTTGACTAGAGATTTAACTAATAAAATACGAATGCATGTCGCTAGAGATTATATCATTGGATTCGTATTTGAACATAGTTTCCAATTGTATAATTTTTATAACATGGATTAACATCTTGTTGGTTAAATTTAAGGTCAAAATATGGCAAAGATTATAAAGGGGACTAATAGACCAAGACGGAGTTAGTAGCACACGACCGCCCTCTACGCAGCGACAAAATTGTCGGGCGGCTTGTAGACGACCATTCCCTACATGTTCAACTGCCCTATGTGTGTGGTTGCTCGCGGTAGAGGCGGCCGCGGCGCGCTCTGCTTGTGTCCCGCTGCGTGTGCTCTGCTCTCGTGTCCCTCCGGGTGCTCTGCTCTCGTCCCTCCATGCGCGCTGCCAGTGTTTGGGGCCAGCATAGGATCACTTATGTTCGTGTGCACGCGGTTGCGCCGGGCGCGGCGCCACGATGTAGTTACCCACTGCCAAAACTCCCATGCGGATGTGCCGAGAATCCAGGCTGCCCGACCTCCATTTATTCCTACAGCCACTTACCTTCATCTCTCGTGCCACACGACATAATAAGCACACCCACGATGACACATGCAGAGAGGACATCCAGCGGTTCCAATGGCGCTCCCCGTGGCTCGGATGGCGCTCCCAGTGGCCGACGACGACAACGGCGGGCAGTTCACCATGCATCGCGTAGTGGACACCCATGTGAGGGGAAAGGCCCTCTTGATTGTGTACATGAACAGGCAGGTCTCAGTGGAGAGCTCCATCCAAACTATGGAGAAATTGCTTGTAGAGGACGAGTACCAAGTAGTCGTCTTCGACCTCAAGTACAGCATCAGTCGTGTCGGGCACGATCAGAAGGTTGCCCTCGCCCAGTTGTGCATGCGACATGACGTCCTCGTCTACCACTACTGCCTGGCCACAAGGCCTTGCGAGCATTTCTCCAGGTTTATCAACAACTCCGACTACAGTTTCTCTACGGTGGACACCACCAATGATCTAAAGCGCTCAAGGTTTCGGGCTTGAAATGCCAGAATCTTGTCAACATCCAGGTGAAGGAAATATGCCCTAGAGGCAATAATAAAGTTGTTATTTTATACTCCTTACTCATGATAAAGTTTTATTATTCATGCTAGAATTATATTGATCGGAAACCTTAATACATGTGTGAATACATAAACAAACATAGTGTCCCTAGTAAGCCTCTACTAGACTAGCTCGTTGATCAAAGATGGTTAAGGTTTCCTAACCATGGACATGAGTTATCATTAGAAAATGGGATCACATCATTAGGAGAATGATGTGATGGACAAGACCCATCTGTTAGCTTAGCATAATGATCGTTCAGTTTTATTCCTATTTCTTTCTTCATGTCAAATACATATTCCTTCGACTATGAGATTGTGCAACTCCCGGATACCGGAAGAATGCCTTGTGTGCTATCAAACTTCACAACGTAACTGGGTGATTATAAAGATGCTCTACAGGTATCTCTGAAGGTGTCTGTTGAGTTGGCATAGATCAAGATTAGGATTTGTCACTCTGAGTATCGGAGAGGTATCTCTGGGCCCTCTCGATAATACACCTCATAAGCTTGCAAGCAAACGAATAAGGAGTTAGTCACGAGATTGTAACGCCCTGAGACCGATGCTCTAGTTGCCTTCCATTTACTTTAGTTGTTGTCGTGTGGTTATTGTGTTTGTTGCATTATCATATGTATTTTTGAATATTTCATTCCTATATGTTTATGCCATGATCTTGATGAGTGACATCGTCATATTTTTCTTCTTGCATCATGCTCATCATTGTTTGTATTGCATTGCCATGCCTATCTCTTGTCATGTTGCATTTGGTCATTCATGTTGTTGCCATGAGCATCATGTGCATTGCAACTCCTTCTCTTTGATCCTTTGTTTTTTTACTCATTGCTCAACTTCAACTTGGTTTTACCCAAGTTTCCAAATCCCCAAAGTGCTACTTCCTTCTTTCCCTATTCTTCCTCTATTTGAGTTGCATTTTCATTTCTCAAATTCTTATCCAAACCTTGGTCATATTCATTTTTATATATGTCCAGCCACCCTCTCGAATTTTATCCCAAACAGAGCTCATTTGATAGGGTTTTCAAATTCAACATATTGAACTTAATTCTTTATGTTTGGTTTTCTTACTTCCTCCATAAATGTTCATCTTGTGCCCATAAATCATATATATTATGTAGGGTCATCCTATAAAATTTAAGCCCATTTGGGTTCGGATTGGTTAGGTTATAAGTTCATGCAAGTTTGAATTAAATTCGAACATGTTTAAATTTATAGTCTGTAAGATCCCCACACCACTTTTCTTTAATTGAGCACATTCCAAGGACTCCAGAACTATTTTTGTGTCTCCCTAATTCCACTCCTACCTCTCTGAGCATTTATGCAAGATCCATTTATATCTTATGAGTGGATAAGAAGAAACGACGGAGGGGGAGAGAGAGTTCCAACCGAGGCCCAGCTCCTCTCCGCGCAGCGTTGCAGTCCACTTACCCCTTCGATCCAGCCCACCAGCACCATTCCCCTATTCATCGTCTTCCCCTTGTACGGCAGGTCATCCAGGATGTCCACGTCGACCTCTGAGTGATTTGACGGCCTGAGAGCTCCCCTAGGCCCCTATATAACATCCCCCGATGCCCTAGTCTTCATCCTCCCTCCGTTTCACCCTTCTCTTCCTCCTGCCGCCGCCAGGTAAGGCACCAAGCTTCACGCCGATGCCATGGCCAAGAAAAGGCCGAGCTCCTCTCCGACTTAACCAGCTTGGCCCGTCCTTCTTCTTCCGCAGGGAGCAACGCCCGCGTCTCCATCTTCTTCCTCGACCTCGCAAGCGTCCATTTGAGCCCGGATCGACCTCCTCCTCGACGTCTTCTTCCCCTGCTTCCTCTGCTTCACGGACCCCGAGCACCATCGCCACGATCAGCACGTCTTCCCGCCGGCCACGGCCACCCTTGACCTTGTACAACTCCAGCAGCACCCCCTCTCCTATCCCTTGTGATTTGCTTCCGTAGGCACTGTCCAGCCGAGTAGGAGCTCACATTCGCCATGAGAGACATGTACGTGAGATCGAGTTCGCGCTCATACCGCTACTTTTAGTCGCTAATCCCACGCGGCCGCCGTTAGCTCACACACATGGCCTCTATGCTCGCTCCGTGTTGCACGCATCCATGCACGCCCTTCCATCTCAAGCACATCGAGAGGCAATTCCGGCGAGGTCCCCGCCGTTACTTTGGTCACCCGCGAGGTTGCTCTGCTCATGTGTTTGTTTCGCACGCATGCCTCCCCCGCTTCACCTACAGCTCGTGCTCAGCACGCACACGCCAGAGCAGCACCCCGCAGCCCGCGCTCGTGCTGCAGCTCGCCCGTAGCCTCGCCTCGCTGTGCTTCGCCGCGATGGCCAGAAGCTTCGCTCACATCCACATCGCAGCCTCCCTAGCAGATGTCGCACCTGCTTGCATCTCTGATCCACCAAGGTCGCTGCCTTGCTGGACACCATCGACGCCAAGAGCAGCAGTTTAGCATGGAAATCAAGGCCCAGCCCTCGATTTTGTTCATATAGCATGGCACCTTAGCTTTGGACACATGCACACTCTGAGTGCAGTGGCTAGCGCTGCTCGTTTGCATCCTGGAGGTCAACAGATCAAATCCCCATGGTTGCTACTTTTGTTCTGTAAATTTTGCTTACACAGATTAGTAGCCCTTGACTTGTTTCATATACAGTCGAGCCCCTAGCAGAACACTGGCATTGATCCATCCAACTGGCTAGCGCAAGCACTCCAAATCCAGGAGGTTCAGGGATCGATCCCTAGTTCTCTCGGTTCCCTTTTTTGTCCCTGCTTCTCTGTTTTAATTCGAGCACACACACCCATAGCCGGTTGGGCCCGATTCCACTTTTGGGCCGCTGCACTCTAATGCTTCTGGCCCATGCTTATTTTTTCCCAGTCTGTGTATTTTAGCATTTTCCAACGCATTCTTATTTACAGAATATGCCCCTGTTTTGCATCGTTAATAACTAAATATGCATGCATCCAAATTAAACAAAGTATATATGTAAAACTCTTAGAATTTTATCTAGTTTCACAATATGCTGTTTTCATCCATGCTAAAAATGTTCAATTTGCTGTTTTCATTAATTTGCTCAAATGACATGTTAAAATGGTTTATTTCATAACTAATTAACCGTAGCTCTGAATTAAATAAACTATATATGTAACTTGTCTAGAAAAATGCATAGATTAACATGGTGCACTTTATTTTGCTGTTTAACAACATTAAAATTGTGTTTAGGGCAGAATAGTAGCAAATTCGAAATATGCATATGAGGATTTTCCGGAATTGTTGTTTGTTGTTCCGGCCTCATTTAAACTTGCCTAGATAGGTAGTTTAATTATGCTTCACCTCTTGCCATGTTTAACAACATTTAATATTGTTTGGTAGCTTAAACGAGATTAAACTAAATATGTCAATGTGGTGTTTTGTCAATATGCAACTCGTTGCATATTGAGCTCCACTTAACTTGTAGTATTGTTTGTTGCACTTTGCCATATCATGCCTCATAAACCGGACATGCATCATACTTGATTGTGCATCATGCCATGATTATGCTTGTGTGTTTACCATGTTGTTTGCTTCTTTCCGGTTTGCTTCTCTCGTTAGCTTCGGTTTCGTTCCGGAGTTGTGAGGATTCATTCGACTACGTCCGTTCATCTTCTTCATGGACTCGTTCTTCTTCCTTGTGGGATCTCAGGCAAGATGACCGTCACCTTGGATCTCACTACTATCATTGCTATGCTAGTTGCTTCGTTCTATCGCTTTGTTGCGCTACCTATCACTTGTTCTTCAAGCCTCCCAATTTGCCATGTCAGCCTCTAACCTTTTTTCACCCTTCCTAGCAAACCGTTGTTTGGCTATGTTACCGCTTTGCTCCCCCTCCTATAGCGTTGTTAGTTGCAGGTGAAGTTGAAGATTGCTCCATGGTGGAAAGGATTATGTTGGGATATCACAATATCTCTTATTTAATTAATGCATCTATATACTTGGTAAAGGGTGGAAGACTCGGCCTTATGCCTGGTGTTTTGTTCCACTCTTGCCGCCCTAGTTTCCGTCATACCGGTGTTATGTTCCTTGATTTTGCATTCCTTACATGGTTGGGTGGTTTATGGGACCCGCTTGACAGTTTGCTTTGAATAAAACTCCTCCAGCAACGCCCAACCTTGGTTTTACCATTTGCCTCACCAGCACATATTCCCTTCCCTTGGGTCGGCCAACCCGAGGGTCATCTTTATTTTAGCCCCCCCCCGGCCAGTGCTTCTCTAAGTGCTGGTCCGAACCGAGCTGCCTGCGGGGCCACCTCGGGGAAACTTGAGGGCTGGTTTTACTCAGAGCTGGTCTTATCAGGTGTTGCCCTGAGAACGAGATATGTGCAGCTCCTATCGGGATTGTCGGCGCATCGGGTGGCTTTGTTGGTCTTGTTTTACCATTGTCGAAATGTCTTGTAAACCGGGATTCCAAGACTAATCGGGTCTTCCTGGGAGAAGGAATATCCTTCGTTGACCGTGAGAGCTTGTGATGGGCTAAGTTGGGACACCCCTGCAGGGTATAAACTTTCGAGAGCCATGCCCGCGGTTATGTGGTAGATGGGAATTTGTTAATGTCCGATTGTAGATAACTTGACACCAGATACGAATTAAAACGCATCAATCGTGTGTGTAGCCGTGATGGTCTCTTTTCGGCGGAGTCCGGGAAGTGAACACGGTTTTGGGTTATGTTTGACGTAAGTAGTTTCAGGATCACTTCTTGATCATTGTTAG
Organism: Aegilops speltoides; assembly: GCA_021437245.1. Taxonomy (NCBI): domain Eukaryota; kingdom Viridiplantae; phylum Streptophyta; class Magnoliopsida; order Poales; family Poaceae; genus Aegilops; species Aegilops speltoides. The sequence goes on from CM038146.1 coordinate 269,598,167, forward strand.
CTTCATGACCATTCCGTTGCTTCCCTTCTCGCTCTTATTTGCGTATGTTAGCCACCATATCATGCTTAGACGCTGCTGCAACCTCACCACTTTACCCCCTTCCTTACCCATTAAGCTTTGCTAGTCTTGATACCCATGGTAATGGGATTGTTGAGTCCTCGGGGCTCACAGATTACTACAACAATAGTGGCAGGTACAGATTTTGCGATGATCATGACGCGAGAGCGATGTTACTTCCCTTGGAGTTCTTCTTCTGTTGCTTCTTCGATAAGGGGATAGGTTCCAGGTCGGCAGCCTGGGCTAGCAGGGTGGATATTGTTTGAGCTTCTGTTTGTGTTTCATCCATAGTCGGATGTTGATCTTATGTATGTTGTATTGTTACTCTTGTGGCATTTGTATTCCTTGTATGTATCCCCATCTATTATGTAATGTTGATGTAATGATATCCACCTTGCAAAAGCGTTTCAATATGCGGTTCTATCCTTAGTGGGTCCTTCGAGTCTCTTTAGGATAGTATCGCATATTGGGCGTGACAAGTTGGTATTAGAGCCTCGACCGACCATAGGAGCCCCCTTGATTGTTGGCCGTTGTTGAGTCTAGAAGAAAACTATTTTGAGTCTTAGGATTATATATATCGGAGAGTAGGATTCTTTTTACTCCTCAGCCCCCTTTGTCGCTCTGGTGAGGACTCTCGACGTAAATGTTTTGTCTTCCCTCTCCTCAATTTTTCACAATTTTTTTAGGATCACGTGGGTATCCTGGGATTGTTCCGATATTCTTGTGACGAGAACATTGTTTTTGGTGCCTCCTGACATTTAGGGGTTGTGGAAGTGTCCCGGGGAGTTGAGCTCCGAGGTGTTGTCGTCACAATTTTATCGTTGCAGTTCTGGAATACCTGAGTTTTGCCGACATCGAAAATCTCTTTTATACGCTTGTTGGTGAGATAACCTCGATGCCACCCTCAGATCGGGAGTTCGGGAGTATTGCCATAGCTCAGATAACGGATGCTTTTCAAGGTTGAGGTACACGATTTCAAGGTTTCTTGGTTATGTGTTGACGGATGGATACAGCTGGATGTAGGGATTGTTAGTTTGGGTGAGATATATTGCTTCCCCTGTATCCCCAACACCTGATTGCATAACCAGAAAGTTTTGGAAGTTCTATAGGTGGGAATTCAAGTGCTCCTAGAATATCTTTCCGACAGATGCATGATATGGGATTGGGTAAATCTCTATCATATGTATTTGTTCCGGCTTATTTCTGCAAGCCAATCTTTGTTTTGTTTTGATTTGTGGTATTCGAGTTGCTTCAGTGTCAAGTGTTGATTCCATACCTTTTCTAAACAGTGTTCTCATATTTCTATGGGAGTACTAATCCTTCTTGATCACTGAGGTTGTCATGTCAACTCTTTTCCAACTGGTGTGTTTCTCTTCAAGTGGATCCGATCTTTTTCAACATCCGCAAGATCAATTCTAAGTTTTCTCAATGGTGTTTGTTCCATCTTCCCCAAGTTGCCTTTGTTTTCCCGCCCTCCCACCCTTTTCTTCAAGGACTCAGATATCTTAATCAAGTATCCATCTTATGGATGTGAAGTTTCTCCATTCTTTTCCTGTCAATGTTCTTATCCGGTGATTCTCAGGAAGATACTAACAGAGCTTTGAGTTCATCATTCTTCGTTATTTTTCTTCTTCGGTGGATTTAATTCAAGTTTTAGGTGTTGATCATATCCCTTTCCTCGTTTCAAATGTTTTCCATGTCGGTGCACCTATTAATTGTTCACCTATCTCTATTCTTATCCGGAGTGCTCAAGATGTCTCAGAAGAATCATGTTTCCATTCTTAATCCGTTTGAGTTACTTCAAGGTTTTTCTCTCATTCAAGCTATTTAATTCTACCGGTGCAATCTCTATTTCAAGCAATCCTTCAACGATGTTTCTTTTTAGTGGGCCCTAACCCACAGGTCTTTTCCCAGGATCTTATCTGACTCTTCTAATTATTTCGGAACCATTCCTAATGCTTTTCAGAGTTTGACGTAAGAATGGATTCCATCATTCGCATGCCTTCTCCATGATCATTTTCATATTTTTTTATCTTGGGTTCAACCTGTTCGCTTCCCATTCTCCTGGAGTATCTCAGCAATTTTGGTGGTGTCTCTCGTCGTCATTTGAAGATCGAAGAAGAGTTTTTCCTCTAAATCTTGCCCGTTCTCCCGAAGATTCGTGGTTCTAGTTTCTTGTTATCCTCTCGAATTATTCCGTTTGTCAGATATTCTTTTCTTACCCATCCGGAGTATTTCAGGAGTTGATTTCTGTTTCATTTCACCGGAGGCCATCATTCCGGAAGAATTCTTCGTCCTCACATTCCAGCTACCGTCATCTAATTATCCCGGCGCTTCATTCAAGTGCTCTTTAATCAGTTCGAGTTCTTCCCGTTCTTTTGCATCTAAATCCCCGCATCATATTTGTTCTTCTAATTCTTCCCGGTGATTCATTTTCTTTCATCAACCATTTTCTAATTCTTACGGTGGTTCCTTCAGATTCCTTTTCCTTCGACATCATATTAGTTCATTCGTTTTTTCCAATCATACCGGTGGTTCATTGAAGACCTTTGTCAAGTTTTGCGCCATATACCCCTCAATCCTTTTCCAACAAGAATAAGTAGTATGTGAAATCCATTGCTTGTCATCAATTTAATTTGATGAAGGATAAGCATACAATAAATCTTATTCTATTTTCCTCGAAGTGATTAAATCCCTTCCTTCGGAGTTTGTTCTTGATAATAAATTCTAGTTCCAAGAGTTTCATCATTTTCCTTTCCGGAGTTCCAAGTTTTCTCGTTTATGTCGTCGGAACCTCCATCTAAATCACCGCAGAGCCTTAATCTTATTATTTTCATTATTCAATTCTATCTCATCATCCTTTTGTCACCGAAGTTTTTCATGGTGGTTCTTCATGATTTAATTCATTCTTCAAGAGTTTATCAAGAGTTTGTTGGTGGAGTTCAAGTATCTTTTCTCCTTGCATCTTGAAGTGCAATTGATTCTCCATATTCTTTTCAAGTGGAGTTTTGCAATTCTTTGTTATTCCTAGATATTCAAGCATTTGGTTGTGGCATAATTTAACCTCAAGTTTTGAGTTGTTTTTGGATAAGTCCACATCAAGCTTATTCTTTCGTTGTTGATTTTCTCAACAGCTCCATTAAATCCTTCCTTCTAAGTTATTTTCATTCAATTCTTTCAATTCTTTCGGAGGCATTACATTGGTCATCTCGTCAAGTGCCATCTCATCGGGTGAAGTTCATGTCCTAATCATTCCATTTTCAGCCGGAGTGCTGCCCAAATTCTTTTGTTCATTCCTTTTCTATCTTGTTCTAACCGGAGTGGTTTTAGAGTCTATTTTGTTTCCATGAGCTTTTGATTCTTGTCATATCCGTCGTTCCTCTTTTCTATCGAGTGCTCTTGACTTTGTTCTTCTTCTCTCTTGCATTCTTACTTCACCTCTTCCTTTTTCTCTTCCGTCTCGTTCCTGAGATCTCGGGACGAGATCTTCTGTTAGTGGAGGAGAGTTGTAACGCCCCGAGACCGATGCTCTAGTTGCCTTCCATTTATTTTAGTTGTTGTCGTGTGGTTATTGTGTTTGTTGCATTATCATATGTATTTTTGCATATTTCATTCCTATATGTTTATGCCATGATCTTGATGAGTGCCATCGTCATATTTTTCTTCTTGCATCATGATCATCATTGTTTGTATTGCATTGCCATGCCTATCTCTTGTCATATTGCATTTGGTCATTCATGTTGTTTCCATGAGCATCATGTGCATTGCAACTCCTTCTTCTCTTTGATCCTTTGTTTTTTTACTCATTGCTCAACTTCGACTTGGTTTTACCCAAGTTTCCAAATCCCCAAAGTGCTACTTCCTCCTTTCCCTATTCTTCCTCTATTTGAGTTGCATTTTCACTTATCAAATTCTTATCCAAACCTTGGTCATATTCATTTTTATATATGTCCAGCCACCCTCTCGAATTTTATCCCAAATAGAGCTCATTTGATAGGGTTTTCAAATTCAACATATTGAACTTAATTCTTTATGTTTGGTTTTCTTACTTCCTCCATAAATGTTCATCTTGTGCCCATAAATCATATATATTATGTAGGGTCATCCTATAAAATTTAAGCCCATTTGGGTTCGGATTGGTTACGTTATAAGTTCATGCAAGTTTGAATTAAATTCGAACATGTTTAAATTTATAGTCTGTAAAATCCCCACACCACTTTTTTTTAATTGAGCATATTCCAAGGACTCCATAACTATTTTTGTGTCTCCCAAATTCCACTCCTACCTCTCTGTGCATTTATGCAAGATCCATTTATATCTTATGAATGGATAAGAAGAAACGACAGAGGGGGAGAGAGAGTTCCAGCCAAGGCCCAGCTCCTCTCCGTACAGCGCTGCAGCCCACTTACCCCTTCGATCCAGCCCACCAGCACCATTCCCCTGTTCATCGTCTTCCCCTTGTACGGCAGCTCATCCAGGATGTCTGCGTCGACCTCCTGAGTGATTTGACGGCCGGTGAGCTCCCCTAGGCCCCTATATAACATCCCCCGGTGCCCTAGTCTTCATCATCCCTCCATTTCACCCTTCTCTTCCTCGCACCGCCGCCAGGTAAGGCACCAAGCTTCACGCCGATGCCATGGCCAAGAAAAGGCCGAGCTCCTCTCTGACTTAACCAGCTCGGCCCATCCTTCTTGTTCCGCAGGGAGCAACGCCCGCGTCTCCATCTTCTTCCTCCACCTCGCAAGCGTCCATTCGAGCCCGGATCGACCTCCTCCTCGACGTCTTCTTCCCCTGCTTCCTCTGCTTCACGGACCCCGAGCACCATTGCCATGAACAGCACGTCTTCCCGCCGGCCACGGCCACCCTCGACCTTGTACAACTCCAGCAGCACCCCCACGGTGACGCTCCGCTCCTCTTAGCTCTCCTATCCCTTGTGATTTGCTTCCATAGGCATTGTCCAGCCAAGTAGGATCTCATGTTCGCCATGAGAGACATGGACGTGAGATCGAGTTCGCGCTCGTACCACTACTTCTGCTCGCTAATCCCACACAGCCGCCGTTAGCTCACACACATGGTCTCTACGCTCGCTCCGCGCTGCACGCATCCATGCATGCCCTTGCATCTCGAGCACGTCGGGAGGAAATTCCGGCGAGGTCCCCGCCGTCACTTTTGTCACCGACGAGGTTGCTCTGCTCATGTGTTTCTTTCGCACGCATGCCTCCCCCGCGCATGCCCACACACCAGCGCTTCACCTGCAGCTCGTGCTCAGCACGCACACGCCAGCGCAGCGCCCCGCAGCCCGTGCTCGTGCTGCAGCTCGCCCATAGCCTCGCCTCGCTTTGCTTCGCCGCCATGGCCGCAAGCTTCCCCCCGCGTGCGCCGCAGCCTCCCTAGCAGGATGCCGCACCCCTGCCGCATCTTTTCATCCACCAAGGTCGCTGCCTTGCTGGATACCATCGACGCCCGTCGGCATTCTGGGAACGGGGGTCCCCAGACTTGCCTGCCTGCAGCCTACGGAGTGGCTCAAAGGAGGCCCAGCGCGGCCCATCTTCATCAACACAAGCTCAAGGCCCTCGCGAGGGGCTGAGATTGCTGGGCGGACGACAAGGAGCTTCTCGGCACGGCCTCATCAGCTGGCTCACGAGGAGGCGGAGATTTCAAGGCGGGTACTCGCGAGGTGCCCATGACGCAAGCCATGATTTACCAAGGGCGCCAGTCAGGCGCCAGCTCACAGCAGTTGTCCTCCCTTTCCTCTTTGGTGCAAAGGAAGCAAGCGCAGGCGAGAGCATCAAGCAAAGGCATCCGTTTTGGTGCAACAAGACCAAGACCAGCCCAACGGCCGGAAGGAAGTCATTGTGGAGCCCAAACAGGCGTCACCATCAGAGCCTTTGGCAGACGAGGACCAACTTTAGTCAGGATAAGTGTACCCGATGTTCCCCTTCAAAATGGCCAATTGTTGGCGCCCTTCCCGCTCAATATTTGGGAAGAGGCCCAAGGCCTTTGCCTATAAATAGGACTAGCCACCCCCTGGGGTAGAGACATCTAGAGGCCGGGTCAAGAATCCAAGAGCCAGAACCAAGTAGCACCAGCCACGAGCAGACCCTCGCGAGGCTATTCTTCCTTGTATTGTTCATCATCAGCCCGAGAGGCAATCCACCACACCACACACTGGAGTAGGGTTTTACACCACAATGGTGGCCTGAACTAGTATAAACCTTGTGTCTCCTGTGTTGTTCTGTTTGGTAGTTTAGGTCCTAGCGATTCGGCGAAGAGCAAGTAGGCAGAGGGTTGAATCTCCGGGCGCACCCTAGAGTTCGAACCTGAAGGGTCTGCCGGAACCCGAAATCCGACATTTGGCGCGCCAGGTAGGGGTGCACCGGAATTTGCCTTCATTCGTCTCGTTCTTCTCCGACCATCGCATCCATGTTCGATGCTCGCTGGCTCAAGGCCAGTGCTGAGCCGCCTCGCTTCCGTGTCGCTTGCACGGCCCCGCTGGGCGCCGCCGTCGTTCTCGTCACCGCCATTAACGCCGCCACCGCCCGCGGGAACAAACAGCAAGCATCATCCCAAAGATTCACCCATGAGGCGGACGGCGACCGCCACACCTCGCCACTCCCGCCGGTTCTTCGCCACGCGCTTCAAGGTACATGGAGGCTCGAGCTGCGCTTATCGCGCAAACGAGCTCTCGCGCATCGCCCCATCAATGACGCTTACAAGGAGTGGCTCGACCGCTGCCGAAGCCGTCTGCGCCGCTGGGGCTCCCTGCCGCCCTTCTCGCCAGCATCGCGCTTCGCTCTCAAGCAGTAATGAAGCTCCCGGGCGCCACCACCTCCTCCTCAAGAAGGCACTCGCCCCAAGGCGCAGCAGCCTCGATTTAAACCCGCCTGTCAGCGCCGCCGCTGCAAGAGCAAGCTGCCAAGAAGTCCTCGCCGAGAAGCTGCCCGAAAGCCCATGCTCTAGCACGCCAAGACCTCGCGATGCCCCCAGCCGCAGCGCATGGGGACCCGCAGGACCAAGCTCTCCGTCGCCCAAGGCTCCCTATGGCCACAGCGGGCTGCCGTGCCTTCACCTCTGAGCTACGCAGCGTCGCGTGGCCTGGCAAGTTCAAGCCAGACCTGCCTCCTCGCTACGACGGCACGGCTGACCCTGCAGAGTTCCTCCAGCTTTATGAGTTGGGCGTCGAGGCTGCCAACGGGGACGAGAAGGTCATGGCCAACTGGTTTCCCATGGCACTCAAGGGCGGAGCCCGCACCTGGCTCCTGAACCTGGCTCCAGGCACGATCCCCTCCTGGGACGAGATGTGCACCCACTTCATCGCCAACTTCCAGGGTACTTGCGACCGGCCACCCGCCGTGAGCGACATGCGCCGTATCAATCAGCAGCCAGGGGAAACCCTGTAAAAGTACATCCAGCGCTTCAACAACGCACGCCTCAAGATCCCCAAGGTAACGGAGGAGGCCATCATCTCGGCCTTCTTCGACGGTGTGCACGACGTGAAGATGAAGGAGGAGCTGGCGATGCATGAAGACCTGTGCACCTCCTTGGAGCTGTTCAACTTGGCGACTAAGTGCGCCAGGGCTGAGGAGGGACGCCTCTCCCTCCTCGAGCTGCCTACCGCGGACCCAGAAGAGAAGAAGCCCAAGGCCATGGACGTGAAGCGCAAGGGGGCTGTCATACTCGCGGCAGAGCCAGATACCAAGCGGGGCAGAGACCAGCCCAAATCCTCCAAGGGCAGTCGGTACTGCGTGTACCACGACCTCCACACCCACAACACCAATGAATGCCAAGAGCTCCTGGCCGTGCGTGAAGGAAGGGTCGGCAAGCGTCCCGACCGCAGCGACCGGGCTACGGCCGAGGAGGAGGAAGGAATGCAGGATGTTGGGAAGACCGCGGCCCGCGCCAAGGGTGGCGCGACCAACCTCGCGAGGATCGCTGGCAGGACCCGCCTCGCGATGGAGGCTGGAGGGATCAGCCTCGCGAGGATCGCCCACAAGGGAATGCAGGCCTCCCTCCGCTGCCGCCGCAGCCAAGGAGAAATGAAGACCGTCATCAGGACGAGGGGGCTGGGGGCTTCCAGGAACCGCGGGCAATCGCATGCATCCTGGGCGGAGCTCAAGCCCCAGCCTCTCAACGCATCTTCAAGCAGCCGCCCGCCGGCGAATGCAGTCCTCCCAAGCTCGGGCCACGCGCCTCTCGTGGTCGGCATGCGCCATCACGTTCAGTTCAGCAGATCAACTCAAGTGTGCGGCCACAGCCGGAGTCCTCCCGATGCTTTGTTCCCCAATCATTAGCAACGTGCTAGTCACTAGGACCCTCATTGACGGCGGAGCAGGGCTCAACGTCCTGTCCGTGGAAACATTCAACAATCTCCAGGTGCCCTAAAGTCAGCTTCAGCCAACCAAGCCTTTCTCCGGAGTCACCGACGGCTCCACGGTCCCGATTGGACAGGTCCGCCTTCTTGTCACCTTCGGGGCACGCGACAATTACCGCACCGAGCTCATCGACTTCGACGTCGCCCACATTTGCCTGCCGTACAATGCCATCCTCGGGTACCCGGCGCTGGCCAAGTTCATGGCCGTGACTCCACCATGGCTACAACGCCCTCAAGATGCCGTGAAGTGGCGGGTCATCATGGTGCCCTCGCAAGAGAGGGACGCAGCAGTGCCCCTCGGAGCGAGCCTTTCAGCCAGCCACCGAAGACCCGGACATGGAAGGTGGAGGCCTCCCGAGGCCGCCCCAAGAAGAAGAAGACATCATCCAGCCCGCCCTCAGAGGCAAGCCCTCAGGCCCGCGCCTTCTCGGGGGAAGCTCCTTCCATCGCGATAGGGAAGCGCCGCCCGCTCCTCCTCAGGGCTCGGGCTGTCCCTCGAGGGCCGCCAACCTCGCCAAGGTCACGAGGAGGCGCTTGGGCACCACGGGAGGCGTGCTTCAAGCACGCTTCTCAAGAAGAAGCAAGGCCAGAGGGCCCAACCTCGTGGAGTGCGCAAGAAGGCCATTCAGAGCTACAGGAGTCAAGGGTCGTGAGAGGCAGCCGCCACCACTGTGGCCCCCATCCAGCGAGGATGGTGGGCTACACGCCTGATCGACATACCGGGCTCAACCGAGCTGCCTCAGAGTGCCTCTGTCCTCGAGTGGGACACCGCGAGGGTCCGCCCCACGCCTACGCAAGCGCATGCCTTATAGCTTGCCGAACGCGGCTGCTGCGCACCAGCGCCTCATGAGGGCCATCCTGGAAGCTCAAGAAGTCAAGCGTTCCGCAGCCCTGGTGGAGGCGGAGATGGCCCGCGAGGAGCCACCAGCGCCTCCGGAGCCTCCTGAGGCCCCTGGGCCTGGGGGCTCATGAGGACCGGCTCCCACAGCCCGCCAAGTCTGCTACACCAACACCCCTTCGTCCCCAACATCATTAGGTGACATCTTTCAAGTTTCGTTTCCAGCTGGGAGCTCCCTCAGGGCCGCATTATTCCAAGGCCGCGTTGTTCCGTCCCTGCGGCGTGTATCCCTTTTATTTCATGTCGTTAGCTTACCTTATTGGGGCCGCCCCACGGGCTGCATCATCCCCAACTTGCTCAGGCCTGACCCAGCGGCGTGTACCCTTCTTGCGCTTATCTTAGGTCTATGCTTTCGATCCATCATGCTTGTTATTTGGTGCCATTTCCTCTTGGGTGTCGGAATCTTGGGCCTTAAAGGGGGGGTGCCTGAGCATCGCGACTCAGGGCTCCTACCGGCTATCCGGCCCTCACCCTCTGGTCTTGTCCATGGCATCGCAACCTGGCAAGCCAGCGACGGCTGAGACCAGCTCGAGAGCCGGGACCCGAGGACGTAGAGTTTCGACATCTAACCCAAATTGCGCGTTAAAGGGGGGGTGCCTGAGCATCGCGACTCAGGGCTCTCGCCGCCTCCGCCCTCACCCTCCGGGTCTTGTCCATGGCATTGTGACTGCAAGCCAACCGACACCGAGACCAGCTCGAGAGCCGGACCCGAGGACGAGAGTTTCGACATCTAACCCACTTTGCTGTAAAAGGGGGTGCCCGAGCATCGCGACCAGGCTCCTACCGCTCTCCGCCCTCACCCTCTGGTCTTGTCCATGGCATCGCGACCGGCATGCCACGACGGCCGAGACCAGCTCGAGAGCCGGACCAAGACGAGAGCACCGCATCTAGCCAAATTTGCAGTGAACACACTCCAAGATAAGGCTCAGAGCCAGCGCAACCCGCCTTTGAGGTAGGGCCCCGTGAATCCCGCTACCGCCCACGGGTGCCCGGGATACACCACGCCAAGCCCTACCATGCCAGCCACGTGTCGTGGGGGCAGATACGCCTGGCTCCTCCCGAGGGGAGCCCCTCCCACGCACTGCTGGAAGCACCATGCTCCGCTACGGCCGACGACATCGCCGAGGAGCGGCTACGCCTGCACACATACGGAAGCGCTATGTTCTAGCCGGTGATAGATAATCGAGGGTGGCCCCGGCCGATCAACCTCGTGGAGCCTCGAGCTCAGCTGTCCGCCTGCTGCAACGCCTCCTGGAGTGCCGCGAGGGAGCTGGGCACGGGCTGTGCTCGGTCACGCCAGACGCACGCCATCCGCCAGCCCCCGGCCTAGTTCGTCGCACGCCCCTCCCCGAAAGGAGCCAAGGTACGAAGGCCGCTTGAGCGCCAATGGGGACTCCTGAGCATCGCGACTCAGGAGCCTAACTGGTCACGTAGCCCCTCACTCCTTAGTTCCAAAAGGCTAACGGCGGTTGAGGTATGCGCGGGGCCGGGCTCTGCAGACGTAGAACGGCAGATCCACCCGCATCTCACCTCCCTACTTGCTGTTCGAGCGCCAAGGGGGACTCCTGAGCATCGCAACTCAGGAGCCTAACTTGTCATGTAGCCCCTCACTCCTTGGTCCCATCCTGGTTTCCGGTCGGGGCCAATGGCGGCTGAGGTATGCATGGGGCCGGGCTCTGCCGGCGTAGAACACAAGCAAGTAGGAATGAATAATGCAAATTTCAAGGAATTCGAAAGCAAATATTACAGTCCATACTGTTATCACGGCATCAAACACAAGTTTTCACGCCTCCCCGAGGCATGGTACATGTGCAGGAATTAAAAGCAGGACGGGAGCCACGACAGAGTCACTTGCCGGCGGTGGAGCTGCGTGGAGCAGGTTCGCCTTGTGGAGCAGCAGGGCTAGCAGCGCTCCGCTTTGGCTTGGTACTGAAGGCCCGGAACTTCCCCAGCAGAGCCTCCGCGTGACCCTTCACGGCCTCAGCAGAGGCAGCGGCACGCTCGCCGCTCACTGGCTCCAGCAGGCTGTCGAGGTCGATGTTGGGGTCACGAAGATAGATGTGGGTGAAGACCCGCGTCACTACTGCAGAAGACAAGACGCGTGCCTCGGCCTCAGCCGTAGGGCCAAAACCAAGGGTGATGTCTTGAAGGGCGTGAACCAGGAAGGGAAGCAGCTTGGCGGGGCCATCCTCCTCGCCGGCCAGTGGGCTCTCAAGGCCGCTATCATAAAGCATCTTCAATGAAGTGCGAGCCTTCTCCTCCATATATGCGAAGGCCACGCGATCCTTGGCGAGAACCCGGGCCTTGCCGTCCAGCTCGACCTTCCTCACCTCCAGCTCTTGCTCCAGCGCGCCTAGGCGGCCACGGTGCCTCTTGAGCTTGGCCTCTGTGTCCTTGACGGCCGCCATGAGCCTTCATGCCTTCCTCCCGCTTCTTGGCGATATGGCCTCCTCGGCAAGCTGGTTCTACAGTGCCCTTCACCGCCCTCCAGCCTCCTCGCAAGCGACCGGGACGCTAGCTGCCTCCCCAAGGCAGCGCCAAGGGCAACCTTCACCTCAAGGATGGCTGCTTTCTCCTCGTCAGAAGTTGCCGAGGCTCGGATTAGCGCCGCCTGCATCAAGCGCCGAGCGAATCCAGCCAAGCCAACTCCAAGCACCCGCCACTAGACGAGGGTTGGCGCCAGAAGATCCTCGCCCGCAGACGGTCCAGTCCGCAACGGCGCGATCCGCAATAAAGAGGTCGGAGAAGCAAGCAATGGTGGAGTAGGAGGAGAAGACGGCAGCGTGACCACGGTACCGAGGCGGAACCACTGCTGCCGCGATGGTCGTGGAGGCAAGATCGTAAGGGCACTGGGGTCGCTCACCATGGCGGCCGAGCTCGCCCAAAGAAGCTCACTGCTCGTGAGGACGCCCGGGCAGGAGAGGCCCATGCGTCGCAGTCACCTCCTTTCTCTGGCAGAGGCGCTGCCGCGAAGGGGGCCTCAGGAGCTCCCTTCGACTTCTTCGCGACGGGCGCCAGCCTAGCCAGAAGACACGGACATCAAGCCTCAGCAACAGAACGATAGTCAAGACAGGAATCAAGCACTTACAGTGTCGCCGCTATGGCTCAGCAGCCTCCTGCTGCATTTGAAGCCCGAGAGCCACCGCTAGGATCAGCTTCAAGGAGCGCGGGGGCAGGGGGTGCGCCCGTGGATCGCCTCGGGGCTGGGGCAGACCCGCGGGGGATCAGCCCGGTCCGGTCCTTCTTCGGGATCAGGAGCAGGCTCCCGCCTCCATGATCGTCATCGTCCTCGTCGTCATCACTCGGAGCAAGGCGAAGAGCGCGGGACTTGCGCCGAAGGGGGGAGCCCTTGACTCCGCCTCAGAATCAGCCCCCTCTTCCCGCTCCTCTTCTTCTTCCTCTTCGCTGGAGTCACCGGAGGACATGTTCACCAGGTCCTCTAGAGCCTCCACGGGCACAGGCCCGTCCCCGTTGAAGACGGGCATGGACCCCACTACCTGCTCCCAGTCCTCGCGGAGGAACAGGGGCGTAGGAGTGCCCTTTAGCCTCGCCATGTCGCCCCCAACCAAGGACTGGAGGACTGCAGCCAGATCCTCATCGGCCAAGACCGCAGGGCTCGGGTGAGGCCTCCACATTGGAAGTGAGTACTGGCAAAGCGGAGCCACCGGTGCTCCAGAATTCTCAAGCAATAAGCACCAGCCACTTCACTCACTGCCACGCTGGCCGGCCTCAGATTCAAGGCCCATCTTCTCCAACACCGGCTTCACACGGGGTCCGTGGCTCCACTCGGGACCACTGCCCGAGCTCATGGGTGCTCCGTGGGCAGGATCAGCCGAGGGTGGATGCGCCCGGCATCCACCAAGACCCACTTGCTCCTGAAGCCCTCAATCCTCTTCCCAGGGTTCAAAATGGCGATGGAACCACCGTACGCGACGAAGTTCGCACACGCGGAGGCGGAACCACGGGAGGTCCGGAGGGAGAAGTAGTGGCGGAGCAAGGCCACCGAGGGTTTCACCCCTACGTGAGCCTCGCAATAGTAGGCGAAGTTTGCCAGAAGAAGGACGGAGTTGGGATGGAGGTGCAGAGCTTGAATATTATAATGGCGGAGGACAGAGAAGAAGAACTCAGAAAAGGGAGGCACCAGACCGGCGACAATGGCGCTCACGAAGAGAAGGTAGAAGGTGCTCCCTTGGCCTTCAGGGACGGCAGAGCCAGTCTTGAACACCTTCGCCCTGTCGATGCCCTGCGCCGTCGCCATCTGGCGCAGCCGAGCAAGGCTCACCTCCGACACATTCGGCGAGTCCAAGGCAGACGAGTACCAAGCTCCGATCGGGGCTTGGCGAGGCGCCATGTCTGGCTAGGGCACGCAGGCGAAGTAGATCTGAAGATTTCGGAGGCGGGAGGAGAGGCGCAAGAAAGGGATCTAGGCAAAGAATCGAGAAAGCAAGGAGGCAAGGGCAGTGCCGCCTTTACCGACTCGCGCAGTTGCAGAGGCGCCCACATCCAATCAACCGCCACGCGGCGCCCAAAGCTGCAGGCTGTTAGGGCCCGCGACGCTTCGCACTTGCCCTTTCGCCTCTCTGTTCAGCCAAGTTCGGGTGCGCCGTGGGCCCGAGGGCTACTGTCGGCGTTCTAGGAACGGGGGTCCCCAGACTTGTTTACCCGCTGCTCGCAGCGCCAATCTTCATCAACACGAAGCTCAAGACCTCGCGAGGGGCCAGATTGCTGGGCGGACGACAAGGAGCTTCTCAGCACGGCCTCGCCAGCCGGCTCACAAGGAGGCGGAGAGTTCAAGGCGGGTACCTTGCGAGGTGCCCATGACGCAAGCCATGACGCACCAAGGGCGCCATTGGGCGCCAGCCACCACAAGAAGGTCCTCCCTTTCCTCTTGGTGCAAAGGGAGCAAGCGCAGCGAGAGCATCAAGCAAAGGCATCCGTTTCGGTGCAACAAGACCAAGACAAGCCCAACAGCCGGAAGGAAGTCATTCTGGAGCCCAAACAGGCCTCACCACCAGAGCCTTTGGCACACGAGGACCAACTTTAGTCAGGATAAGTGTACCCATTGCTCCCTTCAAATGGCTAATTGTTGGCGCCTTCCTCTCAATATTTGGGAAGAGGCCCAGGCCTTTGCCTATAAATAGGACTAGCCACCCCCGGGTAGAGACATCCGAGGCCGGGTCAAGAATCCAAGAGCCGTAACCAAGTAGCACCAGCCAAGAGCAGACTCGCGAGGTTGTTCTTCCTTGTATTGTTCATCATCACCGAGAGGCAATCCACCACACCACACACGGAGTAGGGTTTACACCACAATGGTGGCCTCGAACCAAGATAAACCTTCTGCCTCTTGTGTTGTTCTGCTTGGTAGTTTAGGTCCTAGCGATTCAAATAAGAGCAAGTAGGCATAGGGTTGAATCTCCGCCAAGACCCCTGTAGTTCGAACCTCAAGGGTCTCGCTGAACCCGAACCGGCTAACGCCGGGCGAAAGCAAAGATAGCCATGGAAATCAAGGCCTGCCCTCGATTTTGTTCATATAGCGTGGCGCTTAGCTTTGGACACATGCACACTCGAAAGTGCAAGCATAGCGCTGCTTGTTTGCATCCTGGAGGTCAACAGATCAAATCCCCACGGTTGCTACTTTTGTTCTGTAATTTTTGCTTACACAGATTAGCAGCCCTTGACTTGTTTCATATACAGTCGAGCCCCTAGCGGAACACTGGCATTGATCCATCCAACTGGCTAGCGCAAGCACTCCAAATCCAGGAGGTTCAGGGATCGATCCCTAGTTCTCCCGGTTCCCTTTTTTGTCCCTGCTTCTCTGCTTTAATTCAAGCACACACACCCATAGCCGGTTGGGCCCGATTCCACTTCTAGGCCGCTGCACTCTAATGCTTCTAGCCCGTGCTTATTGTTTCCCAGTCTGTGTATTTTAGCATTTTCCAATGCATTCTTATTTACAGAATATGCCCCTGTTTTGCATTGTTAATAACTAAATATGCATGCATCCGAATTAAACAAACTATATATGTATAATTCTTAGAGTTTCATCTAGTTTCACAATATGCTGTTTTCATCCATGCTAAAAATGTTCAATTTGCTGTTTGCATTAATTTGCTCAAATGACATGTTAAAATGGTTTATTTCATAACTAATTAACCGTAGCTCCGAATTAAATAAACTATATATGTAACTTGTCTAGAAAAATGCATAGTTAACATGGTGCACTTTATTTTGCTGTTTAACAACATTAAAATTGTGTTTAGGGCAGAACAGTAGCAAATTCGGAATATGCATATGAGGATTTTCCGGAATTGTTGTTTGTTGTTCCGGCCTCATTTAAACTTGCCTAGATAGGTAGCTTAATTATGCTTCACCTCTTGCCATGTTTAACAACATTTAATATTGTTTGGTAGCTTAAATGAGATTAAACTAAATATGTTAATGTGGTGTTTTGTCAATATGCAACTCGTTGCATATTGAGCTCCACTTAACTTGTAGTATTGTTTGTTGCACTTTGCCATACCATGCCTCATTAAACCGGACATGCATCATACTTGGTTGTGCATCATGCCATGATTATGCTTGTGTGTTTACCATGTTGTTTGCTTCTTTCCGGTTTGCTTCTCTCGCTAGCTTCGGTTTCGTTCCGGAGGTGTGAGGATTCATTCGACTACGTCTGTTCATCTTCTTCATGAACTTGTTCTTCTTCCTTGTGGGATCTCAGGCAAGATGACCGTCACCTTGGATCTCACTACTATCATTGCTATGCTAGTTGCTTCGTTCTATCGCTTTGCTGTGCTACCTATCATTTGTTCTTCAAGCTTCCCAATTTGCCATGTCAGCCTCTAACCTTTTTTTCACCCTTCCTAGCAAACCGTTGTTTGGCTATGTTACCGCTTTGCTCAGCCCTCTTATAGCGTTGTTAGTTGCAGTGAAGTTGAAGATTGCTCCATGGTGGACAGGATTATGTTGGGATATCACAATATCTCTTATTTAATTAATGCATCTATATACTTGGTAAAGGGTGGAAGACTCGCCTTATGCCCGTGTTTTGTTCCACTCTTGCCGCCTCTAGTTTCGGCCATACCGTGTTATGTTCCTTGATTTTATGCTCCTTATGCGGTTGGGTGATTTATGGGACCCCTTGACAGCTCGCTTTGAATAAAACTCCTCCAAAGAACGCCCAACCTTGGTTTTACCATTTGCCTCACCACCACCTATTCCCTTGGGTCGGCCAACCCGAGGGTCATCTTTATTTTAGCCCCCCGAGCCGTTGCTTCTAAGTGTTGGTCCGAACCGAGCCGCTCATGAGGCCACCTCGGGAAACTTGAGGGCTGGTTTTACTCGTAGCTGGTCTCATCCGGTGTTGCCCTGAGAACAAGATATGTGCAGCTCCTATCGGGATTGTTGGTGCATCGGGTGGCTTTGCTGGTCTTGTTTTACCATTGTCAAAATGTCTTGTAAACCGATTCCGAGATCGATCGGTCTTCCCGGAGAAGAAATATCCTTCGCTGACCGTGAGAGCTTGTGATGGGTTGTTGGGACACCCTCGCAGGTATAAACTTCGAGAGCCATGCCCGTGGTTATGTGGTAGATGGGAATTTGTTAATGTCCGGTTGTAGATAAATTGACACCGTGATACGTAATTAAAATGCATCAACCGTGTGTAGCCGTGATGGTCTCTTTTCGCGGAGTCCGAGAAGTGAACATGGTTTTGGGTTATGTTTGACGAAGTAGTTTCGTGATCACTTCTTGATCATTGTTAGCTTCACGACTGCTCTGCTGCTTCTCTTCTCGCCTTATTTATGTATGTTAGCCACCATATCATGCTTAGACGCCGCCGCAACCTCACCACTTTACCCCTTCCTTACCCATTAAGCTTTGCTAGTCTTGATACCCATGGTAATGGGATTGCCGAGTCCTCGTGGCTCATGATTACTACAACAACAAGGGCAGGTATAGATTTTATGATGATCATGACGCGAGAGCGATGTTACTTCTCTTGGAGTTCTTCTTCCGCTGCTTCTTCGATCGTGGGATAGGTTACGTGTCGGCAGCCTGGCTAAAGGTGGTGGATATTGTTTGAGCTTCGCTTGTGTTTCATCCGTAGTTGGATGTTGATCTTATGTATGTTGTATTGATGTACTCTTGTGGCATTTGTATGCCTTGTATGTATCCCCATCTATTATGTAATGTTGATGTAATGATATCCACCTCGCAAAAGCGTTTCAATATGCAGTTCTATCCTTAGTGGGTCCTTCGAGTCTCTTTAGGATAGTATCGCATATTGGGCGTGACAGAGATGATGTATTACAGAACGAGTAAAGAGACTTGCCGGTAACAAGATTGAACTAGGTATGAAGATACCGACGACCGAATCTTGGGAAAGTAACATACTGATGGACAAAGGGAAATACGTATGTTGTCATAACGGTTCGACCGATAAAGACCTTTGTAGAATATGTAGGAGCCAATATGAGCATCCAGGTTCCGCTATTGGCTATTGACCGGAGAGGTGTCTCAGTCATGTCTACATAGTTCTCCAACCCGTAGGGTCCGCACGCTTAACATTCGATGACGATATACACTACAAAAAAAAGACACATCCGTAACATTTTGGGCCGGACAAAAACAAAAATCTGTCATACTTATGACACTTCTATGTCGCTAATTGTGACAAAACCTGGTATCATCATAGATGTGGTGGGCTCCTACTTCTATGACAAAAAATCATGACAAAAAATTGGCTTTTCGTCCTGGGCAGGCCGGAGACGCAGCTGCATGACATTCTTTGGGTCGTCCATGATGGAAAAACCATGGTAGAAGCGAGGGCAAGAAAAATTTTGGCGAGTTCCCGGTTACGGTGGGTGGTCGGGGGCCAAGCAATGCGCGTTTCTCTCGTACACGTACGCGCTTGTTTGCGAGGCATTGGGCTCTAACTGAACCCGAGCGAGGTGTTGGGCTCTAATTGAACCTGAGCCATTGCATTGTAGGCTACGTGTTACTGAACCGGAGCGATCGATCGATGGTCGTTAATCAAACCGAAGCGATTCTTCGCCATCGCTACTAACCGGCCGATCGATGCTGCTCGATGAACAAAGGAGCGTTGTATGGGGTTGGATGAACAGTGAGCGGTGGGGGTGGATGAACAGGACACCGTGGTGTTGCCTCTGGGTGAATAGGACCCCGATCGATCGAGCCGGTTGGGGCTGGATGAACAGGACCCCGTGGAGGGTTGGATGAACAAGACGACCCCGTGGAGGGCTGGATGAACAGTAGATGGTGGAGGGGTGGATGAACAGTAGCCCATGGAGGGGTGGTTGAACAGGAGCCCATGGAGAGGGGTGGTTGAACAAGAGCTTGTGGAGAAGCGCTGGTGGAGGCTGGATGAACAGGAGCCCGTGGATGAACAACATGTGGAGGCCGGAGGAGGTCGATGGTGGATGAACAAGAGTCTGTGGAGGCCGGAGGAGGTCAACGGTGGAGATGAACAGATCCCGTGGAGACTCGCTTTGCGGCACGCCACACCCTCCCGGCGAACAGACCCCTGCTTCGATCAGAAGGCCCAACACAAGTCTGCTTCTCCGCTTTTGCGGTACGCCACACCCTCCCAATCAACAGACCCTATTTCGACCGTGACGAGGTCCAACACAAGTTTGTTTCTCCATTTTGCGGTACGCTGCACTCTCCCGGCGAACAGGATCCTGCTTTTGAACATGGTCGATTGAACACAAGGTTGTTTCTCCGCTTCGCGGTATGCCGTACTCGCTTCATTGCTTGTTCCGCCCAAGCTGGTTGGCTCACACGTGTTCTGCTGCCTCCCGGCGAACACGACGCATTCCGCTGCTTCCCCATGAACACGACGCGATTCTCGCGGTTTCCCCATGAACACGACGATGACGCAGTCTGCTCGACTCCAGCCATGTACACGAGCCCCGGCCGCACGATGCGCGAGTAGGCATTCAAGACCCCGCCAGATGTAATGATGTGGCCATATTTTCTTTCTTGCAACCGGCTGCAGATGTACGCGTGTACATGCTATGTGCGCGCCTCTACATCGACCAGTATGTACGTACACGTTAGCGACCAGAACGACAACGCTACGTACGCTTCGACCAGGTGGGTCCCCGCAGTCAGGCATTCCTTGCGTGCGAAGATGTAGCTGATGGGTCCTAGCAGTCAGGGGGGCGAATCGTTTTTTTCGGACGCACTTCCTTGCGTGCGAAGATGTAGCTGGTGGGTCCCGGCAATCAGGGGGTGAATCATTTTTGTTGCCCGTAGTATGTACGCACTTCCTTGTGTGCGAAGATGTAGCTGGTTGGTCCCAGCAGTCAGGGGGAAACATTTTTTTCGCGAAATACGGTGGACTATCCGGTGGGTCCCTGCTATCAAGTGGAGGAATAATTATTTTCCGTGTAATAAGGAGGCACTTCTTGCTGCGGCCGTGGACCCAGTTGTCAGCCTCTCCACATACAGATCCACGTCCGATGGAAGTCGCCTCGACCACGTTGACCACGCCAAGGCCGAGAGCACCAGGGCGGTGGACGACAGCGAGGCCTAGGAAGGGGACGACGCGGAGCCGGGGAAGACGCGGTAGTGGATGCCCATGCGGAGAGGAGTACGAGGGTTCACTGGTTTGGCTGCGGTGTGAGGCTGCCATCGCCGCAGAATAACAGGGGGTGTGGGTGAGTAGAGGGATGGCCTAGCCAGCGGTGGGAGTAGTAGGGGGCGGTGTGGCCTCTGCGGCATCACAACCGGCCACGGGAGGCAGGAGCACGTGGCACGACCGGCGCTGGTTTGGGTGGCTGGAGCAAGAAGACCAGAGGTTGAAGAAGCACAACGGTCATTGGATGAACATCGTACGGTAACAGGAGCTAGAGTCGTTCATATTGGCTAAGTTGACAAAGCCCTCCGTCCCCGTCAACTTGGTAGGCCCACAAGTCAGCCTCCCACTATGCTGGGTTCCAGCTGGCAGGGGGTGTATTCATTTTTTTGTGCGTAATAAGGAGGCACTTCTTTGCATGCGAAGATAGCTGGTGGGTCCGACCTGTCAGCGGGGGGCACGTTTTTTTGCGAAATACAAAGGCCCCTCCGGTGGGTCCCAGATGTCAGGTGGAGGAATCACTATTTTGCATGTAATAAGGAGGCATTTCCTTGTGTGCGGCCGTGGACCCAGCTGTCAGCCTCTCCATTCACAGTCTACTTTCGATGGTGTCGTTCGTTGACCACGTTGACCACGCCACGCCGAGCGCATCCAAGGTGGTGGATTTACGCAAGGCCCCTGACAAAGAACGAGCCGTAGATGGAAAGATGCGGAGTAGAGTCACGCATGAGAGGTGTATGAGGGTTAATCGTTCTAGTGCGGTGGTTCGGCAATGGGTGGAGAAGAACAGGAGGTGTGGAGGGTGGAGGATGGCCTGCCAACGGTGGAGTAAGCGCTCACAAGGAAGCGCATAAGCAGAGCTGCTAGCAGCAGGAGGCGGGAGGTGGTCCCGGCGGCACTGGAGGAAGAAGACGAGAGATTGAAGATGGATCCCGGTCGTTGGATGTAAATCCAACGGCTAACAATGTCAGAATCATTTGTTGACTAAGTTGACAACGACATGCGATGGCTTCGACCGACTGGCCCACATTTCAGCCTCCAAAAATGTGGCACATATTCAACCCATTTTTTTCAGAATTTACAGTCTTTTTTTGCGGGTAGAATTTACAGTCAATTTGATCTTTTTTTTAATTACAGTCCATTAGCTGGGCTGGGTGAACAAATAATGTAGCGTCCATGCAGCCCATATATTCTTTTCCTAAAAAATTACAGGCCATTTGCACTTTCTCGAAATACACGATTTTGCTGGGTTGATTCTAATTATAATGTTGGGTTGGGCCAGCAATGTTATCAAAAAATAAATAGGGGTTGGGCATTTTGTTATAAATATATTTAAATAATAAGTGATATTATTACATTCGTCCTTAAATCTTAGCAAGCTTTTGTACACAATCACTAGGATTTTTGTGCCAAAACAATCCAGGATTTTATAGTTAAGAAATTATTTTTATAAGTTAATAAGATGTGGGATATTGTTTTCTTACATATGTAAGTATCTCATAAATATATGACGACAATAAACATAATATATAATAACATATAAAATAATTTAAATATATATAATATAGTTAGAAGGAAACATAAGTTGACCTCATGCTCCTATTCTTATATAGAAAAATAGAATGCACTTTATGCTTTTCTTCAAAAAATACATAAATTGGGCTATCGATGTTTCAGAAAAATAAAACCTCGGATAGGAGGTCCATAGGCCGGTCGATACATGACGGCCCTCAAGAAAATACAAACAGGCCTATGGACCTCCCATCCGAGGTCGTGGGTCATGCGATGTTAAAAACGAATGCCTAGACGGGCAGCCTAAAACCCACCGGTACTTGCTGCCCCAAAGGATAATAAATGATACCGCCACTCCGGCCGTTGTGAATTTATCTCCTATAGTAACTACGTTGAAGCACCTAAAAAATGTAACTATGTTGACAAACCCGTGGGCCCCAACGTCAGTATAGCCTTAGGAGGAAGTATTTTTTTGATGAGGCACTTGCTTGCGTACGGCCATAGACCTGGTGGGTCCCGACTGTCTGCCTCTCCACGTACAGTCCTCTCTAGATTCCTCTCATTTGTTCAGCATGTTCACAACGGCAGACAGCGGCGTCGCGACGAGGGCACAAAGGCACAGGAGGGGATCCAACCACCTGAGGAAGTGCCTTATTATTAACGAAACTACAGAACTAGCCTAGTGGCCAAGTGACACTACCCAATAGCTGTTCTGCCCGGGTTCGATTCCACTTGTGCAGGGCAAATATCTCCAATTTTTTGGCCTCTGCCTTTATTGACATGTGGGTCCCCATTGTCATCTACGCACACCACGTCCAACACTTGCCAAAACCATGTCCCTCGTTTTCTCTGTGTTTTGCACACTCGACATTGTGTGGGCATTTTGAAAATAGCATATCTTTTTGACTGTGCATCATATGAAGATGTGCTACGCATGAATGTTGATCAGCATGATGTTAACTGGCTGGTAGTTCCATTTTTTTTACCATGAATAAAACTTCCAACATGATGTTAACCCTGTTTGAAAAGGCCGTGTTAATATAAATGCTCTGCCTTTGAAAGTTGCGCTTGTCTCGAATCGAACTTGCGCTTATCTGAAACTGAAACTTGCAGTTTATTCTCTGAGAATCACATTGTCTGCACTTTTATACTCCTATGAAACTAAAAAAATTTAAGTGCTAAAAATATATCTCTAGAATTCATAAAATACTTCATATGCTCAATACTGCAAATTTGAAATTCAAAAGACATTCATATCTAAAAGTACTCTCAAAATACACAACACAAAACACAATTCACAACCTGCAAATCGACAACCCTAAGATCCTCCCCGACAATTCACATCCCGCCCGACTATTGGGCTGGGGGCGGTCCTCCTATTCCTTGCGTGCGCACAGCCGCCCAAAGAGATGATGTGAACGGCGAGGGAGAGGATGGCGGGAAGATCGCCGCCAACCGCCTTTCTCCTCTTGCAGCTTGGGTTCGGTCGACGAAGACTCCACCGCTCGCTTCTAGCAGACACCTCACAAACGGCACCTCAGAGATGCTCGATCCTTCAATATCCGTGGATGCTCCATCTAGGATCGATACTCCCACCACCGCCTCCCTCACGATTGATTCGGTGATTTTTTTGCTCCATGGCCTAGAGGAGCAGCTCTATGTACTCCCGCACGACTCCTCCGGAGTATCGCCGCCTTTTGCTCTCACTGCGATATTTGGCCATGGATGTCACCATCACCGCTTAGTTGGTCCTTGTTGTCAAACCAAGATCAGATCTCCAACATCCTAGCTAGCTTCACAGGTCGCTGCTCTGTGATCCTCACGATCGGATGTACTCTCCATCGATCTACTTCTCCACAGCACCTTCACTCGCCGGCGGTGGTTTTTGAATGGAAGAGGAGAGGAGGAGCGCTGGTTTTGGATTAGAACGGGAGAGGAGCGACGATGGTTTTGGACTGGAACAGGAGAGGAGCGGCACTGGATTTAGATTGGAACAGGAGAGGAGCGGCGGTGGTTTAAGAGGAGAAGAGCGGAAGAGCGGTGCTGGTCTTGGAAGTATTTTTTTTGTTTTGCGTATTTTGGGTCAAAGTTTGACCACGTGCTATATTTGCCAATCAAAATGTGAATGCATGTCACCAAAAATTGTATCATTTGGTTCGTATCTAAATGTACTTTCAAATTATATTATTTTTGTAATGTATAACATATATTTTATGTGCGAAAATCATGGTCAACTATGACCCAGAATAAAAGGGAGACTAGTTAATGTGGGGTCGCTTTCTTAATTGAAGGGTAAATTGATTTTGATTTTGATCCAACACAACAAGACCGCCCTCTCGTCTAATCCTAAATCGCTGCCAAGACGCCTCCTCTCCTCTTCTCCATTGCAAAACCACCTCCTCTCCTCTCCATCATCTCCACTCCAAAACCACCGCCTCGCCTCTCTCTTCTCGATCTTCTCCATTGCAAAACCACCTCCTCTCCTCTCCATCATCTCCATTCCAAAACCACTGCCTCGCCTCTCCTCTTCTCTATTGCAAGACCATCAGATTCCTCCCATCTTCCAAATCTAGCACCGACCACTTAGAAGAACATCTATGGAGAGGATGCAAGAATAATCAGCAGTATCATCGGGCGCACTGTGCAAAGTTAGCCAGTTTGAAGGGGATCCTTACTTGGTTTGACAATGAGTGGGAGATTTCGAGGATGGTGAGGGCCATGTGGCAATGTATGCGAAAGAGTGATACGACAGCGATGAGGGCGGAGATGTACATGTACTCCTCGACGGCAGTCACGCTGCAGTCCTCCGAGTTCATCGAGTATCTCCTCTGGGCGATGGAGCAGACAGATTCACCCGAGGCGACAGTCGGGCGGAGGTGGTGGGCGTACAACTCGAAGGTCGAGCACCCAGAGGACAACGAATGGATCGAGTATGGTGTGCCATTCGTGAGGGCGCAGAGCTAGCCGGAGCCACAGGAGTATTCGTTCTCCCACCGCAAGAGGAGGTCGGATGGCGTGACGTCACTTCCCCGCCATTCTCCATGGTTCCCTCGACGCTCGCCTCATTTCAACGACGACGGTAGGGTTTAAGGTAAGCTTCGCACTAACCTAATCTTCCACCTGCTTATGCTTACAATCAGTGTGACAGCTAATGAAAATCATGCTTACAATCAGTCTCCGAGTACTACACCAATCACCCTAAAACAGCTCGACCATTGGGCCAAAGTTGTGACACAAAGGTACAAATAAAGAAAAATAGATTGGTGCTTCTTTCAGAAAAGAGTACTCCCTAGAAAACTGCCAATATAAGCTACTAGTATTTGGTTAGAGGATTTGCTGCCAAGAAAGATACGTCCACAGAGAGCGCCACACATCCCACTAGTGGTGGTGGATGCCAATGCATGCATGGAGCATGGTTGGTGTCGGTAATTTTTACTTGGCACACCTCGCACTCTGCATATATGCCGGTTCCATACGTACATTTGTGCACTTCCACCAAAATACAGCTGAATAACCCTGTTTGCATAGATAATGAAAAAGCGTGATTACATTATAGTGGCACTAGTTGATGAAACATACAAAATAAATAGAAGAAAATATTGCGATAGTATCATAGTATGCCATGCTGCGAGGGCGAGATGGGCCCTGCGACGCCTCATACGGTATGCCTCATACTGGAAACCATCCCAAGTCTCCCAGATACACCTTCTGCCAGTGATGAACATCAGTGTACATCGGTAGTACAAGGAGGCACCTTGAGACATTCAAATCTCTATTTTTGTACAGATCAACTATAATTAAGAACCCCAGTTTGCAGAAACGCTTAAACATTAACAATGGGACTAGTTGATGAAACATACATTAACAAAGAGAAGCACTTTCTTTATCTACATTGGAAATGAAAATATAGTGAGGACACTCGCTCTATTTTAACTGTATTATTACTTCATTTTATCTGTGACACTAGGGTCGAGCAAGTGGCAAATGAGGTGTACCGTGCGTCGCAAGGATGGAGGCCGGGGGTGCTTAGACTGGGATGCTGAAGTTGGCTCTTTTAGTCACCAACATGGATGATTCAATTCATGGGACCTTTTGGTGCAGTTCACATAAAATGAAGCAATGTCCCATGAGCTAGCAACTTCTTCATTTTTTTTAAGAAAAGGGCTCCAGCCCAGGTTCCATTTCCATCGGAAAACGAAACCCACAGAGCTTCTTCTTCATTAGTTGCAATAAAATTGAGCAACATCAAGGTTGGTCGTGAAGCTCCTGGAATGTTCAACTATAATTTGGATATCATTTGTGCAGTTCAACTAAGATCGAGCGTGAAATGTATATCTCTGTTTACACAAAAAAGGTGGAAAGGAGGGTGACTAACAAGTGATGAAACATGCATCAAATGAAAAGAAGTATGTTCCTTATCTGAATGGCAATCCTACAAGGACAGTAGAAATTTCTAAAGCAGTGGCATTGCTAGATATTAGTGTGGGCATTAGGATTAACTATGACAACCGTTAAATACGACATTACTTTGGGCACGGGAGAGTAGGCGGACCAGGACAGTTGCATTTCTAACAAAAAGAACCAACTTATCTTAATGGGAAATTTAGCAGGACATGTAAAAAAGTGCCATTGATTCATATTACTGGAGGCATTACATTGCAAACAACATTGGTTTAACGTGTCCTTATTTTTAACAAAGGTAACCGCTACATTTTACCAAAGGGCATTACATAAGAGTGGCTCAGGCAACAAACATCGTAATGTGATATCCGGTTGGTCCCATTTTTGTTCTAGATAGCCACCTTATATCGTGTGAGGCTAGCAAATCTAGTGCTGGACTTACTCTATCGACTTGTCCCCAGTCCCCACTTTCTTTCCTTTTTCAACCAATAGATCGGGTTTATATTGAGTTTGTACTGTGTTTCCTTTATTTCCTATTAGACCTAGAGACCAGCTTGGATAGCCACCTCTACTTTTCGCCCCCATTATTTCCTCTTTCACCAAGTCCTAGATCTAGGTAACAAATCTTCCCCACCCCCACCCCTTTCTTCCTTGTTTGAACCAAGTAGTACTAGATTCGAGTGCATGAACTAGTTTTACCTCTTAACCGGTAATAATTAGGTGGTTTTCGAACAGCCGGTCGATCCTATCTACAAGGGGGGATGAGAAATAGTAAAAGATACAAATGTAGCGACGTCAGGAGCTCGGGAAGTAGAGCAAGGCCGGTTTCGAAGGAAGTTATACGTGATGGTCGCCGGGATGTCTCTAGGTGGGCGGCGGGAGGCCGGATCTACCCACACTACGGCAGCGAGGAAGAAGGGGTCGGAGGCCCTCCCTCGCCAGCGGTGCTTGGGAGAGAACGGCAAGGCAGGCTGATCGAGACGTGCCAGCAGTGGATAAGAGCCGTCGCCGAGGACGACCGCGTGAACGTTGCACCTTCTAACCTTCCCCGACGGAGAGGATCCGGCTGGATCTGTGACCATCGGTGAGCGGAATGAGAGAGTGTGGCCACCACTGTCATGTTTAGATCTGGAGAGGACGAGACAGTGTGAAGAGAGCAACACTAGCAAGCAAGCGTGGAGGCTCCTGCCTATATAGTGGATTACAAGTTTTCTTTTGTCTACCGGAGCCGGCTTGAACTTGTTAGTGACTGTCAAGAAGTCATCATGCACGTGGCCCAGAGGCGCAGTTGTCGTCATTTTGATCTGAAGCACCGGATTACAACATATAACACGAAAAAATGACACATGACTGCCCAAACGAGACAACATGAATCCCGACGGACAGACTAGATGAGGAACAAAGCTCAAATTAAAGAGAAACTCGTAGAAAAGGGGTCCGTCGATAGATGTCCTAATTAACATAGCCGGCTTGACCTAGATGGCAGCCGAGTAGTCTTCGTGCATGTGCCCCCAATGACTAGCCCAACTCAGTTGTCGCTGTTTAACCCTCGCAGTTGTTGGATATCAGGTTCCGGCAAAACCCTTAAGGTTTGAACTCTGGGTTGCGCACGAAGATCTACTCCCTACCGATCCACGCCCCCAAACCTCGCGCGAATCTAAGCTACACGATGAACAACACAAGGGACACGAGGTTTATACTGGTTCGGGCCACCGTTGTGGTGTAATACCCTAATCCAGTGTGTGGTGTGGTGGATTGCCTCTGGGGCTGATGATGAACAGTACGGAGGAAGAACAGCCTCGCGAGGGGTGTTCTTGTGGTGGTGTGCTTGGAGAGGAATGGCTCCATCTCTGTTGGCTCTAGGTGAGATCCATATGCCTTCTACTGTGCCGGCTATCTCTATATATAGAGGCCCTGGTCCTCTTCCCAAATATTGAGCGGGAAGGGAGCCAACAACGTCCATTTTGAAGCGGGGCAGCTAATACAAGCTATCCTGACTAAAGTTGGTCTTTGACTGCCAAAGGCACTAGTGGTGACGCCGTCTTGGGCTCCACGGTGATCTCCGTCCTGCTGTCCTGCTGGTCTTGATCTCGTTGCACCGATATGGAAACCTTTCACTACTAGGGAAAACCTTATACACAGAATGTTACCAGTAGCGCTTGTTAAAATGAGGCGCCATCGCTACTTAGCAAGAGCGCTGCTTGGCGTAACCGCACATACGCTTAGCGCTTAGCAAGAGCGCTGCTTGCGTAAAGCGCCACTACTATAATTGCCACACCGCTCCCGGCGTGCTAGGTATAGTAGTAGCACCTTTCACGGACAGCGCCATTACTACGGATTTTAGCAAGAAGCTGCTTTTTCCTTCCCACGCTACGCTTAAAGCTATTTTCACCTAACCTCGCTGCTGCCCGATTCCTCCTCCGCTTCCTCCCCACCCCGACCTCGCCACATTGCTGTCTCCCCCGACCTCATTGCCTCCCCGACCTCTCTGACCCGCCTCGCCATTGCCTCCTCTGCTTGCCGCCGACCCGCCATGCCTCCCCGACCTCCGACCTGCCTGGGTGCCTGCCTCCCCGACCCCATCTCTCCCCGCCTCCTGAAGCACTCTCCTTCCGATCCCTCTCCCCCTCCGATCCTCTTCTCTGCTTAGTATGAACCCTAGGTATTTAGTGCTAGTTAGTATGAACCCTAGGCTATTTTTAGTGCTAGTTAGTTAATTACTTAGATGGTAATTAGGGCAGTAGTTCCTAGGTACTAATTAGGTACTAGAATATTTTTATTTATAGTAAGTTTATTTTTAGTAAGAACTAGTTGAATTAATAGAACTAGTTAGTAAGAACTTGTTTCTATTTTTTAGTTAAAGCAATTTTTCCCGCCGACGTGGATTTATGCCTATCCCGCATCCTCGCTGCCGAGTTGGCGGAGGACGACACCGCTTGACCAGATCGGCCATGTCCGGACCGGGCTCACGGGTGGTACTGGAGGCGCTACTCACCGGGGCGCAGGTTGGTGAGGAGCCACCTGTCATTGACCCAACCTTCTTGGTGGCGGTCGCAGGCGATGGATTTATCCAGAGGCTCGAGGACTCCACGGAGGTGGTGCGCCACCGTGTCGTTGAGGAGGACACGACGTCCGCCGCCATTTGTTTGCGTTGGAGCACGTGCCGCTTCTCCAATACCGGCAGGTTCTCCGGGATCTCACCGATCTATGATCCCGTGATGGTGCCTTCTCTGGTGTTCACCGCCTGCCGCCGATACCCGTCGTGGTGCTAGAGTTTTAGTTGTATTAGTGATGTTATATGTATGACACTATTCGTGATGTATTAGTGATAATATTCGACGATGTAATCGACGCATGAGATGATCTACTTTTGCTTATTTAATGCATGCTAATTTGAGTCCTATAAGATATTTTGAAATGTATATCTTATGTTGCTCAATATCCAAGTGGCCGGTCATGTTTGCGTGTTATACCTTCGAGTGGCCTATGTTTTGCCGGAGTGTTGATTCATTTCGCTCCGGAATTTCAAGCGCCGATATGTCCTATTTTAGCAAAGGTCATGCCGGATTTTTCCGTGAATTTTGGCATGACTTGTGCTAGAATATGTAGGAAATATCGAGTGCCCCGGATTTGTGTGTTGAGTATCTTGGTAGTTGTCTTCGATCGATTTTCAATTAATTTTTAACTATGAACATAGGAAATGTCCGACGACGAGAAGGATTTCGGTATTTGCAACATCGCAAGACGAAGCGCTGCCTGTGTGACGGAATCTTCCTAGATGATGATAGGCGCTTCAAGATCAAGTCGGACGAGAACTTCAAGTGGATACAAGAAGTCACAACGACAAGTCTTTTTTCGTAATTACATGACATCCGCTTCATTTGCTTCAACCTATATTTTTACTATTCTACTAGCGTATCCCCGCCATGCAAGAGTTTTTGTATTGATAAGATATGTTTCACCATAGTATGGAGGAAAAGAAAGTTTACTTGAAGAGCGAGCATGGTTATATTTTCCATGCGGTTATACAATTCAGACGACTACACCTATTTTGGATGCAAAACATGGTGAGCACTATGCAAGACTTATGCATTTGAGCCCGATATGGTTATCACCTTTGATATTCGGCCCCAAGATGATATTGAAGGTAATACCGATATCCGGGTCAATGTGCAAATGCATCCAGCTATACAATTATGTAAGTTTCTCAACCATATTTATGTCTTTGATATTGTTTATTCAAAATAGTTGACAACTAATTTGTATTGTCGCCTTATTTCCGCAAGCAAACATGTCCAAATAGCAGTAGACAGGACCAGATATCGTCTCCGGGCTGAACTCAATCGCGAGGAGCTCACCATTATGTTTCATGGCTTGAGGATCTTGATATCGCTAAGACAAATTTTCTTCCCGCATTTAGAAATCTTAGTACTAAAAATGTGCGACCAATAGTGTTCGTAATGAACTACGGTCACATCCATTTAGGAAGGATGGTAAGATTTTACTTTTATCCTCATTGCATCTTTTCCATACATTATTTTTGAAGCTAAACTTCATTGCTAAGTATGTTACCATACGATGTTCTTCAACAGGACTCCCGATGAATGTTGTGCCTTATGGGATCGAGACTAAAGGTATCATGAGTATTATCAACTTACGGCCAAGATATCGCATAACTTACTTTAGTGCATTCAAGATTAGCGACGGATGCTTAATAGTGCAAGACTGGACCAAATATGTGTTGGGGAGCGCAAAGAAGTACTAGGGAGCAGCAACCAGAGGCGCCTTCCACGATTAGGAGACAGTTCATCTCGCATGCTCCAACTTGATCAAGGAGGAGAGCTACACATGTTTTATGTTCTTTACCTAAGAGAGAGCAAGCAGGAGTGAGTAGTCGCTAGAAATGAGTTTCGTGGATGATGATGTGCTACACTATTACTATGATGATAAAATAGCTAGTGTTGGTGGTAATGACTATGATGATTATTATTAGCTAGTGTTAGTGGTGATTAAATAAATAATGTTGGTGGTAATGACCATGATGATGATTAAATATTTTGTGTCAAGGATTAGATTCAAGTGAGGCAACATGTGGTGCACATCGAAAGTACTACTAATCCAAAGTAGATCAAGTTTGGATTAGTAGTATACTTTTGACATGCACCACATATTGCCTCCACTTGAACCTAATCCACCTTCATTTAATACACTGTTATGGACATAATGATGTAAACCTCATAACAGCCGGTATTGTACCAATATTTGTATGATGGCGATAAATACACTAAAAATAAAAAAATAAAAAAGACTAGTAGCGATGGAAAGGAAACACGCTGCAAGTAGATAACTTAGCAAAGAGCGCAGTATCGAACAAGCGCAGTGCTATTTGTACTAGCAAGAGCGCTGTGATGGCACGCTAGCATCGCTAAGCAATAGTCAGAACGCTTATTAGTAGCGCTGCTTCCCGCGCTACTAGTGGGCACAAAACACGCGCTACTGCTAGGGTTTTCCCTAGTAGTGTTTGCTTGATGCCTCGGTACTCCGCGCCTGCGCTTGCTCCCTTTGCACCAAAGAGGAAACGATGACACTGCACCAGCTAGCGCCCGCCTGGTCTCGATCGTCATGGATTGCGTCACGAGCACCTCGCGAGGTACTCCTTGCATTGATCTCTCCACCTCCTCGCGAACCTTCCTAGTGAGGCCACCCCTGAGGAAGCCTTGAGTCGTCCGCCCCTCGAGGCTTGGCCCCTCGTGAGGGTCTTGAGCTTGGGTTGATGTAGACGGGCCGCATTAGGCCACCGCTGAGCCACGCCACAGCCATAGGCGTGCAAGTCCTGGGACCCCATTCCCAGAACGCCGACAGTAGCCCCCGGGCCCAAGGTGCACTCTGCTACGTCTTGAGCTTGCGTTGGTTTTCCTCGAAGAGGAGAGGGTGATGCAGCAAAGTGTAGCGTAAGTATTTCCCTTAGTTTTGAGAACCAAGGTATCAATCTAGTAGGGGGCTCCTAAAAAGTCCCACACACCTACACAAACAAACTGAGAACTCACAACCAACGCAATAAAGGGGTTGTCAATACCTTCATGGCCACTTGCGGAAGTGAGATCTAATAAAGATAATATGATAAGATAAATATATTTTTGGTATTTTAGGATATAGATGCAAAAAGTAAAGATGCAAATAAAGGTAGATGGAAAGCAAATATGATAAGAGATAGACCCGGGGGCCATAGGTTTCACTAGTGGCTTCTCTCAAGATAGCATAAGTATTACGGTGGGTGAACAAATTACTGTCGAGCAATTGATAGAAAAGCACATAGTTTTTAGAATATCTAGGCATGATCATGTATATAGGCATCACGTCCATAACAAGTAGACTGACTCCTGCCTGCATCTACTACTATTACTCCACACATCGATCGACACCGCCTCGCATCTAGAGTATTAAGTTCATAAGAACAGAGTAACGATACAAGATGACATGTTGTAGAGGGATAAACACATGCAATATGATATAAACCCCATCTTGTTATCCTCGATGGCAACAATACAATACGTGTCTTGCAACCCTTTCTGTCACTGGGTAAGAACACCACAAGATTGAACCCAAAGCTAAGCACTTCTCCCATGGCAAGAAAGACCAATCTAGTAGGCCAAACCAAACCGATAATTCGAAGAGACTTGCAAAGCTAACTCAATCATACATAAAAGAATTCAGAGAAGATTCAAATATTATTCATAGATAAACTTGATCATAAACCCACAATGGGCATCCCCAAGCTTAGGCTCTTGCCACTCCTTGTTCCATAATCCATCAAAAGAATTCACCCAAAACTTGAAAACTTCACAACACAAAACTCAACAGAAATCTCGTGAGCTCCGTTAGAGAAAGAAAACAAAAGACTACTTCAAGGTACTGTAATGAACTCATACTTTATTTATATTGGTGTTAAACCTACTGTATTCTAACTTCTCTATAGTTTATAAACTATTTTACTAGCCATAGATTCATCAAAATAAGCAAACAACACACGTAAAACAGAATCTGTTAAAAACAGAACAGTCTGTAGCAATCTGTAACTAACGCAAACTTCTGGAACTCTAAAAATTCTACAAAAATAGGAAGTCCTAGACAATTTGTTTATTGAACAGAAGCACAAAGAATAAACGAAAAATCACGTTCCTGTCATTTATCATAACTATATTCGTGCGCGCAAAGTTTCTGTTTTTCAGCAGAATCAAATCAACTATCATCGTAGGTTATCCTATAGGTTCTACTTGGCACAAACACTAATTAAAAGATAAAACCACATCTAAACAGGAGGAAGATGGATTATTTATTCCTAAACAGAAGCAAAAACAAAAAAACAAAATAAAATTGGGTTGCCTCCCAACAAGCGCTATCGTTTAAAGCCTTTTTAGCTACACATTGATAATTTTAATGATGCTCACATGAAAGACAAGAATTGAAGCGCAAAGAGAGCATTATGAAACACATGACAAAAAACATCAGTCTAACATACTTCCTATGCATAGGCATATTATAAGCAAACAAATTTGCAAGGCAAGCAAAACTAGCATATGCAAGGGAGAACAAAGAGATGATAGCAATCTCAACATGAAGAGAGGTAATTTAGTAACATGAAAATTTCTACGACCATATTTTCCTCTCTCATAATAATTACATGTAGGATCATAAGCAAATTCAACAAAATAGCTATCACATAACATATTCTCAACACGATCCACATGCATGTAAAGTTGACACTGTTCCAAAATACTGGGATTAACATTAACTAAAGTCATGACCTCTCCAGACCCACTTTTATCAAAAATACCATAAGATTGAACATTCTCCAAATATGTGGGATCTAAAGTTGACAATCTTCCAAACCCACTTTCAATATTATTGCAAACACTATTACCAATCTCATATTCATCATGGGGCTTAAATAAATTTTCAAGATCATAAGAAGAATCACCCCAATCATTACAACTAGTAGACATAGCAAAACTAGCATCCCCAAGCTTAGGGTTTTGCATATTATTAGCACAATTGTCATCAAGAGAACTTATAGTAAAATCATTGCAATCATGCTTTTTATTCAAAGAGTTATCTTGAATCTCTTCATAAAGTACTTCATCACAATTTCTAGATTCACGAATTTCAAGCAAAACTTCATAAAGATAATCTAGTGCAAAAAACTCACTAGCAATTGGTTCATCATAATTGGATCTCTTAAAAAGATTGGGAAGCGGATGAGGATCCATAAACTTTTAGCAAGTGAAGATGCAAGCAAAAAGAAGGTACAAGCAAACATAAGATCGAACGGAAGAAGAGCGAATAAAACGGCAAGGGTGAAGTCGGGAAGAGGAAAACGAGAGGGAAATGGCAAATAGTGTAATCCGAGAGATAGGGATTGCGATGCGTACTTGGTATTGTTGACTTGCTTGTGTGAGCTTCCCCAGCAACGGCGCCAGAAATTCTTCTTGCTACCTCTTGAGCACTGCGTCGGATTTCCCCGAAGAGGAGAGGATGATGCAGCAAAGTAGTGTAAGTATTTCCCCAGTTTCTGAGAACCAAGGTATCAATCCAAGAGGAGACCACGACAAGTCCCTCGTACCTACACAAAACGATAGCAACTCGCAACCTAGGCTTAGGGGTAGTCAATCCCTTCACGGTCACTTACGAGAGTGAGATCTGATAGAGATAATATTTTTGGTATTTTTGATAGATAGATGCAAAGTAAAAAGTAAAAGGTAAAGTAAAAACAAAGCAAGCAAATAAAGTGATAGAGATTGATATGATGAGAATAGACCCGGGGGCCATAGGTTTCACTAGTGGCTTCTCTCAAGAGCATAAGTATTTTACTTGGGTGAACAAATTATCGTTGAGCAATTGATGAATTGAGCATAGTTATGAGCATATCTAGGCAATGATCATGTATATAGGCATCACGTCCGAGACAAGTAGATCAAACGATTCTCGATCTACTACTATTACTCCACTCATCGACCGCTATCCAAAGATGCATCTAGAGTATTAAGTTAAAAATGACTAACGCCTTAAGCAAGATGACATGATGTAGAGGGATAAATTCATGCAATATGATAAAAAACCATCTTGTTATCCTCGATGGCAACAATACAATACGTGCCTTGCAACCCTTTCTGTCACTGGGTAAGGACACCGCAAGATTGAACCCAAAGCTAAGCACTTCTCCCATTGCAAGAACTACCAATCTAGTTGGCCAAACCAAAAAGGATAATTCGAGGAGTCTTGCAAAGATAACTCAATCATACATAAAAGAAATCAGAGAAGAATCAAATATTTTCCATAGATAATACTCGATCATAAACCCACAATTCATCGGTCTCAACAAACACACCGCAAAAACAAGATTACATCGAATAGATCTCCACGAGAGAGGGGGAGAACTTTGTATTGAGATCCAAAAAGAGAGAAGAAGCCATCTAGCTACTAGCTATGGACCCGAAGGTCTGAAGTAAACTACTCACACTTCACCGGAGGGGCTATGGTGTTGATGTAGAAGCCCTCCGTGGTGGATGCCCCTCCCATGAGCTCCTAATGTGCCCCAAGATGGGATCTCGTGGATATGTAAGGTTGAGGTGGTGGAATTAGGTTTTGGCCTCTGCTCGATCGCACGGGATACGAGGTATATATAGGAGGAAGGAGTACGAGGTGGAGCGTCGGGGCCCACGAGCTAGGGGCGTGCCCAGGGGCGCGCCCCACCTCGTGACCGCCTCGCACTGCTGGAGTAGGGTCCAAGTCTCCGGATCACGCTCGTTGGAAAATCACGCCTCGGGTTTCATTCTGTTTGACTCCGCTTGATATTCAGCTTCAAACACCAAATAGGCAAAAAACGGAATTCGGGCTGGGCCTCCGGTTAATAGGTTAGTCCCAAAAGTAATATAAAAGTGGAAAATAAAGCCCAATATAGTCCAAAACAGTAGATAACGTAGCATGGAGCAATCAAAAATTATAGATACGTTGGAGACGTATCACGCCCACCGTGGGGCGAGGTGCACCGTCTTTCGGTGACCTGCTCTGGACGGGAACCTTGTTCCTTCCTGGCAAGCGAAGCCAGCCCAGCACGCCCGACGGCGTCAGCATCGACGCGCTGCATGGCGCGGAGATCGCCTGCACGGCGAGCTGCCTCGCCAACCTTGTCGGTGAGATCCACCTCTCCGACGAGCCGGCCTCCGACGTGGGCACCGGCTGTCCTTAGAGCCACCTCGTCAGCCTCCTTGATCAGCTTCATGTCACCAGTGAGCCTGCTGTGGACCTGGAGTCCATTGGCTCCACCGACCCGATGATCATTGACTCCAACACGGCGTTGCTTGACGCGTTCCCCACCAACATGGTGGTCTACGACGAGCCGCCTCCTCGCGAGCACAGCGGCGGGAGCACCGTCACGGAGGTGCTTGTCATCAACAGTGGTGAGCACTCGGACGGAGGCATACGAGACGCACTCGATGCGGCGCTGCAAGACTTGGTAGCGCCCATCCAGAAGGCGCAGACGCCGAGATGCTAGAGGCACGCCGCGTCCAGCTTATCGAGAATGCCAACCGATTGGCCAGCATGCGACGCCTCTCGGAGGCCTACCGGCGCGAGATGAACCGAGCTGTCGGCGGCACGCCGGCTCCTGAGGGGCCTAGCCGTCTTGGCTCGATCCGGCAGCATGGCGCGACCATCGCCAGCATGTTCGGGATGGATCATCTTGTCTATGCCACGCCTGTAGAGAACATCCGAGCTGCCGAGGCGGTGACGGATGAGCTGGTCAAGTATGAGGCCGACGAGCGTCGCCACATGACGGAGTGAGTCCAGCAACTCCTAGACGCGGCCGCCGCGCAGCACGAAGCCGGCTGCCGCGCCGAAGAGCCCGTCCGGCGGAACAATGAACCGCCCCTTCGCCAGGACCATGGAGCGACATCCCGGACTCCGACTCGCGCCGCCCGCTGAAGAAGAGGCAACGAGCCGGCTGCCAGCCGCAGTCGGACTCACCTCTCCATCGAGCATGACACCGACGACCGCCCTCGAGTAGTGGAGCGGTGAGGCGACCCTCCTCCCCCTCCGCCTCATGGAGAAAGGCATCCCACTCTGCTGCCTGTCACGCACCCGACACTCGGCGACCGCCGTGGTCGCCGGGAGGGAGTGGGAGAGAACAACGCCCGCCATCGGGTCGACGACCTCAACCGATCCTTGGCGCTAGAAGAAGAAGACGCCTTGGGGCCGCCTTGTTTCGTCCCATGAATCCGAGATGAGCCCTTCCCCAAAGGGTTCACACTCCCAAGAGATACGCCCAAGTACATCGGCTCCGTGAAGCCGGAGGACCGGCTGGTCGACTACTCCCCGGCCTTCAGCATAGCGAACGGCAACAAGCACGTTGTTGTGAAGTACGTCTTGCTCATGCTCCAAGGCACAGCCGGGACATGGCTTAACAGCCTGAAGCCCCACAGCATCAACAGCTGGGTTGATTTCACTGAAGCCTTCATCTGTAACTTCACTAGCACATACAAGCGGCCTCCCAAGCCCCGGCAGCTCTCCTTGTGCGTCCAAGGGCCCAGCGAATCGACTCGCGACTATCTCACGCGTTGGTCCGAGCTGCGCAACTCCTGCGAAGGCGTGCACGAGGTGCAGGGCAATTGAGTACTTCACCGCCGGGTGTCGAGAAGGCACCTTCCTCAAGCACCGACTTCTCTGCGACGAGCTTGCGACTCTCGACGAGCTGCTAATCATCGCCGACAAGCACGCCACGGCCGAATCCTCCATGAAGGCAGAGATCCTAGTTGATGCGTCCGGCAAGGTGGCTCCTCAGGCTCCTCGGACTTCGGCTGGTGACACCAGTCGGCGACAGCAACCAAGAGACAACAAGCGCAAGGCCACCCAGCCAGCTTCCACCAGCCAGCAGGTGGTGACAGTCGAAGACCAGTAGCCGGAAGGGAAGCCAGCGCCCAAGCGTTAGAAGGGCGGCAAGCCCAATTGGTTACCCGCCTTCTCTTACGAGCAGACCCTTGATGCACTCTGCAAGTTCCATAGTGGCGCAAAGCCATCCAATCACACCACTCGGATGTGCCATTGGCTCACCAGAATCGCCAAGGGAGATGGACTCCTGCTTCCTCCGCCTGCCGGCCCACCGCCTCCTCCGCCCCAGCAGCCGGTGGCTCGGCCAGTCGACACCATACAAGATGAGTATCCTGAGGAGCATGGAGCCTACATTCTGTTCACCAGCGTGGCCGATGACAGGCGCAGCAGACGGCTGCAACAGCAAGAAGTACAAGCAGTGGTATTAGATACTCCAGAATTCATGCATTGGTCTGAAAAGCCCATCAGTTGGAGCAGGCCGACCACCCGGAGGTGATGCCCTCCCCTGGTTCCTACGCCCTGGTCCTAGATGCTACCTTTGCAACAGAGAGGCGGGCAGCTCGTTTCTCCAGAGTCCTCGATAGATGGCGGCAAAGAAGATCAATATCCTGCACTATGACACAATGGAGAAGTTGGGAATCAAGGTATAGCCCACCCTGGCGGATCAGATTCCATGGCATAGTCCCCGGCCTTCCTACTCACCAATTGGCAAGACCCAAATTGATGTCCTCTTCGGAGACAAGAATCATTTCCGTCGTGAGCCAGTTTGGTTTGAAGTGGTGGACCTAGAGAGCCCCTACCATGCGTTGCTTGGCCGGCCTGCTCGCCAAGTTCATGGCGGTCCCCACTATGCTTACCTCAAGATGAAGATGCCGAAAATTAAGGAATCCTCGACCGTAGTCGAGACTACAAGAAGTCGTCCGCTCAAGGCCATGACAGCAGCCGGATGGCCGAGTCCCTTGTGATTGCAGCTGAGAAGCAGTTCCTTGACCGGGTTGTGGCGATGACAGGCAAGAAGCCGGAAATGTCACCCATCCCCAAGGAGTCGGAAGTTGAGGGCTCGTTCAAACCGGTGAAGGAAACAAAGAAGATAACCTTGGACCCAGAGCACCCGGAGAGGCACGCTATCAAGGTGCAAACCTTGACAGCAAATAGGAAAGCGAGCTCGTCGATTTCCTCCGTGAGAATTGAGACATCTTTGCATGGTCTCCCAAAGACATGCCAGGTGTTCCGATGGATTTCGCCGAGCACAAGTTACATGTCCGACTGACGCTAGTTTCGGCCAGCAGCCCTTGCGCCACCGTCGGAAGAGAAGAGAAGAGTTGTCGAGAAGAGATAGCCCGCTTCTAGCAGCCGGTTTCATCATGGAAGTATTATTTCGTAACGGCCGCCAACCCGCTTCAGTCAAGAAGAATAAGCAAAGGGCACATGTGTATTGATTATACCAGCCTCAACAAAGCTTGCCCCAAAGATCCCTTTGCCCTGCCACGAATTGACCAAGTGATAGACTCCACAGCCGGATGCGAGCTGCTGAGTTTTTTGGATGCATACTCAGGGTACCATCGATAAATCAACCCGCCGACAGTCAAGACCGCCTTCATCACGCCATTTGGAGTCTTCACACCGACCATGACGCTCGGCTTGCGAATGCCGGCGCCACGCTTCAGCGCCGCATGCGTATGTTCCTCAAGCAACTCGCGAAACGCCCATGTTTATGTGGATGATGTGGTAGTGAAGACGGAGAAGCATGGCATGTTGCTGGAAGACCTCAAGGAGACTTTTGAGAACCTGTGCCGATTCCAGATCAAGCTCAACCCGGAGAAATGTGTCTTCGGAGTACCAGCCGGCCAGCTTCTCGCTTCCCGTCTCGAGAGCTGCATATAATGCAACCCCAGAAGATCAAGGCCATTGAGAAGATGGAGGTGCCCACCCGACCGCCGGACGCAGGTTCACCGGTGGTCAAGGCCAATCACCGTTTCATCACCGGTGGGCGAGAAGGCTCTTCCCCTATACCAGCTCATGAAGAAGACCACTTTTTTCGAGTGGAATGGCAAGGCGGACGAGGCCTTTCTCCAGCTCAAGAAGATGTTGACCACCCCGCCTATCTTGGCAGCCCTGACTGATAAAGAGCCCGTGCTCCTCTACATCGCTGCCACCAGTCGGGTGGTCAGCACAGTCATAGTGGTGGAACACAAGGAGGAGGGCAGAGCATTGCCGGTCCAGAGGCCGGTGTATTACTTGAGTGAAGTACTGTCCGCCTCCAAGCAAAACTACCCCCACTATCAGAAATGTGCTATGGTGTGCACTTTGCCGCCAAGAAGCTGAAGCCTTACTTTCAAGAGCAGCCAATTACTATTGTCTGCACTGCTCCGCTTGCTGAGATCATTGGAAGCCGAGATGCCTTAGGCCGAGTGGCCAACTGGGCCATTGATCCGGCCCCCTACACCATCTACTACCAGTCTCGCACTACCATCAAGTCACAAGCACCGCCGATTTCCTCGCTGATCGGGCTAAGACTCAAGATTTGCCGCCAACACAGACTTCTACCCATTGGCGGATGCATTTTGACGGTTCAAAAATGCGCACCGGTCTGGGAGTCGGCATCGTCCTCACCTCTCCCAAGGACGACAAGCTCAGATATGTGCTGCAAATCCACTTTGCCGCCTCCAACAATGTAGCTGAATACGAGGCACTCATACACGGGCCCCGGCTTGCCAAGGAACTTGGCATTCACCGGATCCTGTGCTATTGGGACTGACTTCAGGGTCCAAAGAATGTCAGCGACCGATGCCAAGGATGCAAATATGGCAAGCTACCACTTCCTCATACAGCAACTCAGTGGATATTTTGATGGGTGCGAGTTCCTCCATGTGCCATGAAACGACAACGAGCAAGCAGATGCCCTGGCACGGATCGGCTCCACCCGGCAAGCAATATCAGCCGGTGTCACCCTACAGTGCCTCTCTAAGCCGC
The DNA here is from genome assembly GCA_021437245.1 of Aegilops speltoides. Lineage (NCBI taxonomy): Eukaryota > Viridiplantae > Streptophyta > Magnoliopsida > Poales > Poaceae > Aegilops > Aegilops speltoides. The sequence goes on from CM038146.1 coordinate 269,638,862, forward strand.
CCGCTGCCGCCACCGTAGTCTCGACTCCATCTTCGTGCGGCCCTCCCAAGCAACAGATCTGACTTGAGGGCCCTAGAAGCCGGCAGAGGGACTTCGGCAGGCAGCCCAGGGACTGCAGTCATCGCACTCGGCCCGGGGACTTTAGAACCCGGCCCGGGGACTGCAGCAGTCGGCCCGGGGACTTCTTCAACTCAGCAGGCGGCAGCCAACTCCAACCCGCCGCCTCCCGGCCCAACCGCCCTTGTACAAGTTGCAGTCGTGGCAGTCGGAGAGATAGCAGCACCCTCATGGGCTCAACCCATCCTCAACTTCCTGGTGAACAAGGAGCTACCGGCTCATGAGATCCTAGCCCGACAAGTGCAACGGCAGGCAGCAGCATACACCATAGTCAACAAAGAACTGGTTCGGCACAGTGTCACTGGTGTGTACCAGCGCTGCATGGAGCCGGACCAGGGTCAAGCAATCCTCAAAGATATCCACCAAGGCGAATCCGGTCACCACGCGGCTTGAAGGTCACTTGTTGCCAAAGCTTTGTGCCATGGTTTCTTCTGGCCGACTGCTCTAGATGACGCCAAGGAGTTGGTCCGGCGCAAGGGTGCCGGTTCCGCTCCAAGCCGCACTTGCCGGCCAAGCCAAGACCATCCCCATTGCCCGCCCTCGCGATCCGGGTCGATATGGTGGGACCGTTCAAGACGGCCCGTGGTGGCATGACTCATTTGCTTGTTGCTGTGGACAAGTTCACCAAGTGGATAGAAGCAAAGCCAATCAAGAAGCTGAATGCGCCGACTGCCGTGACTTTCATCGCTGACATCACCACTTGGTACGGCATACCACACAGCATCATCACCGACAACGGCACAAACTTCGCCAAGGGAGCCTTGGCTCATTTATGTGCGACGCAGGGCATCCGACTGGACTTAGCGTCTGTTGCCCATCCGCAGTCAAACGGCCAAGCGGAGCGAGCAAACAGCCTCATTCTGTCCAGCATCAAGCCCCGACTGGTCGAGCCTCTAGAGCGTTCGGCCAGCTGCTAGCTTGATGAGCTGCCGGCCGTACTTTGGAGCCTGCGCACAACTCCAAACAAATCGACCGGCTTCACACCCTTCTTCCTCGTCTACGGCGTTGAAGCCGTCATCCCGACGGACACAGAATTCGACTCCCCGCGAGTCACCATGTACACCGAGGCGGACGCCAAGGAGGCACGTGAAGACGGCGTCGACTTGCTGGAAGAGGGTTGACTGCTAGCGCTCAGCTGATCCGCCATTTACCAGCAGAGTCTGCGACGATACTACAACCGCAAGGTGAAGCCAAGATCCTTCCAAGAGGGAGACCTTGTGCTCCAGCTAATCCAACGAACAGCCAGCCCGCACAAGCTCTCGGCACCTTGGGAAGGACCTTTCATCATCAGTAACGTATTGGGCAACGGTTCCTACTACTTGATCGACGCTCAGAAGCCCAGAGAACGCAAAAGAGATTACTCAGGCAAGGAGACGGAGAGGCCATGGAGTGCAAACCTCCTCCGAAGATTTTACAGTTGAAAGCAGTATGTATCACGCTATCTTTTGTAGTAAGTACGAAGACTCCGGGTCCCCCGAGAAGAGCTCGGGGACTACCCTCTTTTATCTATATGATAAGTGTCCTACCTATGAATGTGTCGTTTTATTATTCCTCCTGGCATCGGGTTTAACAAGTCGGCCCGGAGGCTCGCCGCCTTCTGCTATATGCCGCCTCCTGCAGCCGAACAAGTAGTGTGTCGGCACCAAAAAACTTCCCCTGTCAAAAGCCGCAGCTCGCAGAGCGACTGTACGGCGGGCAGGGGTTGCAAAATAATGCCCACATGAAAAATGGCTAAGGAAAGTATGCATATAGCCGAGGCCGGCATCCCGCCTTTTCAACCGGCTGTCGAGCAGCCGGCCGGCCAGCTTCTGCTTGCCTTGCCGACACTCCAAACGGTGAAGTACTTGCCCTCCCACAAATAGCTAAGTACTCAACCCAGCCGCAGTCTGCAGAGCGGGTGTTTGGCTGGCAAGTGGATAGCCAAGGGAGGGCGGCAAAGGAAAAAAGCAAGGAGAAGAAAGCAAGAAAAGTCAGAAGCCGGCAAAGCAAAGCATGAATTGCAACAAAAATATTTACATAGATAAAGGCCCACTGGCCAGCATTCAACAGAGTTTGATATACACCCCATGGGTGGAATTGTGCAAATTTAATCAAAGTTTGTCCAGACTAGTGAGCAGAAAAAGGAAAAGATAACACCCTAAGGGGCGGCAGAAGGATCCGGCTGGATGGTGGAGTCGGTGGTGCCTGTTGGTGCAGCAGAAGGATCCGGCTGAATGGTGGTGCCGGTTGGCGTAGCAGAGGGATCCAGCTGGATGGCAGGGTTGGTGGCACCAGTTGGGGCAGCGGACGGCTGGACGGTAGATTCGGCGGCATCCGTCGGTGGAACGGGCGGCTGGTCGGTGTCCGCCTGGCCGCCTCCAGCAGTAGTCGGCGCATTTGAGCGCGGGTCGTTGCCCGAGGCCCGGTCAGGTTGAGGTTGGCCATCCGCTCCGACCTCCGGTGCGTCCTCCTCGCTTTCCTCCTCCTCCTCCTCCCCTTCATCACTGGAGTCGATCATCTCAGCCGAGTCCTCGCTGTCCTCCGGGTTCAGCCCGAGCCACTCCAGTGGCGCTTTGGCGCCCTCTTCAACCACTTCCGGGATGAAGAAGCTGGTGTCGGTGTAGTCGACGATCGTCGCCGCCCTGCTAACAAGGTCGTCCTCCACCGCCACCAGCTCCTCCTCCTCCTCCAGTCGAAACATGGTCAGCTGGGCTAGATCCAGCCCAGGGTACCATGCCTTGACGAACTCCAGGGCTCGGCGCGCTCCAGCCCGGGCCGCGGAACCCTTCCAGGCCTCCGGGCAGCCGGCCACCACCTCCAGCCAGTCGGCAATCCGACTGGGAGTGCGCGGAGCCTGCACGCCTGGCCAGAGGGTAGAGATCGCCTAGGCCCCGACGCGCTGAAGGCGGCACAACATCTGATGGGCCGGCAGAAGGCGGGCCTGGATGCTGAGGAGCTGCTCGTTGAGTGTCCGGGGGGCGTCGGCGGCAAACTGCACGCCTTCTGCCCTCCGCTCCTAGCGTTGGGCCTCGATGATCTGGTTCGCAGCAACGGAGTGGCCGGGGAAGAAGTCTGTTTGAATGAAGGGCAAGAAAAGCCAAAGGTCAGAAGCCAGCAGTCGGCCTAAATAAGGGCCGGCGACTCAAAGCAAGAAAGAAAAGAAGAAGAGGCGTACCGTCGACAAGTCCCCAATGCTGCTGAATCAGGCAGTTAGCTGTGCCTCCTTTTCGGGCCAGGCGGAGCACTCGATCTCGAACTCAGCAAGGAGGTCGGTCTCCATCTTCGTCTCCCTTTGAGCCGTCTTGAGGGCCTCCGATCGCCTCCATGAGCCGAGTGACCACCGGTCACGCCTCGCCAGCTTGTCCGACTCCGCCCTTGCCACGTAGTGCGGTGTTGGCTTCGCCCAGCTGCTGCTGCAAGGCGGCGTTGGCCTCTGCAAAAAGGGAAGAATAAAGAACGCCAATCAATCAACAAAGAAGGGACGCAGTTGCTGGGGAGATCCGGCCCGTTTGCTCAGCAGTCGGCCCGAATCTCGGGGACTACAGCCCGCGGGTGCGCTATCGCGCCCCCGTAGAGAAAGAAATTATCAACAGAAATAAAGTCACTGGGAAGATCCGGCCCGAGTGCTCAGCAGTCGGCCCGAATCTCGGGGACTACGGCTCGTGGGTGCGCCAGCGCGGCCCCGCGAAGGAAGGAAGTCAAAACTTACTCCGGCTCTCGGATAAGTGGGCGGTCTGCTTCTCCAGCTCCCGGACCCCGGAGTTGAAGGTGGCCGCGTGAAGGTTGTGATAATCCTGCAAGAGAGATGTCAGATGAAATTAGCGTTCGACGCCAGAAAGAAAGTTCCGACCACCGCCGGCAGCCGCCCAAACTTGGGGACTACACCTGGTGCATTCGCGCGCCTCAATGGGAAGCAAGAAGACCAAAATAAAAAGAAGTAAGAAACTTACCGGATGGCTGCCCGTGAATCTGTGAACGCCTCGCTATGCCGCTTGAGGGCCTCGCTTCAGCCCGAGCTTGGCGTGGACGCCGAGGGTCGCTGTTCAAGGCTCCCGCCCCGCCTCCGCTGCACTCCAGCCGGGCGGGCGCGCATCGGTCGCTCTCGTGTCGGGGACCGACGAACTGCGGGCACCAGCCTCCAGCCGTCATGCGTGCCGAGGCCTCTTCGAAGACGGCGGCAAGACGGGCAAAGCGGACCTTAGGAGTTAGGTCCGTAACCATCTCGTTCCTGGCTGGTGGCATCAGCGGGGCGGCCGGATGCCTGTCTTGCGCTCCGCCGGTCAGCGGTGGCGGCGGCACGATGATGTCCGGCATGGCCACGTTGCCGCCCTCCCTCTCCATGATCGGCTGCTCATCGCCGGCTCCCCCAATCGTCGCCACAAACTTTGGCGGAGGCGGCGCTGTGTTCAGGGGAGTCACGAGCAGCGGCTCCTAGCGGCGCGCGGCCTCTGCAAGACGCTCCTTCGCCACGGTGTCAGCCTCCGCCTGCGCCAGCTTCCTCGCTGCAGATGCCGCCGCCTTGTCAGCCTTTGCCTTCTCCTGGCAGGCGGCTTCCTGTTCCTCACGCACCTCCCACGCGTTTCGCTCCTGCGCCTCCTAGAGGTCGGCGGCCGGATCGATTCTCCGGGTGGTGGTGGAGGTCTCCGCCGACCTGATGACCGAGGCGGTGGCCGACTTCTCAAGGGTGAGCGGGGCCCTGAGATAAGAAAGCAAGATAAAGAAGTTAGACCAGATCGGCAAAGAAGTAGAAGCGTAAGAGGAATACTTATGCTGACACCATGGGCAGCACCTTCGGTTGCCTCTGGAACTTGGCCACCTTCGCCGCGACCTCTTTCCGCCTGGTCGTTGCGGCTGGGTTCTTGGGCTTCTTCGGCGTGCTGCCAAACAGGGCGGCGCCCTACTTACGCTTGAGCTTGCCGCCTCGAGCGGACGGCCCGGCAGAGGGGCCTGCGCCGGTGTTAGCGGTGCTCCGGGAGGGGCGTGGCTCGTCTTCGTCGTCGTCATCATCGGGCCAAGTCTCCACGCCGCCGCCCTCTTCGGAGCCGCCTGCTCCCTCGCCGCCGCCTGCTGCGTCATCCTCCAAGGCGGCCGCCCCCAAGTCGGGGTCGTCCTCGTCGCTCACCTCCCGGTCCGGCTGGTAGTCACTACCTGGCCCCACGATGGCGGCCGTCGCCGCAGACATATAAATCTGCGCTCCAGAGAAGGAATCGTTTCACACCAGGAACAAGACTAAAGCCAGAGCTAAAAAATAAGAAATTAAGAGACTTACGACAGGCGGCGGGTTGTCGCGGGAGTACGGCCGCTTCCCGAATCGCCAGGCTTCCTCCCACACCTTGAGGTCGGAGATCTCATTCACCATCCTCGCCACCTCGGCAGTCGGCATCTCCTTCGTGCACATCCTGCTCGGGTCGCGATGCCCGCTCATCCGATAGATCAGATGAGGGCGGCCTTGAAGCGGGAGAACACGGCGCTCGACGAAGGCGATGAGCAAGTCGGACGCCACGAGACCCTCTAACTCCTGGAGCACCAGGAGCCGGCCGATGGCGGCAGCCGCGTCCGCCGACACCGCCCGCTTGTAGCCCCAGCTGGGCCGGCTCGACAGGGGCCGCCGCCAGAGGGTCGGCAGGTTGACGAAGTTGACTGCCGGGTCAACATTCTCAACGTAGAAGTAAGATTGCTGCCACAGTTTCACCGACTGTGACAGCTTAATGACCGGGAAGGCGTTCCTCTTCGCCGGTCGACACACGGCGATGAAGCCGCCGCACTCGGCTGCCATCTCCTTGGCGGAGGTGCCCAGCTTGCGGTAGAAGAAGGCTCCCCACAGCTTGATGGTGGGGAGGATGCCGAGGTAGCCCTCGCAGGCCGTGACGAAGGCGGACAGCAGCGTCACGGTGTTGGGCATCATGTGATGCAGCTAGAGGTGGTGGGAGTCCATGAACGAGCGGAGAAACCCGCTCGCCGGGAGGCCGGGTTGCTGAGGAAGTGCGAGCGAAGACGACCCGCCATCCTTCGCGGGCGCCGGGCGAGATCTCTCCAGCGGCGGCACTCAAGACTTTGACGAATGCCGCTGGGCATCCGCGCGTGTTCCGGAGGAAAGTAAGGTGATCTCGATCACCGCCGAGCCGCCCTGGCCGCCAATTCTTCTCAAGGCCATGGCTTCGAGCGAAGCTGCGTGGGGAGGAGAAGCACAACAATGACAAACTACGGCAGCGCTATGGCGAGCACTAAGCAAAGCAAAGAACGGCGAGAGAGAGAGAGGAGGAGGAAGAGAGTGGGGAGGAGGCGCGCGCGTTCGCCGCCCCCTCGCCTCCCCTACTTATAGCCCTCGGCCGCAAAGCCGAGGGGCGGGCGGATTGTGGGATTAATCGCGCCACGACCCCACGCACCCTCCCACCATCGCATGGAGTTACTGCGCCATAACGCCCACGGGAATCGCAACCGCCCACCCCGGCCGTAGCGGATCCGCCCGCGTGCCAAGGCCCGGTAGTGGCGGGCCCGGCCCACTGACACGTCCCATCAGGAACGTGGGATGGCAGGCTGGCCGGGCTAACGTAAGCCGCGTGGCATGCTTGTGGCGGGCGGCGGGCCTGGGAAGCTTAGCAGGCACGCCATCTGTTTCCCGCGTTGATGTTTGAAATTGGCGGATGATCCCGCCTTGTCAAACCAACTCCAGCAGTCGGCGTGTCACAAGGCGGATCAAGCATTCTCTCGGAGCAAGGTGAGAGGGGAAGCTGCTGAGACTTCACAACCCTTCGGCCGCAATGCCTCACCAGCTTCGGGGACTCCTGTCAGAGTAATGGGCCACGGGTAGCCTCACCCGAGCCCTCGAACCTTTCAACACTTTGGGCCAGCTTCGCCCCACGAATCCTCATAATGAAGCGCCGCCTTTCGGTGGCCGGCTGGCTCAATGGCCGGCTACCCGAACATGGCCAAGCGCCAGCAGACGGCACCAAGACCGGCCGGCTCCTAGAAGATGGCCTCCGGAGAGGCCGGCGTCTAGGAGGCGGCCACCCAGCGCCCTCAGAGTTTGCGCCCTCATCAAGAGGACAAGACAGGGTGAGGCTACAATGTAGTCCCTCACCCCCAAATCCTGGGCTTGGCATGGCTACAGTGCCCCGTACCGGAGGAGATCTCCGCATGGCGCAACACTGTTGCCACTCCCCTCTCGACGTCACTCCTGATAGGCGGATCCTCGTTTCACGATGACTGCTTGCAGCACGGCTCGCGACGCGCGGGCCCTACCAAGCAGCGAGAGCCCTAAGATGGCGAAGCGATTAGCTAGAATCGAGGAGGCCAGCTCCAAAGAAGTGCCGCCTCCTCGGGCCCGTGCACCATTAACCGATAAGACATGGTGTGGCTTACGTGATCTCCCACCAGCGGCGGGATCAGAACCACGCCCATCGACCAAGCATGCGCCATTAGCAACACGACACAAGTGATCAGCCACCAACCGCACTCCGCTTAGTGGCGGCGGCGGCTGGCTCGGGTTCGCATTGCATCAGGCAGGGCCCACACAGCGGTGGGCCCCAGCGGCCGGTGGAGAAGCCGTCGACCGGAGACACTGACAGCCGGGTCCAGCACCCGGCTAGATTACCATTGTACCCCTGGGGGGTAGGCCTATATAAACCCCCTAGGGCACTCATGCCAACGGTTCCCACCCCATTAGAACTAGCCACTACCCTAGAGGAGGAAGAGAGCTAGCCCTGCCTCCTTCTACCTCTAGCACACAGCTCAAGGAGCACCATTGTATCACTTGTGCCTTAGTGATCATGCGGAGACCCCGCAGAGCAGGACTAGGGGTGTTATCTCCTAGGAGAGCCCCGAACCTGGGTAAAGTGCACCGGCGTTCGTGTCTACGCCTTATCCCGCTTCCAGGCACCAACGACGTTCTACTCACTCCCACCATGATAAGCCATCCATTGGCATATGTCGCACCCAACCCCCGACAAGAACAGAGTAATGCCTTAAGAAAGATGACATGATGTAGAGGGATAAACTCATGCAATATGATATAAACCCCATCTTTTTATCCTCAATGGCAACAATACAATACGTGCCTTTGCTGCCCTGGCCACACCTTTGGAAAGGACACCGCAAGATTGAACCCAAAGCTAAGCACTTCTCCCATTGCAAGAAAGATCAATCTAGTAGGCCAAACCAAACTGATAATTCGAAGAGACTTGCAAAGATAACTTAATCACACAAAAAAGAATTCAGAGGAGATTCAAATATTTCTCATAGATAAACTTGATCATAAACCCCCAATTCATCAGATCTCGACAAACACACCGCAAAAAGAGTTACATCGAATAGATCTCCAAGAAGATCGAGGAGAACATGGTATTGAGATCCAAAGATAGAGAAGAAGCCATCTAGCTAATAACTATGGACCCGAAGGTCTATGGTAAACTACTCACAACTCATCAGAGAGGCCTTGGAGATGATGTAGAGGCCCTCCGTGATTGATTCCCCCTCCGGTGGAGCGCCGACGAAAGCTCCAAGATGGGATGTCGCCGCTACAGAAGGTTGCGGTGGTGGAGTTTTTCGTGGTCGCTTCTGATGTTTTTGGGGTACATTGGTATATATAGGAGGAAGAAGTAGGTCGGTGGACTCCCGAGGGCCCACGAGATAGGAGGGCGCACCTAGTGGGGGGGCGCCCTCCACCCTCGTGGCCACCTCGATTGTTTCTTGACTTCCACTCCAAGTCCTTTGGATCACGTTCGTTCCAAAAATCACGCTCCCGAAGGTTTCATTCCGTTTGGAATCCGTTTGATATTCCTTTTCTTCGAAACACTGAAATAGGCAAAAAAAAACAGCAATACGGGATGGGCCTCCGGTTAGTAGGTTAGTCCCAAAAATGATATAAATGTGTAAAGTAAAGACCATAAATATCCAAAACGGGTAATATAATAGCATGGAACAATCAAAAATTATAGATACGTTGGAGACGTATCAGTCGTCGTCTTGCTCGATGAAGAGTGGGTTGATAGAAGAACTTGGCCTATCCATCATTCCAAACAAATATGTGAGTGGGAGAAAGAGAATAACTTATACCAAATGTACCTTGACCAATGGTGAATATGGATTAATGATCACTCAAATGTGGAACAAGGAAATAGCACAATTGGTACCAATTCTTGTCGGTCCTCACACCTACACAAGTAAAAACTTATGGTGGAGCTCGGTTAGGATGGTGGCACAAAATTTTGATGCAATTGTTAGTGAGCTTCAATAATGTTGGAAAAGATTGAAACTTTGCAAATGCAACAAGTAGACCAATAGCAAGATATGGTACACGGAAACACACACGCAAATAGATAAGTGGGGTCGTGCAACCAAGGAAAGAGCCAAAATGTGGAAACCATGAAAATGCTCTTGTTGCACAACACTAGAGAGACGCTAGCACGATTGCACAATAGGCGGATACGAAACTTGTGCACAACCTACTAAGCAAAAATGCAACCACTTCTATCCCAAGTATGCTATATGTATGGTATTCTGGTGGTATGATCCAAGATGATCGGATATGACAATCTTAATGTAGTATGATGCTATGGTTCTTTCTTATAAGCTCTTTGCTTATCTTTCCCTTTTGCTTAAAGGCTTGTTTGCCTCTTTCACTTTTGAGCTCTTTTCTCATTCAAAACTTCACGAACCAAGATAGCAATTGTGTATATGCAGTGACAACTTTGTGACACAAGAGATGATACCAAGATATGCACCACGATGATATGGTATGTATGCATGTGGAGTATGATCACTAATGTGCACAAGTCACGTTGCCGACAATACTCAACGGCTAGTCTCGATGGGTAAGCATCGCAAAATTAGGTTATGGTGGTTATCAATGCAATGGCAAGGAATGTACCATGAAAGGATACCACGATACCAAGACAGAATAGAGGTTACCACTCTTGCTTACGGTTGAGGTGTCAAAATTGCATAGCGGTCGATGTCGGAGATGATGAGTCCTTGGCAAATATGAGCGGTGGTGATGTTGATGTCGCACCGTACCTATATAGCCGAAACACAATAGGAAACGGGAACCACAACTCAAATTCTCAAAGACCAAAACGGGTCAAAATGGTCGGAGGTGGTAGCGGTTAAGCAATGGTGGTGGTTGCGGAAAGCGTGGTGGTATCGGAGTGTGTATACGGTGGTGGAATGGTAGTTGAAGTGCGTATGCGGAAGTGGTGGTGGTGGCTGAAAATTTTCGGGCGAAAAAATTTCAGTTTTGTCAGGGAACAGCGGACGTCCGGTCATGGGCCGGTCGTCCGGTCGTCGGACGTCCGGTGGATAGCGGATGTCCGGTGCCTGGGCGATTTCGGGCACGGGATGAACTCGGGATTTCGAGGTGGGGATGGTGAAAAATGGTCAAATCCGAGCGATTTTGTGGATGAAATGGTGGAGATGATGGGGGGAAGCTAGATCCACTCGTGGCACATCAAATCCATGGATCAAATCCAACAAAAAACTTCATCATACCAACAAATGACAAAAAAATTGGGGCTCCTTTTTGGTGGGGATTTTTGAAATTGGGGAAGAACACAACAAAATCAAGCTAGAAAACAAGGGGTAGGGGCTCCAAATACGTGATCAACGTGGCTCATGATACCAAGATGATGTAGGGTAGAACCCTAGATGCCCGATCTTTCACGTTTGGAGGGAATCCAACCAAGAACATGAAGAACATGAGTTGGGAAATGAGGAGAACACGAGGGAAACACGAGAGAAATCACTCAACCAACAAGATATGGTCACACATATGCTAGATCCTCTAAACACAAAGAGTGATACATGATTCAAGGTCAACAAGGGAGGATACAAAGGGTCTTCTCCCTGAGGAGGTCTTGAAGGTTCTTCCCGTGATAAGGTCTTGAATCCGCTTGGGGGATCTTCTCCGAAGAGGTCATGAGCTCCAAGGAGAAGTAACCAAGTGGATGAGCAAAGCTCTATCTCAAATATGAGCTATCACAATGCTAACCCTAACTAGGAGGAGGAGGAGTTCTATTTATAGTCTAAGTGCAAAAGGGGGCGGAATGAAGGGGTACATGGGCTTCGGGCCCAAAGCTGCGCACACACAGGCAGCGGACGTCCGGTCGCTCCCGGAGGTCCGGATGTCCGGTAGGGCTCGGACTTCCACTAATTTCGTTCTGGGATCATTGTGCCAGACGTCTGAGGTGGTCGGTCGTCCGGTTGGTTTGGTCATCCGCTCGCTAGGCGGTGTTCGCTGTAGCACTCGTCGTCTGGGCCTTCAGTCGTCGGACGTCCGGTCCTGGTCGGACGTTCGCTGGCTGGAACGTCAGGCGCCAGACGTTAGGTCCTGAGCGGATATCCGCTCGCTGGAGCTTCTTCGGTAGCTCTTCTTCTTGTCCTTCATACTTGGTGTCCTCGCCGTCTTGGCCATTGGATGTAGCTGTTTCATGGCCTTCTTCTGAGTACCTGGTCACACATAGTGTTTCCGCTTGAGGTAGTAGCCAAGTCTCAAGTGTAGAAAGGGGTAGTTCGGAGAGGAGCGAGTTCACCTTATCTTCGATAGCCTTTGCTCGAGCTCTTGTCATTGGTCCAAGTGGTGTCGTGGGCGATGTAGATACGTCCATGGGGATGATCATGGGATGCTCCACATCAAAAGCTCTTTTTCTATCTTGAGCTATCACAATGCTAACCCTAAAACGTAGGTGGGGGAGGAGTATATATAGTCTACTAGTTGACCCGTTGCGCCAAATGGAGCAGAGACCTGCTGAAGAAATGTTGTCGATGAAAATAGTTTCATGCTGCAAGAACCTTCAACTAAACCATGCTATTTTGTAAACATGTTTATTATGTTGTTAAATAATAGTCTGGGAAAAGGGAAACTTTGCATAATATGATTATGTTCAGTTTGAAAATATGGCCACTATGATGAGAGAGTAAAGTTGGCATGGTTGTATTTTTTAGCAAGTTTGAAAACATGGTTATCATGATGAGAAACCTGGCCATGCATATTTTTCCTGCAAAAAAAGAGGGAAAAAGATAAGAAACCTAAGAAAAAACATGTCTTTGTTGTGCATATAGGGAGATATAGTGATCAGGAGATATTAGAATAGCCCATATGTTATTTAGCTCAGCCCACGTAGAGCGATGTTTGTGGCCCACACAGGTATTAGAATACATATCAACAGCCCACGTGCTAAGGACATATTCGATATTGGTAGTAGAAAGCGTGTGTGTTAAATCATGCTATATTGAAAATATGTTTATCCCGCTGAAAAATTTGAGTTTGAAAAACAATCATTTGTATAATTGGTAATAGAAAGTCTGTGTGTTAAATCATATTAGATTGAAAATATGTTTATCACGCTGAAAATCTGAGTTTGAAAAAACAATCATATTTGTATAACATGTATAGACCTATTAAGGAAGCATTTTTTTAGTTGAAAATATGGTTATCACACTGAGAAATCTGAGTTAAAAAACATATTTGTATAAGATGTATAGACCATACAACTCGACAATAGAATTTGGAAATGTTAATCTTCTGAAGTCCTGCATAGTGCCTTAGAATAATGAGTATAGTACTACACATGCTATGCTGCAGAAGAAAGAAATGGTACTCCCTTCGATCTAAAATAAGTGTTGTCGTTGTAGTTCAAACCACTACACTTATTTTGGATCGCAGGGAGTAGATAACAATAATTAGGCAACTCCAATAACAGGAAGCACAGGGGGCATGTCAATATAATTATAAATTTGATCTCCACCGGTTGAGAAATAACCAATGCAATTGCACAAAGATCAAACCATCATTTCTTCCAACATAAAAAACAACAATATCAGGTTCATGTCCCACAACAGGGCCTGTCTACCAAGCCACACTAAAGCATAAATAGGTAGCATGCTATTCTTCTCTTCAACAGTGCAAAAAGTTTGTACTGTCATAGAGCTACACCTACAGTAGAAACATAAATCAGGCTAAAACAGAAGCATACACCGTTTGGGAATTCTCAGATGCCCAGATAAGAGTCATATGTAAGTAGCTTGACTGCAATTTAACCAAAAAAAAGGAAAGCAAGAATCTTTAGTGTTTGTACGTTTGCCTGTAGTCGATATGCCTGCAATCACTCGAGCTGACAAGATCATATGCTTGCAATCATTTGAGCCATCAATTAGCCAAAATTCTTGACACAACATCAAAATACCTCTATAAAAAGGAAGAAACATGACAAAATGTTATGAGCAGAATGAGAAAGATACAAAATAAATGTAAACCAGTGACAAAAAATGAAGAGCTACAACAAAATGGGAAATCAAAATTTCTTAACAGCATTAGCTACTGGCAGAAGAATTTGCAAAACTTAGAAGACAACTCTTGCAGCCTACATTACCTGTCACAATTAAAATATAAGATTTCTCAACTGGATAATCAGGATTGTGCTAATGTTTACTAATCCTAGAAATCATCAATTCAAGTCCTCTATTTCAGCGAGAACATCAAAATCCCTTTGATAAGTAACTACTTGATAAGGACCGAGACAAATGGTGGCTTATATGTTAAAAATGGTGCTGAAGCCACATTGCATGGTAAGGAGCAACAACAAAATGCTAAATTTTTGGTCAAGGTAAGGAAGCCTACATTATCATATTAAGATAGAAAACCCTTCTAAGTTCACTATCAAATAAGGATCAGATTCCTTGACATCTTGAGGCTCAGACCTCCACCCACTCCGCCCATGGAAAAATAAAGGAGGGCTCTACTATTCAAAGCTTTCTCACTTGAACAAATTTTACTATGGAAGCAAGGACGCCATGCCAAATGCAACATCCTTGTAAATGCCATATATGGGACGCCAACAGGAGGCGTAGAGGCCAGGATCCAAGAGAAGAACAACGGGAGAGATCACCTGGGCATAGGCCACGGTCGACGTCGCTTATGTCGCTCTCCAGTCGTGCCATGGGTTGGACGTAGAAGTAGAATATGTGAATCATAGCTAGAAATCAACTACAAACTGGCAAAAGAAGTGGAATATTTAGCAAAAAGCAATGCCAACTAGTTATTTTCAGATGTGCGATTGTTGCTGAACATTTAGCCAAAAGAAGTAGAATAACTAACCAATCACTAAAGTTAAAGTGGAATATTTAGCAAAGTAGTGAACCCGTTACGCCCAACGATGCAGAGACCCGCTAAATCCATGTCCGAACTAAAAAGAAAAACCATGGTTTAGTTAGTTTAATTATGGGCAAGCACATATGGTAACAAATTTAACACTCTTTATAATAATAATGAAAAAGAACGCTTGCTTGTTCTGTACAATACGATGTACATGCACATTTAAATTTGGTAACACAAAGTTCCAATGAAAACCATGTTATCACTACAAAAAAAGACACATCCGTGACACTTTGGGCCGAACGAAATTTTTTTCTATCATACATATGACACTTCTATGACGATAGTTGTGACAAAACCCAGATCATCATAGATGTGGTGGGCTTACTTATGACAAAAAATCATGATAGAAAATGGGCTTTTCGTCCCGGCGGGCCGGAGACGCAGCTGCATGACATTCTTTGGGCCGCCCATGACGGAAAAACCGTGGTAGAAGTGAGGGGAGGAAAATTTCGTGGAGTTGCCGTTACGGTGGGAGGTTGGGGGCGAGTGATGCGCTGCTTTCTCGTACACGCGGCGAGGCGCTTGCTCTAATCGAACCCGAAGCGAGGCGTTGGGCTCTAATCAACCCGAGCGACAGACCGCAGTTACGCTGCATCGAACCCGAGCGATCGATCGATGGCTGTTAATCGAACCCGATGGAGCGATTCTTCGCTATCGCTGCTAATCAAGCCGATTGATGCAGCCTCGATGAACAATGAGCGCTGCGGGGTGTTTGATGAACGGTGAGCAAGGGCGCTGCCTCGATGAACAGACCCCGTGGTGTGGAGGGCTGGATGAACAGAGACGGTGGGGTGGCCGTGGAGGGTGGTTGAACAGACCCGTGGTGTGGAGGGCTGGATGAACAGAGACGGTGGAGGGCGGATGAATAGTAGACGGTGGAGGGATGGTTGAACAAGAGTCGTGGAGTAGCGCGGTGGAGGCTGGATGAACAGGAGCCCGTGGAGGCTGGAGGAGGTCGACGGTAGCCTGTGGAGGCCGGAGGAGGTCGACGGTGGAGATGAACAGTATCCCGTGGAGTCCCATTTTGCGGTACGCCACACCCCTCTCGGCGAACAGACCCTGCTGACCGTAGAAGGTCCGTTTAAATCCGCTTTTGGGTACGCCACACCCTCCCAATCAACAGACCCCTGCTTCGACCGTAGGAGGTCTGCTTCTCCGCTTTGCGGTATGCCACACCCTCCCGATCAACAGACCCCGCTTCGACCGTAGGAGGTCCATTTCTCCGCTTTGCAAGACGCCACACCCTCCCGATCATCAGACCCTGCTCAACATAGCCGGTCGAACACAAGGCCATTTCCTCCGTTCTGCGGTACGCCATGCCTCATTTCCATCGCCTGTTCCGTCCAAGCCGGTTGGCTCCCACGCTTTCCGTTGCCTCCCGATGAACACGACGCATTTCGTTGCCTCCCCATGAACACGATGCATTCCGTTGCCTCCCCATGAACACGACGACGATGATGTTTCTCCGTTCCGACCCAACCATGTATGTATGCGTGAGTAGGCGTTCGAGACCCTGCCCGTATGTACATACGTGGCCGTATTTTCTTTCTTGCACCCTCGCCACAGACGACGCGGTACATGCTACGCGCGCTTACATCGACCAGTATGTACATACACCTTCGCGACCAAAATGACAACGCTACGTACGCTTCGACTAGGTGGGTCCCAACTGTCAGGCACTTCCTTGCCTGCGAATATGTAGCTGGTGGGTCCCAGCAGTTAGGGGGGTGAATCGTTTTTTTTTCGGACGCACTTCCTTGCGTGTGAAGATGTAGCTGGTGGGTCCCAGCAGTCAGGGAGGCGAATTGTTTTTTTTCCCGGACGCACTTCCTTGCGTGCGAAGGTGTAGCTGGTGGGTCCCAGCAATGTGGGGAAACATTTTTTCATGAAATATGGTGGCCCGTCCGTGGGTCCCCGCCGCCGTGGAGGAATATTTATTTTGTGCGTAATAAGGAGGCACTTCCTTGTCAGCGGTCAGGACCCAGCTATCGCCTCTCCACGCATACCCACGCCCAATGGAAGCCGCTCTTGACCATGTCGACCATGCCGCCCGAGAGCACCAGTGGCGGTGGACGCACGACGAGGCCTAGGAAGGGATGACGCGAGCCGGGAAGACGCGGCAGGGATGCCCACGCCGAGAGGAGTACGAGGGTTCACCGGTTCGCTGCGTGTGAGGTTGTCGCCGCCATAGAATAACAGGGGTGGGTGAGTAGAGGGATGGCCCGCCAGCGGTGGGAGTAGTAGGGGCGGTGAGGCCTCCGCCAGATCGTAGCCGGGCCACGGAGGCGGGAGCACGAGGCACGACCGGTGCTGGTTTGGGCGGCCGGAGCAAGAAGACCAGAGGTTGAAGAAGCACTACGGCCGTTGGATGGACATCATACGGTCACTGGACCTAGAATCGTGCATATTGACTAAGTTGACAAAGCCCTCCGTCCCCGTCAACTTAGTAGGCCCACAAGTCAGCCTCGCCACTATACCGGGTCCCAGCTAATGGGGGAGTATTCATTTTTTTGTGCGTAATAAGGAGGCACTTCTCATGCATAAAGATATAGTCTGGTGGCTCCGAGTCCGTCGAGTCGATCATGGGAGGAGGGAGCAGGCAGTCCCGCCGGTGCTTGCTTGAGCGGCTGGAGCAGGAAGAGCATAGATTGAAGTAGCACGACGGCCATTGGATGGCCATCCAACAGTCACTGCTTGTGTGTCAACCTTTTTTTAGGAAAGCCTCAAATCTGTGGAAAACAGCATATAACCCATCTGCCATTATTTTTAATAATTTACAGCCCATTTGCTAATTCTTAAGGTTTTTTTTGGAGCCCATATTCTTTTTGTTAGCATTACAGCCCATATTGTGGCCACTAAAAAAACTTATACGAAATTTTGCATATTTCAAAAGGGTCCGAACTGTTTTTAATCCTGAAATTTCGACTCACATTCAAACTGATTTTAAAAATAAATGTATATCAATATAAAATCCAACAAATTCTCCACACATAAAAATTAATGTAATTTAAAATCTCAAAATGAAAAAAAGCTATTTGAAACTAATTGCCGGTTTGATGTGTTTTAAAAATTACAGCCCATTTCTCATTACTGATGGGCCATTTTCTTGGCCAGCCGAATGAAAGCTCTTGTCGTCTTGAAAGATTTGTAGCCCAACAGGCCTGACAAAGCGACTTACTTGGCAAATCACAAAAAACTGGGCTGTGGCCATGGACCCAACTGTCAGCCTCTCCACGACAAGATTTTCCGATGGAATGTCGCCGACCACATCGACCACGCCGCACCGAGAGCACCAAGGCGGTGGACGACGGCGAGGCCTAGGTAGGGGACAACGCGGAGCCGGGGAAGACGCGGCAGTGGATGCCCACACGGAGAGGAGTACGAGGGTTCACTGGTTTGGCTGCGGTGTGAGGCTGCCGTCGCCGCAGGGCCTGGCTAGCGGCGCGAGTAGTAGGGTGTGATGAGGCTCAACGGCAAAGACACCGCCACCGGAGGCAGGAGCAAAGCGGTCTCCCGGCGCTGGTTTGGGCGGCCGCAAGAAGAGCAGCTATTGAAGAAGCAGCAGGACCGCTTGATTCAAATCCAACGTTATCGCTGCTAGAATCGCTTGTTGACTAAGTTGATGCAAGCAGACGCTGGCCAACATAGTAGGCCCACAGTCAGCCTCCCAACCGCACGCCCCTGATGTCAAGGGGAGGAATCATTTTTTCAGAATAAGGAGGCGCTTGATTGTGTGCGGCCAGGCCAGCGGAGGGAGTAGGGTGGGCCGGGAAGCTCAAGGCATCATCACAATGGCCACAAGAGGAGGGAGCAGCAGTCCCACCGCTAGTTTAGGCGGCCGAGCAGAAGATCGAGATTGAAGAAGCACGGCAGCTAGAATCGTGTGTTCATCGACAAAGCCTTGCGTAAACAAGTCACCTCAAATATGTGGCGGTACAGCCCATTTGCTATTATTTTTATAATTTTACTCATTTTCTAATTCATATGGCATTATTTGCACCGGTTTTCCATTTTAGAATTGCCGCCATTTTCTCGTCAAGCATTGTGGTCAAAAATTTAACTAAATATGTGGGAAATTTTGAAAATTCGCAAATTTTTGTCGGGAACTAAATATTCTTAATCCAAAATTAATAGCCATACTAAAACAAATTTAAAAATAAATTAGTACTATGTCATGTTAAATCCAATGAAATACGTATAAGATATCAGTGAAGAACAAAATATAAAATAAAACTAATATCCCATTTGCTATAATTTTTTTGGAATTTTCAACCCCTTTTGATATTATTTTTAACAGACATTGACCAAACTCTTTGGCCAGGACGGAATGCATCTCTCCTCGTCTTGAAAGATTTGCAGCCGAGTAATTCGGAGAAAACAAATAGGCCTAGCTTGGGTATTCTTCAAAAAGAAATACTGGGCTACCTATTTTCCCAAAGAACTGGTGCATGAGCATTTAGCTTTATTTATTTATTTACTTATTTATGTTTAGGGGACCATGAGCATCTACCTAGGCCGGATTCATGTGAGAGCCTCCCTTCCAGTTAAATATGGGCTTCTCTATTGGGCCTTCATCAGTGGGCTGCATGTTATCAACAAGTGGAAAATGTGTTCGCATTTAAAAATAGTATGAGCTACGTGCACGACGGGCACTAAAGGATCGAACCATGCAACGACTTCCAAAACATTGTGTTTGTTGTTCTAACAACAATTTATTCAACCAATGATTTAAATATACTACTGATTGTACATTGAAAACAGCAAAGAAGAAAGAACAAGGGCTGGGGGTGCAATGTATAAAGAAGGTGCCGTAAGAGTGAAGACGTAGCTCTCTCTCCCAAACCAAACATCAGCCATCATTACAAAAGGGCTACCAAAAAGAACAAGTGTATGCATCAAACTAAATAAAGATCCTACTACACCAAGTGTACGATCTAACTAACTGCCTCGCTTAGACGTTACGATTTACTAAGTCAGGAGATTGGTCGACGGCTTGAACCAGATGGGTGCTCGACGGGGAAACTCCACCAAGAAGTCAAAGTCCGATACTTGCACCCTCCCTCCTACTTTGGGCTTCAGAGCGTGGCGGCACATATCAGGGTATGGTGCATGCAGAGACGCATGGTACGCTGTCTACACACAGTTTTGCCTAATGAACGAAACCGCGCTGCCATCATGATCCTTGCCGTCGGTTATCTCTTGATTAATCGGATAATTCAGTCCGACAAACAGAGAGCGGTACCAAGGCTACTTACCAGCCTCCAAAAAAATTTTGAAGACCCAGAGAAGCCGATCCCGCTCAAAGACCTTGCAAAGGATCGTGATTGTATTCCGCTAAACAACACGCTCGCAGACGCGTCGAACGATTATCAACCTTTCGCCGTCGTTCGACGAGCCAGAACCACCGCAATCGACATGCCGCTTTTCTTTGAAAGGTTCTGGGATTAGAAAGGGTAGGGACACCAGCGCCTACAACATCATATCAAGTTGAGTCAAATAAAAAGGGCTCTTGATTTAGTCAATCTTAAGAACAAAGATGTTATGAGCATGAATATTTTTTCAAGAAATGTTGATGGTAATATAAGCAAGCCATCATGATATCATAGGAAAGTAACATACCGCTGTAACAGCCGCTTGTAGCGATGATCGAGTAGGCCAGCGATACGCCCACCATAGAAGGAGTCGACAACAGAATGAAGCCCTTGTGTTCAATGGCATCGAGAACCATGGAGGATGTATGATCCTGCGATGGACGGCAGATTTATCCACTTACCGCAGCGACTGTCCGATAGGCGAGACCGCGTTGAAGAACGCAATTAGCTCAAGTCTTTATAATTCACGCATCTTGTGGGCACTTGGCAGATTACAACCTTGAGCAAATCAAACTTGGTATCATGTTGGCTACTGTAATATTCCGAGAATTCTGGGCCGCAGTGCCAAAGTAGTGTAGTGTTAATCGAAGGAAGAGGGATCAATCGCCGGGTGTAGACCTCCACGAGCATCCAGCTGCCGCGACCATCGACGAGCACCATCCAAGACGTGTTCATGCCGACCCAGTACATACCGTTAACGTAGCTGAGGCTGACGGGGATCGGATCGCAGTGAAGGGGTTGATGCTCACCACCCTACGATCGTTATGCTGCGTGACACGCCGTTTCTGAAGATCAGGTGGCATCAGCAAGGAAGGAGCTGGCTTAAAAATCTCCTGCCTGAGGGCTTTGAATAAATGGTACAGCCCCGACGAGCACGAGGTGAGCGGCATGGTACTGAGATTGTCCACACGCGAAACAATGAGCTTGATTACCTCTGTGGGGAGCGAATTCCAGCCACTCTTTCGACGGACGCTGCACGGTTCTGCCATTGTTAGTGCTTGGGTTTCGGACGAGGGGGAGGCGCTTTAGCGGGATGGAAGCTTGACGAGATTATGTGCGATAAAGATGGAGAAGCTTAATATGTGCATGGGAAGTGGACAGTGATGATGACTACAAAGACGCCGCTTGACTTACGAGACACATACCAGCAGCGAGGGTCATATCGATGCCACACAACTTGCTTGAGTGATCACAAGATCGGTACTCCCTATAGTACCTACTACAAAGATTATGCCCTAGCTTGTTAGAGTAGAGTAGTAGAGTAGGACTCGCCTACTACTAGCACCGGAGGAGTAGTATATTCTAATCTAAAATAGTTACAAACTTCAATGCCCGATCGTGGAACCACTACGAACCGTGCTCAAAGACCGTGTTCACGTGGTGTTTGGACTTATATGCAAAAATAGCAAGCTGCCCGTGCATTGCACGGCACACCATCATCACCAACTTGGTTTTTTCTCTACTCCTACTCCTATAAAAGACTCAGTTGGTGATGATGGAGGCGAGGTGGCGTGTTCAGCCAGGCGTGCAGCGGACGGCGCAGCACTATTCGATTTGTTATTAAAAAAAGTAGTAGAGATAGAGACATAGGTAGGAGCACGAGGTTGTGGGAGATAAGGATGAACGAGGCAAGGCCTTATCTGTAAATGTGGACAGAGGTGCGGGTATCTTTTGTAAAATTGTCATAGTTGGCTTTCTATCCGTCAGATATAGATCGGACGGTCTATATTACAAGATGGCGGGCATACCATCATCACCAACTCGGTTTTCTATAAGAGTAGATATATATAGATATAGATAGATAGAGACTAGGGAGTACTAGTAAGGACACCATCTATCGCTTCGGTGCTACCTCAAGGCCCATTCGGCGGCCGCAACGCCCCTACAGCCAATCCTCCTCAAGGCCCATTCAGCGGGCGCCGTTGAAATCTGAGTGCACTCGCGATCGCCGGGCAGCCACGACTTCACCGACGACGACTTCTTCCCCGACCTCGCAACCTCTTCCTCAACGACATGGGCGATAACTCAACGCCAACGGTGCTGCTCCCGCTGCACCGTATGTGGTTCTCATCCTTCCTGCTCAAATGGTGGTAGAATTCATGTTTCTACTCAGATCCTACTACTATGCTAGTCCACATGATTAGTTTCATCCCTGTTATAGCCGTCATGATTTATTTTGTCCTTATTCGGATTAAATCTCGTAGTAACTTGCTCATATATTCAACTAGCGCAACGTCCCCTACAGCCACTCCCGTTTCATGGACGGCCTGGTCGATGCCTCCAAGGAGCCCTTCGTCCACTGCTATGAGTGCCCGATGCAGTTTTGTGGCTCACCGGCGGACATGGTGCATCAGCTCATGGATGCGTGCAGCGGTCACTGCTGGCCCTTGGCGGAGAACATCAAGTACGACACATGCTACTGGTTCACCATGCCAGAGTTGCTGGAGGATCACCACCGCCTGCTAGTCTCGGAGGAGGACGACAGCGTCTTCCTCTTGATCGTGGGCAACGGCGAGGCTAGCGCAGGCTGCCGCCCCGTCTCTGTAATGTGCATCAGGGGCGTCGCCACTGACGCTAACACTGACATGAGGCAGATGTATGGGTGCATGGTCAATGTTACTACCCCTCCGGGTCGCGTGGGCGGCGACACCGGCCTCATCAGACAGACTTGGACTCTGGGGAGCTGGGACTATCCCGCCAATGTGGACTTGGAAAACCCATGGCATCCGCTCCATCCTTTACCTGCTGACTCGGTGCACGGGGACTCCAAGGAGGTTCACCTAGACATACGCATTATCAAATGCACTTAGAAAACATGTAGTGTGTGTGGGTGCTTATGGCTCATGTCTTTGCCGCTTTTGATTTTGTAAGCTTGTCGTTAAACTTGAGTGGCTTTCGCCACAGTCCTTTGTTTGAATTGCTCCTCTCAGTGAGCTGATGTAAGACACTTTGGGTTTCATTTGATAATGGAACCGGGGAGGAGCCTCCCTGTTCTTCTAAAAAAATACGCATTATCAAGTTAAATGTTGATCATTAGTCTTCGCTCAATGTAATCCGTTGTCTAAGCATGTGGAGACTTCCATGCATGATCTTGCTCTATTGAAGTATCGCGCATGAATAAAAGTGTATCCATTTATGGTTTAGTCTAGAATCTTCCATGTATGAATTTTTACTACAAGATCGTGAAAGACTTATGATGAACCATTTCTTACATCTCTGCCCCCTTGCAAGTCATCCTGATTTAATCCCTCCGTCTAGGTGTATAAGGGCATGGTTAATATTACTTAATAGTATAGCCAACTATTGACTATAAGAAAGTGCCATGTCATCTGTGAGCCAACATGTATAACAATCAATACTCAAAACTAATTTAAAGATCATTTCTTGCAAAGCACAATAAGTGTTATTTCTTCACAAGTTTTGGATGCAGGTTGAACAGTTGAACGCTTTTGTTTGCAAAAGATACCTTTTTATCTATTTCACCCGGATGTTTGTGAGCTCTAGAGATGAGATAATATCCGAAAAAACCTATCGATGCCCATTACACATGAGATGACCCCCACATCCTTTGTCAAAATAAACAACTCCCCGATCAATGCATTTCACTCTTCGGTGCAACGCACGGGCACCTTACTACTATAGATTAGTACGACCAAAAATTGAACTAACATTATATATAGTACGATAAATACTGATGCATGTCACCTAAAATTATATCATTCAAAACCATGTTCAAATAAGAATCCAATGATATAGTTTTTGTTGACATGCACTAACATTTTGTCAGGTAAATCTTCAGTCAAATTCAATGGTGGACTAATAAACCACGACCGATGTAGTACAAGTGTAGAGGGCGGCGCTGCACGGGAGTCTCACCTCTCACCCCGCTCGTGGTGCGGCAGTAAAGCCGTCATATCACAAAACTCAACCACTCCCAGTAATAAATGGCCTGGTAAAATAAACGGACAAGCAACCATCACATCCCTCCGTCTTTTTTGCATTTCATCTCTCTCAGATTTACTTTCTCCGGTTCATCTCCCACACTCGATCCCTAGCTACTTCTCCTAGGGCCAGTTCTTTTGGCGGCTTCCCCAGCTTTTCCCACAAGACTAGTCACAGTGGAGAGTAACAATAAGGCGCCTCACTCATTTATTTGGGCTTCTAAACTACTTGTTGACACCTGTTTTTGGCAAGATACAGATTGCAATGAAGATGGTCTCGAGTGAATGGGCCTTCAGCATGAAAAGATTCACGTCGCCGAGTGGAACAACTTTGATGTTTCGGTTATATTCATTCGACCTTATCTTACGGACCGAAACTATACTCCGAGTGGCATAATTCAATGTTCCGAGTGATTTTTGGCCAATCAAGCCTTCAAGACGACCTCGGATGAAGGAGTAATCTAAAGGAATTGTCCTCGTCTCGCCGAGGCAATCGACTTTGATATATAAATAATCTCAATCCGAGTTCATATGCAAAAGTTAGAGGCAATACACTGCAGGCCGAAGCTGAATGAAAATATGGCGCAAAGTACCAGACGCCCTGTCTGATGGGTCGCGCGAGGAATTTTGCCTTCAAGACGGCATTGAATCGAAAAACCTTCAACACGGAAAAGTTTCGTCTCGTCGAGCCGATCGATTTTCGTATAAAATTTATCTCAATCCGAGGTCGTATGCAACCTAGAGAGGCAAATCAAGATCAGGCTATGTTTTTGGTCGAGTGAAAAGCTTACCATCCGAGTGAAAACTCGCCGGTCGAGTGAAAGCTTACCTTTCGGGTGAAAACCTACCGATCGAGTAAAAGGTCGAGTGAAAACCTACCGATCGAGTAAAAGGTCGAGTGAAAACCTACCGATCGAGTAAAAGGTCGAGTGAAAACCTACCGATCGAGTAAAAGGTTGATCGAGTAAAAGGTCGAGTGAAAACTTATCGATCGAGTAAAAGATTGTCTTCCGACTGAAAATGTGGTCATCATCCGAGTGAAAGATTGTCTTCCGAGTGAAAATATGGTCATCCGAGTGAAAGACTCGAATATCCGAGTGGATGAGCTCAAATCCGAGTGAAACTGAACATCTGCCCAAAAGTTTATCAAGATGATCTCGGATGAAGAAGTGTTCAATACAGAAGTTGTGCGTATCATCAAGACGGTAAACTTTGGTTTTGGAGTCATCGTCATCAGAGATAGTATATGGCCTGCAAATTCACTACAAGACTCGGATAATTCAGTCTACCGCAAGACCGAGTCCGATCAGAAGGTAAAGACGACTCTCGACGTATTCAAGATGGACTTATTTGAAAAAGTGATCAACATGAGAGTTGTTCAGATCGCCGAGGCGCACAAGTTTGATATTTGGGACATCTTGATCGGAGGTCATATGGAGGCTCGGCGGCCTGAACAAGGAGGAAGACAGAAGTTGGGCCAGATTCAGATCGAATCCAAGTTGGAATAGAACTAGGACTCTAGGACGCGAATTGATGTAATTTTTCTTGTAAGGAAAGCCTAGATGAATCCTTTACTTGTACGGGAAGTCCAGCCGCCTCTTATATATGTTGGGGGTGACGGCCGATTGAACAACACACAATCGAACAAATCATCTACCACTTTTTATCTTTTATCTTTTCTCCTTAACCCTAGTTCTTCTTCTCCTTGTTCTTCGTCTGTTCTTCTTGTTGCAGGGCGGCGAACCTCGAGGACCTAGGGGCGATCAGGTCGACCTAGGGCAGCCCATAGCTGCCGCGCGCCCTAACGGGGTCCCTCTCGGGCGTGTGGGGTTTCGGGTCCTCAAAAGCACCCGCCGGATTGCTCGCGCATCGCGCTCCGCCGGTCTCCTTCGGCGTGAGCTGCGTGCATCACCCTCGGCGTTGAGGTACACGGTGACGTGTTCGTGTGCGAACACACTTTTTGGCGACTCATTGGGACGAAGCTTTGAACAATCTCCACCGTTTGCTACGAGGAGAGCATCATCAAGCTGCTGCAATCTACAACGGTAACATGTATCATCAATCTCCTTACGATGCAAATAGTCATTATGTTGATGTTGCAAGATCTTTCAATGGACATGTCATGTCGGCTAGCCCTAACGAGCAAAGGCTGACTAGTTATTCCATTGGAGAAACTTCAATTTACGTAACCGCGACATGCAACTTATGAATCAAGATTTCGCATCGGCAACACCTTTCAATATGCCGATGAATAACACGATTTGTTCGAGTGATCAATATATGACACCTCATGTGCAGGAGGGCTGCTCGCAGTTTTTTCCATCGGCAATAACTCGCAATATGCGGGTTTATCCTCAAACATGCCGATGAATGAGGCAATCGCCATGCTTCCATTAGCTATTTGGCCGGTTATCCTCGACCATCATATGATACACCTCATGATATTAATTGTTCAGATCATATGCAACTAAAAGTATTCATGACTCGCTCACTTTTATGGCCGAGTGAATGGAGATTCTACAGAGTGTATGTGTCTAATATTGCAGAGATGAGGTGACTTTGGCTGCATTAAAAGCTTAGCGCAAAATAAGAAGATTACCGCTTTTGCCTTGAGCAACATGATAAAGGTTTGGTTCCTGATTATGAGGCAATAAAAGCTAGGGTTTTAAAAGAAGACGGTGTTGCCGATTGATCAAATTGGCGTGAGAAAATATTCAACAACAAAGGCACACATCTTCACCTATCATTGCAGCATGTTATACACCCCTATACATTGTAAAGTTTCGCAACATCAATCCATTGCCGAAAGATCATAAAAGTATTGGGGGCAAGCCAATCCAAGCAGGGCTGAGTTTAAAGAAAATATGTCGCCGAGTGGATGGGGTCAAGCCAACTCTCACAGGAATAGAGTCAATGGCTTTACTACACCAACTCTTGAGGAATTACCAGCAGAATATCGACAAAGCTTACGAAGCACTTAAGAAGAGCCATGGAGAGGAATATTTGCAAGAATACGCCAAGTGCCTTCCTCCATCCAAAGCAACTATGTTGGCCCTTCTGCGATATTGGAGCAAAAAGGTTTGCAAGCAAATCAGCAAGAAAGGGTTCACTCGGCTAATATGGTTGATTCGGTTGAAACTGAGTCA
The DNA here is from genome assembly GCA_021437245.1 of Aegilops speltoides. NCBI lineage: Eukaryota > Viridiplantae > Streptophyta > Magnoliopsida > Poales > Poaceae > Aegilops > Aegilops speltoides. Next base: position 269,665,566 of record CM038146.1, read on the forward strand.
AATAGGAATAAGTCATCTACAGCCGAGTCGAACGATTCCTTTAAAGAAGAGATGATGGTGGATTCGGTTGAAACCAGATTGAGCACCGAGAGGGCTAAGGTCGAGTGCGTAGAGTCAATATCGAGTGTGTCAAACCAACCGAGGGCATCGAGCCAGTTAAGGCCGAGTGCATCAAGTCAGCCAAGTGCATTGAGTCATCCGAGTGCATCACCGGCTAATGTTGAGTGCATAGAGCCAGTTATTACCGAGTGTACCAAAACAGATGATGCAAGCTTCACCAAGCAGAGGAACAACAAACACAAAGAAATTGACTATGCTCGATTTTTCTAAATGCAAGGGATCTTACATGCTGCCATATGAGTTTCGTGCTAAAAGAAATTGATGAGCATCAAGAACAAAGTAATATGGCTGAACACGCTCAGCTTAACGGCGAACATCAAGACCAAGAAAATGCGGCCGAGCAAAGTTCAACCGACAAAGAGCGTCTGCGTGAAATCCACTCGCAATCCGATCAAATATACTCGCAATCCGAGTGATGAGGCACGAGATCCGTAAAAAGAGGAAGAGGCATTGGAGAATTATTCAGAAGTGGAGCAATGTATTCTTCCAGTGGTGCAACCATCTTCTCCTTTCAACGTCTTCACAAAGGTACACCTAGAAGATAGTTTACTCAATTTTTGATTTGGTCAAAATGATATTGTTGATGCACCTGTTAGTAAGATTCTAATTAATTTTGAAAGACCAATTGAAATGAGTAATCTATTTGTTAGGAATGATCTTGTCACTAATCGTGCTGATCAACACATGGCATTATTCAAAGAGACTAGTAGTGACAACTTATCGCAACCAAAGTTGTTCCCGCCATGTCGATCGAACTTTATATTCATATGGGCAACTTTGTTTGTTTCATGCCTGGCTAACATTTGGTCTCGTGAGGAGACGATATTCTGTAATTATTTTGGTTGCAGGAATATAAAGCCAGTTCAATGTTCTCTGTGATAGCCGATTCAAGAGCATCGGAAAGGAGGACGAAAATCAATACATAGCCGAAGTCGATGTTAAACCGATACCACTCGGTTGTTTTGTATCAAAACTAGTATCACAATATCGGTTAATGGACCATGAGTGTACGTCCAGTATAGGCATAGTTGATCACATCGTTGGTGCGCTGTTGACTGATCCAATTATAATTGATCATGATGTCGAGCCATCAGGACAAGAACAAATGCAATGCTTGTTTGAAGACAATATCAAAGACAAACGTGATTCATCAAGCCACACAATTGGACAACATAGGACGATTGGAGTTTGTTGAGGCACGAGCATATGGCCAGTCGTATCAGGTTGGTCTTGATGGTGATCAAATGTTGACTCGGCTATCTCAAACCGATTCATCTAAAGGTCAACTGGTACACCCCGACGATGACGGGGTCAGGTCTTCGAGCAAGGATATTATTAAAAAGTGCATCAAAAACAATCTTGAAGATGGAAGTTTCATCAAAGCTACAATGGTGACATCTAGCACTGGGGGGCAACGAGAAAATTCAAAGACCGATGCACGCACAACTAAATAAAGCAAAGGCAATGGTAAGCACAAAGGTAAAAAGCCGAAAGTCACTTTCGCGCAGTTATTAGAAAAATATCAGAAAATAAGTGAGGCAAAGAGTGCTTATCGGCCGAGTGAGACAAAAGTATCGAAGTCGCCCCCAAGGCATAAATTTGAAGACATGGATTGGCAAAGGAAGACGTTGAGCAAGCAGACTTCATATCCTGTTGTTGGGCCGCCAATGCCAATGTCGTGGATGCCTCCCTACACTCATGTAAATCCATATACGTCATGGGGCAGGTATGATACAAGGGCAAATTATCCATCTTATTAGATCATCTCGCCAACATTATGCAGCTCCAAAAAGATCAACATTTGATGAACAATCACACGTCAAAGACCTGCTTTCAATCAGAAGGAATCGGGTCCCGAGCTCAAGGAACAAGAAAGAGGTGGTCAAACAAGTGTACCAGTCAAGAAAGATGGTCGTAGTGTGCTACTTCAGATTTCTTCTCAAATAACAAAGAGCTAGTTAAAGTATTGACATTGGCTACAAAAGGCAACAAGGCAAGTCAATCAAGTGCCAAATCAAGGGAAGAAGTTGAGTGCACAAGGCCAAAAAGAGTTAGCATTGGTTGAACAGAATCACAGCCGAGGTGCCCACTGGCTTAGCACATTGGCAAGAGAAGGAATTACAAAGACTTAGTGCACATGAGTTGAGAAAGAAGAACATGGCATGGGTTCCCAAGAGGAGCAACAAAGTAGGAATGATGTCCGACCTTCTATTGCAACAAGTGTTAAAAAGTGAAGAAAGAAAAGGATGGCCGCAAGAGTGCTATTTCAAACCGACTCCAAATGACAAAAAGCTAGCCAAGCCTATGTTGGCTGCAAAGGACAAGAAAGTGAAGCAAGTAAATTTCAAGGATCCAATAGTCAAGTTTGACAAAGGCCGAGATGCCCAAAGACGTAAAGAATTTGCCAATGCATAAACCAAAGTACCAGCCGGACGCCCACTGGCTTACCATATTCGCAATGTAAGAAGCTAAAATGGCTTAGGGCCAAAGAGCTAGAGAGAAGGAACATGGCCCGGGTTCCTAAGGAAATCTCGAGTCAAGAGCTGCATCACATCTCCTATTGCGGCCAGCAGAAATAAGGAGTACAAGTGTAAAGCCCGTGAGGCAAGGACGACAATTTTCATATAGGAGACTCCAAGAGGCGTCTCATCCATATTCTTCGATCGTACCATCAAAATCAACGCTATGGAATTTTTCCTCAGCCGAAACATCTGACTTATTTCAGCTATTCACACTTTGGTGGATGGACTCCCGAGCACTTTTGAGATAAGAACGCATGGCCAATATTTGCATATCGCCCTCATAATTCAATGTGTTGGCAAAACCCGGCATCTGGCTAACTGTGTTCACCATGGTGGATTTCCTACTCCTATAGCCGATGCTCAGTGTTTGCCAGTACTGGCGAGGCCGACTTAATTATTGAGTCGACCAATAATCAAGGGTCTAGTGCATAAAAGAGCCCCGACTCCAAATGTTATTTATTTACAGGATTCAAGTCAGGAGACAGACGTTGTTCGACGCTTGATGGTGTACTTTCATAATGAGTTGAGTCGCCGAACAGTTGACAGTATTCCTTTTAGGTGCATGGTCATAATCGTTCGTCAACCGTCTTCATTGAAGGGTTCTAATATTCCTGTGGAATGCCCGACAAATGCAAGGTCCGGATTGACACAAGAAACTTACGTGGAAGCCTTTGTGACATCCAATTGTTGTTTTCAGACAAATATTATCCAAGAGGCTCTACCAAAGAAGCAACAAACATGAGCATATGGATGATTAAAATTATCATACTCAACATACACACCCGATGGAGTGTTGACATCGCGGCTTAAAAATTACCCTAGGCAAGGTATTTTCGAACGCAAGCTCGCCAGAAAAACAAGGGCATGTGTCGACACCTGTTTTTGGCAAGATACGATTGCAATGAAGATGGTCTCGAGTGAATGGGCCTTCAAAGATGAAAAGATTCACGCCGCCGAAAGTGGAACAACTTTGATGTTTCGGTTATATTCACTCGACCTTATCTTACGGACCGAAACTATACTCCGAGTGGCATAATTCAATGTTCCGAGTGATTTTTGGCCAATCAAGCCTTCAAGACGACCTCGGATGAAGGAGTAATCTAAAGGAATTGTCTTCGTCTCGCCGAGGCAATCGATTTTGATATATAAATCATATCAATCCGAGTTCATTTGTAAAAGTTAGAGGCAATACACTGCAGGCCGAAGCTGAATGAAAATATGGCGCAAAGTACCAGACGCCCTGTCTGATGGGTCGCACGAGCAATTTTGCCTTCAAAACAGCATTGAATCGAAAAACCTTCAACACGAAAAAGTTTCGTCGAGCCGATCGATTTTCATATAAAATTTGTCTCAATCCGAGGTCGTATGCAACCTGGAGAGGCAAATCAAGATCAGGCTATGTTTTTGGTCGAGTGAAAAGCTTACCATCCGAGTGAAAACTCACCGGTCGAGTGAAAGCTTACCTTTCGGGTGAAAACCTACCGATCGAGTAAAAGGTCGAGTGAAAACCTACCGATCGAGTAAAAGATTGAGTGAAAACCTACCGATCGAGTAAAAGGTCGAGTGAAAACCTACCGATCGAGTAAAAGGTCGAGTGAAAACCTACCGATTGAGTAAAAGGTCGATCGAGTAAAAGGTCGAGTGAAAACTTATTGATCGAGTAAAAGATTGTCTTCCGACTGAAAATGTGGTCATCATCCGAGTGAAAGATTGTCTTCCGAGTGAAAATATGGTCATCCAAGTGAAAAAGTCCAGTCGACCATCCGAGTGAAAGACTCGAATATCCGAGTGGATGAGCTCAAATCCGAGTGAAACTGAACATGTGCCCAAAAGTTTATCAAGATGATCTCGGATGAAGAAGTGTTCAATACAGAAGTTGTGTGTATCATCAAGACGGTAAACTTTGGTTTTTGAGTCATCGTCATCAGAGATAGTATATGGCCTGCAAATTCACTACAAGACTCGGATAATTCAGTCTACCGCAAGACCGAGTCCGATCAGAAGGTAAAGACGACCTCGAACGATTCAAGATGGACTTATTTGAAAAGTGATCAACATGAGAGTTGTTCAGATCGCCGAGGCGCACAAGTTTGATATTTGGGACATCTTGATCGGAGGTCATATGGAGGCTCGCGGCCTGCACAAGGAGGAAGACAGAAGTTGGGCCAGATTCGATCGAATCCAAGTTGAATAGAACTAGGACTCTAGGACGCGAATTGATGTAATTTTTCTTGTAAGGAAAGCCTAGATGAATCCTTTACTTGTACGGAAGTCCAGCCGCCTTTATATATGTTAGGGGTGACGGCCGATTGAACAACACACAATCGAACAAATCATCTACCACTTTTTATCTTTTATCTTTTCTCCTTAACCCTAGTTCTTCTTCTCCTCGCTTCTTCGCCCTGTTCTTCTTGTTGCAGGCGGCGAACCTCGAGGCCCTAGGGGCGATCAGGTCGACCTAGGGCAGCCCATAGCCAGCCGCTACGCCTCTAACGGGTCCCTCCCAAGGTGGGGTTTCGGTCCTCAAAGCACCCGCCGGATTGCTCCGCGCATCGCTGCCTCGGCCGGTCTTTTCGACGTGAGCTGCGGTGCATCACCCTCGGCGTTGGAGGTACACGGTGACGTGTTCGTGTGCGAACACTACTACTTCGTCCTGGTTTATTCCTCACCATTGTAATTTGTGCTAAATTTTGACCAAATATTTAACTGATAAAATGTTACTCAAAACACTTAGGCACGGTGCATCTAGGTGTGTAAGTCATCTTACGAAAACCAAATAATCCCAAAACACTTAGGCGTGGTGCATTAACTTCTACCTCGTTTCTTGTTTCTTGACATATCAACCAATAAGAGATAAAGAGTGCATGCTTTTAATGACTTGAGATATCAAACACGACATGCAAGGGTTAGTTCATTGCATGCAATACTATTAATTAGCAAATAAACATTAACGTTTCTCGTTTTCTCCTCCTCCTTGGTCATGGTGCACAGCCTAAGATGACTTACTCGCCTAGACGGATGGAGTAGTGCATGTGACATGCACTAACATTTCATTAGTTAAATTTATGATCAAAATTTGACACAAATTACAATGGGGACCAATAAACCAGGACGCAGGTAGTAGTTATGGGATTACTAATCTAGAAGCCTAAAAGAACTGGCCCCTGGTACTCCTACTAGTAGTAGTACTCAAGTTGGAATTCCAATTGCACGGCACAGCATGTTAGGTAAAATTCGATACAGGGTGTAGGAAGCGGTTTGGGAATTTGCATGCCTTTCCAACCAGTGAGATACTCCGTACAAAGTACGACAGAGAAATAACCACAGAGAAGGAAGCTAAAAGTAAACAATAAACGAGCATTTTTCCATTTGTTTTGCATTGAATCGTTTCACAAGCTTGACTAGTGTTTTTTTTCTACTTTTACAAAAACCGCATCGTAATGTTAAAACGTGCATTTGCACGTACATAAGTAATATTAGTACTCCCTCCGTCTAGGTGTACAAGTCTTCCCTCCTTCTTGGTCACCGTGCACAACCAAAGATGACTTATTGACCTGGACGGAGGGAGTAGCACAGTCTACAAGCATATATCGAGAGAGGCGTGTAGTCCGATAGTATATAGTAAAGTTTGTGCTATATGCATGTACTTGCAAAATGCATAATAATACACAACGTTTCCAAACTTTCACTTTTACATACTTAATTAAGGACGCTAAAAATTCCTAAGCGTTCGAGATTTATCATTTGCGGCCCAAAACTAATGAGGTCGCCTTACGAAACAAAAATTATACTCCTCCTAAAAGCCACGACGCTCGCAGGACGCTTGCGGCGCGCCACGAGTGCCCTGGTGCGCGGCCGTTTCCCAGCGCGCCGACACAACGCCTCTTCCTCAAACTCGCAACTCGCGAGGTGCTGATTGGCGGTTGCCGTCGGGCGAAGCGCGATCTCACCGGTGTGGTGATCCGGCGCCAACAGGTACTCCTCCTGGCTGGAAGCGTGCACCCGGTCCACGTACCGCCAAGCATAGATGAGGCGCTTGGGCCCGACTGCACTCTGGGCGTCAACAAGGGCGTCCTCCGCCACCTTCACGGCCCTCGCACGAGCCTTCTACCAAAGAACCAATTGCTTGACTCTCTCAGACGCGACATAGATCTCCCAGAAAGCTTGTTGCGCGGTGCGCTTCTCTTCCTCGGCCTTCTTCTCCGCCTCTATTTTGGTGCGCTCTGCTGGAGGCAAAGCCTCCCACAAGGCGACATCCATTTCTTTCCAAAGCCCCTCAAGGCTGGGGGGCTCGGCGGGGCGGCGCGGCGTTTTACTCGTAGCGGGGAGCTGACGCGTCCTCCGACGCGCGTGTTGGCGAGATTGGGAACGCCGACGCGTCCACCTCGACGCGTCGCGGCGAGGAGCGGAACGCCGACGCGTCCTCCTCGACTAGTGGCAGCAAGGAACGGAACGGCGATGCGTCACGTCGCGGCGAGGAGCGGAACACCGACGCGTCCTCCTCGACTAGTGGCGGCGAGGAACCGAACGGCAACGCGTCGCATAGTGGCGAGGAGCGGAACACCGACGCATCCTCCTCGACTAGTGGCGGCGAGGAACCGAACAGTGACGTGTGACCGTCTGTGCGGTGCAGCGAGGGGCTCCTAGGGCTTGGGAGGGGCGATGCCATGGTGGTCGACGTGAGAGGGAGGGGGAGGAGATAGCGATGAACGTGAACGTGAGGGGGAGGAGATAGCGATGTTGTGGGAGGCGCAATATTTATAGCGAGCAATGGCACACCTACGTAAGATATGGACTAAGCTGCAGACCGATTAATCGAGGTCAGTTCGCCAGCGACATGTGGGCCAAGACACTTGGGCCCAGATGTCGCTGACCCAATGCACCTAAAGTTAAGTATAAGCTACATGGGCATATTTGTAGGAGTAAATTACGGGGGAGCGAAGGGGTGGAAATATTGCTGGTCACAACGGATTGGACAAGCGTGGGGGGAGGAGAGTCATGCATGCAGATTTTTTCACACGGGTGGAGTGGTGGGACCGCGAGAGGAGAAGGAGAGTTTACAGCATATTGTTTCCACACATGGAGAGGAAAAGATTTGGAGATGAACGGGCTTCCTGCAGGTATGGGGAATGGTGCATAATAAGTCATCTTGCATGTCGGGCTAGGTATAGTCTCAAGTCATTAAAAACATACATGCCCCACACATGTTCATATTCCAAGGTGCACTAAATTATTGCATGCGATGATTAAGGCTGGCCATAATGGTGGTATCTTAGCTGGTATCATGCACACGGGAATAGCAAACATGCTGATGTGGCAAAGAATTAAAGAAGAGAGGGGGGTTAGAGTAACTAGTGTTCATGCATGCATTGGTAAACACATTTTTTGTGAAGAACGACAGCATTAGTTGAGTACTTTTGCGGACTTCAAAAACTATTCCACCGCCTCTACTATCTTGCTAAGAGTAGGTGAAATTTTTGAGTCGAGCCCTTTAAACTAGAAGGGAGGTAGTGGTACTCTAATAGTTAGGTGTGTAAGTCATCTTACGAAAATCAAATAATCCCAAAACACGTAGGCGCGGTGCATTAACTTCTACCTCATTTCTTGTTTCTTGACATATCAACCAATAAGAGATGAGGGTGCATGCTTTTAATGACCGAGACTATCAAACATGACATGCAAGGGTTAGCTCATTGCATGCAATACTATTTAATTAGCAAATAAACATTAATGTCTCTCGTTTTCCCCTCCTCCTTGGTCACGGTGCACAGCCTAAGATGACTTACTCACCTAGATGGAGGGAGTATCAACATTCACAATGTCAAATCAATATTTTTACACTCATTATAAAACATAGTTCTTATACTCATTATAATCAGTATTGAAGATATTGATATTTTTAGTATAAATTTGGTGTGGGATTTCATTGATGCCTGTCAAAGCGTGCAGGAAGCGAGCTTAGGGCTTGCATTTCTGGTCTCTACATAGGTATTTCTCTTCATAATCCTGTAATTTTAGAGACTGATTGCGCTTTTGTGGTAGAGTCTCTTGCATCGGGGGACTATGACAGGTCTGCTATGCGTGACCTGAAGATGAAAGCGTTGAGCATCTCAAAGTTGATCAACAATCTTCAATTGTCAAAGATTAGCCATTCGGCCAATAAGGTGGCACACTTAATCGCTAAGTGTAGCTTTGACAATAGATTAGATGGTATTCTTGTAAATAACGTACCGCCCTGTGTGCTGAATATTGTATCGAATGACTGTACTGGGCTGGTTAATTAATATAAGGTGGTGTTAAAAAAGTATATATTTGGTCAAACACTTTGCAAACGGTTGACGGGAGTAAAAAGGACCAAAGGGAGTATCATGCATGCGGAGTAGGCAAAAAAATTGCTCATTTATAGCCGGTCGAAGTCTCAAAGGGCGCGACCGCGCGAGGGAGGCGAAGGTCATGGGAGGCGCGACGGTTGACGGAATTAAGTGAAGTTACATCCACGCTACGCATATATGGCGTCTTGAACAAAGGTATCTGCCGTCAGCCTACGATATGGGTCTAGTAGACATGACATCTAGTGGGTCCCGCATAGTTCTCGAGAACTCTTTGGGGGATTACAGCCGTTTATCCACCAGGCAAGCCAGCAACCCCACGCCGTTTGCACGCCCTACTCGTCCCTGTCTTCTACCTCACAACAGTTCGCTCCTAGTTGTCCCGTCCTTTCACATTGTTTGCTCCCAGTTTTTGCAGGGTCCAACAGTTCAACTTCTCCTAACCCTCCTCCAAAATCCATGGCCTCCCAAATCTCCATGGTCGTCGCTGGTTACTAGGTTAGAGCCATCACCGGCGATCAGTTCATCGTCATCTACACATGTGGATCCGCGACGGTGAAAGCATGGCTTGCTCGCTTCCTATGCATGTTCAACAGTTCAACGGATGAGTGGGTCGCTGGGCTAGATGTTGAGTACACCACAGTCCTGGGACGAGAGAAGGGTCTAAGGGACGAAGAGAGGAAGAAGCCCGTCGTGATCCAGGTTTGCGTACATAACGTTTGCTTGGTCTACCACATATGCCATGCCGATGTTGAGTGCCAGGATTTTAAGAACTTCCTCAAGGACAAAAGAGTGAAATTCGTTACTTTAGGATTTAAGAACGACAGGGATGTCCTGCGTCAGATAGGTCTTGTTGTAGGCCAGCCCTTCGATCTCCAAAAGGCAAGCCTGGTGTCCTCCTCTCAACCTTCAATGCTGATCCTGGCAGCAGCCATGATTGATCCTTCATACGCTAAACTGAAGAAACCTCATCACAAGTTTCATCATGCATGGGAGTCGAAGACATTAGATGAAGATCACATCATGTACGCAGCAATGGGTGCCTACCTTTGTTTAAATATCTACATGGGTTGGATGAAGAAGCAGAGCCCAGTGTCCGGTTCAAGCAAAGAAGCGTCGGCGAAGAGGAAGAGGAAAAGGGATGAGGATGAAGTCGAGGACGTGGACTCGGACTCCGAGTAGGTGGCAGTGTCGTCGCTCATGCTGGTTCTACTGCAGTGTCAAGTGGACTAGTTGCTTAGTTTATTTTCAAGGGTGTGTTGTGTTGAGGCCCCGGCAGAACTATGTTTATGTTCTTTCTCGTTATTTGAACTCTTTAGTACGTAGAGTAGTACTAGTACTATGTCTTACTATGTTCTTCTTGCGCTTGGTACTATCGCTCAGATCTTCGTGTTCCTCAGTACTTAATACGTTCGTACTAGTAGTACAATTTGGGTCAGTCGATTTGTGAAAGAAGTTCGACGGAGCGAAGGAAGAAGACGGCAGAAGAGGTGGAAGAAGCCCTTCTAGCCATCCATGTTGCATCAAACGGCTCACATGAGTCGACTGACCCAAATTGCTCCTTCAGATTGCAGGATCCACGTGGCATTCAAGGTCTTGAAGGTAGATTCCGCGTCCGCACCCGGTTTGCGGGCTTGACACGCGCGCGACCGGCTTCTGCCGCGACAGCCACCATGCACGCCTCCTCCGCGCGGGCGGAGACGACAATGACACGCTAGTTCCTCCTCGCCGGCATGCTGGAGCACGCGCTCGTCCTCCTCTTCGTACACTGCATGCATAGACACGGCTCCACCAGCTGCTCGCGTGCTTGGCAGCGCGGCGGCATGGCGAGGAGGGACTGCAGACGACGTGAGCGGGCGAGCCTTCGGCTTCATGGCATAGGGATGGCGGCGACACGGCGGTGATGGGCGAGAAATTGTTGGCCGGAGCAGGCGGGCGCCGGCATGCGCAACGGCGGCGGCGGCATATTGATGAGTGCGTGTATGGGAGCTTACTTTAGTTTTATATAAGGTTGGTCAAACTTAAAAGAAAACCGTACTAGTACACGTAAACATTAGACTTAGGCAGCGCTTTTATTAATTTTTTTTGAAGTTAGTACCATAGCCACGATACGGAATCCTTTGCAAGTGCGTGAACCGCGGCCGCGCGGTCGGTTGAACGGTGCGGCCACCGTGTCGCTACCAAGGACATCCACCAACCTTTTGTGTGTGTGAAAACAATCCTCAAATATTACTCAACTTTTTTTCCGGGAAAGTTCTTGACGCTGCAATATTTCCATATATTTGAATTTAGCTCCAGTTTGTGTTTATTTGGATTTGGACGTTTTAGGTGCGCCTAGTTTTTTAATACTTATTTTGTGTGTGTGACTGAGAGAGAACGTGTGTATGTGTCCATATGTGTGTTGTGTGAAGGGCAATGTGGAGACGGTGTGCGTGTGATATGAGACATAGAGAGGTGTGAATGTGCAAATGATCATGCATGAGTGAGACATAGACAGATGCCGATACGTTGTGTATACATGAGAGAACGGTCTTCTAGTTTACTTGTGTGTGTGTGAGAGAGAGAGAGAGAGGAGCATCTGTAACACAACAACCATCTCTCTCGATTCGTTCGTCCCTTGCACAATCGCATGCAACATATGCATCAACGCGCACATTTTGACACCCTCATGCGGCCCCTGCCTACCTCAAGGCCCGCACAATCTCTTTGTGAATACCCATTTCTCTCCTTAGGTTTGTTTTCGCTCAATATCACACACACACACACACATGCGCGCGCGCAGCACAACACACACACACTCCCCCGAGCACACAATTCATCCCCATCCAAGGTTATACGGGGACCACTCTTGCTTGTGCTTCTTTGCACCCCAACATGCACAACACCTCAATCTTCAAATAGGGCATCGAGCAGATCGAAGACGGTGACCACACCGTGCTAGAGAATGCGGGGTCATTTGGAAGCAGGGTGATGTGACGATGGCTAACTGACTCCTCCCCCCACCCTCTCTCTCTCTCTCTTGCACAAAATTACCAATCCCTCTCTCCCCCGCATAAAATTGTCAATCCCTCAACCCATGAGATCCTTCCCCTCTCGTCCATGTTTTTCCAGCTCTCTCATCAAACATGTTGTCTCTTCTCCTTCCATGTATACAGAATCCGGATGCACACGCATCTCACGTATATTACATGTCTCCATCTTTTTCACAGACCTAACTTCTTCCTCTCTCTTTCTCTTTCTCTCTCTCTCTCTCTCTGTCTCGTTATGTTTGTCTGCTACTCTCTCGTCCACATACATACAATCTTTCCCGCCCTATCTGCTCCATCTTCAAAAGCTCTCTCTGCACGTTTCATTCACACAATGGGATATGTCAAAATGTTGCTTCTATAATGGCTGATGTAGAGTTTTGGTTGTTTTTGTTGCATCCTACAAAGTAATAACTATGAAATGCATTTAGATTCTCATTTGACTGGGATTATGTGAGTTTAAGCATGTTTTGAAGTACTATAGACCTTGTATACATCTTGGGATTCGACAATGATTGTAACTATTGAAATGTATAGACCATTACATTTGAAGTCAATAGCCTAATATATTTATTTCACAATTTCAACAAATGATTAGTTCACTACAAACTAAGAAAACAAATGTGTACTCCCTCCGTTTTTATTTAAGTCCGCGTATTAGCATTGGTCAAAGTCAAGTTGTCTAAACTCTCAGAAAGCTTATAACAAAAAATATTAACATATACAATAACAAATAAATACCATTCATTATTGAATGTACTTCCACATCATACATATTTGTTATGGTAAATGTTTATATTTTTATATAAACTTGGTCAAACTTTAGGAAGTTTGACTTCGGTCAAACCTAATATGCAGAGTTTACTACTACTACTCGCTAGTTGCTTAGCCGAATCACTCAACACGCCAAACCGGGAGTCCAGTGTCACAAAATTTTGAGGTCGGCGGGAAAATCTCCCGCGACCTTGATTCGAGCAGTCGGAAGTTACCATCATAGCCTTCGGAACAGGCCTACGGACGACACTTGGTAGGGGGCTGTTTTCGTAACTTCAGGTTCACCCCACCCAGCCAGCCCCACCCCGGCACCCAGAGTAGTACACATGAATACTCCCCATTTTCTATCCCCACCGCAAAATAGACTTCTCCACGGCACCGCAGCCTTTGTGCTCCTCCCCTTTACATCGGCACACTCGTCCACCGCAGTGCATCTGCCTCATCGACGACCTCAGTCGCACGACCGAGCGGTCCACCGTCGTCCGTCCGTAGACGGAGCCTCTTCCCAAGCATCGTCTTCCACGGTCTCGGATCCGCTTCCTAAGCCGATGCCAAGCACGTATACCATCGTCGTGGACAATGAACTGACTCCCATTGCCGACCATGACTCGTGAGGCCGCCGCGACCATCGCTCTCCTCCTCGATTGGTAATGTGTATTGAATCACTTAGCAATACATGTGCAGTTCCAATTTTGTTCATACCTACCCTTCAATTTTCCTGGGTGCTATTGTTCCCGTAAAAGTAATTGGTTATAGCCTCCATTGTCCAACAGAATATCAGCTTGTAATTGTGCGTCGTTCCTGTACCGCGCTGTGCTTCGGTAGGTTTTTCATCTGCAACCAGCAGTGTGGCAAATGATGGAAAGGTTTTTAGAACTAGCAAGATGCCCATGCGTTGCACGCATCAAGATGCATTTGTATGAGTAGTTTATCTTGTGGGAGAAAAGGATGAATGAGGGAAGGCCTTATTCGCAAATCTGGAGAGGGGTATGGGTATCGTTTTGCAAAATTCCCATTTGTTTCCTTCCTATCTGTCAGATATAAATCGGACGGCCTATATTGCAAGAAAAAAAGTATAGAGAAAAAAAGTAGATAGTAAAGGAAGTAGAGATAAATATTAAATATAAAATATAAAATAAATATAACCATAGAGAAGAGAGTAGAGATAGCAGAGACGTCGGGAAAGGATCGAGCGTGCGGGAAAAAGCCGTCGGGCGTGCGCTAGTTTTGGCGCGCGGCATCTGGCGCGCTTTATAAAATCCAACGCCCTCCCACCGCTCTGTGCCTTGCCACCGCTCTGTGCCTCGCCACCGCTCTCTCCCGCTCTTTTTCGCCTCGCCGTCGCCGAGCCACCATGCCGCCGCGTCGCCGGGAAACTTGGGGATACCGCAGCGTCCGTGCGCGCCCCTCCGGCGGCTTCTCCGCCGAGATCTGGTTCCGCGGGATGCGCCTCGGCCTCGGCAATTTCGACACCGCCAACAAGGACGCCCACGCGTACGACGCGGCGGCGTGGCGCCTCCGGTGGCCTCATAGAACATTGAACTTCCCCAATGTGCCGACGCGGGAGCGGGCGCAGGATCTCGCGCCTCTGCCGTGGCTTAGCACCGACGAGGATCGTCGCGACAACCGGAGGCGGGAGCATCGCCGAGATGGACGAGGAAGCCATTGCGCTGTGGCGCCAACACTTCCTGCAGGACATCATCAACGAGCACGAGTTCTACGCGCAAAGGAGGGCGGAGAGGGATAAGAGGAGGGCGGAGTGAGCCGCCTATCGCGAGGACAAGCGTAGGCGAAAAGCGGACGCTCAATTCAACATGAGGCTAGGAGCAGCGCCGCCTCGAATCCGACGACGATCGGTATCTTCACGCCTACAATGACGCGTCGGAGGAGGACATCACCGAGGAGGAGTCGACGACGAGGAGTAGTTGAATTATCTTTTTATCTATCTATGCCGAGAACTATCCTCTACTCTCTAGTATCTACTTCTCGATCTCAAAGACTATAAACACTTTTTAAAGCGCCATGCGTATGCGATTCTGTTGGAGATGCTCTAACATGGCGCATTTAGTGCTTTAATGTTGCCCACAAGATGCGCGAGTATTACTAGTAGTATTTTTCTTGCCATGTTGAGATTTTAAAACCACGAGTGTGAACATGCAGAGGAGCAATGAAGACCAAACACGGGATATTCGGGACATCTTCAAGGAGCGTGGCAAGCTAAAGAGGAGCTACACCGAACCTGTAAAACGAGCTTTGGTAAGTAACACCCTTTCAATTACTTTCGTTTAGCCTCGTGTTCTTTGATGTGTATATGTTGTAGTTTTTGTTTCTCTTAAGCGTGTTGTTCTTTGATGTGTAATAAGAAGAGTCTTAATCGTCCTAATTCTTTCGTTTTTAACTTGATGTAGGAAGTGGGTGTTCTCACCTTGTAGTCTGTTTTTATATTTCTTTTCCTTTTGAATTCACTTCTCCGAGTTCTATTTATCTGGCTTCTACTAAATGGATCTAGGTTTCTCTGAGTATTGTTCTAAAAAAGAAGTAACTTCCTGTCAGGATGCAATTCTTGAGAGGAGGGAAGTATGGTCAACCTCGAGATCATGTTTCCAAAATGAGGCTGGATTACACACAAGGTGCCAGTTCCCTAATGATGTTGGATTAGACACAAGGTGCAAATTCCCAGATGATGCTGGATTACACACAAGCCAGGTGGAGTCGTCAGATGTTCATGTCCTCGTGGCATTAGTAAAGGCTAAAAGAAAGCGTGCAGCAGCCCTTGAGAATGTAGGTGAGTTCCTGAAGAAGCGAAAAGAGCAATCAGATGCTCTCTTCACCCAAGAAAAAGAAGAGATGGAAGAAGCCAGAAATAAGCTAGCAGAGGTAGAGCTGGCTAGGCGTCTCCTGCTATCTAAAACTGTTGTCAATACAAAATTTCATTCATAATAGCTAGGTTCAAATGTTTATCCAGTCAGCATGCCTATTGTGATGTCTGTGCATCTACTAATGTGGCACAAAATGTTTTTTTGGTCATGTAATAACAACAATTACTTTCCAAACAGTAACAGACGAAGCATTGGACATCGTATAGTTCACGCGCAAGCCCAACATTCCAAGTTCAGCTTCCACATCAAACTCATGTTCACAGATATATGCACATTCATACATAATGTCCACAACCATGATTCACTTGAAAGCCAAAAAAATGTGAGGAGAGTTATAAATAAAGAAAAACCTCTACTAGTTCCTCCTACCAGTGCGCACAACAAGTCAAGACCATGCATAAATTAATTATATTTTAGTCATTTTTTCTGTTCTAAAATGCCTGCCGGCTCGTGGAAGGACGTGTTGCCAGCACACGCACGGATTCAATGAAGGTAGGCGGGGCAGTCTTAAGCTGGTTGCACGCGGCGAGGAGGCGTGCTCAGCCGGGCCTGCAGCGAGTGCGACCCTCTTGGCCGGCGTGCCGGTTCAATGCCTGCGCTATGAGAGGTCACGTCCGTGTCAGAGCAATCACTCCCTCCAGTCCTTTTTTTGTTTGGGTATAGCAAAATCTCGTTTTCCATTCTCATTTTACAAGTAAAATCCGTGGACAAACTTTGACCCAAAGTACGATGGGGACCAGTAAACCAGAATGGAGGTAGTAGTTCTTTTTTAATCAAAGAAGGGTTTCCTTCCATTCTCGAAAACCAAGATCTAAATCTAAACCATAGTATTTGCCGTAGAACTACCAGGTTCAACATCTCGCAACATAAACCCATACAACCATACGCCAAGGAGGTACGTAGTACTATGAATTCCATTTTCGCTCCATACCAATTGTTCTAAAAACTACTTACTACTTATAACGTGCCATTGAAAATCGGAACTCTTAACCCCGCTAAAAACGATATTTTAAACGTGGCTACCCGATCTGTGGCAACTGGCGAGCCACCGCGCTCCAAGTCGTTCACCTGTGGTCCCGACCATCAACTCCTACAAAGGTGTTCCACCACGTACCCGGTACCTGCGAATGCAGCAATCGTGCACCTAGGGTTCTAGGGTTTATTTGTTAACGTCCCCTTTACGTAACACTCATGTGTATGAGACAGCGAGAGGCTGACTGCGTGCGTGTGCCTCTTCTCTTCGTATATGTACTCCACCGTTTGTCTGGTGTCCAAAAAATTATAATAACTACTAGCAATGTGCCAATGCGTTGCCACACGATCAAAGTAGATTAATACATATTCACCGATTTGATAGAAAAAAAGTCTAGTTTTGAAATACGTATATCACTAAAAATATGTTATGTTTCACTCAAAATATATTCCTTTGGCGGTTTTGATGAGATAAGGGAGGAATGTTGTTGGTTTCAAGATTCGAGAAGTGGTATATGTCTAATTTCTACTCTTACTAGCAAGATGCCCGTGCGTTGCACGGAACATCAAGATCTTGTGAAAGAAAAGGATGAAAGAGGGAAGGCCTTATCTGCAAATGTGGTGAAGAGTGTGGGTAAATTGCCATATTTTCCTTCCTAACCGTCAGATATAAATCGGACAACCTACATTGCAGGATGGCAGGTCCACCATCATCACCAACTCTATTTTTTATCCCTACTCTTATAAAAAGCATTGTCGGTGATGATCGTGTGCCTGCCATCCTGCAATATAGGCCGTCTGATCTATATCTGACGGATAGGAAGGAAACTATGGCAATTTTGCAAAAAGATACCCACACCCCTCTCCACATTTGCAAATAAGGCCTTCCCTCGTTCATCCTTTTCCCCCACAAGATAAACTACTCATACAAATGCATCTTGATGTTTCGTGCAACACATGGGCATCTTGCTAGTTGTTGCAAAAAGCCCATGTGTGTGTGAGAGAGAGGGAGAGTGGAGGAGGATGGAGTGCATGTGTGACAAAGACACAAGTAGTGTGTGTTGGATAGGTATCAGCTTAAAATGAGGCGATAGTGTGTGTGTGCACGATCGAGAGGGCGTGTCTCAAGAAGGGAAGACAAAGCTACATAGATATAAGGAGCGGGAGAGAGACATGTATGCAATGGTGGAAGCATGAGTGTGCAGGTGTATAAACCTATCTAGAGGCTAGCTAGTCGATAAATGTTTGTGAGAGAAATACGAGTCGGGGTGCGAAAGCGAGAGTTTTGTGTGTGTGAGAGAGAGACAATAGTCGGGAAGGGGAGTGGAAGCAGGAGTTGTGTGTGTGTGTCTGTGAGAGAGAGAGGAGATGGTAGTCGGGGTTGTCTGATCGGTAAACAAATGAATAATGTCACCAGGATGGAGATTTAAAAGGAGACCACAATAAATGTTGTGTCTACAGGAGAGAGAGAGTAATTTTAGTGGTATGAGTCATATGTAGAGACATATAGGGTGTGTGAGAGAATCCCATAGAGAGAAAGACAAAGTGAAAGACGAGTGGAGACTGTGTGTGTGGCGGTGAAAAAGAAAGCTTAGGTACCGAGTGATACCAGAGAACAGTAGAGACGTGAGAGATAATGAAAACCGTGTAATGTATAATGATAGGGAGAGTGTGACACTTCTCAAGGGAGACGCCGAGAGACCATGTTTGCGAGGATAGGAGAAACATGAAGTGAGCGTGCGGGTGAGCTGGAGAAAAGAGAGTGATAGCTACCTGAAGGAGCATGCATGCGAGAGAGATGGGCGTGAAAGGAGTGAACAAAAAAGGGATTCAAATATTTTAATTCGAGATGATGATACATGTAATCCATACTCGAACCAAAATTGATCTATCAAACATGCATACTCATATGAATTCACGCACATCTATGTTATTTAATATGTAGATATTACTGATCCATACATTTTAGTAGAACATAATTTGGTTAATTTTTTTCAAATTCAACTTTAAGATTTCGAGATCATTGTATTTGTAAATCATATTATACATATAAAGGAGCAGAATTCTTTGTTGTGATTTTGAAAGTACATATAAAAAATGATGTATATAGAATGTAATTCCAATTGAAAATGGATCCCGCCCAAAAAAATAGTAGAATACAAACGGGATTCGAATTGAGTTGGAACGGTAAACGTGCACTGTGTAGAATTTGAACGAAGCGGGGAAAGTCGCAGTAACCGCGTGAAACCAAAATCTGCGAGATGGAAATCACTACTGCCTATCCCTGCCACGCAAAGCCTATCTGCTGGATTTCTATAGGTTTTGATAGGGGTAGGTTTGTAATTTCACCCAAACGTGACGTAACCGCCTCTCACCCAGATTCATACACGATGGGCGCCAAAACACAGTGTGCCCTTGACCGAAATCGACTCCCTCCCCGGTTCATATTCATACACGATGGGCGCCAAAAACAAACTCTCGTCGGCAAATATTCGGTGTATGCGAGATTACCGTCCTATCCCCAACCGACTAATGTTGCTGTGATGTAGTAGAAATTTGAAACGGGGGCTAAGTTTGTAAATTTCCTCGATTTGAGACAAGCGCTACCAATACATGGTTCCCCTTCCTCTCTACCTCCCTTTTCCCCATTCATACTCCGTGGCGCCAAAACACCCTCTCCACCCCACCTCCCCGTCCGCCGTCCGCCACCCCATCCACCGCCGTCCTCCTCCACCATGCCGGAGCTGATACCCCGATGCCGCCGTCCATTACAAGAGATCGACCTCTCTCATCCACGCCTTCAGACCAGGATCCTTGCATCCCGTCCTCTCGCTTCATCCCCGCCGTCATCCACCTTGCCGGCGCCGCTCCTACGACCGTCTCGTCCACCGCGCCCCGCCGCCACCGTCTACCCTCCTAGATCTTCTTCCATGCCGCCGACGGCCATCGCTATCAAGCAAAGACCATCAAATTCTCAAAGAAATGCGTGCACGGCGCCGCACTGAGGCGGTACTTTTTCAGATTCTGCTCAACTTATTTATCACAAAGAAGAAAATAGATCGCCACCGCTTTACTCGATTTCTTGTCTTGGTTGTGAAGTTGCCTTTGTCCAGTTTGCACCTTCAGATCCGCCATGGCATGCTCAACACTATACTCCCAATGCTTATGGTTTTCCCCTTTTATATTCCACACTAGTTAAATCATAATAGACTAAATTTCAAAATTGGGTCACCAATTTTTCAGAGTCACGGAGTTCATGGTGCGATCCAAGGCTCGGGTGGTTGTGGGCCTCGCGAACTAAGAAAACTCAACGTGGGTGGGGGTGGGGTGGCGGAGGAACACAAAGCGGTGGGGATGGTGGTCCACCGCGGTGTCTGCAAGGTGTTCTATATGGGAAGAATCGAGATGAGGAACAAGAAGGGTTAGGAGACGAGGATCTTCATATAACCGCTTTGAAATGGTCGAGAGAGTGGGAGTTGCATTCTTAATGCGCCTCGTTCATCATGTGTGGGCACTCGCGCGAACCAACATTTTATTATCCAAAATCTGCTTGCTCTTCTTTACCATGTTCCTCTTCCGTTCTTCTTAATATATTTTCTCCGTTTTAAATACAAGTCTTTGTATAGATTCCACCATGGACTACATATGGAGCAAAATGAGTGAATCTACACTCTAAAATGTATCTGGATACATCTGTATGTGATCCATAGTGGAAATCTCTACCAAGACTTATATTTTGGAACGGAGGGAGTATGCTAGTAGTACAGTATGTTCCTTGTACTGAAGATGAGCAGGACTTTTGCAAAGGTAGAGGTCTATACGGTCGGTTGTGATGGACACTTTGAGCCTCTTTGATTCGTAGGATCTTGTAAACATAGGAATAGGATTTGTAGTGGCCTGCCCACTTGAATCCTATAAGAATAGCAAGGAAATGCGCGGAGCTGTGTCGCCTTTGAGAGTAACACTGATATTAACAGTACCGCACCTTCACTTGAAGAGAGCTGGTATCCGAAGCCTTTCTAGCCGTACCGGCAATACTAGCACATATATTCCAGCAAGTTCCACTTTGCTAATTTTACTCTGATGCTTAAGGTTTTCCCGTTATATCTACACTACGATCTGTGTAGCTGCTTTGTGTCGCACTAGCAACAGTCCACCCTTGAAGCTAAACACTGCAATGACTTACAAAATTGGCACCAAGGCATTGAGTGCCATTCTGGATGCAATGAAACTCATACGCTCCCCACCTATTGACTCTTGTTCAGAATATGATCCTAATGACTATTCTAACCTCGAGGAGTCAAAGGCAGATGGCCTGTCATGTTCACCCATCAAGGTGTCTGTTCTAATTTGGCAATGTTTTATTGATTGCGGGTATCTTGCATATGTTGTCTTGCATTTCTTCTACTTTGTTGCACCGCCATCTGCTTAGTTTACTCATCATATATGTCGAGATGCCATGCCCATCCATTATCAATACGTCCACTCAAATGTTGTTCGTGTGCATCAGACATCAAAAAGGAAGAGGGTGATTGCTGAACCTGAAGGAGCACCAGCAAAGTCCTTGAAAAACATGGTGATGCCGGAGAAATCAGACAACACCCCACTTATATTGGATGTACAACCAAAGGACACAAAACGTAGGACCGACTCTAGCAGATCGTACCCATACTTCATCGCCACACCACTAGCCCCACCACACGGACCTGCACTCCAAAGAAAAGGTATACCGATTTCATTTGCCATAGCACCAAATGTACCACGTAAAAATCCCACTCCAAAGAAAAAATACAAGAAGTCCACCGGCAAGACCTATCCCAACTGCAGAGACGGCCAATTCTTGCAGATTGGAACCCCATTCCATTTATTCCCAGTTTAAAAGACAATGCTTTCAATGTTGTCAGGGACTACGTGCATATATTCCCATCATGGGAAGATTATTGTGAAGACAAACACCATTTTCACATCTTCCTGTCCAACTTACGTGTAAGTGCTATTATTCATGGTTATTATTTTTCCTGTTTTCTGCTGATTGAACACATTAATGATTTACATTACAGTGTTGTAACTAGGCGACGGTCAATCTGGATAGTCATGACGAGCAAAGCTTGCTTGTGCTTTTCAAGGAAGCATTGCAGCAGTATCGGTATTACCTGAGGAAATCACACTTTGGTGGCAAATCTATGAACGATATTTCCGGTGAAGTCTCCTGTGCTAAATTTAGAAGACATTGAATGGAAAAACCTTGTTATGCAATCGGTCTCGCTCCTGTGATGAGGTAATCGCCTATGAAATCACATGACAATTTGAACTTATACTTTTCCGCATGTGCCTTACGGATCTTTTTTGTAGGAAATCTGCTCGAAGAAGAATTCCGGTTTGAAAAGAACGACAGGATATCGCAAATATGCTGCCCGCTGCTTTGCTCTTGTTAGTACATGTTGTCCTGTATCACTGTACTTGCATACATACATGGTTCATTATGTGACAGCAGTATGCATGATAGCTTGCTTATCAATTGTTCGCTCCAAATTATCTGATCTGTATGAATGGTTACATTAGTGTAGAATATATCCAATGCCAATGTTTTTTTAGCTCTGCATTGTTCTTGTAAGTACATGTTGTCCTTTATCGCTGTACTTATAATGACAGTAGTTGTTCATGTACCATCACCGCAGCTTATTTTCCTTTGCCCTATATTTTCTACACATCGATCTATATTTACTCTTACCATAAGGTTGGTATCAAGAAGTTTAGTGCAGCATTGCTCTTGGTCTGTACCTTTTGCTGTGACGCTGCACTTACATTTATAGCTACTTGGTTATGTAGCATCACTCTTCATATTGTCTTAAATATTCTCCATTTTTTCGTATATTATCACATCTATATTTACTCTTAACAAAATGTAGAATAAAGGCAATGCTTATGAAGAAGATTCTGTGGTAAACTTCTTGAATTGCCCCCATCAAGATGGACAAGGCCTTTATAGAGCTGTCTTCACCAATAATGTAAGTTTGTCCATCTCAAGCCTTCAAACTTTGTTGTATATATTTGGTTAGGCATGACTGCAACAAATGTTTATTTTTGGTGTTTGCATCAAATTGCATGTTTAAAGTTTATTATGTAGTTCATAAACAAAAGTTTGTCCTTTCTCAATTTAAGTTTTCAACAGTACAACCAAGTTCCTTATTCATACCATGTAAATTAAACTATACTGAGCAAGTGATCTTCTTTTGCACCGCATGTATGCTTCGTTCTTCATCTCGTGATCCAAAGGGTGTGGTGAACCTACCCACTACAAAGACAATGTCATATTCTGTAATGTCTTAACTATGAACAATGTCATATCATTTCTATTATTCTCCGTCCGAAAATACTTGTCATTGAAATGGATGTATCTAGATGTATTTTAGTTCTAGACACATCCATTTTGATGACAAGTAATTCAACGGAGGAGTATTATTTAAGCCGCTCTTTATTTGCCAATCTGAAATGGGATAAATTGACAAAGACACTAACCATTGATACTTATGAGTTCTTGATCCGTAATCCAATGGTGTCGTGAAGTCGCCAACTCCTTCACAATGTCATTTCCTGCCATGTCTTGACCTCGAACAATACCATATTGTGTTAATGCAATTTTAAACTGTGTCACTTTATTCGTCAAGAAGAAATGTGATGAATTGTCAAGACTGATACTTTTATGTGCAAAACCCGCCATCCGTCTTCGCTTGTTTATCTTTCAAGTGTGAGGAAGATTTAAGTGTTGAACAAGCGCAGCCTCATCATCTTGCTCATTTGCTATGCTGCAGCTCCCAAAGAGGCTAACCTTTCTTGAACTCTATTGAAGTGTTGTCGGTTTTGTATATTATTTTGTCAGCGTGCTTATTTGCACTACTGGCGATCTTTGATGCCCAGTGTATGTAATCTGCTATCTGCTTGTGCTTTATTATCATAGTGGCAAACTTTGATGCCCAGTGGATGTAATATGCTGTAATTTCTTTATTGTATAGTCTAGGTTTTTTCTTATTCACGATGCTGCAGTTATTTTACTGTATATATATCCTGTCTTCGCAGTAAACCGGCCAAACCGTAAAATTCCGGTACATAATCGGGCCGTCATGCAATCACGATGTAGGTTGGGCCTGAAACGTGCCAAACGGCTAACGGGCCGGCAGCAGCCCGAAATGAACCCCGACCCATGATTGTGCGAATCAAATCACGGGCTTTTAACAGGCCAAAATTGTCTTAGTCCTTGTTTGGCCCAATCAGATATCGGCTGCGAGCAGGCCGGATGCAAACCGGGCCATAGTTAGGCCCAACTATATGACGGGCATTTAACAAGCCGAAATTAATATAGGGCTGAAATGTTAAATGGGTCCTTAAGAGGCCAAAACTAATATCAGGCTGAATTACTAAGTGGGCCTCTAGCAAGTGGGCCCAAAAGCATAGTGTCCAGTTGACGGGCCGAATCTGATATGGGCCATAATTGAGCCCATAGCCTCTTAAAAGGCCGGACCTAATCTGGGCCGTAATTTGGCCCAGAACATGGTAGGCTTTTAACGGGCCGGATCTCATATGGGCCACTATTAGGCCCAGAATGTGGCAGGCCATTAACGGACCGGATCAAATATGGGCCGGCATTTGGCCCAAAACATGGCAGCCAGTTAATGGGTCGGCCTACTAGGGTCCTCAAATTCTTGTGGGCCTACAGCTGGGTCGGCCCATTAATGTCGGCGAAATCTCATGGGCCTTTAGCCGGGCCGGCCCATTATGATCCGCAATAATCTTGTGGGCCTTTACCTGGGCCAGCCC
Source organism: Aegilops speltoides (assembly GCA_021437245.1). Classification (NCBI taxonomy): domain Eukaryota; kingdom Viridiplantae; phylum Streptophyta; class Magnoliopsida; order Poales; family Poaceae; genus Aegilops; species Aegilops speltoides. Next base: position 269,690,003 of record CM038146.1, read on the forward strand.
ATTATGGCACACAAAAATCTTGTGGGCCTTTACCTGGGACAGCCCATTATGGCCCGCAAAATCTTGTGGGCCTTTAGCTGGGCTAGCCCAATATGGTCTGCAAAATCTCGTGGGCCTTTAGCTCGGCCGGCCCATTATGGTCCGCAAAATCTTGTGGGCCTTTAGTTGGGCCGACCCATTTAAACTTGATGGGCCGGTCCATGTGTCAACATATCATAGGCGCGTCTCGCCCATTGGATGAGTGGCACATGTGCCAGCGCGGACCTGACACGTGTCTCCTCCAACCAATGATGATTTTACTGTTGGGGAACGTTGCAGAAAATTAAAAATTTTCCTACGGTTTCACCAAGATCCATCTATGAGTTCATCTAAGCAACGAGTCTAGGGAGAGAGATTGCATCTACATACCACTTGTAGATCGCGTGCGGAAGCTTGCAAGGTGATGATGGAGTCGTACTCGAACGTGATTCAGATCACCGATGTCCAAGTGCTGAACGGACAGCACCTCCGCGCTCAACACACGAGGGGGACGAGTGACGCCTCCTCCGTCTTGATCCAGCAAGGAGGAAGGAGAGGTTGAGGAAGACAGCTCCACCGGTGAGAAGACGACGTGGTGATGGTGGAGAAGCAAGATTCGGCGTGGCTTCGCCAAGCACTTATGGAAGAGGAGAGGTGTTGGGAAGGGGAGGGGCTGCGCCTTGGAGATGGGTACAGTGCCCCCTCCTCCCCCCTTTATATAGGCCCCTGGAGGCCGGCCTCGAGATCCAATCTCCGGGGCGGCGGCCAAGGGGGTGGAGTGCCCCTGCCAGTGGGGCGCCCACCCCTAGGGTTTCAACCCTAGGCGCAGGGGTGGGCCTAGGGGCGCACCAGCCCACTATGGGCTGGTTCCTCCCACTTCAGCCCATGGGGCCCTCCGGGATAGGTGGCCCCACCGGTGGACCTCGGGACCCTTCCGTGGTCCCAGACATTACGGAGACCCCAAACTTTCCCGATGGCGAAATACCACTTCCTATATATTATTCTTTACCTCCGGACCATTCCGAAACTCCTCGTGACGTCCGGGATCTCATCCGGACTCAACAACATTCGGTAGTCACATACTTGACTTCCTACTAACCCTAAGCGCCACCGAACCTTAAGTGTGTAGACCCTACGGGTCGGGAGACACGCAGACATGACCGAGACGACTCTCGCAATAACCAACAGCGGGTCTGATACCCATGTTGGCTCCCACATGCTCCTCGATGATTTCATCGGTTGAACCACGATGTCGAGGATTCGATCAAACCTCAGTATGCAATTCCCTTTGTCAATCGGTGCGTTACTTGCCCGAGACTCGATCGTCGGTATCCCAATACCTTGTTCAGTCTCGTTACGGCAAGTCACTTTACTCGCATCAGTAATGCATGATCCCGTACAACACCTTGGTCAACTTGAGCTCATTATGATGATGCATTACCGAGTGGGCCCAGAGATACCTCTCCGTCATACGGAGTGACAAATCCCGCCTCGATCCATGTCAACCCAACAGATACTTTCGGAGATACCGTAATGCACCTTTATAGTCACCCGATTACGTTGTGACGTTTGATACACCCAAGGCACTCCTACGGTAACCGGAGTTACACGATCTCATGGTCGAAGGAAGAGATACTTGACATTGGCAAAGCTCTAGCAAACGAACTACATGATCTTTTATGCTATGCTTAGGATTGGGTCTTGTCCATCACATCATTCTCCTAATGATGTGATCCCGTTATCAACGACATCCAATGTCCATAGTCAGGAAACCATGACTATCTATTGATCACAACGGGCTAGTCAACTAGAGGCTCACTAGGGACTCATTGGGTCTAAGTGTTCACACGTGTATTACGATTTCCGGATAATACAGTTATAGCATGAACAAAAAGACAATTATCATGGACATTGAAATATAATAATACTTTTATTATTGCCTCTAGGCATATTTCCAACAGCTCCCCACTTGCACTAGAGTCACCAATCTAGTTACATTGTGATGAATCGAACACCCATAGAGTTCTGGTGTTGATCATGTTTTGCACGCGAGAGAGGTTTAGTCAACGGATCTGCGACATTCAGATCCGTGTGCACTTTGCAAATCTCTATGTCTCCATTTTGAACATTTTCACGGATGGAGTTGAAACGACGCTTGATGTGCTCGGTCTTCTTGTGAAACCTGGGCTCCTTGGCAAGGGCAATAGCTCCAAGGTTGTCACGGAAGAGTTTGATCGGCCCCGACGCATTGGGTATGACTCCTAGGTCGGTGATGAACTCCTTCACCCAAATTGCTTCATGCGCTGCCTCCGAGGCTGCCATGTACTCCGCTTCACACGTAGATCCCGCCACGACGCTCGCTTGCAGCCGCACTCGCTCCACCATTCAACATATACACGATCCGGTTTGTGACTTAGAGTCATCCAGATCTGAGTCGAAGCTAGCGTTGACGTAACCCTTCTGACGAGCTCTTCGTCTCCTCCATAAACGAGAAACATGTCCTTTGTCCTTTTCGGTACTTCAGATATTCTTGACCGGTGTCCAAAGCTCCTTGCCGGGATTACTTTGGTATCTTGCAACCAAACTTACGGCAAGGTTTACATCGGTCCGTACACAACATGGCATACATAATAGATCCTATGGTGAAGCATAGGGATGACACTCATCTCTTCTTTATCTTTTGTCGTGGTCGGTGGTCGAGCCGAGCTCAATCTCACACCTTGTAACATAGGCAAGAACCCTTCTTGGACTGATCCATTTTGAACCTCTTCAAAATCTTATCAAGGTATGTGCTTTGTGAAAGACCTATGAGGCGCCTCGATCTATCTCTATAGATCTTGATGCCTAGTATATAAGCAGCTTCTCCAAGGTCCTTCATTGAAAAACACTTATTCAAGTAGGCCTTAATGTTGTCCAGAAGTTTCAGTATCATTTCCCATCAAGAGTATGTCATCTATAATATGAGAAATGCTCTGAGCTCCCACTCACTTTCTTGTAAACGCAGCTTCTCCATAAGTCTCAAGATAAACCCAAACGCTTTGATCATCTCATCAAAGCGAATGTTCCAACTCCGAGATGCTTGCACCACCATAAATGGATCGCCGGAGCTTGCATACTTTGTTAGCGTTACGAGGATCGACAAGACCTTCCGGCTGCATCATATACAGCTCTTCCTTGAGATGTCCGTTAAGGAATGCCGTTTTGACGTCCATCCGCCATATCTCATAATCATAGTATGCGATAATTTCTAACATGATTCGGACGGACTTCAGCTTCGCTACGGAGAGAATGTCTCGTCAGAGTCAATCCCTTGAACTTGTCGATAACCCTTAGCAACAAGTCGAGCTTTATAGATGGTAACATTACCATCCGCGTCCGCCTTCTTCTTAAAAATCCATTTGTTTTCATTGCTCGCCGATCATCGGGCAAGTCTGTCAAAGTCCATACTTTGTTTTCATACATGGATTCTATCTCGGATTTCATGGCTTCAAGCCATTTGTTGGAATCCGGCCCGCCATCGCTTCTTCATAGTTCGAAGGTTCATTGTTGTCTAACAACATGATTTCCATGACAGGTTGCCGTACTACTCAGTGCGGAACGTGTCCTCGTGGACCTTCAAGTTCATGAGTTACTTGATCCAAGTACCTTGATCATCATCATTGTTTTCCTCTTTAGTTGGTGTGGGCATCATAGGAACGGTTTCTTGCGCTGCACCACTTTCCCGTTCGAGAGGTAGTACTTCATCGAGTTCTACTTTCCTCCCACTTACTTCTTTCGAGAGAAACTCTTTTCCGTAAAGCATCCGTTCTTAGCAACAAAGATCTTGCCTTCGATCTTAAGTAGAAGGTATACCCGACGCTTTCCTTAGGGTATCCTATGAATACGCATTTTTCCGACTTGGGTTCGAGCTTTTCAGGTTGAAGTTTCTTGACATAAGCATCGCATCCCCAAACTTTTAGAAACGATACCTTAGGTTTCTTCCCAAACCATAATTCATACGGTGTCGTCTCAACGGATTTAGACGGTGCCCTATTTAAAGTGAATGTAGCTGTCTCTAGAGCGTATCCCCAAAATGATAGCGGTAAATCGGTAAGAGACATCATAGACCGCACCATATCCAATAGAGTGCGATTATGACGTTCGGACACACCGTTTCGCTGAGGTGTTCCAGGCGGCGTGAGTTGTGAAACGATTCCACATTTCCTTAAGTGTGTACCAAATTCGTGACTTAAGTATTCTCCTCCACGATCTGATCGTAGGAACTTTATCTTTCGGTCACGTTGATTCTCCACCTCACTCTGAAATTCCTTGAACTTTTCAAAGGTCTCAGACTTGTGTTTCATTAAGTAGACATACCCATATCTACTCAAGTCATCGGAGAGTGAGAACATAACGATATCCTCCATGAGCCTCAACGCTCATTGGACCGCACACATCGGTATGTATGATTTCCAACAAGTTGGTTGCTCGCTCCATTGTTCCGGAGAACGGAGTCTTGGTCATTTTGCCTAAGAGGCATGGTTTGCATGTGTCAAACGATTCATAATCAAGAGACTCTAAAAGTCCATCGGCATGGAGCTTCTTCATGCGCTTGACACCAATGTGACCAAGGCGGCAAGTACCACAAGTATGTGGGACTATCGTTATCAACTTTACATCTTTTGGCATCCACACTATGAACATGTGTAATATTACGCTCGAGATTCATTAAGAATAAACCATTGACCATTGGAGCATGACCATAAAACATATCTCTCATATAAATCGAACAACCATTATTCTCGGACTTAAATGAGTAGCCATCTCAGATTAACGAGATCCAGATACAATGTTCATGCTCAAACATGGCACTAAATAACAATTATTAAGGTTCAAAACTAATCCCGTGGGTAAATGTAGAGGCAGCGTGTCGACGGCGATCACATCGACTCGGAACCATTCCCGACGCCGCATTGTCACCTCGTCCTTCGCCAGCCTCCGTTTATTCCGCAGCTCCCGCTGTGAGTTACAAATATGAGCAACGGCACCGTATCAAATACCGGGGAGTTACTACGAGTAATCGTAAGGTACACATCAATTACATGTATATCAAATATACCTTTGGTGTTGCCACCTTCTTATCCGCTAAGTATTTGGGGCGTTTCGCTTCTAGTGACCCTTCCCTTGCAATAAAAGCACTCGATCTCGTGCTTGGGTCCATTCTTTGACTTCTTCCCAAGAATCGGCTTACACGGCGTGGCAACATCTTTGCCGTCCTTCTTGAAGTTCTTTTTACCCTTGCCCTTCTTGAACTTAGTGGTCTTATTGACCATCAACACTTGATGTTCTTTCTTGATTTCAGCCTCTGCGACTTCAAAGATCGAGAACACTTCAGAATGGTCTTTTCCATCCCTGCATGGTGTAGTTCATCACAAAGCTCTTGTAGCTTGGTGGGAGCGATCGAGGATTCTGTCAATGACCGCCTCATCCGGGAGGTTAATATTCACCGGGTCATACGGTTGTGCAACCTGACATCTTTAAGATGTGCTCACCGACGTAACTGTTCTCCTCCATCTTATAATCAGAGAACTTGTCGGAGACATCATATCTCTCGACCGGGCATGAGCTTGGAAAACTAGTTTCAGCTCTTGAACATCTCATATGCTTCGTGATGCTCAAAACGCTTTTGGAGCCCCGGTTCTAAGTCAGAGAGCATGCCGCATGAACGAGGGAGTAATCATCAAGACGAGATTGCCAGCGCTCATAACGCCTTGGTTCTCTCGATCGAGTGTCACCTAGCGGTTCGTCTAGGACATATTGCTTCTGGCAGCTATGAGGATGATCTCGTGTTAGGACCCGATCAGAGTATAGTTGCTGCCATCATCTTTCACTTGGTTTTCTCTAGGAACGCGTTGAAGTTCATGTTGACATTAGCGTTGGCCATTGATCTACAAGACATATTTGCAAAGGTTTTAGACTAAGTTCATGATAATAAAGTTCTTAATCAAAATTATGAACTCCCACTTAGATTAGACATCCCTCAAGTCATCTAAGTGTTACACGATCCGAGTCGACTAGCCCGTGTCCGATCATCACGTGAGACGGACTAGTCATCGTCGGTGAACATCTTCATGTTGATCGTATCTTCCATACGACTCGTGTTCGACCTTTCGGTCTCCGTGTTCGAGGCCATGTCCGCACATGCTAGGCTCGTCAAGTTAACCCTAAGTGTTTTCGCTTTGTGTAAAACTGTCTTACACCCGTTGTATGTGAACGTAAGAATTCATCACACCCGATCATCATGTGGTGCTTAGAAGCGACTTAACCGTAGCAACGGTGCACGCTTAGGGAGAACACTTCTTGAAATTTTGTAAGGATCATCTTATTTACTACCATCGTCCTAAGTAAACAAGATGCATAAACATAATAAACATCACATGCAATTATATAGTTGTGACATGATATGGCCAATATCATAAAGCTCCATTGATCTCCATCTTCGGGGCTCCATGATCATCCTGTCACCGGCTTGACACCATGATCTGCATCATCATGATCTCCATCATCATGTCTTCATGAAGTTGTCACGCCAACGACTACTTCTACTTCTAAGACTAACGCGTTTAGTAATGAAGTAAAGTAGTTTACATGGCATTCCTCAATGACACGCAGGTCATACAAAAATAAAGACAACTCCTATGGCTCCTGCCGGTTGTCATACTCATCGACATGCAAGTCGTGAATCCTATTACAAGAACATGATCTCATACATCACAATTCATCATTCATCACAACTTCTGGCCATATCACATCACATGATCAATCGCTGCAAAAACAAGTTAGACGTCCTCTAATTGTTGTTGCTTCTTTTACGTGGCTGCGATTGGGTTCTAGCAAGAACGTTTTCTTACCTACGAAAACACCACAACGTGATTTTGTCAACTTCTATTTACCCTTCATAAGGGCCCTGTTCATCGAATCCGCTCCAACTAAAGTGGGAGAGACAGACACCCGCCACCACCTTATGCAACTAGTGCATGTCGATCGGTGGAACCGGTCTCACGTAAGCGTATATGTAAGGTTGGTCCGGCCGCTTCATCCCACAATACCGTTGAGCAAGAAAAGACTAGTAGAGGCAAGTAAGATGACAAGATCAACGCCCACAACAAATTGTGTTCTACTCGTGCATTAGAGAACTACACATAGACCTAGCTCGATACCCTTTGTTGGGGAACGCTGCGAGAAAATTAAAATTTTTCCTACGGTTTCACCAAGATCCATCTATGAGTTCATCTAAGCAACGAGTCTAGGGAGAGATATTGCATCTACATACCACTTGTAGATCGCGTGCGGAAGCTTGCAAGGTGATGATGGAGTCGTACTCGAACGTGATTCAGATCACCGATGTCCAAGTGCTGAACGGACAGCACCTCCGCGTTCAACACACGTACGGGACGAGTGACGTCTCCTCCGTCTTGATCCAGCAAGGAGGAAGGAGAGGTTGAGGAAGACAGCTCCACCGGCAAAGACGACGGCGCAGTGATGGTGGAGAAGCGATCTCGGCAGGGCTTCGCCAAGCACTTACGGAGGAGGAGAGGTGTTGGGAGGGAGGGCTGCGCCTTGGAGATGGGTACCGAGCCCCCTCCTCCCCCTTTATATAGGCCCCTGGGAGGCCGCCCCGGAGATCCAATCTCGGGGGCGGCCAAGGGGGGTGGAGTGCCCCCCAAGCCAAGTGGGGCGCCCCCCCCTAGGGTTTCAACCCTAGGCGCAGGTGGGCCTGGGGCGCACCAGCCCACTATGGGCTGGTTCCTCCCACTTCAGCCCATGGGGCCCTCCGGATAGGTGGCCCCACCGGTGGACCCAGGACCCTTCCTGGTCCCAGACATTACGGAGACCGAAACTTTCCCGATGGCGAAATACCACTTCCTATATATTATTCTTTACCTCCGGACCATTCCGAAACTCCTCGTGACGTCCCGGATCTCATCCGGACTCGAACAACATTCGGTAGTCACATACTTGACTTCCTACTAACCCTAGCGTCCACCGAACCTTAAGTGTAGACCCTACGGGTTCGGGAGACACGCAGACATGACCGAGACGACTCTCGGGCAATAACCAACAGCGGGTATGGATACCCATGTTGGCTCCCACATGCTCCTCGATGATTTCATCGGTTGAACCACGATGTCGAGGATTCAATCAAACCACATGCAATTCCTTTGTCAATCGATGCGTTACTTGCGAGACTCGATCGTCGGTATCCCAATACCTTGTTCAGGTCTCGTTATCGGCAAGTCACTTTACTCGCACCGTAATGCATGATCCCGTACAACACCTTGGTCAACTTGAGCTCATTATGATGATGCATTACCGAGTGGGCCCAGAGATTCCTCTCCGTCATACGGAGTGACAAATCCCAGTCTCGATCCATGTCAACCCAACAGATACTTTTGGAGATACCTGTAATGCACCTTTATAGTCACCCGATTCGTTGTGACGTTTGATACACCCAAGGCACTCCTACGGTAACCGGAGTTACACGATCTCATGGTCGAAGGAAGAGATACTTGACATTGGCAAAGCTCTAGCAAACGAACTACACGATCTTTTATGCTATGCTTAGGATTGGGTCTTGTCCATCACATCATTCTCCTAATGATGTGATCCCGTTATCAACGACATCCAATGTCCATAGTCAGGAAACCATGACTATCTATTGATCACAACGGGCTAGTCAACTAGAGGCTCACTAGGGACTCATTGGGTCTAAGTATTCACACGTGTATTACTATTTCCGGATAATACAGTTATAGCATGAACAAAAAGACAATTATCATGGACATTGAAATATAATAATACTTTTATTATTGCCTCTAGGGCATATTTCCAACATTTACACGTGGAAAATCCCCATTGGTTGGGGCTGTTAACGGGTTATCGGATCCAAAACCCGACCTGATAGCTTAACGACGTTCCGTTACAGTGGATGCCACGTGTCGGTCACCCTTGACGAAAGCACTTCTGTGACGCGCGATTTATCGTCATGGAAGTCGACACTTCCGTGATGATAATTTTGGTAATGTCATGGAACACTTCTACGACAGCACTGGTATGACTATCTTGATTCTGACATAAAATTTGTCATGGATGTACATGCATGACAAAAAACGCAACCTACTGTGACAAACACGTATCATCACGGAAGTGTATTTTTTTGTAGTGCATGCTTTGATGATAAAATTAGGTTTTAGCAATAACATAAGATAAAACATGCACAATGGTGTCTTCACAATAAATCAGTAATCAAATGTGTGTACTGTATTCTTGTGTATAGCCAAAATTAAAGTATATAGAATTTGAATTTTCAATGATACTTTAGCAGAAATCAACAAATTAATACTTATATGCGCCAGCTTAATGATGAGACACAATAAGGATGCAACAATCCAAGAGGGGAGGAAAGATACGAACCTTATCAATGAGAATTTAAAAGTAGCAACCTTGCGGATCATAGACCCTGAAGAACAAAGAAACATGTTAAACAGCAACCATGGCAGCGAATAAAACCACAAGGAGTAACACCGATCAGAACATACTTGAACCAAGGAGTAGCAATAGGTATGTTTGAGTTCATGCCCAACAAGAGTTCTGCTAAGGGTTGTAGCTTGGCAACTAATTTCACATGTGTCTAGGGGAACATAGACATGTTCTAGGGGAAGTAACAATACAAGTATACGGAATGCCGAAATGAAGCAACTCAATTAGGTATAACTATGGACAAAGCAAGCTTTGATAAAAATTTACCCTAACATCTTAATACTCAACTTCAGAATCAAGACCAAGCTCACAAGCAAGAAATACCCTCACTGGTAATACCCTCACATGATGCAGATATGATGTTTTTGGTCATTTATATATTATATAAGATGTGAACGACCGACACCACACCACGAGGCCTTCACAGCAGCGACGAGTAACATCCTTGGGCTGGCACCTGGTGTAGTTGAAACAACATCTTTCTGTGCCTTCCAAATTTTAGTCTTGGGCCGGCAGCCCTCCTGGTGGCATCATCTGACAAACAGACGAAAGATCACCAGGAATCAAAACAACAAGGATGGACCAAATCACAGCAGCATAGCCATGTGTTTCTGCAAGTCTATAACATAGAAATATAGAGGATAGGGGGTGCCAATGGGATATTATGGGTATCTATCTTTCATATAATGGATGGAAAATAGCCAAATCAATATGTAGAAGAGTTTAAAGGTAAGAAAAATGGCATTAATTGTAGTAGATCCAAGAAAGGCAAATAGTAAAAGATTGTTTACTCTACAGGTGAGGTTGCCATTACTTGGTGGCATTACTGGCCCATTAAGCATTATATTTCTCCATTGAAAAGCTTTATAAATCATAGTAAATATTTTAGAGAAAGCAACTATACATCGCACCAGAAAGTAGAAACATCATATTATAATGTTCCACTAAAGCAAACATGGGAATAGTCAATTTGTTAGGTATCACGCGTATACAATGTCAATCAGCATTGGACAACCTTATAATCAGAGAACAAGGTTTGTCTCCATATTTTACAGGAATATTCTCTGTTCATTTTACATCACAACAATATGGGGTGCCCGAAATATCACAACAAACAAAAATCAAACACATAAGTGGCAGTGCCATCTACTCATACATGATGTTCTTTATCAATACTATCATAAGGCACATCTATCTAGTTTTGAAATCTCTGTAGGCACTTTTCCTACAATGGAAAATGCCGCGAAAACTTAGTTGTATAACAACGAACAACTTTTATATATAACAACCTAGCTGTATACCAACGAACAAGAGAGGAAGTGGAGGCAAACCTGAACCATCTCGAGCTCCTTGCTCCTACCGCTGCTGCTCCATCAACCACATCCGCTGCTCCGCCGACCCCTGCTGCTTCTGGCCTCTCCATATACGCTCTAAAAACGGTTCATCTCAAACTCTGAAGGTAACAGTGTCATTTCAAATTCTGAAACTAACACTACAACTTTGTAAACGGTTCATCTCAATAAGCAAGTAGGACTCAACTAAGTACATAATTTAAGCAACATATTAAAGCATCAAAGCATAAGTAAGAAATAAAAGGAGGGAGAAGGGAGAGAAGATACCACCACAGGAACCAAATCGAAGCACCATACTCCGAAGAACTGCCTGGCTACAGCAAGCCCATATTGTCATGGCATATATCAGATATTCCTGGTCAAAGCACACTATACCACGTGCACTACCAGATCAATCTTGAGTCCGAAACACCCTCTAAAAAACTAGAAGAAAAAAATCACAGGTTACCATGGAAGTTGAGGAAAAGATGAAGAAAAATAGGAAGATGCTCACCTGTGCCAGCACTCCTCCACAAACTTTTAGCTTTCATGGGTTCTCCTCTGCAGGTGGAGAGGATAGGGTGGGGGCTCGACCAGGAGGGGTTCCTCTGCTTCCGCTGCTGTCTACGAACGAAAGCAAAACGAAACATCTAAACCAATACCATCAGCAAATCAAAGAATCAAAGAATACAAAGGCCTCAGTGACCACTTTAGATCAAATTAAGGAGGCAGCAAACCAATCTAACAATGAGAGAATTTCTGCACAAGGCAGACCCAGAAATTAAGGAGGCAGCAAATGGCCTTAGATGTACACCTGAACCATTTGAAGAAATCAGGGAACAAACACAACATGATAACTACCACCATTGGGCCCTCCAAACTGAACATATCGGATAGGACTGCATATTCTCTTTTTATGGAATCAGGACTATATACTCAACACATCTAACTATTATGCAGCGAAGGAAGTAAATCTGTGACAGACAAGTCGATCCTTGTCCCACCGACACGGAGGCATACCTCCAAGGAGAAAATTTGCACAGCCTAGTCACGCACTCTTGCTCCATGGCCTTATCTCTGATGTGGTTGCACACTCCCTCTTTGCTGAACCATTCGTATCCAATCTTCAAATCAAAGAATACAAATGCCTCAGTGACCACTGCTACGTCTTGAGCTTGCGTTGGTTTTCCTCGAAGAGGAGAGGGTGATGCAGCAAAGTGTAGCGTAAGTATTTCCCTCAGTTTTGAGAACCAAGGTATCAATCCAGTAGGAGGCTCCACAAAAGTCCCACGCACCTACACAAACAAACTGAGAACTCGCAACCAACGCAATAAAGGGGTTGTCAATTCCTTCACGGCCACTTGCAAAAGTGAGATCTAATAAAGATAGTATGATAAGATAAATATATTTTTGGTATTTTTTAAGATAGATGCAAAAAGTAAAGATGCAAATAAAGTAGATGGAAAGCAAATATGATAAGATATAGACCCGGGGGCCATAGGTTTCACTAGAGGCTTCTCTCAAGATAGCATAAGTATTACGGTGGGTGAACAAATTACTGTCGAGCAATTGATAGAAAAGTGCATAGTTATGAGATTATCTAGGCATGATCATGTATATAGGCATCACGTCCATAACAAGTAGACCGACTCTTGCCTGCATCTACTACTATTACTCCACACATCGACCGCTATCCAGCATGCATCTATAGTATTGAGTTCATAAGAACAGAGCAACGCATTAAGCAAGATGACATAATGTAGAGGGATAAACACATGCAATATGATATAAACCCCATCTTGTTATCCTCGATGGCAACAATACAATACGCCCTTTCTGTCACTGGGTAAGAACACCGCAAGATTGAACCCAAAGCTAAGCACTTCTCCCATGGCAAGAAAGACCAATCTAATAGGCCAAACCAAACTGATAATTCAAAGAGACTTGCAAATATAACTCAATCATACATAAAAGAATTCAGAGAAGATTCAAATATTATTCATAGATAAACTTGATCATAAACCCACAATTCATCGGATCTTGACAAACACACCGCAAAAAGAGTTTACATCGAATAGATCTCCACAAGAGAGGGGGAGAACATTGTATTGAGATCCAAAAAGAGAGAAGAAGCCACCTAGCTAGTAACTATGGACCCGTAGGTCTGTGGTAAACTACTCACAACTCATCGGAGGGGCAAGGATGTTGATGTAGAGGCCCTCCGTGGTTCCTTCCCCCTCCTGCAGAGTGCCGGCAAGGGCTCCAAGATGGGATCTCGCTGATACAGAAGGTTACGGCGGTGGAAATTGTGTTTCGTGGTGCTCCTAGATGTTTTCGGGGTACGTAGGTATATATAGGAGGAAGAAGTACGTCGGTGGCCGCCCGAGGGGCCCACGAGACACGGGGGCGCGCCCTCCTATCTCGTGGGGCCCTCGGAGCTTTCTTGACTTGCACTCCAGGCTCTCCGAATCAGATTTGTTCCAAAAATAACGCTCCCGAAGGTTTCATTCCGTTTGGACTCCGTTTGATATTCCTTTTCTTCGAAATACTGAAATAGGCAAAAAAACAGCAATATGGGCTGGGCCTCCGGTTAGTAGGTTAGTCCCAAAAATGATATAAATGTGTAAAGTAAAGCCCATAAACATCCAAAAGGGGTAATATAATAGCATGGAACAATCAAAAATTATAGATACATTGGAGACGTATGAAGCATCCCCAAGCTTAATTCCTGCTCGTCCTCGAGTAGGTAAATGATAAAAAAGAAATTTTTGATGTGGAATGCTACCTAGCATAATTCATAATGTAATTTTCTTTATTGTGGCATGAACGTTCAGATCCAAATGAATACAAAATAAAAGTTCATATTGACATAAGAAATAGTAATACTTCAAGCATACTAATCAAAGTAATCATGTCTTCTCAAAATAACATGGCTAAAGAAAGTTATCCCTACAAAATCATATAGTCTGGCTATGCTCTATCTTCATCACACAAAGTATTTTATCATGCACAACCCTGATGACAAGCCAAGCAATTCTTTCATACTTTAATAATCTCAAACTTTTTCAACTTTCACACAATACATGAGCGTGAGCCATGGACATAGCACTATATGTGGAATAGAATGGTGGTTGTGGAGAAGACAAAAAGGAGAAGATAGTCTCACATCAACTAGGCGTATCAACGGGCTATGGAGATGCCCATTGATAGATATCAATGTGAGTGAGTAGCGATTGCCATGCAACGGATGCACTAGAGCTATAAATATATGAAAGCTCAACAAAAGAAACTAAGTGGGGTGCATCCAACTTGCTTGCTCACGAAGACCTAGGGCACTTTTGAGGAAGCCCATCATTGGAATATACAAGCCAAGTTCTATAATGAAAAATTCCCACTAGTATATGAAAGTGACAACATATGAGACTCTCTATCATGAAGATCATGGTGCTATTTTGAAGCACAACTGTGGAAAAAGAGATAGTAGCATTGTCCCTTCTCTCTTTTTCTCTCATTTTTTCCTTTTCTTTTTTCTCTTTTTCTTTTTTTTTCTTTGGCCTTCTTTTTTTCTTTTTGGCCTTTCTCTTTTTTTTGTAAAGTCCGAAGTCTCATCCCGACTTGTGGGGGAATCATAGTCTTCATCATCCTTTCCTCACTAGGACAATGCTCTAATAATGAAGATCATCACACTTTTATGGATTTACAACTCAAAGCTAGAACAAGATATGACTCTATATGAATGCCTCCGGCGGTGCACCGGGATATGCAATGAATCAAGAGTGACATGTATGAAAATTATGAAGGTGGCCTTGCCACAAATACAATGTCAACTACATGATCATGCAAAAAGCAATATGACAAAAGTAATGTGTGTCATATGAACGGAACGGTGGAAAGTTGCATGGCAATATATCTCGGAATGGCTATGGAAATGCCATAATAGGTAGGTACGGTGGCTGTTTTGAGGAAGGAGTAAGGTGGGTGTATGGTACCGGCGAAAGTTGCACGATACAAGAGAGGCTAGCAATGGTGTAAGGGTGAAAGAGTACGTATAATCCATGGACTCAACATTAATCAAAAGAACTCATATACTTGTTGCAAAAATTTAGAAGTCATCAAAAACCAAAGTACTACGCGCATGCTCCTAGGGGGATAGATTGGTAGGAAAAGACCATCGCCCGTCCCCGACCGCCACTCATAAGGAAGACAATCAATAAATAAAATTGTGCTCCAACTTCATCACAAAGCGGTTCACCATACGTGCATGCTACGGGAATCACAAGCTTCAACACAAGCATTCATTAAATTCATAATCACCCAACTAGCATGACTTTAATATCACTACCTCCATATCTCAAAATAGTTATCAAGCATCAAATTGATCATAGCATCCAATTCACTTTCTATGATAGTTTTTATTATACCCAACTTGGATGCTCATCATTCTAGGACCAACTTTATGATCATAGCAAATACCATGCTGTTCTAAAAGACTCTCAAAATGATATAAGTGAAGCATGAGAGACTAGCAATTTCTTCAGAATTAAGACACCACCGTGCTCTAAAAGATATAAGTGAAGCACTAGAGCAAAAACTATCAAGCTCAAAAGATATAAGTGAAGCACATAGAGTATTCTAGCAAATTCTAATCAAATAGACTTCTCCCAAAAGGTGTGTAAAGCAATGATGATTGTGGTAAACTAAAAAGCAAAGACTAATATAATACACGACGCTCCAAGCAAAACACATATCATGTGGCGAATAAAAATATAGCTCCAAGTAAAGTTACCAATGAACAAAGACGAAAGAGGGGACGCCTTCCCGGGGCATCCAAGCTTAGGCTTTTGGCTATTCTTGAATATATTGGGGTGCCGTGGGCATCCCCAAGCTTAGGCTCTTGCCACCCTTTATTCCATAGTCCATAAAAGCTTTACCCAAAACTTGAAAACTTCACAACACAAAACTCAACAAGAAATCTTATAAGCTCCGTTAGTGAAAGAAAACAAAACCACCACATAAGGTACTGTAATGAACTCATTATTTATTTATATTGGTGTTAAACCTACTGTACTCCAACTTATTTATGGTTTATAAACTAATTTACTACCCATAGATGCATTGAAATAAGCAAACAACACACGAAAAACAGAATCTGTCAAAAACAGAACAGTCTGTAGCAATCTGTAACTAATGCAAACTTCTGGAACTCTAAAAATACTACCAAAATAGGAAGTCCTGGAAATTTTGTTTATTGAATAGCAGCAAAAAGAATCAACGCAAAATCACCTTCCCGTGATTTAACAAAATTATATTCGTGCGCGCAAAGTTTCTGTTTTCAGCAGAATCAAATCAACTATCATCGTAGGTTATCCTGTAGGTTCTACTTGGCACAAACACTAATTAAAAGATAAAAACACATCTATCCATAAGGTAGATGCAAGATTTATTACTACTCAGGAGCAAAAACTTAAAACATAAAGAAAAACTGGGTTGCCTCCCAACTAGCGCTATTGTTTAACGCCCCTAGCTAGGCATAAAAACAAAGATAGATCTAACGAGTGCCATCTTTGGCACTAGGTTCATAAATAGCACGCATGATAGATTCATAAGGTAATTTGACTTTCTTTCTTGGAAAGTGCTCCATGCCTTTCTTTAATGGAAATTGGAATTTAATGTTCCCTTCCTTCATATCAATAATCGCACCAATCGTTCTAAGGAAAGGTCTACCAAGAATAATAGGGCAAGAAAGATTGCAATCTATATTAAGAACGATAAAATCTACGGCACCAAATTTCTATTTGCAACAATAAGAACATCACTGATTCTTCCCGTAGGCTTTTTAATGGTGGAATCCGCAAGGTGCAAATTTAAAGAGCAATCATTAATTCATGGAAACCTAGAATATCACATAAAGTTTTCGGAATCGTGGAAACACTAGCACCCAAATCACACAAAGCAAAACACTCAAAATCTTTAATTCTAATCTTTATAGTAGGTTCCCACTCATCATTAAGTTTTCTAGGTACAGAAACTTCCAAATTAAGTTTTTCATCATAAGATTGCATCAAGGCATCAACAATATGTTTGGTAAAAGCTTTATTTTGACTATAAGCATTGAGGAGAATTAACAAGGGATTGGAATAAGGAAATATAACCTTTTAAAGAGCAATTATCATAATCAAATTCCTTGAACCAAGATAGTAAGTTCAATATTATTAGAAGTAGAGGATTCTCCAATTTCGCTTTTACCAATTTTAGCATCAAGATCTAAAGGCTCCGAATTTTTGGGACGCCTTCTAGGCAAAGTTGATTCATCATCACTCCCATAATCATCAAAATTCAGATTGCAAAACATAGATCTAATCGGAGACGCATCAATAACTTTAAGATCCTCATCATTATTTTCATAAAGACTAGAAGAACACGCTTTTATAAAGCTTTCTTTTTTAGCACGCAATCTAGCGGTTCTTTCCTTGCACTCGTCAATGGCTATTCTCATTACTTTGAGAGACTCATTGATATCATGCTTAGGAGAAGAAGATCCAAGTTTAAGAGAATTAACATCAAGCGAAAGTCTATCAACGTTCCTAGCCAAATCATCAACTTTGAGCAATTTTTCTTCAAGCAAGGCATTAAAATTCTTTTGAGAAATCATAAATTCTTTCACACTATTCTCAAAATCAGAGGGCATCTTATTAAAATTTCCATAAGAATTATTATAGGAATTTCCATAATTATTAAAGAGATTACTAGGGAACGGTCTAGCATTAAAATTTCCTCTATAAGCATTGTTTCCAAAACTATTCCTACCAACAAAATTCACATCCATAGATTCATTATTATTCTCAATCAAGGAAGACAAAGGCATATCATTGGGGTCAAGAGGAGTATTTTTAGTAGCAAACATCTTCATAAGTTCATCCATCTTTCCACTCAAAACATTAATTTCTTCTATAACATGCACTTTTTTACTAGAAGATCTTTTGGTGTGCCATTGAGAATAATTAGCCATAATATTATCAAGCAATTTTGTAGCATCTCCTAACGTGATTTCCATAAACGTGCCTCCCGCGGCCGAATCTAAGAGATTTCTAGAAGCAAAGTTCAAACTGGCATAATTTTTTTGTATGATCATCCATAAATTTAAACCATGAGTAGGGCAATTACGAAGCATCAATTTCATTCTTTCCCAAGATTGGGCAACATGCTCATGATCAAGTTGTTTAAAATTCATAATATCGTTCCTAAGAGTGATGATCTTAGAGGGAGGAAAATACTTAGAGATAAAAGCATCTTTGCACTTGTTCCAAGAATCAATACTATTTTTAGGCAAAGACGAAAACCGAACTTTAGCACGATCTCTAAGTGAAAAAGGAAATAACTTCAATTTAACAATATTATTATCCATATCCTTCTTCTTTTGCATATCACACAAATCAACAAAATTGTTTAGATGAGTGGCGGCATCTTCACTAGGAAGGCTGGCAAATTGATCTTTCATAACAAGATTCAGCAAAGCGGTATTGATTTCACAAGACTCAACATCATTAAGAGGAGCAATCGGAGTACTAAGGAAATCATTATTATTGGTATTCGAGAAGTCACATAACTTGGTATTATCTTGTGCCATGGCAACAAGTAATCCAACACACAAGCAAATAGAAAAACGGCAAGCGAAAAAGAGAGGAGGAGATTGGGAAAGAGAGGGCAAATAAAACGGCAAGGGTGAAGTGGGGGAGAGGAAAACGAGAGGCAAATGGCAAATAATGTAAATCCGAGGGAGATGGGTTTGTGATGGGTACTTGGTATGTCTTGACTTGAGCGAAGACCTCCCGAAGAGCGGCGCCAGAAATCCTTCTTGCTACGCCTTGAGCTTGCGTTGGTTTTCCTCAAGAGGAGAGGGTGATGCAGCAAAGTGTAGCGTAAGTATTTCCCTCAGTTTTGATAACCAAGGTATCAATCCAATGAGGAGGCTCCTCAAAAGTCCCACGCACCTACACAAACAAACGAGAACTCGCAACCAACGCAATAAAGGGGTTGTCAATCCTTCACGGCCACTTCATGTAAAGTGAGATCTAATAAAGATAGTATGATAAGATAAATATATTTTTCAGTATTTTGTAAGATAGATGCAAAAAGTAAAGATGCAAATAAAGTAGATGGAAAGCAAATATGATAAGAGATAGACACAGGGGCCATAGGTTTCACTAGAGGCTTCTCTCAAGATAGCATAAGTATTACGGTGGGTGAACAAATTCTTGTCGAGCAATTGATAGAAAAGCGCATAGTTATGAGATTATCTAGGCATGATCATGTATATAGGCATCACGTCCATAACAAGTAGACCGACTCTGCTGCATCTACTACTATTACTCCACACATCGACCGCTATCCAAAGATGCATCTAGAGTATTAAGTTCATAAGAACAGAGCAACGCATTAAGCAAGATGACATGATGTAGAGGGATAAACACATGCAATATGATATAAACCCCATCTTGTTATCCTCGATGGCAACAATACAATACGCCCTTTCTGTCACCGGGTAAGAACACCGCAAGATTGAACCCAAAGCTAAGCACTTCTCCCATGGCAAGAAAGACCAATCTAGTAGGCCAAACCAAACTGATAATTCGAAGAGACTTGCAAAGATAACTTCATCATACATAAAAGAATTCACAGAAGATTCAAATATTATTTGTCGGTGTACTAAAGTAGGGGTACCTTAGTACCCCGAACTTGTGCACGGGCAGTCGCAGCACTCACCACGGCAAGGCTTGCCGGGCGTCCGCCAAAGCCTCCCCCATGCTTTGTTACTGCCATTCAAGAACAAAGTGCTAACCAAGAGGACGAAGGCCCCGGCAAGAGGAGCTTGCCGGGAAGGCCAACCAAGTATCACGAGATATACAAGACAGAAGACCGAGACCCCGGCAAGCGGAGCTTGCCGGGAAGGCCGTTCCAGGCTCAAGTTGACATCAACCGTGCAAGGCCCTGGCGAGAGGAGCTCGCCAGGAAGACTAGAAGATTGCATCATAGGAGACACGCCTCGGCGCTACATGTGTCCCGGCGAGGGCCCGGGGAGCTACAAATTACGGAGCCCGCGAGCCTCCGGCCCGACAGATCAAGACCCGGCAAGGTATTTGCGGAAGCGCCTGCAGTGTGCTCAAGCGCTCCAGCTCATCGCCCACGCCGCCTACAGGGCCTTTCCAGGACGCGTGGCGGTGGTCTGTGCAACTGGGGACACGGTGGCACTTCACGGTGATGGATCCATCGCCGTGGCGACGGAGACGCAAGGGCGGGAGCTTTTGGGGTCGACGGCGACGGGCATTAAATGCCCTTGTCCCCTCTCACAAAAGTAGGTAGAAACCACTGTTCATGCAATCGTAGCTTCACCGTTCCCGACTGCTCCAACTACCACCTCTTTTACTTTTTACCCCTTTCTCCTCGTTGACACTGTCGGTGACCCTTGCACTATAAAAGGAGGCCCATGCACAACGTGGAGGGGTTCAATCCTTGCAACTCTCGCTCGGGGTAGCTGCTCAGAGCTCTTCAAGCTCCCGAGCTCAATACAAACACAAAGCAGCAGAGGAGTCTTATCTCTCGGAGAGCTCCGGCCGGGTAAAATCCGCCCAGCGTGCTCGCCTCGATCTGCTCTCTGTGCCTCCTCCGCCTCGTCCGCACTCACGAAGGGCCCCTGCCCCATAGGTGCCCGCGGGCGGCAGGGTTCCCCGCATCTTTAGGCGCGCCCGGTAGGGGCGTCGAGGTTGTGCGGATCTGATCCGGCGTCAGCTGGGCGCCACCATCAACCTCTCCAATTTCATCAAGAACTTCATCAACAATTGCGCCATGGCCCAAGAAGAAGGCTTGGGATGCGAGTTCGTCTGCGTCTCTTCCGCCGCCACCGAGCCAGCGGTGGGCGGAGGAGACGCCGACGGAAGGGGTCACCGGCGAGGACACTCGCCGCGCCACCAGTCCAAGGACAAAGGCGGATGACCGCGCCGATCTCCGTGGACATTCCACGTCCATCTCGGCGACGACAACCCAGCGGCGCCACACCACGGGAGGTGGTACCCGCTTTCTTGGGCAGGACACGCCGGAGGCTCGCGGGATGCTCGGACCAACGTCCGACACGCAGCAAAGCGAAGGCGCCGGCAGATCTGCTCCTTCTAACACTTTGTTAGAAGTCCGAGCCTACCCGTTCCTCGCATCGCCGCGCTCCGCTCCCTCCACTCCGGCTGAAGCTCTCATAAGGGCACAACTTCTCTCGACTTCCCTCCGGCGGCGACAAGGCCAAGACGGAGGGCTACCATCAAGACTGGTCACCTTCGCCAACAACGACCCTTCACACGGCCGGCGCGACCTCGCGGCCGCGTAAGCCGAGAAGATGAAGGCCAACGGCGACAAGACCGCCGGGTGCAACCACCGAGCACTCCCAGCTGTAGAAGCAAAAACGCCGTCCCGCTGAATAACGCCGACAGCGGCTCCACGGCGTCGTCGGATCCAGCGAGCCCGTCGGGACTAACGCCAGTCCTCGGCGACCGGCGACAAGAAGACGCTTCGGACCACGATCGGCGCCGCCGAGAAGCTCGGCGACAATCGAACAGAGAGCTGAAACGCCGTCGACACGCACACGCCCGGTGAACTGGCGCGACTTGCCAGACTGTGCAGCGCTGCCCTGCGTTCACCCGCGAAGCCGCGCGTGTCGATGGCCAAAGATGAAGAACTTCAAGCCCGACGCATCGAGAAGTACGACGGCAAGACGCACCTCGGAGTTCCTCGGTGTCTACACCATCGCGGTGCGAGCTGCCGGGCGCGACGACAAGATTCGGCGAACTATTTCCGCTTCGTGCTTAAGCGAGCGTTCGCTCTTGGCTTATGCACTTGCCGGAAGGCTCCATTTCTTCTTGGGCCGACCTTTGCCATCGGTTTGTTGGCGCCTTCACCGGGCGACCACAAACCCCACGACCAGAGAGCGATCTCCACATTTTGGCCCGAAGGAAGGAGAATCCTGCGCAAATATATCCAACGCTTGACCGTGTGCAAAGACAATATCCTCGATGTCCACCTGCGCGGTTATCGGCGCGTTCCACCGTAACGTCGCGTAACCGCGCATGCGTGAAGAGATGGCGATGACCAAGATTCGGGATGTCGCGAGCTCTACGCTCTGGCGGACAAGTCGCCGCTGAAGAGGGAGAGACTCCGGGGAGGATGCCGCCAGGAGGAAGCGATAGCGACGACACCGCCCGACAAGCGAGCCGCGCGACGAACAACCAAGGAAGAATAAGAAAGAGGTGCTTGCCGTCGAGAAGTCCGCAAGGAGGCTCCCGCCAAGCAAGCGCAGGGTTGCTTCTCCGCAAGGAACTCGCCTCGTGGCGGCAGCCGACAAGCGGGGCGCCTCCGACAAGCAATACTGCAAAATCCACCACACCAAGGGCCACGATCTCACCAACTGCAAGCGCGTCGAGTACCTCGTCGAGCAGCAAAAAGCTGAGTACGAGAGGCGCGACAAGGAGAAGGCCCAAGGCGGAGGAGGAGAACTGAGCAAGAAGCGGCCGTTCAATGGCCGGGGAGGACGTCGCGACAAGGCTAAGCAGCGGCAAGGCGATCGACCTCCCCGGGGCCGCGACAAAGATGAAGAAGATGACGACGAAGAAATGGAGGATGAGGATGACAGTGAGCAGGAGTTCCAGAAGGCCACGGAAGTCCTGTGAAGAAGACGAAGACCAAGTCCGGCAAGTGCTCTGGTGCCTGCTCCGGCAAGCACACTTCTCCGGAGTGCTGCACCGCCGTCGAGGGCGTACCATCGAGCTCCGGCAACAGACTAAGCCCAGCAAGAACAGCTCTGGCGCATGCTCCGGCAAGCGCACCTCTCCGGAGTGCTGCGCCGCCGTCGAGGACGTGCCATCGAGCTCCACCTGCCAGTAGGGCAAGGAAAGCAGCAAGAACAGCTCTGGCGCCTACTCCGGCAAGCGCACCTCTCCGGAGTGCTGTGCCGCCGTCGAGGACGTGCCATCGAGCTCCGCCAGCCAGTTTCAAACTTTTGAGTTGTATTCTCGAAATTTCGTACCTTGTATGGAGAACTCATGCGCATGGGGGTCGAGTCGTGGCTAAGTTGCACCCCGATCATTTCGAGTCCGCTCAACGATGAAGGCGCACCGCAACCAGCCCGACAAGTTCTCCTGCCGGAGGCAACACCGCCAATGGGTCATTGATGTTCCGCACTCGGCGAGTGTGTTTACTGCCGGCAGTTCCACAAAGCGTAAGGGTGGAAGCGTATAAGGGATGAAATCAGGGGAGAAGTGCGGCCTTGCCGGATCGCAGAAGATAAAAAAGCTAAGTCGTCCAAGCTTTTGTGCAAAGCACTCCTTAGTTCCATGCTCTTTTTTATGTTATATCCTCGTGCGTTAGTCCTTTGTACGCAAAAACACAGGCGCTGAGGAGCCTGCCGTGGATAGCCGCACCCTTACATTGCTTCGAGCACACTCAACGAGTTAAAAGTGAGTTCGCGACAAGCTTCGCGCCCTTGTTTCGTTTTTGAGTCCGCCGACAAGCTAAGTGCGTCGCGACTAGACGCTGCAAGGTTGCTTGCGGAAGCAACACCAGCCAGCCGGCTGCGATGTTCCGCACTCAGCAAGTGTGTTAAGCACCGCAAGTTCCTAGAAGCGTGGGGTGAAAGCGCACAAAGGGTGTAAAGTAGAGGGTGTAACGTGGCAAGCCTTGCCGTAAGATGTCCTTCGTATGAGAGACTTGTCGCGAGAGGAGCCAAGTCGTGGTCCAGCTAACGCCCTTGCCTTGTTTCCGAGTCCGCTTTCGGCAAACACAAGCGCTGCTGCACTGCCCGCAAAGGTTACTGCCGAAGCAACACCCGCCAATGGCTCTTGATATTCCGTTTTCGACAAGCGTGTTCGCCGGCAGTTCTCCCGAGAACGTGAGTGCAAACATACGAAGGGCAAAGCGCGCATCGTATTGCGAGTTACAGATAAGATTTATATACATATACGTAAATGATGAAGGCATTGCAGATCTATCTCAAATTGTTTTCATGGCTGAACTTACAACAACAAGGAGAAACCGGAAGGGCACTCCAAAGACTTGGATTTTGGCGGAGCCGGCAGATCGCTGGGCTGCGAGCGCCAAGATTCGTCTCCCGCAAGCCGGCGTCATTGAGGCTGCGAGTGCCGAGATTCGCCTCAATGAGCCGAGTTCTTTGGGGCTACGATATCGATAAGTTTTCATCCTCGTCATGCATCCTCTCATGGACCGGGAAAGCGGGCTGCGTCTTTGAACGAGCGTGACTTGTAAAACCCATACGCGGAGGAGCCAAGTCGCGGCCCAGTTGCGCCTTTGGTTTGTTTTCGAGCACGCTCAAACGGTTAAAATGAGCGCGACAAGTCTCGCGCCCTTGTTACGTTTTCGAGTATGCTCAACAAACACAAGTCTTGCTGCAATCGCTCCGCGAGGTTGCTTGCCGGAAGCAACACCAGCCAGCGGGCTGCTGATGTCCCGCACTCAGCAAGCGTGTTCGCGCCGGCAAGCTCCCCGAGAGCATAGGATAGGAGCATACAAGGCACAAAGTCAAGACTCGGTCCGGCAAGCTTTCCCCCCTTTTCATTAAAAACGTCCTAGATTAATACAAGTCCATAGAGGATGAAAAACATGATAGAGAGGATTACAAGTTTTTGAATGCAACTAAGGCCCGAGGGCTTACAAATTAAAAGATAAGATGCCCGTAATCCTTCTCCTGTTTCCCTGTTCAGGAGGTAGGTCAAGGAGCCCCCGGCAAGAGAAGCTTGCCGGGGAAGGAGGCCCCGGCAAGAAAAGCTTGTCGGGGAAGGGCAAAGGGCGCCTAGGAGGCGTGGCGGTGGCGCCATCGCGCTGCTGGGTGGCGTGCCCCGAGAGCTTGGCGGAGACGGAGGCGCCGGAGGCGAGCTTGAAGACGGGTGGCGGGGCGTCGGCCTGCTGTCGAGGGCACCTCGCCTCGTACTCGACATGACGGCCTTGCCGCCACCCCTCTTCCTCTTCCGCAGCCTCCCTCGCCACCGCCCAAG
This sequence comes from Aegilops speltoides, assembly GCA_021437245.1. Taxonomy (NCBI): domain Eukaryota; kingdom Viridiplantae; phylum Streptophyta; class Magnoliopsida; order Poales; family Poaceae; genus Aegilops; species Aegilops speltoides. The sequence continues at coordinate 269,714,916 of CM038146.1, forward strand.
GAGACGGCCCGGAGTTCGAAGGCGGCGATCCGGATTACGGGTCGCCGGTGGCCTTGAGGCAGCGGTGTCCGACGCCTAGTCGGACCCGCCATCCCCCTCGTCGCCGCTGTCGCTCCCCTCCTCGTCACTCTCGCTCGAGGAGGGACCTTCGCTATCGGAGGAGCTGTCCACGCAGCATCTCACCCGGGTCCCGTAGTCCCCGAAGACCTTGACGGCGAGAAGGTCGCCCTCCATTAACTTGAAATGGAGGGTAAACCCCGCCGTCAAGCTGTGGATCCGGGCGAACGTCTTCCACCCTCGGTCGAAGAACATCACGCCGGGGGCTGGGGACACGACACTCACTCGAGTGCCGCTGATCCCACAGCCCCTCATGCGCAGCTCCATCATCTCGGGCGGATCCGGCTCCATCGCGCTGGCAAACGGGGCCGGCAGCCGGAGGCGCCGACGAGGCGCTCGGCGCAGCTTGATGAAGAACTCCCAGGGATCGTCTCCAGTATGGACCGCCTCGTGGATAGGAGACGTCGGGGGAGACGGGGAGGCGACGCCACGACCGCCTCTCCCGACCGCCGCCCCACGCCCTCGGCCTCGTCCGCGGCCTCGCCCCTACCTCTCCCCTCGTGGCGGCCCGCCGCCACGGGTCTTGATAGGGGAGGTCGCTACTGAGGCGACCCTCGCCGCCACCATGGAAGAGCTAGGATTCCCTCCTTCCATGGCGGCAAGAAGAATGTAAGTCAAGACGAAGGGAGAAGAGAAAGTGTGAGATCGTTCGCCCCCTTCCGCCCTTTTAAAGGGCGAGGTGGGCTCAACCGCCCTACCGACCAATCAGGGAGGCGAGGAGGCAGAGGAGCGGGCCGACTCGTCGTCTTCGCCCGTGGACGGCTCGGTCTCCCACCTTCGCCGCCCGACCCCGTGCATGAGGGCAGCGTGGCGGCGGGCCGAGCGACGGGTGAAGCGACCTCGCCCTGCGCCACGATCACGGGAGTGGATGCCTTAAAGACCGCACCCACCGCCCACGTCTCCCACGACGCCGCAATCGACGCGTGCCGTTGCAAGGGAGCGCGGTGGGCGCGGAGCCCGATCTGTCGCGACCCAGCCACGCGTGCGTGCAGATGCCTTTTTGGCCTGGCCCAACAACGCTCGGCACCGTGTATGGCCCAGCCTGTGGGCTCTGTCGGTGTACTAAAGTAGGGGTACCTTAGTACCCGAACTTGTCTGCACGGGCAACAGAAGACTCACCACGGCAAGGCTTGCCGGGCGTCATAAAAGCCTCCCCATGCTTTGTTACTGCCATTCAAGAACAAAGTGCTAACCAAGAGGACGAAGGCCCCGGCAAGAGGAGCTTGCCGGGAAGGCCAACTGAAGTATGCGAGATATACAAGACAGAAGACCGAGACCCCGGCAAGCGGAGCTTGCCGGGAAGGCCGTTCCAGGCTCAAGTTGACATCAACCGCGCAAGGCCCTGGCGAGAGGAGCTCGCCAGGAAGACTAGAAGATTGCATCATAGGAGACACGCCTCGGCGCTACATGCGTCCCGGCGAGGGCCCGGGGAGCTACAAGTTAAGGAGCCCGACGAGCCTCCGGGCCCGACAGGATCAAGACCCCGGCAAGGTATTTGCCGGAAGCTGCGCTGTGTGCCTGCGCTCCAGCTCATCGGCCCACGCGTCGCCCTGGGGCCTTTCCAGGGACGCGTGGCCGGTGGCTGTGCAGCCTGGGGGACACGGTGGCACTTCACGGTGATGGATCCATCGCCGTGGCGGACGGAGACGCAAGGGCGGGAGCTTTTGGGGTCGACGGCGACGGGCATTAAATGCCCTTGTCCCCCTCTGTCAAAAGTAGGTAGAAACCACTGTTCATGCACTGTAGCTTCACTGTTCCCGCACTGTTCCAACTACCACCTCTTTTACTTTTTTACCCCTTTCTCCTACGTTGACACCTGTCGGTGACCCCTTGCACTATAAAAGGAGGCCCATGCACAACGTGGAGGGGGTTCGAATCCTTTGCAACTCTCGCGCTCGGGGTAGCTGCTACTGTAGCTCTTCAAGCTCCCGAGCTCAATACAAACACAAAGCAGCAGTAGGAGTCTTATCTCTCCGGAGAGCTCCGAAGCTGGGTAAAATCCGCCCGCGTGCTCGCCTCGATCTGCTCTCTGTGCCTCCTCCGCCCTCGTACCGCACTCACGAAGGGGCCCCGGCCCCATAGGTGCCCGCGGCGGGCAGGGTTCCCCCCGGCATTATTCATAGATAAACTTGATCATAAACCCACAATTCATCGGATCTCGACAAACACACCGCAAAAATAGTTTACATCGAATAGATCTCCACAAGAGAGGGGAGAACATTGTATTGAGATCCAAAAAGAGAGAAGAAGCCATCTAGCTAATAACTATGGACCCGTGGGTGCAGGTAAACTACTCACAACTCATCGGAGGGGCAAGGATGTTGATGTAGAGGCCCTCCGTGGTTGCTTCCCCTCTGGCGAGGTGCCGACAAGGGCTCCAAGATGGGATCTCGCGGATCTGAAGGTTACTGGCGGTGGAAATTGTGTTTCGTGGTGCTCCCGGATGTTATCGAGTGCGTGGGTATATATAGGAGGAAGAAGTACGTCGGTGGCCGAGGGGCCCACGAGACAGGGCCCTCCTATCTCGTGGGGCCCTCGAGCTTTCTTGACTTGCACTCCGTGCTCTCCGGATCAGATTTGTTCCAAAATAACGCTCCGAAGGTTTCATTCCATTTGGACTCCGTTTGATATTCCTTTTCTTGAAATCTTTGAAATAGGCAAAAAAACAATATGGGTTGGGCCTCCAGTTAGTAGGTTAGTCCCAAAAATGATATAAATGTGTAAAATAAAGCCCATAAACATCCAAAAGGGGTAATATAATAGCATGGAACAATCAAAAATTATAGATACGTTGGAGACATATCAACCACTTTAGATCAAATTGCATTGCTAGAGGCTATACAATTGATGGGACAAAGTGGCACCCCTGCAACCGGCGCCCTCATCGATGAGACAAAGTGGGGGTGAGAGAGAGGATTTAGAGGCAAACCTGAACCTTCTCGAGCTCTTGCTCCTGCTGCTCTAGTCGGCAACCCTCCCTCAACCGCTGACCCCATCCGCATCAGCCGCTCCACCCACCCCTACTGACTCGCCAAGGCCTTCTTCCTTTCCCTGACCTAGGAGAGTCGTGCGGCAGCAGCGGCCACGAACGAGGGAGGGAGGGGACTGGTGGAAGTAGTGACGTGGGAGGGAGAAGGGAGGAGGAAAGAGAAGAAGGTGCTCGCGCGATGACACTGCGAGGAGGAGGCGCCATCAGGTTGGGAAGCCCTCCTGACCACCCCAACTTGAAGACCCGCACTCCCTCCGACGGCGACGAACTACACGCGAGCGATGGGAAGGCAAGGAGGAGAAAGAGGCGAGGTGGTGGAGGAGCAGCAGTAGGCGGCAGGGCTCCTAGGGCAAAGGCCACGGCGACGAGGGAGGAGAGCGAGGGAGCGAGGCGGCAGACGAGGGAAGGAGGAGGAGGGACCAGTGAGGGGCGCGGAGGATGTGGATTGGGGCTAGGGTTGGCGAGGTTGCCCAATGGGCTCTGCGGGCAGGAGGGAGGAATAGCAGGCGGCGGCGAGGCTCCGGGGCGGAGGCCGTGGCGAGGCGAGGAGGAGGGATGAAGGAGGCGGGAGAGGTTGTGGGGATCGAGGGGAAATAGGGCTAGGGTTTAGGTGGTGGCTGGTGAGGGAGTGGGACGAGACGAGGACGGATTGGCCGCAGGATGCGGGGTGGGGATTGGCCAAAACCTCATGCACGCGGGCATGGCCAACTGTAACGCCCTCTATGCGGCTATATCTTCCACGTGTCGAAGCACGACTTAGAGGCATAACCGCATTGAAAGCAATGTCGCAAGTGAGGTAATCTTCACACAACCCATGTAATACATAAGGGGAAAAGATACATAGTTGGCTTACAATCGCCACTTCACACAATTACATGAATAAAGCATTACATCATCCAGATACAATCAAGGTCCGACTACGGAACCAAAATAAAAGAAGAACCCCAAATGCGACAAAGGTCCACGATCGACCCCAACTGGGCTCCATTACTGATCAACTAGAACGAAATAACACAAAGGGCCAGATCTTCATCGAGCTCCTCCTTGAGCTTGGTTGCGTCACACCGCCGGTAACATAGGCACCCGCAAACTGGTTTTGGAAGTATCCGGTGAGCCACGGGACTCAAAGAATCTCGCACCCGCGAGATCAAGACTATTTAAGCTCATGGGTAAGGTAAAGGCATGAGGTGGAGCCGCCGCAGTTTACTAGCATATATGGTGGCTAACATACGCAAATGAGAGCGAGAAGAGAAGGCAAAGCACGGTCGATAAAAGTATGATCAAGAAGTGATCCTATAGCAACCTACATCAAGCATAACTCCAACACGTGTTCACTTCCTGGACTCCGAGAAGGGACCATCACGTTACACACGCCGTTGATGTATTTTAATTAAGGTCAACTTCGGGTTTTCTACAACCGGACGTTAACAAATTCCCATCTGCCACATAACCGCAGGCACGGCTCTCGAAAGTTTAAATCCTGCGCAGGGTGTCCCAACTTAGCCCATGACAAGCTCTCACGGTCAATCGGAGGAATAGACCTCCACCCGAGACACTCCGATCGGACTCGGTATCCCGGTACAACAAGACATTTCGACAGGTAAAACTAAACCAAAGAACACCGCCGAATGTGCCGACAAATCCCGATAGGAGCTGCACATATCTCTTTCTCGGGGCACACTCGGATGAGTCTAGCTACGAGTAAAACCAACCCTCAAGTTTCCTCGAGGTGGCCCATGAGAATTTCGGTTCGGACCAACACTCGAGGAGCACCGCCCGAGGGGTTAAAATAAAGATGACCCTTGAGTCTGTAGAACCCAAGGGAAGGTGGTAGGTTGTTAGTGCAAATGGTAAAACCAATGTTGGGCATTCTTGGAGGAGCTTTACTTAAGGCGAATCGTCAAGGGGTTCCCATTATAGCCCAACCGTAAGAAACGCAAAAATCGGGAACATAACACCGATATGACGGAAACTAGGGCGGCAAGAGTGGAACAAAACACCGGGCATAAGGCCGAGCCTTCCACCCTTTACCAAGTATATAGATGCATTAATTAAATAAGATATATTGTGATATCCCAACATAAACCCTGCCCACCATGGAGCAATCTTCAACTTCACTGCGCAGCTAGCAACGCTATAAGAGGGGCTGAGCAAAGCGGTAACATAGCCAAACAACGGTTTGCTAGGAATGGTGTCAAAGGTTAGAGGTTCATGGCAATTTGGGAGGCTGACAAGCAAATGGTAGGCATCGTAGCATTGGCATAGCAAAAGAGCGAGCAAACTAGCATAGCAAAGATAGTAGTGATTTCGAGGGTATGATCATCTTGCCTGAAATCCCGCAAGGAAGAAGAACGAGTCCATGAAGAAGACAAACGGACGTAGTCGAACGAATCCTCACAACTCCGGAATGAAACCGAAGCTAACGAGAGAAGCAACCCGGAAAGAAACAAACAACATAGTAAACACACAAGCATAAGCATGTCATGATGCGCAAACAAGTATGATGCATGTCCGGTTTAATGAGGCATGGCATGGCATGGCAAAGTGCAACAAACAACACTACCAATTAAGTGGAGCTCATTATGCAACGAGTTGCATATTGATGGAACACCACATTCAAGTATTTAGTTCGCTCTCGTTTAGGTACACAACAATGTTAAATGTTGTTAAACATGGCAAGAGGTGGAGCATAACAAAACTAACAATTTAGGCAAGTTTAAATGAGGCCGGAAATAACAAACAAAAAATCCGGAAAATCCCCATGTTATTTAGCAATTTAATGCAACAACAATTTTAAACATTTTAATTGTTATAATCATGATGCGGATGACATATGCAAGTCTTATGCAATTTTTATGAAAACGTTAACATGAGCATGTTATGAAGCATTTGTCGCCATGGCGGAACAAAATGGGTGCCACGGCGGCGAAACGAAAAGGGTGCCACGGCGGCGAAACGGAAATGGTGCCACGGCAACATTCCGGTGACCCGACAACTCCTCGAGATGTCGGTGCAAAAGAAAGTGTGGGTGAGCGTGTGATGCAAAAGATGGTGGGGTGATCCCGGATACCGGGTTCCCACGTGTCGGTGGCATGGCAAAAGAGGGGCGTCGCAAGGACAATTCGATCACGGTGCAAAACTCGAGCATCTCATACCACATGCATTCGTTCACGGGCGTCGTCTCGGTGGTATACCTTTGAAGCGTGCATTTTCGAAGCGGTTCGAGTCGTCGAGGGAAGTAGTCGTTCACGGGTCGTCGTGGGAAATAGTTGTACTCGTGTCGTAGTGGGAAGTAGTGGTACACGGCGGCGGCGGTAGTTGTTCACGGACGTCGTGGAAGTAGTCGTACATGTCGGCGGTAGTTGTTCTAGGCAGGAAACAGATAGTTGTACACGGGTCTTGGCGTCGAGGTACTTATGTTCCAAAACAGAGCAACACCAAAAGGCCTCGGTCTTGTCGCAGCAGAGGAGGCGGCTTCTTTCGGAGAGGTGCGGCGAGGGGAACCGCATGGAGGCGCGAGGGAAGGCGTGGCAGCGAATCGGGTCGGAGGCGAGCACGAGATGGCATCACGGAGGGTGCAACAGGCGGCGGGGCGCCGGGGCTCATGGCAGCATGGACGGACAGAGGCGCTGGGCGGAGGTGGAGGCACGGCGAGGTCGCGAGGTGGAGGAGGACGCGGCAAAGCAGTCGAACTCCTGCTTGAGGAAGGCGGCGCAAAGGCGTCGGGAGCCCTTTCCGGCGATGTTGGCGGGAAGGACGACGGAGGGAGGCGCAGGGCGGTCCGGGCGCGTGAGGGAGGAGGCTGGGTCTGGTCGTGGCGAGGCAGAGGAGGGCACGGGGCCGCCGGAGTTGGGGTCCTCGGCCGCTGGGTGCGAGGAGCCGGGCGGCGGCTCGCTGTCAGGCGGCCGCTATGGCCGACGGCGACGCAAGGAAGAAGGAGGGTCGAGGCGAGTTGGGGACGAGGCCGACGAGCGAGACGGGAGAAGGCGTCGGCGCGGGCGCCATGGGAGGAGGGCAAGGGATCGGGCGAAGATGGGGATCGAGCGAGAGATGCGAGCGCAGAGGAGGGAGATGGAATCGGCCGAGCGAGGCGTTCTGGCGCAAGGGAAGGGATCGGGAGCGATCGGGATCGGGAAGTTTGGACCGGTCGGGCTAGGGTTAGGAGGGGCGCCAGCTGGGCTAAGATGCAAATGGGCCGGCCTGGGAGGCCGATGCCCAGTGGTTGCTTCGCTATTTGGGCTGCTCTGCTTCCTTTTTTTTCCTTTTTCGTTTTTCTTCAGACAGAAAACAAAAGGAAAAACAGAGGGGAATTTGGGAGGATTTAGAGAGATGTGACAAAATTCTCAAGGTCCTGAATTTGCGTAGTATTCAATAAAGCTGAATTGGGAAATGTTAAAGGCCAAAAAATATTCCAAGTTTGAATTAGGTTCCAACTTGAAGCATTTTTTTATCCCAACCAAACCAGCTCCAAAATAGGTGAAACTTGGCAGGGAGGTGAGTGGCATGATGCTTGAATTGTGAGGAAGAGATGAACATTAAAGGAGGAGTGAAAAAATGGTACTTGCCAAATAGAAGCAAGAGAAGGAGGGGAGGGGTGATACAAGGGGTGATCATGCATGAAACACACAATGCACATGATGAGCATGATGAAATGCAACATGATGCAAGGATGAATGCAACGAACAAAACAAATCACACGACGAATCTCGGAATAGCTGGAAGTCTTCTGGAGCGTCGGTCTCGGGGCGTTACACCAACCCAGCCAACAAGCATGCGAGATGAGCCCACTCGTCATTGGCTAGTCAAAACAACTGTCAGATGAAAATCAGGTTTGACTGTGAGGTGAAGATCTGACGGTCCAACCATGCGAGAAGGCTAGATCTGACGGCCGACGAAGGAACCAATCGGGGGAGCCTTGTCCTTGCGAGTTGGCCAGCCTCATTATTGTTTTAAATGGCGAGATAGAGGTACATGGGCCTTGGCCCAAGTCATGCACGCAAGCATGGTCCGGATGATCTTGATGATGATCCAAATGACCCGGGCTCCTAGGGTCCGGATGATCCGGGCGGGCGTCCGGATCATCCGGCTGTGTCGTAGCCGCCGTCGTGGGGCGGGATGTCCGGTTGGGGGTCCGGATGTCCGGGCGTGTCTGGATGATCCGGGTGCTGGTGCAAATGATCCGGCTTTATTCAAGGAGGCTGCTGTACTCCTCTGCTTGTAGTTTGGTTCGTCCGGCTGGGGGTCTGGATCATCCGGGACTTTGTTTGGATCATCCGGGCAGCCTCTGGCTGGCCTCATTTTCTCTTCATCTTCGCATTTGCTTTCCTCCCTCGTTCGTACTTGCTCCTTAGCTTCTCCATGACTAGTTACTTGGTACCTGATTATGCAAAGTGTCTCTGCTTGATGTAGTAGCCATGTCTCATGTGCTTCGAAAGGGAGTTGCGAGAGGAGAGATGTCACCTCGGTCTCAAGAGCTCTTGCACGTGCACGTGTCATCGGTCCACTTGGCACTTGGGGAGACGAAGGTAGGTCCATGGGGATGACCTTAGGATGCTCCGCATCACAATCTAAGGTTTGATACAAAAAACGAACAAAATGGAAGACTTAGGGTTTGGAGATGAGATGGTGTTGGTGAAGATGTTGATGAAGATGATGTTCCCCATGATGAACGGAGTGTTGGTGATGGTGAAGACTTCAATTTCCCCCTCCCAGAAGGAAGTTTCCCTGGCAGAATCGCTCCGCCGGAGAGCAAAAGTGCTTGCCCAAGTTCCACATCGCAGACAACAACAAACAGTTCCGAGGATTTTCTGTGATTTTTCTAGGGCAAAACAGAATTTACAGCCGAATGACGCCGACAGATGAGTCCCCAGGGGCCCACACGGCCAGACGCGTGCCACAGGGGGTTGCGCCACCAGGGCATGCGGGGTCCTGATGGGTCCCCTCTGGCCCATGCTTGCTCCATAAATCTTTATGTGCTCCGAAATAATTCGTCAAAAATCCACGCTACATTTTTAGTCCCGGAGATTTGCCTTTCCTTTTGTTGCATTTTACGTCTAGAATTCCAACTGTCTGACAATTTCTCTCTCTTTGTATTCCTTGCATTTTAAAGGAGAAAATGCATTAGAATTGCACCATATTGTGAAATATATTATTCGAAATAGGATAAATTATAGTAGGAAATAATGATGCAAAATGAACATAGCAGAGATCTTTTAGAAATACCCTCACATTCCCTCAACCATACAGGAAGCTATCCTCTCTATAATTTGTTGGTAGGCAACCGCCTGAAAGTTCACCGAAGGAATCCTCATGCAGCCTCGTCTCCCGCGTCGTCGACATGCCAGGTCGTGCCGCTGCACAACTGTCGCCGTCTCGCGCCGCTGCTCCACTGTATGCCCGTCTCGTGCAAGTCTGACCGCACCACCATGATGACTCGGGCCTACGCCCCACTATTGGCCCGCGCCATCCCGCCTCTCCACGTGCCCACGCCGTCCAGCCGTTGGTCGTCCCGCCTCCCAACGCGGCCACGCCATGCCTCCCCGCGTCGCCGCCGCTAGGAGCTCACCACGGATCACCCAACTCACGGAAGTGGATCCTCTGACTTGCAGGAGGGAGGTCAGGGTGATACAGTATCCTCCTTTAGTAAAACAAAGAAGGCAAGTCAGAGACCTAGCACGATGAACAAACTACTGTAGACAGCCAACTACTGTAGACAGCCAACTACTGTTATGAAATCGTTGTATTATAGCACCGTTCATGAAACTACTGAAGGAAAGCCAGATTCATGTAGCTTCCTTGACTTCCCTTAGTAAGTCTGAGGTCCACTTCCCCAACTCGCATGGCAATGATGTGAGACAACATCGTCCAGTGATTTACGGGTCCTAAGCTTGTTTGATGGAAAACAGAAAATAAATGATTTTTAAGTGAAAAAATCACGGAACCGAGAAAAGTTGTTGTCTGACAATTTCATGAATTTTTTTACACTGGCTATTGAAGTTGCTCTTGATATCTAGAGCCTGTTCGACAGGCCTCCGCTCCGCAGCTCAGCTCCTGGAACGGCCGGTGTAGCTGCGGAGTGGCACCGAACGTGTTGGCTCCATGCCCTCCCAAAGCGGAGCGGCTTGTATGCCATTTTTCCTGAGTTGTAAAAGTGCCGCTCCGCACACTCTGCATCTAGATGAAGCAGGGAGTTGTAAAGTGGGGAGTGAAGGCCTGCCGAACAGGGCCCTACTCGTAGTCTAGTTTTTTAGGGACACTCGTAGTCTAGTAGGGGACCTCCTATATGACGCTTATTGCGGCAAGAAGTCGCCGTTTCGCACAGGATGCGGTTCACGTGGGCCGGCCCATTCGCTGTCCATTGCTGAATGAAAAAGATGCCAAAAAAGGCGCCAGTTCTGAAATCGAACCCGTGATCTCTACATGCGCCCGCTATGCGCTAGCCACTCCGCCAGGCTAGGTATTTGTGAAAAAGTGGCAGCGCCAACGTAAAAAAACCAAACACAAGCAGCAAAAAAAAACAAATTCACAAAATTCCATAAAAACTTGTGGGCGTTGGATCGAACACAAAGTCCTCCCGCCATGAAAGCGTGTCCATAGCCACTGTATAACTGAGATTTAGTGCGTAAAGTGGCAGCCCGGTATATATGAACTATAATACGTGGTAGATTAAAACTTTTTACAAAAATGCTAAACAAGATTTTTTTAAAGGAAATACTTTTTGAAACGAAAACATTATTTGGGACACTCAAAAAAGTTAAAAAATGGAACAAAAAATTAAATACGAATTTGAATAACATGAAGAATTTTCGAAATTCCTGAACAGCTTTGAATTTGTGAACAACATTTGGAACATTTTTTTGAAATTCCCATACATTTTTGCATTTGAAAACAAAATTTAAACATGCGAACAGTTTTTGTATTTGTGAACAAATTTTGGAAATGGGAACTTTTTTGAAACAAAATGTTTTTTGTTTTGTGAATAAAACATTAAAAGGTGAACAGTTGCTGAAACGATGCGAACAATTTTTTAAACCACAAAAAAAATTTAAATGTTGAGAACAAATTTTGAAATGGAGAACAAATTTGGAAGCTCGAACAATTTTTGAAAGCACGAACAATTTTTGAATGTTGAGAACAAATTTTAAAATGGAGAACAAATTTGGAAGCTCGAACAATTTTTAAAAGCACGAACAATTTTTGAATGTTGAGAACAAATTTTGAAATGGAGAACAAATTTAGAAGCGCGAACAATTTTTTAAAGCACGGACAATTTTTGAATGTTGAGAACAAATTTTGAAATGGAGAACAAATTTAGAAGCGCTGACAATTTTTTAAAGCACGAACAATTTTTGAATGTTGAAAATAAATTTTAAAATTGAGAACAAATTTGGAAGCGTGAATTTGAAATGAAAAGATTTTTTGAAACTCCCAAACATAATTTAAAATGTGAACAAAAAGAAAACAAAAGGAGAAGAAAAAGGAATTGAAAAATGAAATAAAGAAACAGAAAAACAAAGAAAGAAAAAGGAAAAAACAGGAAAAACAACAAAGAAAAAGCAAACAGAAAAACCAGTGAAATCCTGGTTCAAGAACCTTCTAGAAGGTTTCCAAAACCGTTCAGGAACCCTCCAGAAGGTTCCCAAAACCGGAAGCTGCAGCGCCAGCGCTATCTCCTATCTGGGCCGGTCCATCTTGATCGCTATCCCTAGTTCTCTGTGCGAAGCCTCGACAATCGACGCAGCGAGCGTCCGATAGGATTTTCCGTCTAGTAGAATTAATAGTACTACTATATTTCCCGGGCGGACGACGTGGCCCGCCTCGCAGCGCACATAGCCGCAGCCACCAAAGCCATGGCCGTTATCCTCCAAGGCTCCGCCGCCTTCCTCCCGCCCTACAAAACCCCCCAAACCCACCCAAGCCACCCGCCGCGGCAGCATCCATTCGCCTAGTCATGCAGATGCAGATCATCACCCTCCGCGCCGGCCCCTCCGCCCACCGCCTCGTGCCGCCGCTGGCGTCGGCCAGCTCCTCGAACCTCTCCGCCGGCCGATGCTTCCTCCTGCGGCCTTCCCACTCCCGCTGCCGGCGGCCCCGCTCCCTCAGGGCCTCAGCTTCCCTTGAGCAGGAGGTCAAGGAGCGCGCCGACTCCCCGTCTCCGTCTGGTAAGTGAAATCTTTGCTTGCTTCCTTCTTCCTCGGCACGACTGGAAACCCGGAATTCAGATTCAGGGACGAAACGGTGGCATGATACCGGGAACAAACTGAGGTAGTTCAGTGCGCGAGGCTGTTGAGTGCCTTGTAAGTGATTTTTTTAGGCTGGTCATAGTGGAGAGTAGCGTATATATACTAGTCTCATGCATTATTATGATACTAGTGTATAATAATATGATACTACATCCATAGTCATAGTGCATAGTATCATAAAGTAGTACTCCCTCCGTTCCTAAATATAAGTATTTGTAGAGATTCCACTATGAACCACATACGAGTGTATATAGATGCATTTTAGAGTGTAGATTCACTCATTTTGCTCCGTATGTGGTCCATAGTGGAATCTCTCCAAAGACTTATATTTAGGAACGGAGGGATTATCATAGATGGTCTTATTTATTGCCATGCATGACACATAGTAGCATAACATTAATTATAATACGGTATCTACCTATGTTACTACTGTCAGAGAAAATGAATAAAAATGGATGTATCTAGACCTAAAATACATCTAGATACATGCATTTCTCCAACAAGTATTTCCGGACGGAGGGAGTACTACCCCTCTCTCTTCTTTAATTGTCCACCACATAAGCATGTTTGCGAGTCCCAAGTATATGATACTAGTTATGTTACCCCCACTATGGCCAGCCTTAGGGGACCCTGAAAGTGATTTCGCAGAGCGTGTCAATGATGATTTTCATGTGCCCACCAGTTTGGTGACACGGACTGAAATGAGCCTGTAATGTGCAAGCGATGGTTAACTTTGTCTGCATGGCTCCAGTGTTTTCTGGTCATGTAATAAGTGGAGGAGTGAGCACCCTGTTGCTTTAGAATTGGAGAGGAGACGCTCATTTGTGTCAGCGCACAGATGTGGCGATCGTGGCTTTACACACCGATAGCTCCTAAGCGCTAACCGATATCACCCGCCATTCGCCCCTCTCGCGTCGCTCCCACGGCGGCCCAGGGGGGAAACCCTAGCGCCGCCGGCACCGCGCCCCTCCTCCTCCTCTCCTCCTCGCCGCCGCAAAGCCCGCCCGGCGGCGGCGCGGCGGGACCTGTCTCCCTCTCTCACGTGGGCTCGTCGCGGCGGTCTCCTCGGCGGGGTGCGGCGCGGCGGCGGGCGCGACGGCGGGCTCTGTCGTGGCCCATGGCCGCTGTGGCCCCTGGGGATCACAGGGATGGCTGCGCGTGGGCGTGCCCGTGGTGCCTGCGGTCCTCGATCTGCCGCGGCCAGATCTGGTCGCCGGCGTCTCGGGTGGTGCTCCGGCTGGTCTTCGCGGTGGGGGCAGCTTCTGGTGGTGGCGCTGGTTGTCGGTGTGGTCGTGACACGGCGATTGGACTCGACGGCGGGGTGCGGGGGGTAGAGGTAGCTCTGGTTGGTGGTGGCGGTGGGGACGGCTGGTCTCTTGCCAGATCCGACCGGATCTGGCGTTGGGGGTCGGCCGGCGGCCCGTGGCACCGGTGGTGCGTGCCGGGCGGCTCCGGCGCTTGGAGCTCGCCGGGAGACGTGGGTAGGGCAGCGGCGGGGCGGCGCCGCTGCTTTGGCTGTGGGCGGCGGCGTGGGGAGGTCCGGCGGTGGTGACCGGTGGCCTCCCGGTGGCGTGACGGCTTCACGGTGGCTCGACGGTTCTGCCCGCGGCAGCGGCCGGCTTCTCCGGCGTCGACTCGTCTGCGTTCGGACTGTCTCGACCTTCGCCCCATCTCGTCATCGCCCGAGCGCGACTCCCTTCAAAGGGCTGGTCCTCTCCCAGCTGCGGTCCACCGCTCGTCTCGCGCCTGGTGCAGCAGGACCGAGCTCGTCTCGTGCACGGTGCAGCAGGATTGACCTCGTCCCCCTCTCTGTGCTGCAGGACCGAGCTCGTCTCGCGCTCGGGGCAGCAGGACGGGTCGGTGGATGCTAGTCTTGGCCGGCCTATTGGGTCTCGACGCTGGGGGTCGCCCAGGGGTGCGAAAGCTGGGACCTTTCCGCTCGTCTCTTTCGCTGGGGTTGCGGCGGGTCTCGGGTGAGGTGGTGTCAAGGTCTTGGATGCCGGGGCGGCGGCCTTGGTGGTGGCAGCACGGTGCTCTTGGGCGGAGCCCGTGCCTTGGTGCTGCCCGGGCCGTGTGGGCGGCGTGGTGGTCGGGGTATGGTGTTCGGTGGCGGTGGGTGTTGGCCGAGGTGAAAACCTGTTCTATCTTCGGACGGACCGGCGGCGGCGAAGATCGTTCCCTTCTTGGAGGCGTCGTCGGGGTTCTCATTGCCCGTCATGCGGCTCTAGGGGAAACTCTGATCCTCGGATTGGGCGGTGGCGGCGCTCCGGTGCCGTGCCCTTCCCGAAGGCGCCGCCTTGGAGCTCATGGAGCGTCATATGTAGCTTCATCTCCTCGTCGTGGTAGTGCTAGGGGTGGTATTGCTGCGCTCAGCGCCTATGTATCCTGCTCTGGGTGTGTGCGTGTGTTGCGGTGGCGTGTGTTTGTACTGGATGCTTGATGATCGGTGCTTTATATATAAAGCGGGGCGAAAGCCTTTTTCGGTAAGCGCTAACCAATGACGGTGCAAGGTTCTGATGTTTTTTCTAATGTTAGATTGAGTTTGTTGAAATAATAATTTATGTAAAATACATGCACACTTGGGCCTTTCTACGTCGAAATTCATCTTCATCTGGATACTTGGTACTTTAGTTAAAAAAAAAGTTTGACTTGCTATCATTTCGGTAAGCGCTAACCAATGATGGTGCAAGGTTCTGATGTTTTTTCTAATGTTAGATTGAGTTTGTTGAAATAATAATTTATGTAAAATACATGCACACTTGGGCCTTTCTACGTCGAAATTCATCTTCATCTGGATACTTGGTACTTTAGTTTAAAAAAAAGTTTGACTTGCTATCATCAGAACCCACTGCTTATGCGTTCTCCATGAAATTTTCCTACGTATATTGACTTCACTTCTTTTTGGATGATGCTAATTTATATACTTCACTGGATTATTTAGCAGGGGCGAGTAGTCAAGCAACTAGAAGAGATGTGAGAAATATTGCAATTGTTGCTCATGTTGATCATGGGAAGACAACTTTGGTGGATTCAATGTTAAGACAATCCAAGGTACATCCCAGAAGTACTATTTTTTGCTCTGTGAGGCTAATTTACTTCAAGTAAGTTGGCTGCGAATTAAATTTCTCAGTGATGGAAGCTTTATTTAGAAGTAAGCACACTTTGCAAATATAAGACAAGCTCTTCCCACATATTGCCATACTATTGTTCCGTTTGACTCCTTGATATTTGATCTTGTTTGGTTTGTTAGTATAATACTAATAGAACTGATTTTTTGGTCTGGTCTTGGTGGGTTGCTTTCACATTGTTTGTATGGGCTATAAATTATTGCTCTTTACTCTTTGTTCAGTCTGCGTAACTTTTGTTTGCTGTGTCATTCTTCAGTTTACCTCCTATCCTGTATTGTGACACAAAATTGCAGGCTTTAGTAATATTAAGAGCTGTGCTCAGATATGTTTTATTTTTGTGTGACTTATTTCTGTTGAATCACCATGTTGTAGCACAAATCTAGAGTGTATTTACTATGAAATTTTCAATCGTCTTATTACCCTGAATGTTTACCTTATGCAGGTTTTCCGAGACAATCAAGTTGTGCAGGAAAGGATAATGGACTCTAATGATCTGGAGAGGGAAAGAGGAATTACTATACTGAGCAAAAATACATCAATAACCTATAAGGGTACTAAAATCAATATAATTGATACTCCTGGGCATTCAGATTTTGGTGGGGAGGTGGAACGTGTTCTCAACATGGTGGAAGGAATTCTCCTAGTGGTACTATGCTACTAGCTACTGTTTTGTTTTTATTAAATAGCATGTTTCTTATTTAATGCCTATGACCTTTTTGAGGACACATATTTGAATTCATATGAGCATTACTGTAGCTGTTCAATCTTCCACTGCATGTCTCCCTAGATCCTGTCAAACATATTTTCCAAATAGTGTCTGGCGTCACTTTTTTTTTTGAGAGAAGTGTCTAGCGTCACTTGAGGCAACATGTGAACGACCATCTGATTCATTAAGCCTTTCTCCTATGTAGGTTGATTCTGTGGAGGGACCTATGCCACAAACAAGATTTGTTCTGAAGAAAGCTCTAGAATTTGGACATGCTGTTGTGGTAGTTGTAAACAAGGTTGACAGACCTATTGCTCGTCCAGAGTTTGTAGTTAATTCAACGTTTGAGCTATTTATCGAATTAAATGCAACAGATGAACAGGTGAGGAGCTATGCCTGGATTGTTATTCATTTAACTTATTCTTTTTTGAGTATTAGGTTTTAACACTGGTCATATCCTAGTACTCATGTTTTTTTTTTTGCCAACAATAGTGTGATTTCCAAACAGTCTATGCAATTGGCCTCAAAGGAAAGGCTGGGATCTCCGCAGATAATCTGGCTGATGATCTTGGACCCCTTTTTGAGGCTATTCTTAGATGTATACCTGAACCACGCATTGAGAAAGATGGTGCCCTCCAAATGCTTGTGAGTTATAAAGTTTGTCGTTTATATGTCTTTCATGTATCATCTGCAATGCTTGATTTTCTATGATTTTGCTGGATTACATTTACACAATACCTCCTAAGCTATAATACTATAAATCGGGTCTGCCTCCTTGAAGATCCACTCCCGTTGTATCTTTCTTTTCTTTCTTAGTTTGTAGCTTTGTTTTCCTCTTAGAGTGCTGTATAGTCTTTTCTTTTACTCTTTCTTTGGTTCCCCCCTTGAGGAACTTTGTTGTTTCTTCCTGTTCTTTATTAATAAAATGCTGTGGGGTGTAAGCCCTGCAGTCTTCAAGGTCAAAAAAACTATAGTTGTATTTTCATCTATTATGAAGCATACATTTGAGATGCTTCAATCCATTCTATGGGAAGGAATACATATATTCTAAGATGCTCAAAGCCATGTTATGGAAATTAAGTTATGTATGTTTGAGATAGCTGAAATTTTACATTCTCAATGAAGAAAAAAAAAATGTTTGTACTCATGGAGAGCTAATGTCGCTTGTACCATAATTCATGTTTAAGTTCAGGTCAACATGATTGATATCACATGCACATTTACATAATTCTGTTACAAGTATGCCATTGCTATTTTGAAGTCGGAGAAACTTACCATGCACACTATGTCAGTACCTTCCTTTGAAATATTCTGGAGAGAATATAGAGCAGCTCTCATAGTCATGAATCATGCTCTATATTCCATATTCACTGACTTATTTCTGTTGAAATTTACCATGCATTATTTCACGCATTGCTTCCTTTTTTTTTTGACAATCAAAGGTATCTCTTTATTTATTGGAAAATAAGGTTACATCATTGACTAAAAGAGATACATTTGAGGGAGGAGGAACATCTATCCATGTGCTAGAATCATCATACTTAGCAAGCTGGGCAAGTGTTCATGAGCAATCGTATTTGCCTTCGGTTCTCATGTTCGAAGGAAACTTTCACAAACTCTCTGGACATGAAGTAGCAACCATTGAAGATCGCTGCTTCATTAGCCGCAGCATGCATGTCACTCTTCACAGCCTCAATCACTTCAGTGCTATCAGAACTAATAGTCAACCTGTTGCATCTCAACCCTTCGGCCAGCAAGAGGCCCTCCTTCTTTCTTTGTTAACATGGTCGAGCTATCTTCCTTTGAAATATCTCACGAAAATTGGTTTCATGAATTCCCAACATATTTTGATGGTCATGAGTAATATTAGTAGTTATATTTCACTGCTTCCAATTCTGCACTCAATTGCTCATTTATATACAGGTAACTAGTACCGAATATGATGAGCATAAAGGAAGGATAGCAATTGGACGACTGCATGCAGGAGAACTAAAACGAGGCATGGAAGTGAAGGTATGATTTTGATCAATTCGTTTTTCTGCATGATAACATAAGCAAAAATATTCTAACACCTATAAGGAAGAGTGTCCCACCATGGGCAGGCACAAGTTTAGGGATAAATAAACTAATCCTGGCGCAACAGAAAATGAAAGGGTAAAGTTTCTACGTGCCATCACAATTGTTGCGGAGTTGCGAATCACCATTGATAATAAGTTTGCCTTCAGTTGCATATACCCAATGTTCAAAAATTTACCCTTGCTGAAAGGTTGTCGCCTAGCTCTTGGTGATTAAAACATAGGAAATAGAGGAGAATTAAGTCCTAGTTTTTTTTGTTTGCATTGTTCTCTCCTGAGCAGGCTTATTGCTCACCAGAGAATGCCTATTTCTCACTGTGGTTGTCGATTCCTTGCTGGAGAATGCCTAATTACCTATTCCTCACCGGGGTTGTCAATTCCTCGCCGAAGGACTACCACTCAGTCCTCATGTTATGACCGGAACGGTCTATACTAGGAAGAGGCCCATAAGGCATTAGTATTAGGGACTTGGTCCACAAGTTATCTTAGGAAATTATCTTAGGAAAGTTATCTTAGGCTAAAGTTATAAATACTCATGTAAGACATCGATTTGAGGCAAGCAATAAAGATTATTATTATCTTCATTGCCTGGCTCCCGAGGAGCCGGAACCCTAGCCGCCGCCGCCGCCTTCAACCCTAGCTGCGACGGCGCTGCCACGGCCAAGAACCGCTCCTCCCCACGCCTCGCCTCCTCGCCCCTACAACCTCACGCCTAGGCCCGGTAGAACCCTAGTTGTTTCTACCAATTTGGTATCCAGAGACACCAGCCGATCATGTCCCAGCCTCCATCACCGCCGCTACCATCCGCCACCGCCAGGCTCTCGCTCGCCAGGCGCCATCCGCACCACCACCCCACGCGCGCCAGATGTTAACGTGGCGGCGCATCCGCACCAACACCACCGCCATCGCACCCATGGCCGCCACCACCACCACCACAACGCCAACGTATCGCCCCACCCGGCGAACCGCCTCACGCTTCTCGCCGAGGAAGTATCCGCGCCCTTCGGAGTTGGTTCAGCGGTCCGGTATCACCCTATTCTCGCCGGGCCTAGCTTCCGCCATCGAACGCCGTCACCACCTCCTACGGGCCGCCGCGCCGCAGTGGCCAGCCACGGCCTTCCAGCGCCTTCACGGCGGGCGCTCGGCCGCCGCCATCTGCTGCCGCCCTACCAGCTGCGGTTCACCCGTGGCAGCTTGGCGGCCTCCACTGCGCTGTGGAGCCCGCCCGGCAGCTCCTCCGGCGCCACCATCAAGAACCACGACGCCGGCGCCGAGCAGACGCCTCCAGAGCCGCCGCCATCGACAAAGACAACCGCCGGCACCAGGGGGTTACGGGTCGCCCTCGCACCAGTGCAGCTTCCCACCGTCGCCGTCACGATCCTCGCTTGGCGGCCGGCTCGTCTTCGCCCGCCTACTCCACGCCACGAATAATCGAGGCCTCCATCGCGGTTTGATCATCCCTCCACCGGCGCGAACTACGCCCGCCGCTTCGAGCCAAAGATACGCACCGCCGGTACATGCGGCCGCCCGAGGCACGGCGTTCGACACCCTCGCCGCTAAACCGGACTTCGCAACATAAGAGGGCACGGAGGACCCTCAACCGCTCAACCAAGGCGGCGCTTCTTCGAGGGCAGCGGACGCCGCCGCCGGATCGCACTGCTCGCGTCCTATCATCTTCGAGGTGCAACTTCAGACCGTATTACGCCTCGAAAGGGGACGAGGGCGGCATGCCCCTTGGGAGCGCTTTGGAGCTCTGCCTCCCACGCTTTGGGCCTCCTATCCGCGGAGCAGATCGCAGCCCTCGGCCGTTGCCTTTCACATCTACGTGCAGACTATGCCGACCGCTTCGAGCCCCGGCATGCCATGCGCCAGCGTCTCGCGACCAACCTACCGAGCTCTTTGTGGGCGGGTTCTTTGGATCATATTCGCCGACGCCGAGCTCCGGACCCCACGACCTCCAGACGGCGATGTACTACGCCGGGCCTTTGAGCAGCGGGCCCAGCTCTGCAGCTGCCCACTCGGACGAAGCGGCCGTCGGCCAGTCGCCCGCCAGACTTCCTCACCTCGGTCGGCCTCCTACCACGACGACCACACCCGGCGCCACCCGCCTTTTTCACCGTCTGTCACCGCCGAAAGCAGCGGAGCGCCGCCGTCGGTCTTTGCTTCAATCGCGATGAGCCCTACACGCCGACCCATGTTCCGCCCCGCGCTTTTTACTTAGAGACGGTTGACTACACCGAGGAGGACGCCTCGCCGACGATTACCACCGCCACGGCTACCGAGGACACAGCGGTGGAGTCCGCGGCGACGGCGTCGTCGTCTCCCTTCACGCTCGGCAGTATCCGGCGAAGCGACCATGCCGCCGCCGTGACGATCCATGGCGAACGATCGGTGGCCCCGCTGGATACGGGCTCCACACACAACTTCTCGCCGAGTCGACCATGCGTCGGTTAGCACTCCCAACAACGGGCGGGGCGCTTGAGGATCACAAGGCAACGGCGATCACCTTCGGTGCCATGGGCTTGCCGCGACGCTCCCATCTCCATCGGCGACGAAATTTTTCCATTACCCGCGCAGGATCGATCCGGGCTGCTTCGACTTCATTCTCGGGGTGGACTTTCTCCGGACCCTCGGGCCCATCCTGTGGGATTTCGACGCCACAATGACATTCGGCGCGGCAGGCCGATTCGTGGGAAGGCCTTGGGGCGCCCGCGGCCGTACACCTACATGATTGGCGCCCGCGTCCTCCGAGGTCGAGCACCCCTCGATCCTCTTCGCAGCAAAGACAACGACATATTCGACGAGCCGGGGTCTTCCGCCGCCGGTGTACGACCATCGTATTCACCTCGTCTGGGCTCCACTCCGTAGCGGTGCGCCCTATCGCTACCCATACCGCGAAGGATGAGTTGGGCGCCAGTGTGCCTCGATGCTCGCCGCAGCATCATCCGCATCTCCACGCCACCCTTCTCGCGCCACGTGCTTCTAGTCCGTAAGTCCGACGGCACATGGCGCTTCAGATCGACTATCAGCGCCTCAACGCTCCACGCTCAGGACAAGTTCCCTATACGGTGGTCGACGAGCTCTTGGATGAGCTCCATGGGGCACGCTTCACCAAGCTCGATCTCGGTCGGGCTATCATCAAAAGCGCATGCATCCGGACGACATCGCCAAGACGGCGTTTCGCACCCACCATGGCCACTTCGAGTTCTTGGTGATGCCCTTCGGTCTCGCCAACGCCCCGGCAACGTTCCAGGCCCTAATGAACGACGTCCTTCGGCCCTACTTACGGCGGTTTGTGCTTGTTTTCTTTGATGACATTCTTATCTGCAGCGCCACCTGGGCCGAACATCTCCAGCACGTCGCCATCATCTTCAACGAGCTTTGCGCGCACAACCTCCACCTTAAGCGCTCGAAGTGCTCGTTCGACGCCTACCGTCGCCTACCTCGCCATGTCATCTCACCGACGGGGTGGCTATGGACGCCGATAAGGCGGCGGCCGTCTCCTGCCGACGCCAAGATTCGCCGCGAGCCTGCTGGTTCCTCGGACTTGCGGCTACTACCGAAATTTATCCGGAGTTCGGACTCATCGCGGCGCTCTCACGCGGTTGCTTCAGCCGCGACGCTTTCGCTTGGGACGACGAGGCGACAATGGGCGTTCGAGGCCCTCAAGGGCCCTCACGACAGACTGTCCTCCGGACGCCCGACTTGACCGCCTGTTCGTGGTGGATCAGGACGCCTCGGCGCGGGTTCGCGCCAGATTATCAAGGCGATGGGCCCTAGCTTTCTTGGCCGACCCTTCGCTCGCGCCATCTTAAGTTGGCTGCTTCGGCGGGAGCTCATTGGCCTCGTCCAGTATGCGTCATTGGCGGCCATACTTGTGGGGACGGACCTTCCACATTCGCACGGACCACTACATCAAGTTCTTGCCGGATCAACGTTTGTCAACCGTGCCGCAGCACCGGGATCGCCAAGCTCTTCGGCCGACTTCTCCGCCGAGTATCGCCAGACGTCTTAACACTGTGGCCGACGCTACTGTCCCCGCCGCGATTCCGACCTCGCACCGACCGCCGACTCGACCGACGGACGGTCCTGTGCATCCGCTCCGGGCCTTCATTCCGCTCTTCGCCGACATTCGACGCGCCATCGAGGCGGCAGATGATGCCGTCCCTACTACAAAGAAGAAGCTAGCGGCCGCACCTTGAGGAGCCTTGGCGCTTCTCGACGGACTGTTCCTCCATGGGCGCTGGGTCTTTGTTCCGCGCATGATGATCTCCGTCGCCAGTGTTACACCGCCCACTCGGCCGCCATGAGGGTGTGAAACCCTCCATCGTCTTCGCGCCGACTTCTACATCCTCGGCGATCGTGCTCGTCCGTGGATCGGGTTCGGTCTTGTCGACTTGTCGGTATAATAAGACGGAGACCCCGAGGCCGGCAGACTCCTTCAGCCCTTGGAGGTGCCATCTCGTGTTTGGGCGGATATTTCCATGGACTTCATCGAGGGCCTTCCCAAGGTTGGGGGCAAGTCGGTCATCCTCACAGTGGTCGATCGATTCTCTAAGCACGCCCACTTCATTGCACTCGCCATCCGTGACACGGCGGCGTCGTGGCGGGCCTTCTTCGACGACATTGTCCGTCTCCATGGGTTCCCGACTTCGATCGTCGATGACCGGGACCCGATCTTCACAGCCATGTCCGGCGCGACCTCTTCAGATGGCGGTGTCCAGCTCCGCCAAGACGGGCGTTCCATCCTCGACGGACGGTCAGTCCGAGGTGGTTAACAAGGTCATTACTATGTATTTACGCCAGTGTGACGTGATCGGCCTCGCGATGGGTGGATCGCTCTTGGGCGGAGTATCGCTACAACACTTCTTATCACTCCGCCTGCGGTAACGCCATTTGAGGTGGTCTATGGTCGACCTCCTCCGCTTATACTTCCGGCCGACCGAGACGGCTCGGACGGTGGCTGCAGTGACCTTATCCGCACCCGTGATGAGATACTAGTGGAGGTCCGTCGGCGCCTACTTCAAGCCCAGCAGACGCCAAGCACTACTACGACGATCATCATCGCGAGGCGGAGTTCGCCGTCGGCGGCCCGGGTGTGCTGCGCTCTTCTCCACCGCTTCTGCGCATCATCGACCAGCAGCGGCGCAAGCTTGGCCCTCGCTACGCCGGGCCCTTCCCTGTCGTGGAGCGCATCGGGAAGGTGGCCTATCGTCTTCAGCTTCCAGCCCGCGCCCGCATCCACGACGTGTTCCATGTGGGGCTGCTCAAGCCTTTCCGGGGCGATCCACCAGCTGCTCCTCCGGCGCTTCCTCCCACCGCCGAAGGTCGCATTCTTCCAGAGCCAGAGAAGGTGTTGCAGGCCCAGCTCCGTCGTGGTGTCTGGTTCATTCTCATTCAATGGGCGGGCCTTCCGGAGGAGGAGGCTACATGGGAACAGCGTGAAGATTTCCTTCAACACTATCCAGACTTTCAGCTCGAGGACGAGCTGTTTGCGCAGGCGGGGAGAGATGTTATGACCGGAACGGTCTATACTAGGAAGAGGCCCATAAGGCATTAGTATTAGGGACTTGGTCCACAAGTTATCTTAGGAAATTATCTTAGGAAAGTTATCTTAGGCTAAAGTTATAAATACTCATGTAAGACATCGATTTGAGGCAAGCAATAAAGATTATTATTATCTTACATTGCCGGCTCCCGTAGGAGCCGGAACCCTAGCCGCCGCCGCCTTCAACCCTAGCTGCGACGGCGCCTGCCACCAGCGCAACCGCCTCCCCACGCCCGCGCCCTCCTTGCCCCTACAACCTACGCCCTAGGCCTGGTAGAACCCTAGCTGTTTCTACCACCTCATCTGAGAAGGCCGATTTTTCACCGCCGAAGACCTATGTTTTCAAAGCGGTAAAGCGAAGCGAGGCGCTGGGGGGGCTCACTGCTTAAGCGCTGAAGCATAGAGCAAAGCGACGCTTTAGACTGATCTGAAGCTAATGGGCAGTAGGAATGTAGGATAGATAATCATAGTAAGATACTGATTAATAGACACAACAAACTAGACTAAAGTACTGGACTACTATTAGAATAGCACTAAAACGTCCACATAACAGCAGCATAGCAAAAGGCTTCAGGCTGGCCAACTTCCTCATCTCTCAACTCTCAACTGTCATCTCCAAGTCTCAATAACCGTCATCAAACTCATCCATGGTGGCATTGGTGTTGTCTTCACCATCTTAGTCATCATTGGTTGGATCTTCATCATCATTGCTCACATCATCATCATCCTGCACATAGTCTGAATCATCCTCCTCTTCATTGCGGCTGGGGTTACATGAGTGTTGCTCTTGCTCCAAGTCCTCCTCTTCCCAATCTTCTTCAAGCAATGTTGGACGTGTTGCTGTAGGTCTTTTGCACTGTCTTTTAAACTGTACATGGACAGCTGAAGGCCCCCTTTGAAGTGTAGTACCTGTCCTAGGAAAATTGCGACCTTGAAGGTTCGTGGATGCACCAACAGCCACGTCAACATCCTCCCATGAGATGTCATCAGGACACCCACGAGCACCTTGAGGTAGTGGTATTGTTGGGTCAACCCACTCATTGCCCCAATCAAAATCCTCATACACCAAAGGGTCAAAGCTTGTGTCTCCTGCCTTCTCACGCCTCTTTTGAAACCTATGCATCATCTTGTGGTTATATGAAACAAAAACACAATCATTCAACCTTTTCCACTGCAGCCTGTTCCTTTTCTTCATATGGATCTACAAACAGCGGAAGAAAATGAGTAAATGGCTTGCTGTAAGCACCATTGGAAAGCACAGAGAGATTTCTTTACTCACAAATTCAAAGGTGCTCCAATTCCTCTCACACCCGGAAGATGATGCACAAAGGCTGACAATGCGTTTCGCAAATCTTTGTATCTCAATGGCCTGACCACCATATGAACACCACCATTCAACTAAAGTGATGAAAGGAAGCAGTCAAAAACATATGACCTTATGAAGAGTAAATATGCTGAAATCAACATGCTGCAATTAACAACTTACGAGGGCCCTTTTTCTCAATATTTTCAGTTGCCAACCCATTAGAAAAGACTCCTCGATGGTTCTCGTAGAGCACAGCTTGTTGATCGATCTTGCTCCGAATATTGGCATCAAGCACCGTTTTTGCAAGCACATCATTAAAGCAGCTCCTTACCGAAAAAGGCTTTCGCCCCGCTTTATAAATAAAGCAACCGCCACAGAACATACATACCACATAGGTCCACACCCACACACACGAGTCTCACGGCAGACAAACAAAGGTTCTGCACTGAGGCACAGCTCAACAAGCCCAAAAAAGAAGAAAAACACAACACCAAAGACAAACAAGACCCAACACGAGGTGGCTAATCGGCTCCGCGGTGGCGGCGGCGGCGGCGGAGAGAGGCGGACGGCCATCGAATCGGATGTCGGCGATGAAGGCGGAGATGGCATCACGGTCCGAAGCGACTAAGCTGCCGCCAAAGCTGCAAGAAACCCGAGAATTTGTAGAGGCGCCGAGAGCGACGGAGGGAGCGTCTTTGGATCACAAGTTTATTGCGAACGGTCCACAACGCCCAAGCCAAGACCCCAAATTCAAGCCACCTAATGTGGCGTGGACCTGAGGACAGTTGGAGTTCAGCAAATAGGTCCGGGAAGTTGGTGTGGCACCAACTCCCGCCGACCACTTCGCGAAAGCAGCTCCAGAGGAATTGGGCGGAGACGCAGGAGAAGAAGATGTGGTTCGAGTCCTCCGGGACGCCACAGAGCGGGCAGATACCGGTACCCGGGCCATTGCGCTTGCGGACCTCCACACCAGATGGGAGCCTACCTCGGATCCATTGCCACATGAAGATGCGAATCTTCAGTGGCACTCGAACGGTCCAAACCATCGATAAGGGGAGGGGTGCGGAGGAAGGGGCGATGGCCGAGTAGAGCGACTTGGTGGTGAACACGCCCGACGGCTCCAGCCGCCCGGTACTCTGGTCCGCCTGTCATCCACCAATGGCTCGTGCTGGCGCGACGCAAGCAACTCACGCCAGCGGCGGATTCCGCCGTCCGAACGGTCAATTAAGGCCAGCGCCCAGATCAAGAAGGGCCCTATTGACCGATATCATGGGTCAACGGAGATAGAAAAAGGGCGGGAAGCGGGCGAAGAGGAGTCACCGGCCCAACGATCATACCAGAAGAGAGTCGAGAGGCCGGAGCCAACCGAGATGGAGGTCCCAATGCGAAGCACCGGGAGGAGCTGAACAATGGACTGCCAGAACTGGGAGCCGCCCGATCTCTGGCAGAAGGCAAGGGGTTGACCCCGAAGGTATTTATTCCGGATAATGTCCAACCAGAGGCCGCCATGGCCCTGGGCAATGCGCCAGAGCCAGCGGGAGAGGAGAGCGATGTTCATTCGCTTGGAGCACATGATGCCCAGGCCACCTTGCTCCCGGGGCTTGCAGATGTCAGGCCAGCTGACCATGTGGTACTTCACATCATGCTCGCCACCCAAAGAGAAGCGAGACTGGATCTTGGCGATCTCCTTATGTAGGGACTCATGGAGGCTATAGAAGCTCATAAGGAACAGCAAAAGGCTAGAGAGGGAAGAGTTGATGAGAATAGTTCGGGCCGCCTTCGAGAGCCATCTCCCCTGCCAGGGCTCGCACCGGGACTGGAGCCTAGAGATAGCGGGCCTCAAGTCCGCGGCAGAGAGACGTGAGTCGCTAATGGGGGTCCCCAGGTAGGAGGTGGGGAAAGAGCCCAAGCGGCAATTAAGCCGATTGGCGATGGCCAGAGACTCAGAGGGGGAGTATCCCAATACCATGACGTCGCCTTATCAAAGTTGATCTTCGCACCGACATCTGTTGGAAGCATAGAAGGAGGAACTTGAGGTTGGCGATGTCCATCTCCGAGCCTTCGACCATGATGATCGTGTCGTCAAAGATAATCAAGGATGGAAATCCTCGAGCCCCGAGAGATGTGGGTAATCCCACGAATGTGGCCAAGAGCCTTGGCCTTATCAAGAATGGCAGCCAAGGCGTCCACCACCATATTGAAGAGAAACGGGGAGAAGGGGTCGCCCTGGCGAACCCCATAGAGGGTAGGGAAGAAGGGACCAGCCTCGCCGTTGATGTTAACACTGCGTCGACCAAGAAGAGACCATCGCATGACTCTAGTGATCCAATGATCATCAAAGCCCTTCCAAGAAGGACTTCTCCGAGGAAGGTCCAATGACCGAGTCATAGGCTTTGTGAAAATCGATCTTCAAAAAACCGCCTTATATGCGTTTGGTCCGGACCTCGTGGAGACCTCGTGGAGGACCGTAACACCATCCAGATATATCGCCTCTAATGAAGGCCGATCGTTAGGATGCGTGATCCGGTCGCCAGCGTGGTCACCCTATTGGCGTACCCTTTGGCCAAGATCCGGAAGATCACATTAATGACCGTGATCGGCCGGAATCGCGGATGTCTGACGCCCGGGGACCTTGGGGATGAGAGATGATCCCATAGTTGAGGCGACCTAGGTCGATAGCACCCACAAAGAATTCTTCAAAATGGCCATGACCTCTGGTTTAATCACGTTCCAGAAGATCTGGAAGAAGATAACAGGGAGGCCATCGGGGCGAGCCGGGCAAGATTCATACCCTTGATAGCCTCCCAGACCTCCTGCTCGGAGAAGGGTGCCGTCAGGGCTGAATTCTCCGCACTGGAGACTAACTGAGTACCGGTCCAACAATCGTGGGCGAGGGAGATGCCGCTCCGAGGAGCGGCAGAGAAAAGGGACCTATAGAAGCCGTCGACATGAGACCGGATGTCGCGAGGGTCCTGGAGAAGAGTGTCCCCATCCCAAAGGAGGGATGGTGTTCGTCTACTGCGGCCATTAGCGTCGCTGAAGTAGGCGGTATTCGCATCACCCTTCAGGACCCATTTCTGGGCGCCCCGAATGCGCCAATAGGCCTCCTCATCGGAGTAGATCACGGAGAGTTGTTCTTCGAGGTCATAACGGGCGAGCCACTCATCCGGAGACAGACCCACCAAGTCAGCCCGGAGGTCAAGAGCCTGAATCGCGGAAAGCAGCGCCTTCTTGCGCTCTCTGGCATCGCGCCCAAGGTTGGCCCCCCATCCCTTCATAAACTGTCTACCACGTTTCGCACAGAAGTGCCACGTGTCAATCGCCGAGGGAGGTCGGGGGTGGGGGTGGGCTCGGGCCTCAATCCACCGGGCGCATACTGCGTCAGTGAATCCTGCCTGGGAGATCCAGAAGGTCTCAAAGCGGAAACGAGGAGGGATCTGCGGACGCTCGTCCGCGGAGGAGAGAAGAAGGGGGACATGGTCCGAGCCAATCCTAGTGATGGCGCGGAGGGAGGAGAGGGGGCAGCGGAGGTCCCAATCCGGGGACACAAGGACCCTATCCAAAACGGACTGGGTCGGGGAGGATTGCCGATTGGTCCAGGTGAACCGTGCACCAATCCTATCAATCTCCCGAAGGGCGAGGTCGGCGATGAAGTCATTAAACATCTGCATCCTGGCAAAGCAAACATTGCCGTTGCTCTTGTCTTCCGCCACGCCGAATTAAAAAGTCGCCACCCACCACCACGGGGAGGGAGGCGGCCGAGATCTTTGGTGCAGCTCATGAGAAGGCTGCCGACCTACTATGGTCGGCAGTTCGTGAACAATGATGATCTCCCACTTGAAGTTGAGGATCTCGAAAAGCTCCATGCTTGTGAAGAATTCCCCGGTCCATGCCGCCCACCTCGAATGTGGCATCCTTCACGCCTAAAAGGATGCCACCCGAGTGGCCCGAGCTCCACTAGAAGGGCGATTGCCACGCAAAAGAGGCGGGAGCTCAAACGATCGAGCTCGGGAGCGAGAATTCGCGACGCATGGTCTCTGGACAGCAACGATGTCGATGTGTTCCTCGCATGTACTCCACAAGTTGGCGGCGACGACCATCATGGCCGAAGCATGGATGTTCGAAGAGGGCCCGCATTATGGGGCCATCGGGGCTGCTTGACCCGAGACACGGAGGCGCTTTCTTGTGCCAAGAGTGGCGATCTTGAGGCCAATGCGGCCACGGATCTCACCCGGAGGTGGGGCGCGGGAAGCCGCGACTGAAGTAGAGGGACCCGTCCATGGAGTGCGTCCGGGCGGAAGAAGAGCAACACGGGCCTCGCAAGCTTCCCTCAAGGATCTCGCTACCGGATGGCAGCTATCCGAACTAAAGGGGCCAACCTCCCTGAAAATGATAGCAGAGTCGGAGGCCACTTTGGCAAGGTTGCCTAGGGGATAGATTCTAGTGCGAAAAAGGAACAAGATGAGGCGGAGGGGGGCGGGGGTGTACTGGCTCCAGATTCTGGCAGCTGCTGAGCTCGGCCCTTCATGGATGGGCAGAGCCGGGATCCTCCGGGTGGGCGCGTCCAGCCAAGACTCCGTGAGAAGCCACCACCGGGAGGAGGTCGACCACTTTGCGACGGGAGTATCTTGGCCGAAGGTGAGGAGGCTGGGCCGCCATCGGAGTGAGCACACGGTCGCCTCCCCGCAAAATCAAGCGAAGACGGCGACGCCACTGAGCGATCCTGCCAGCCGGAGAGGAAAAACTCGAGACAACAAGGCCTGCCGGTGGTGGAGGAGGCGGGGGCGACGGGACAGAGGCGCGGAGCTTGGAGGAGTCGAGGCACTTGACCTTGACCCGGACCTCCTCCTTGCGGAGTGAGAGCTCGTCCACGGCCACCACCTTGCCCAGGAGACGGGACATCTGGCGGATGACGAGCTCGAGATCGCAATATCGAGCAGGCGGAGATGAGGATCCAGCGGTGTCCAGGCAGCCCGCCACTGGCGAAAGAAGAGAACGGGCTCGGAGATCTCGACCACCACCGGTTGAGGGCGAGGTGATCCGGCCACTATCGTCAGCAGTAGCCGTGGCCGACAAATGGGGAAGACGACAGAGAAGATGTGGCTGGCGGTAGGAGTGACCACCCAGTCCCACTGGTGTCGGTAGAGGTGGTTGAGCTCCGCCTCGATCATCTCCGGGGATGCCACGCCATCAACGACAGTGACAATCGCCTGGAGGGAAGGAGACGGTGGAGGAGCATCCGGGACCTCGAGGTGGAAGAAGCCCAACCCCTCAATCCCATGCCCATACATCATGAGCTCGGAGACCACCGGTCTATCCGGACACAGGATGGCAGGGTGGCCGGGGTCCTTGCAGAGGTAGCAGCACTGGGGGTTGGCGCAGGTGACCTGAGAGTGACCCTCACCCCGCAGCTGAAGCAAGGGCGAGGAGGCGGAGACGGGCCCGCGCGGAGTGGCGCCATGGCCCGCCGGGCGGAGGACTGTCGGCGGCGCAGCGCGCGCCAAGCCCGCTTCTTCTTTTGGCCGGACCGCCCGATCATGAGACGGGCCACCACGGGGAGCAGGCGCGGGGCGCACCGAGGCAGCGGCATGGGGCGACACGTGCGACGGGTTCCACCAGGTGGGAGGATCCCATCCGGGCGGGCGGGCTCAGCCAGCCTTGGTGCGAGATGGGGAGGCGAACGGACCCGGCGGGAGGGAGGCGGCGGGGGCGCCGGCGACCACGCCATTCGCCGGGATGCCCGAGGGAGGGACCGCCACAGCCCTCGCGGCAGGGAGGGGAACGGCGGCGCTCACGGGGCTCGCGGAGCTCCCTCCGGAGCTCCTCCTCGCGTCGAAGACCGTCGGGGAAGGGGCGAGCGGGCTCCCGGTGGAGCTCGCCGGCCTTACGCTTGTCCCAGAGGCTGGATCGCCCCATTCTCGGCATGGCGTGACGGCGAGGAGGATGGGACGGGGCTGGGAGGAGAGGCGGGAGGAGAGGCGAGGGATGGGCTCGGGCGCCGGCCGAGGGGAACTG
This sequence comes from Aegilops speltoides, assembly GCA_021437245.1. Classification (NCBI taxonomy): domain Eukaryota; kingdom Viridiplantae; phylum Streptophyta; class Magnoliopsida; order Poales; family Poaceae; genus Aegilops; species Aegilops speltoides. Next base: position 269,746,042 of record CM038146.1, read on the forward strand.
GGCGGCGAGCGGCACCGAGAGAGACGGGGCGGGGCGTGGGGAGTAGGGTGGGAGTGGCGGCGCGGATCGTGAGGAAGGAAACCCACAGTGGCGGATCGGCGAGGCCCATGCTGGGCCTAGGGTCGGAGGCAGGCCCGGCCCACCGGAGGGGAGCCGGGCGGACCGGTCCGTGGCTCGCCGAGGAGGCCCAGAGCTGGCTGGGGGGGTCAAAAGGCCGGCTCGGGCCAGGCCAGCAATAGCCCGCCAGCCGAAAGGGCGGCCCACACGCCGAGCGAGGACGGGCGGGGAGCTGGAACCCTACCGCCGCCGGCCATGGGCGCCGCCGCTGGTGCGGGGACGAGCAGGGGAGGAGGGAGAGCCATCGCGCCCCGTACCGCCCGCACCCGGAGACCGGAGGTCTCGAAGTGAGCGATAAATGGCCGGTAGGGGGGCGGCGGGCGCCAGCGCGAAGAGCCGAGGAGAGAGGATATCGGCGGGGAAGGGCGGGGACCCGGCGGCGAGCCAGCACCACCGGCGGCGCCAAGAGGCGGGCGGCGCCCTATCGGAGCGCCCAGCCACGCCCAGTGCGCCAGCGCCCGGCGACGGGAGGCCCGCCAGCCAAGGTCCCAGCTTGGGAGGGGCAGACGGGGAGGCTCAGAGGAGCCGAGGGGAGGGCGCCCGCCGGCCGGGAGCCGAGCCTCGCCGTGGGGCCACGCCTCGCCGGCAGCGGGAGGGAGACCGCGGCCGGGCAGGGGCAGCACCGTGACCGGAGAGGCGACGGGAGGGGAACGGGGGTCCTCCGCAGCTGCCCAGAGAATGGCCTGGCGGCCGCGGGCGGCGTGAGGCAGGGCAGGGCACCTGCAGCAGGCTGCAGGGGGGCGAGGCGGGAGGTCGCCCGGCGAGGAAGCGGCGGAGGCGCGCGCGGAATCGCCCGCAGGGTCGCCAGCCATCCTTCTTCAGAATTTCATTCAACCCAACTTTCCTGGGTTCAAATAAAGAGCAGCCCCATACAATGGATGATTCATTTGAGTCTCCCAACGGTTCTCAACAATGCCCAATATCTTCTTGAGCAAAGGTTGCTTATTTTGTTGGGGGAAGCTTTGATTGATCCTCTCCTTTGCATAAAGCATAAGTGCTGTAATCTCTGGCATGGCAGGCTTCTCATCACCATCCGCTACCCTAAGCACTCGAAGAAGCGGTGTTGAAGCTCTAAGGCAATCCTCAATTGAATGCCACCACTCAGCTGAGAGCACAATGTCTTGCACATTTAATCCAGCTTGTGTTTTTGCCACTTTGCTTCCAACCCATGTTGCACATGTAAACATACTCCTCAAAGCTGCCTTGTGGTTGAGCAAACTCTTTAGTGTAAGGAAGGCTGTGGCAAAACGAGTAGCTGTGGGTCTCACAAGATCTAGCCCTTTTGTCATCTTCCTCATTAGACTAAGAATTCTTCCATGCCTATAGATGAAAGTTGTGACACGTCTAGCCCGTGCAATAGGCTTCTTGAATGCCTTCAGCTTTCCTATGTCTTCCAGCATTAGATCCAAGCAATGACATGCACAAGGACTCCAATATAGTGTAGGGAACCTCAACTCTAGAAGGTGGCCTGCTGCCTTGTAGTTGGCACCATTGTCGGTGACAACTTGCACAACATTTTCTTTGCCAATTTCCATAATTCTCTTCTCCAGCAGATCAGCAATCATTTGAGCACTGTGTGATTCACTTGAGGCATCAATTGACTCCAAGAAGACGGTGCCCTCTGGACTGTTAACAAGGAAGTTGATCAAATGGCGTCCCCTTTTATCTGACCAGCCATCCGACATAAGTGTGCATCCAAATTGTTTCCATGCTGCCTCATGTTGCTTCCTCAAAGTAGTAGTTTCCTTGACACAAGCATTAAGTAATGGCTCTCTCAGCTCATAGGCCTAGGAGGCTTGTAACCTGAACCATATTGACAAGCGGCTTCAATTGCAATCTCAAATTGTCTACTACTTGCAGCATTGAATGAAATGCCACACTCATAGAAGAACAATGCCCACTCGATATTCACATATTCTCTCTCTTCTTTAGTCTTTGTGCTGGACTCCATGGTGCTTTGAGAACACCCAGAGCGTCTTCCATCTACAAGCTCCTCAGGTGTTCTTCGCAGCATGGCAACAATTGGCTTTGAATTGTTGTTGGAAGCAACAGCAGACTTACCTCCTTGCATCTTGGCAACAAATGCTCTCTTGTTCCTCTTGGCTGCTGTCCCTGAGCTTGGCTTGGTAATGGGGACATTTGTTCCATCTTCATTCACCTCCACAACATCATTATTGTTGTCATCATCATCTACTCCCTTGTTCCTCCTGTTTTGCTCCAAATATGCTGCCATCTCTCTCCTGATTTCAGTGGTAGCCTTAGGACAGCGAATGGCATCTCCACCACAGCCAGAAAGATGCTCCTTGTGCCTCTTGATTCCATTCACCAGTGAGCACATCATGCATCAGGAGCTATTATTCTAATCCATCCACTAAGTAGGAAGCAACTAGCCAAGCACTATAAGAGAGGCAGCAGCAGCACCTAACAGCAAGCAAAGGAGTTGTGCATAGCATAACACATAACAGAGCAAGAAAAGCAGATCTGAGCATGGAAGAAAGAGCATACAACATAGGGAGGGGAAGGGGGAGAAGAGAGGGTAGGAGCCATACCTTGTGGTGTGCCAGAGGAGGAGGAGAGGAGCTGCAGCCGGAGAGGAGGAGGGGGAGGAGGTGTGGCCGGAGAGGAGGAAGCTGGTCCAGATCTGGAGAGGGAGCTGCTGCTAGAGGAGAGAGGAGAGAGCCAGAGGAGTGGTGGGGGAGGAGCAGGAGCTGCACGTCTGGTCCCTCTTTTCCCTCCTGTTACTATTCACATGTGAGCCCAGTTTCCTGCCCTTTTGTTCCTGCCCAGCCCAGTTTTCCCGCCTAAAAACTGTGTTCCCCTGCCTGGCATGTCTAAAGCGTCCTGTATGTGCTAAAGCGCCCTCCAGGACGCCTAAGCAGACGTTTCAGACGCTCTAAACTCTTAAGGCGGACGCCTTAGACACAGAGCTAAAGCGAGTTGGACGCCTTGAGCCTCGAGGGCGCTCTGACGCTAAAGCGTCGCTTAAGCGACGCTTTAGGGACGCTTTACAAACAAAGGCGAAGACCAATTTCTCACAGAAGTACCTTGTTGTCCCTCTAATGCTTCCCCTAGGCCAAAGCGAGGCATTTTATCATCGCTCAGCGCTTATAAGCAAGCTAAAGCGTACACTCCAGACTGTTTTGTTGTTAATGCCAATAATAAAGATTAAAGATACATTTTCTGGAATGACAAATTTTCTTCCCGCCGTTCTTGTTATCAGGACCGGGCCTCATTCCTTGTGATGTATTCCAAGGTTGAAGGTTGACACAACATAGCTGTGATGATTCTGTCAAATGGCATGGTAGGAGTTGAAGCAACAGCCGCCATCAAAATAAAGACTTAAAGAAACTTATCGAGTAACATGCGGGAGTTGCGAAAGGACATAGCAGGAGGGGGAGGAGACGGAACTCATTGCTGTCGTGGTACATGCTATGCCACACTCCACATTTCTTGGAGGACTTGGGAGCGCCGTGAGCAAGTATTGCAAGATAAAGAGCAGACGAATCCTGTGGCAGCTCTGCACTTGTGCAGATGCGACTCTGGGAGAGAGCTAGGCAGCTCTATCTCCCTCTTTTGGCTACCGCATTCTAGCTGTAGACTCCCTTCTATGTGGCACTTTCCATGTTTGTTTGGCCGTGAATTTCTTCTGAAAATCTTGTTTTATTCCCTTTTCCATCTTTCCATTCCGAGGCTTGCAGAAAAATGGCAACCCAGTGCACATAGCTCCTGCTTGCCAGGGCCGGCTCTAGGATTTTGGGGGCCCAGGGCGAAACTACAACTCGAGGCCCTTTAGTATAAAAACATCACTATAGTAATCAATATGCATATGTATCCAATAAAAACTTTAATGCACCAAAATCAACATTTATGTCAAATAATTTATTGATATTATCGCAAAGTTTTCTTTTAAATGTTTTGATCCATAAACAACGACTATTGCCAACTCATCAATCGAAGTACCGGTGTTACTCTTGATATTTTTCGTCAATAGCTTCTCAATGTGTTTCTATCAAGTCATCCACACAGTGTTTTCTTTTTCTATTATGCACATGTAATAACACAGTGCTAAATTTAAATAAAAGAATGCACCAAAAGTTTGTAAGCTATGCATAGTGTATGTGAAGATAAATTACTTAATTACCAATACTCATATGAATATAGACAATAATAAATTAGTAATACTGTATACCTCCGGTCGGTCGATCTTTGTTGATGATCAAGCGTCGGGAGATGACGTGATGTTGATCGATGGAAGAAGGCGCTCGGTGATGTGCATGTCCATCTAGCGCCTGAAGAGTGGAGACTGGAGAATGGAGTTCATCGGTGTGCGTACTATGGCCTGACGACAGCGTGACTCGCCTCACGATAGAGGCTCGAGATTAAGGATTGTCGTGACCCGTGATCGGAAGGATATGTGCGATCACAACTTCTCGTGATCGGACGTTGTTTATTCCTTCCTGGGCTACCTATGTCGCAGCGTCTGGGTGGGAATGGGATGCATATGCATGCGAATGTTGCTGTCAACTAGTACATGGCCCGTTCCTCATGGCCACAGGCATTTGCGTCCAGCGTTCTTGCTTCCCTTGGCCTGTAGGTCATGGGCTATATACGTACGTGGCAGGTCCCCTTGGATTTTGGGGGCCCTGGGCGGCCACCCCCCTTCCCCTCCCAGGCCCGGCCCTGCCCGCTTGCGCAGGGTCCAGGGAAGGGTCCGACCACTTTGGGTCTTTTGTACCCAAAGTTCTGAAAAAAATGCTCTTCACTATCTTTACATGTGTTCGCACACGATCATGTCACCGTGTACCTCCAACACCGAGGGTGATGCACCGCAGGTCACGTCAAAGAAAACTAAATATGTTATGACCTCTTTGATTTCCAGGATTTTAATGTCGTAGGAATAGGAAAACCATAGGATTGCAATGTCATGCCCATTTGAATCCTACATGATTTTTTTTTGTTTGATTGCATCACACAAAGGATTCTTTCCAAGTGGTTTGAATGGATGCTAAAATTCCTATGGAATGGTACAAAGGAATTCTTAGGAAAAAATCCTATAGGATTCAATCCTATGTCTCAAACGCCCAACATAGGAAAAATACCTAACGGTTCGAATCCTTCAAATACCTATGGAAATCCTTATAATCAAAGAGACCCTTAATAATGACGGTAGACTAGCTATTGGCGGTACTTGAAATTTATTTTTCTCTGCCAAAGGTGCTTGTAATCTTAATAATCAGAAACCATCATAATAATCTTCATACCTAGCCATGTTATCTCATTTGTTTTCTTTGTTGGCCCGTAACTGCTGCGTATCTTGCTAGGCCTTGTTTGAGAAAAAAAAAGCAAATCAATATATAGCTTCTACTGATTAAGATATTGGGCAGGTGTGTACACCAGATGATGCTTGTAGAATTGGCAAAATAGGTGAGCTTTTTGTGTACGAGAACTTCGGGCGCGTTCCAGTTGAATCTGTTAGTGCTGGTGACATTTGTGCTGTATGTGGAATCAATGATATCATGGTTGGTGCTCTTCATGTTCATTCCTATATTTAGTATATATTTACCCTTATAACATGTTCTGAATTTTTTTGTTTAAACTTTGCAGATTGGGGAAACTATAGCTGATAAAGTTTCTGGAACAGCGTTGCCCACTATCAAAATTGAGGAACCAACAGTTAGAATGTCTTTCTCCATCAACACTTCACCTTTTGTTGGAAAAGAGGTGTCTCAAAAGTTAACTTTAACTTACAACATTGTATCCCTACTTTTTAGGATCTTCTGCTGGAATAAAAAGATATTTGAAAACTGGCTAAGAGAATCTTAATTATAACGCTTTTGGTCCAAATGAGAGTAATGCTTGTACTGCACATTGTATGCCCATGTAGGTAAGCTAAATAGAAGTAGTACTACGCTTTCCTGAAACTGAGATGCTTAGGAAGTTGAAGTCAGTGTATTGCACGGATGTAAAGCTTTACTCCATTGTGTTCCAATGTGGTGGAAAATGATCCATTAATTATTAAAGCTCTTCTGTCAAGAATGGCCTATTCTAATTCAATAGTTTATAGTAAATTACTGTAGTTGAGTTTCTTCTTTCTTAGTGCTGAAACTATGTCTCTCTTTGGCTTTATCCCAGGGGAAATTTGTCACTAGCCGAAATCTTCGTGATAGGCTATATCGTGAGCTTGAAAGGAACTTGGCTATGAAAGTAGAAGATGGGGAAACTGCTGATACATTTCTTGTTAGTGGCAGAGGCACACTGCACCTCACCATATTGATAGAGAACATGTAAGAACTTCTAACCTTTCGACATTATCAGCCACTTGGTATGTTCTCTAATTTTGGTATTCTCTTTAATAATTGCTTACAGGAGGAGGGAAGGATATGAGTTTATGATTGGACCTCCAAAGGTCATAAACAAGACAATAAATGGGAAGCTATTGGAGCCATATGAGGTATTTCCCTCCCTAAATGACAAAACTGAAATTTTGTATATTTTTGATTTGATAGGTATGTCCCCATGCGTTGCCACGGGAGCCGAAATTTTTTAATGTATAAAGGCTAGGTCTGTGTTAAGGTGGAAGGGGGCGTAATTCCACCTTATATGGCATGGGGCAGGAAGGAAGCACTAAGGGTTAGAATTTTGATTTTGGCACCATTATAATTTGGTAGCCTAGGTCATGCATGCTAAGTAAATTAATGTGATTGAGCGGCGTACGGGAAGGTGTGGTAAAATATGGCGTGGAATTGAGCGGCGTAATTCAATGTTATTGCGAAAGGTAAGTCAATTAAGGTGGAGTTGATGTAGTGCTGCAAAAGGCAAGTAAATTAATGTGATTGAGTGGCGTACTGGGAAGGTGCGGCCAAATATGACGTAGTGAAAAAAACGGCTGGATGAAAAAAATAAGTGGAGGGATGTGGTGGGAGGGGTGGAACCGGTTGACGAAGAGTTCTGCCTCGCAGGAAAAGGAATGCTACTTATTTTGTAAGTAGTAGAGATAGAGAGGTTCTGGGAGTGCCTAAACTTGCACTCGATGGACACCCCCACAGAGGTGCTGCCCACACAATGTTGTTGTACAGTCCCATGAAGCACATGCTCACAAAGCTTGGCTGCCTCCTCGGCGACCTCCGCGCCAACACCCCGCTGCAATGCTGCGTCTGGCTCGTGGCCACAACCAGGTACCAGGCCTACAATATAAGAGGCCCCAGGTAACAATGTATCGAAGAGATAAGGCCTCTAGGTTATATGAAGCATACATATAACACAAACCGATGGGTACACAGTGCCTATACACTAAGGGCCTGTTTGGTTGCCTGTATCCAGCCCAACCAGGCCCTGGCGGTGCAAAATTGGCCCGTTTGGTTGCTTGGGCTGCATTAGTTTCCTGGCCCACGCGAACCATAAAGCAATCTTGGGCTAGGTCGAGCGGGAACGGCCAAATCGGCCGTTTTTTCCAGAGCCACGTGTGGCTCTCGCCTGCATGCCTGGGGAAGTGTAGGAGATGGATGGGAAGTCCCACCCCTCTCGCCTCACCGCCCAAATGCATTCACACCTCACTCTTTCACCACCCCTTTGGTGTCTCCGATGAGTTCTCCACCTCCACGACGCCCCACACCCATTCCCGCCGGCCCCGAGAACCGCAACCACTGGGTCGACGGCTTGCCCGACGGGAGGAGGGGGTTGACCACGGTCGGTTGCTTAGGGCTGTAAAGGCTGCACGAGGCCGCGGTCCATGGCCGTCGACCATCTGTCACCGTTTCTTCTCGTGCTTGCAGCGGCCGGTAGTTCTTTGGCTGTGGCGGCGGCGTCGATGGGTGCTACTGGTGCATGCACCTTGACTGCGGCCGGAGCAGGGATCTTGACTCCCCTGCGAGGGTTTTCTTCCCTTGCTCTGGCCCCAATCCGATGGTATCCCAGCCGGTACCTCGAGTGCGACGGCAATGACGAGGGCCGGGGTAATGAAGGGGTCGTCGGCTGCGGTTCCGGCATATCCGCCGCGGCAGGGCCATTGTTCCCGCCAGGGTTTGGTTTGTCGCTATTTGCTCCACCTCCACTTCTGACGGCACCCTCTCCAGCACATACGAACACGCTAAGTACACTTCTGTCTTTTGCAGATTTGACTTTTGGACCGGTTAGGTTTTCTTTGGGTAGTTGCTTCGATTCGCCTCCAATCGTTTTGATCCAAGCGGCGATAACTATGAGTAGTGTACCATTGTTAGTATTGCTAGGATTGGTAGGATTACTATGATTGCTGTCATGAGTGTAGGATTGCTTGCCTAGAATGTGTGCATGCTATGTAGGATTGACAGGATTGCTCGAGTAGAATGTGCATGATCAGTGTAGGACTATGTATGCTTGCGTGCATACTATGTGCTTGCCATGTGTGCATGTATAATGTGCACAATGAGGCAATGTGATTGCTATGATGAGTGCATTGACCTAGGCAATGTACATTGCTATGATCGGTGCATTGATCATACCAATACACATTGCTCAAATCATAGTTGTGGTCCTCTCTTCCTCTCCTTGCGTCGTCATGGGCGGTCGGAGAACCCTAGATCCGCCGCCCGCCTCTCTCCTCCTCCTCTCCTCACGCCGGGCCAAGAAGTCGCCGGGCGAATCCCTTCTGCTGTGGCGGCGGCGGTACCTTCTTCTCCTCCTGCCGAGGTGGCGGGCGGGGCCTTCTCCTCGGGTGGCGGCGGCGCGAGTATGGGGCGCGGCGCGACGGCACGGACCGGGCGGCGATAGATCATAGGCGTGTGGTGCGTGCGGACGGCTACGTGGCGGCGTCCCCTCCCGAGCCGGCGGCGGGGTCTGGTATTGGGCTCTCTGGCGGTGCAACTGGGGCCTGGCTCGGGCCGCCTTGCTCCTCAGGCGCGGTGTGGGCTGCAGCTCTTGCTTTCGTGGCCGACGGCCGCGGCGGTGGTGGTCTGGCGGCTGGGTTTCGCCGATTCGCCGGATCTGTGGCCGGGTGGCCATTTGGTGGCGCAGGGAGGTGGTGGGGGTCCTTCTGTGCTTCCTGGTGGGTGGATGGCGGCGGTGTGGGCATGCATCTCGCTTCGTGCGGTGCGGGTGGGGGGGGGGGTGCCTCCTTTTCCAGGGTTTGGATCGACGGAGGTCCAGCTCTAGGGTTCGTGCCTGGGCAGGCCAGCTCAGGGCCCGGGCGGATTGGAGCTTGAACTTCCGGTAGGAGAGGTCAGGCTTGGCCCGGGATGTGCTCGCGGGTGGTGCTCGTTCTCCCCTCGCGGGCATGCTCCGCTATCCTGTCGGGCAGATCGGCATCGGTGACCATGGGTGAGGCGTCGCGCAAGCGGGCTCGGCGGCGGCCATCGGTAGTCACGGGGTTGTGTTCCCCCGGTCCGCCGGGACTGACTGGGGACGCAGGTGTGGACGCCCCCTACTGTGGGGGCATCGACCCAGATCTCGTGACTGATGTCGGGCTAGGAATGAAAGGAGACCCCTTTCTTTCCTCCTTCTGAGGTTGGTGTTCCGTGATGTGGACGGATGGTGGCGGCTTGGACGTGGATGCCGGAGCAGCGGCTTCGGATGGCGGTCTGCATGGTTGGCTCTCCAGTGGGCACCATGTTGGTGGTGGTGGCTCTCCCTCTTGGTCGTGTGGGCGGCGGGAGGGTAGCGGTGGGTGGCTTGGGCGTTCTCCCTGTCTTTGGCAGTGGCGTTGCCTCGATCCGGACCTGGGATATCGAACTCGCTGCTCCTGTCCTGATGACCTCGTGGTGGTACGAGGGAGATGCCGAGTGAAAGCTCTGCGCTTTGTCGCCAACGACGGCGACGCTTGCGGGCGCCGTTATCTTTCTGAAGACGTCGTCCTGGCGCTCTTCGTGCCAGAGTTCCGGGTGGAGACCCTTGTCCCTTCTGGACTCGGCAATGGCGACGCTCTGCGCCATTCTCCCTCCTCGGGGCGTTGTCGCGGAGCTTAGGTGTTTAGGACATTGCGTAGCGTCGTACTCGGTTTTCCCAATGCTTTCTTTCGGTAGCATAGTCGTGTTCTGCGTGATCCGATTATCTTGGGATTGACATTGTATGAGAGCTACGTCACCATCTTGTATCGTTCGACCGTGTACTTGGTTCGGTGATTGCTTTATATATAAAGCGGGGAAAGCTTGTGTCGAGAGAATCATAGTTGTGCAATTCTCACCCGTATGTTGTTAACTGACAAGGTGATAAAGAAGGTGTGGGGTCGAGTCAGTGGTGGGGTCTTTTTCGTAGAAGGCACGGAGGACATCATCCCTGAAAACCGTTGGTGAGCAAAGATTGCAGTGCCAGGGAGGAGGTAGGCAGTTGTGTGGAGGACATCATCCCTGAAAACCGTGGGCAAGCAAAGATCACAGTGCCGGGGAGGAGGGAGGCGGGTGCAATGCCTTCGCCGACGGTTGGCCGCAGGCCGAGGCTTGAGCAGGAGCCAGCAGAACTAGCGTCGGTTCTATGTGCAGATCGTCATCGAAGACGATCTAGCCTTCCTCATCATCCCCAGGGCTTTCCAGCAGTGATGCGAAGGTGGATCTAGATCCGCCTTCTGTGACATTCCAGCTTAATAGGAATGATAGATTACTCATATCGAAAGGAACCTCAAAGTTAAGTATGCTCGGCTTGGTGAAATTTAAGGATGGGTGACCGACTGGGAAGTTGTTGCGCACAAGTGAGGACAAATACGCATGAAAGACTAGTGTTGGTCTGTGGGGCCAATCTAGATCCCAGGCGCAACGGTCAGGTACCGGTGGGTTTGGTCGGGGAGTTACAATTGGTATCAGAGCCGACCCTCGCGCAAAGTGGTGGAAAGGTCACGACTTTTGAAAGGGGTGAGCAGAACAGCACATTGCACACAACCAAACAGCTGTGATTTGTATCTGCTCACCGCTAAACCACACATGCAGGCGTCCAAACATCAGGCACAAAACTGCTCAGCAGTGCGATGCAGACAACCTCACGGCTAAACCACACATGCAGGCGTCCAAATATCAGGCACAAAACTGCTCAGCGGTGCGATGCAGACAACCAAACTAGTTGCACAACGTGGCTCAGAGGCTGTTTCCACTCAGCCAGGCCCAACCGAGCCACATATGCAAAAGGCCAAAAAACGACACAGGTAACCAAATAGGCCCTAAGTGACCTGACGTCTCGAGGTCGAATCCTGGCACATTTTTCTCGGGTTCGATTTATTTCTCCGTTCAACTGACAAAGGGGACCAACACGTTGCACTGAGATACAATGATTTATTATTCTTTTATATGCTGACAAGTGGGACCCACACGCCACATAGGCAGGTTTAACAGCTACAAACAGAATATGCGCCACGTAGGCAGAGGTTAAGGGCTACAGACAGAAAGGGCAGTTGCACTGTATTTGCACGTTGGGGTAAGTTTGAGCGAAACGTGTATTTTACAACTTTAGGTACCAAAGTGACCATCGAGCGCAAGTTTAGGCACTCCCAGTGTATTTACCGAGAAAGGGTTTCCCCCCGCTACTCCCAGTGTATTTACATCGTTTTTTCTAAGGACTTCTGTGACATTAGAATTGCTCTTGGTACACCTGGAACTCCTTTATTCTCAGTTTTCATGTTACTAACCTGTTATTATTACTACGATACAGATCGCTGCTATAGAGGTTCCAGAGGAATATATGGGATCAGTTGTCGAGCTATTGGGGAAAAGGCGCGGACAAATGCTTGACATGGAAGCTAGTGGGTTCGTGCTGTACTCTAGATTATCCTCACTCGAAAAATCTTTTGCATTTTTTTTGATACAGAAGAGAAAGAAACTAAGGCTTGTTGCCAACAAAGTTACTTATGTTCCAACCCAACCATATTGCATGCATCGTTGCCAGTCTACTACAAATTGCTTGTTCCTGATATTGAGTTGTTGCCATAACGAGACCTTTCAAATGGCAGGCCAGAGGGAACTTCATTGCTGAAATACAAGGTTCCAACCAGAGGCCTCATTGGGCTCCGAAATGCAATTCTAACAGCTTCTAGGGGCAGAGCTATACTTAACACAATCTTTGACAGCTATGGCCCGTGGGCTGGAGATATTAGTTCACGTGATCAAGGCTCATTGGTATGAATAAATGCCAACTTGAATATGAACTAGGCGACGATTATGTACATCCAGTTTGATCAAGTAAATATTGTGACAGACTAATAATGGTAGCTAAGATTCATTCAAGTAAATAATTTGATAGACAAATAAGTAGGTAAGATACATTCAACAACTTGACACTAAACAGCGCATGTATATCGAAAGAGAAAAATAGTTAATCACTTAATTACCTTGCCACTCTAGCCATCCTATCGGAGGGAATTATTTATATTTACTTGCAAGTACGAATGCAATATGAGAAATTCACCTATAGATATGATGGAGAAGCTGTAAAAATACTCCTTCCATTCATAAATATAAGATGTTCTAACTTTTTTCTGAACCGGATGTGTATAGACATGTTTTAGTGTGTTTGTTCACTCATTTCAGTCCGTATGCAGTCCATATTGAAATATCCAAAACATCTTATATTTTTGACTTCAGGGAGTAGATATTTGCACCATTCGAGTTGTGGATCATCCAACTGCATATATATACCTTGCACTGGATGGCATATTAATCCTTAACAAAAACAAGGAATGTCATAGTAATCTATTTCAGGTTTCCTTACCAGATTGGAGTACCCAAAAATAAATAAATTATGTAGGCCATATATACATGCCTTCACGTTGATGCACTATAATTTCATTTAGGTATATATTGACGAGCATAAGGTGAGCTCAACGTTCACCCTGGTAGCAACTCGAAAAGTAAATTTTTATTTTTATTAACCTACTGGCAATCTGGAATGCCGCAATGAAAAACATATAGTAATATGGAAAGGAATGAGTGGAATGGCTCGCTCCGCCTCTCCCCTCCCGCCTAGCTCCGCGTAGCTCCCCAGCCCCGCCGCCGTTGAATCCCCGCCGGTAGCCCACCTCCCCCCCCCGTCCTCCTGCTCCGCCATGGCGTCCTCCAGCGCCGACCCAGCCGACCACGGCGTGACCCTCTCTGACGAGCGCGTGTCCTCTGGCGACCGCTGGCTCGACTCGGGGAGCGAGTCCTCCGCGCTCCTCTCGCGAGGTCACGCGCCCCCACGGCTCCCCGCCGTCGCCCGGCGCCCCTTGCCCCTTCGGGCCTGGGCGGCGCTACTCCGGCGCGCCCGCCAGACCGGCTCGGCCTCGTTCCGAGGTGCACCGCTTCTCCGGCGCCAACGTGGTCGATGCGGACGGGTTCCAGCAGCCAAGGCGCAGGAACCGCCGCCGCCGTCCACACTAGGTCAACGTGCCCCTCTCCCCCCCGCGCCGCCCGCGCAGTCCCTCCCCGGAAGAGGTGGCCGGACTCTGTTTCCGGTGCCTGGACCCCGACCACCGCGTGCGCGACTGCACCAACGAGATCAGATGTCGTCGCTGCTTGACCTCCGGCCATGACTCCCGCTCTTACGACGCCCGCGCCAGAGGCGAACGCCGCCGCCTCCCATGGCAGCCCCGTGACCGACGCAACACGTCCTCGACCCAGGCAGCCGCCATCGCCGCCACCTACACAAGCTGCCCCGGTTGCGCCGCAGCACGACGCTCGCCCGCTCGAGCTGGAGCGCGTCATCGTGTCACACACCGTGGAGATGGAGGAGGCGGAACGGGTCCTGGCTCGCGCGCTGGTGGCTTCAGTCACTGGCAACCGACCACAGGTCTCTGCCGACGAGGTCGCGATGGTGCTCTACGACTCCTTTGGCCTGTTCGAAGGGGACTTCACCATGCACGCGCACCACCTGGAAGATTTCTTGATCCTCTTCGGCTCGCAAACCGCCATGGATCGCCTTGCCGGCGAGCACTTCATTCGCTCCCCCCGCTTCTCCCTCTTGATGCGCCCATGGAGCAAGCTTGCCCACGCAGGCTCCGGCGAGTTTGAGTATCGCGTCGAGCTCGAACTCAGCGGTATTCCTGCCCAAGCCTGGCATCTCTCCACCGCCGAGCACATCCTGCGGAGGAGCTGCTGCATCGAGCGTTTTCACCCCCAGACCCGCTCTCGTGCCGACCTCGCCACGTTCTACCTGTCCGGACGCACGCACGACCCGGCAGGCATTCGTCGCGCTGCTGTCTTGGAGGTTGTCGAGCAAATCCCCGCGCGCTCCAGCTCCGGCGCGCCGTCCATCAGAATGCTCACTTTCCCGATCTCCATCAACATCGTCCGCGCCGAGATGATCAGAGCCACTCCTCGCGCATCGGCGGGACAGGGTCGGGACCCGGATCGGGGCGCCGGCAACGGCAACGGCAACGACGAAGGGCCAGACCATGGCCCTGGTCGCGCTCGCCGACGCGGCCGCAAGCGCAGACGGAGACCAAACCTCCCGTGCGGACGGCGTGGCCTAAGCGTCGGTTGGCTCGCTCGCCGGCCGCGATGCGCGTCTGACCGGCGAGTTCGAAGGCATCTTGCCATGGCGGGTCGACAAAACCCATCTTTGTCGTCAGCAACGCGAAAAAGGAAAGAGTAAAAGGAAAGGTAGGCGCACTTTGCCCGTGGGCCAGGGCTGCAGCGCTGATGCGCCCTGTGGATCTGCGCGTCGGCCTCGACAAGGATACGGTGGCTTGCTTGCGATGGCCTCGGTGGTTTCGGAACCCACTCGAATTTTGAACCCGGTGGTCTCCTAGCCCGAGGACGATCCCGCAGGGCCACCAACTGCCGCTCCTGCCCCCTCGGCCTGTCCCTCATCTGCCCCCTCCGCCTGTCGGGATCTGGCCGTGCTTAGCGAGGTCCCCGACTCGCAGCTTGCTTCGCCAGTGCTGATGCCCACCTTGTCGGGCCAAAGCGGCGCCCCCCCCCCATCTGATCCCGTGGGGGCGCCAATCCTGCGTGCTGACCAGGTCACGACTCCGTCGACCCCGTCCGCACGTGATGGATCGGATGGCGCGAGACTCGAACTTCGCGCCGCATCTCCCGCCCGCGCTCTTCCGCTCTCACCTGTGCCGCAGGACCCATAGACGCCCATGCAGAATCCCGTGGCTCCTGCATCGCCTGGGCACGCCGTGGCTGCCCCTGCCAATCCCGAGCCAGCACGTCCGTGCGTGCATGGGTCTGGCCCCGGCCGTTTCGCCTCCCCACCGATTATCATGCGCCGATCGCGCGGGCCCCCCGCCGCTCGCTCTTCGACGCTGGGAGATTTCCTTGCCGCTGCCACCAAGGAGCTCAACGCCACCTTGCCGGCACCAAGGAAGAAGCCTCGTCGCCCTCGACTTTCGCCGCCGTGGCGCTCGGCCTCTGCTTTCGCCCACGACCGCTCCTCCTCCCGCAGCAGGTAGCGCTGAAGTCGTGCAGTCCTCCGCACGCTTGGAATTGTCGGGACCAATCAGATGATCTCGACCGCTGAGATGAAGGCTTATGATGATCTTTTCGCCGCACCCATCCCGCTGTCTGTGCTGGCGGCCGTCGCCGCGCTGGTCGATCATGAGATACCAGCTTGCCTGGCGGGGCAGCCGACCGCACCGGCGCTCGTCGACCCGGTGTACGCGACTTAGGTCTACCTCGCCGTAGCTTCCCGTCGATCCAACCTTTATGGATCATGGCATGAAGATAGCTGTTTGGAATGTCTGCGGTCTCAACGCACGCGCGCGACGCCACGCCATTCGTACGCTGCTCAGACATGACGGGCGCCTCCATTGTATGCTTGCAAGAAACGAAGATTGAGTTGCTCTGCTCGTCCGTCGTACTTGACACGCTTGGCTCGGAGTTCTACGATTACACGTACCTCCCGGTGCAGGGCACGCGCGGCGGCATTCTTCTCGCGTGGAAAAGCAGGGCCGTTTTCATCTCGGACCCCCTGTTCACCAACACGGCCGTCTACGGGCCGCAGGATGATGTGGCCAAGGTTGCCTTCTTGGATGAGCTACGCGAGATTAGCGCGGATTGCCACGGGCCGTGGATGCTATGCGGCGACTTCAACCTCATCCTCCGCCCCGAGGACAAGAACACGGACAACCTCAATCGGCGCATGATGGGAAAATTCCGCCGCCTAGTCGACGATCTCACTCTTAAGGAGGTATACCTCAATGGGCGTCGGTACACATGGTCGAACGAGCAATCACCACTGACCCCGGTGCACCTCGATCGTGTGTTGTGCACGTCGGACTGGGAGGACGGACACGGCGAATGCCACCTGACATGCCTGGCGTCCGTCGTGTCAGATCATGCGCCCTGCTGCTGGACTGCGCCCCCGCACCTATGCTGCACCGCAGCTTCCACTTTGAAGAACACTGGTTGCGCCTCGACGGATTCCACGATACGGTGGCTGCGGCTTGGGGCTCCGTCTACGACCCCGACCCGTTCCGCCGCCTGATGCTGCGCCTCCAGACCACAGCGCGCAGCCTGACGAGTTGGAGTGCCAAGGCAGTTGGCAACGTGAAGACCAAACTGGCCATCGCTCGGGAGCTCATCGCGCGTTTTGACAAAGCACAAGAAGACCGCATCCTCACTCCCCCGGAGGACTGGCTGCGCAAACAGCTGAAAGTCTTGTACCTCGGGCTCGCCTCCCTGGAACGGACGATCGCTAGACAGCGCGCACGCATCACCACCCTCAAAGACGGCGACGCCAACACCGCCTTCTTCCACCGGCAATGCTTGTTTTGATGACAGAAAAACCGCATCTTCCGCCTCTCTGCGAACGGCGCTCTCCACACAGACCACGACGAGATGGTTGAGGCTGCCTTCAGGCACTACGACGAGCTTCTTGGCACGGCGGCCGAGCGCGACCACACGGTAGACCTGTCGCAGCTCATTGAGTGGAGTGACCTCTTCGATCTCGACGCGGCCTTTTGTCCGGAGGAGATCTGGGATGCTGTCAAACGCCTGCCCGCGCACAAGGCACCTGGGCCCGACGGCTTTAATGTTGAATTCCTCCGCGCGTGCTGGAGCATCGTCAAGCAGGACTTCATGGACGTGTTCCAGGAGCTGTTCGAGCTGCGTGGCCGTGGCTTCAGTAAGCTCAACCAGGCCCTTCTCACGCTGCTGCCGAAGCGCGCCGACGCCCTGGAGTTGCGCGACTACCGCCCGATATGCCTCATTCACATCGTGGCCAAGATTTTCGCTAAGGCTCTCTCGCTCCGGCTTGCTCCAAAGCTCGACCGCCTTGTCAGCCGCAACCAAAACGCGTTCATCATCTGGCGGAGCCTCCACGACAACTTTGTGCTCGTCAGGCAATCTCTCAAGATGCTGAGCCAACTTGGGGCACCCAGGGTGATGCTTAAGCTCGACCTCACGCGTGCCTTTGATTCCATCTCCTGGCCGTTCCTCTTTGAGGTACTGCGCCAATATGGGTTCGGGAACCGGTTCTGCGAATGGATCGCCATTCTTCTGTCCTCGGCGAGCACCCGGGTCCTGTTGAACGGCGTGCCAGGACCTCCGATCTGGCACAAGGAAGTGTTGAGGCAGGTCGGCTCCTTGTCCCCGCAGCTGTTCGTGCTCGCGGTCGACACTCTCGGCCGGCTGATTTCGCGCGCCCATGAGACGGGCATTCTCAGGCCACTGCACCCGTGAAGAGCGATACCGGCTATATCTTTATACGCCGACGACGTCATGCTCTTTTGCCATGCCACGGAGAGCGACGTGACCGCCGTCAAAGAAATTCTTGACCTGTTCGGCAGAGCGTCGGGCCTCAAGGTGAACTATGCCAAGAGCTCTGCCACTATCTTGCACGGGGACCAGACCGCCCACGAGATGATTGCCAGCCTGGGATTTGCGGCTGCTTGGTGCTCCGATCACCTACCTCGGCATCCCGCACGATGACGCCGCGCTTCTTCGCGGACAACCGCAGCCCTTGTTGACAAGGTCGCTGGCACTTACCCACCGAAGGCGTGGCTCATGAACCGTGCGCTTAAGCCGGCCCTAGTCAAGTCCGTCCTTTGCGCCATCCGGTGCACCGGCTGCTTGCTTCGGGCCCCGAAGAAGACGCCGCACAGCTCGCGAAGATTCAGCCGAGGCTTCCTCTGGGCGCGAAGCTGCCGCCAATGGTAAACCGCCACGTGAATGGCGTCCACGCCACGCGCCTCGCTTTAGGCGGCCTTGGGTCCGCGACACAGCGAGCCGGCTCGCGCCAGCCGAGGTGGCTTTGGCTCTCGCCCACGGACACAGATCGCGCCTGGCAGGGCTTAGACCTCCAGTTTTCCAGCAGCGAGCGCATCCTGTTCTTTGCCTCCACCTACATGTCCATCGGCAACGGCATGAACGCACTGTTCTGGGAGGATCGATGGCTCAACGGGCGCTCGGATGACGAGCTCATGCCGCTGCTATACAACTGCATCCCCACGCGTCGGCGCAAAATCCACAACATCCGAACGGTGGCTGATGGCCTCAACGGCAACACTTGGGCCCGCGACATCCAAGGCGTCCTCGGCATCCACGAGATTGGTCAGTACTTACAGCTTTGGCAACTCGTGCAGCAGGTCACCCTCATTGACGCCCCTGATCGGCTGATTTGGAAGTGGATGGCGAGCGGCATATACACAGCGCAGTCTTGCTACGAGGCCACCTTCCAGGGATCCCAACACTCCTATTCATGGGAACTGATTTGGAAGACCTGGCCCCCCCCTCGAGTAAAGATCTTCCATTGGCTTGCCAACTTGGATCGGTGTTGGACTGCCGACCGTCTGGCCCGCCATGGGCTGCAAAGACATCCGCGTTACTGCTGCGACCAGCGCTGAGGCGATCGACACCTCATGCTTGACTGCCCCTTCTCCAAGCAAGCATGACATGAGACCCTTGCCTGGCTGCGCATACCGGCGCCGATCCCCAACCAGGAAGCCATGCTCATGGACTGGTGGCAACATGCCAAGGCAAGCACAACGCAAGGCCCTGCAATCCGTAGCACTACTCGTGCCATGGATGGTCTGGAAGCATAGGAATAGCTGCGTCTTCGACAACGCGACGTCTTCCCTTGGCACGCTAGTAGACCGGATCAAAGAGGAGGCTGGCTCCTGGGCTACAGCCGGAGCCACATGCCTTAGAGTAGTCCTGCCCCCTTCACGGGCATTGTAACTGTCCGCTGTATTCCGTCCTAGGACGACTGTAACCGACTCCCTACCTTTTCAATGAAAAGAAACGCAAAGGTCCATTGCGTTTTCTCGAAAAAAAAAAGTAATATGGAAAACATATTTGATGTCGAGGCGCATTACCGAAAAAGGCTTTCGCCCTGTTTTATATATAAAGCACCGATCATCAAGCACCCAGTACAAACACACGCCACCGCAACACACGCACACACCCAGGGCAAGATAAATAGATGTTGAGCGCAGCAACGCCACCCCTAGCACTACCACCACAAAGAGATGAAGCTACATATGACGAACCATGTGCCCCAAGGCGCCGCCTTCAAGAAGGGTACGACACCAGAGCGCCGCCACCGCCCGATCCAAGGATCAGAGTTTTCCCTGGAGCCGCATGACGGGCAATGAGAACCGCAACAATGCCTTCAAGAAGGAAACGATATTCGCCGCCGCCGGTCCGTCCGAAGATAGAACAGGTTTTCACCTCGGCCAACACTCACCGCCATCGAACGCCACACCCCGGCAACCACGCCGCCCACACGACCATGGTGACCGGGCAGCGCCAAGGCACGGGCTCCGCCCAAGAGCACCGTGCTACCACCACCAGGGCCGCCGCCCCGGCATCCAAGACCTTGACACCACCTCACCCGAGACCCGCCGCAACCCCAACGAAAGAGACGAGCGGAAAGGTCCCACCTTCGCACCTCAGGCGACCCCGTCAAGACCCAATAGGCCAGCCAGAATCGGCATCCACCGACCCGTCCCCGCTGCCCGAAGGCGAGAGACGAGCTCGGTCTGCGGCACCGAGAGGGACGAGGTCACTCTCTTGCCGTCACGAGACGAGCTCGGTCCTGCTGCACCGTCTTGCGAGCGAGCTCGGTCCTGCTGCCGGCGCGGCGATGGACCGCGACTGGAGAGGACCAGCCCTCTGATGAGAGTAGCGCCCGCACGACAAGGAGATGGAGCGAAGGTTGAGACGGTCCGCACGCAGACGAGCCGACGCTGGAGAAGCCGGCCGCTGCCGCAGGCAGATCCGTCGAGCCACCGTGAAGCCGCCACGACACCGAGAGTCCACCCGTCGGACCTCCCCACGCCGCCGCCCGGCGGCGGAGCAGCCCACGCCCCGCTGCCCTACCCGCGTCGCCGGCAAACTCAAGCGCCGGAGCCGCCGCAGCACCACCAGAGCCACGCGTCGTCGGCCGACCCCCAACGCCAGGCCGAACGCGGCCCGCACCGCCGCGAGGTCAGCTCTGGCTGGGTCGCCGGCAGCCATCCCCGACCCCCGGCCCACACCACCACCTCCTCCCGGTGCTGAAGAAGAGGAGGGGAAGGCCGAGGCCGCCACTGCTGCGCCGCCACCTCCCCCAGCCGGCTTGCCACGGCGGAGGAAGCCGCCCGCAGCCCTCTCCTACCGGATCTGGATCGAGCCGACGCCGTCAGCACACCAGCCGAGCACCACCGAAGCGCAGCCCATCACGCCACCCGCACACCAGCGCCATCACGGCGCCGATGAGGGGCAGCAGCCAAGCGCCCAGCGAGAACGCCGATCAGATCCAGGTCGGCGGCCCGCATCAACCCTCCCGCATGAAGCGGCGAAGATGCCCGCGGCGCGGCGCTGGCCGGCCCCCGGCCGGCCCTCCCTCTGGCGGGAGGAGGAGGAGAGGAAAGGCGGCCGGCGGCTAGGGTTCCTCCCCTGCCGCCCGCGGGAGCGCCAGAGGAGGAGTCGGCAGGAGCCTTTCGTTCTCTCCCCTCTACACTTTCAGGTCGAGGCACATTATATCCTACAGTAATTGAAAACACGTGAATGCACCGCAGGAAACACAAAAGAGTTCTTAAGAGATTGTGTGTTTGTCATAGTTGACATAAGCATGAAGATTTTTCGTGAAGATATTTTCTTTTAAAACAGAGTAGGAAGTGGCTGTAGGAAAATTAATAGCTTCCTATCCTACAAAATCAAACAAGCTGAACTTCTCTTTGAACCAGTTCATTTGAATTAAAAGAGGCTATATTAGGCCTATAGGCTAATATTAATGATTTGGCATCACTTGGTTTATGAAAAAGATTACCACGGGAATTTACTTTGATCCAACGCATGGATAAGAGTGATAAAGAATGATAACTCTTTATGACGTGGAATGATAATTCTGTATGACATGGAATGATAATTCTTTATGGCGTGGAATGATAATTCATATAGCAGCATCCTAATTTGAAGATCAATACAATTGAAAATCTGCCAATAGACTACTATATTATGCAATACTAAGGTAATGCACTGACATAGAGTTGAAGGTGTTTCACGTAGACTATGAATTTCTTTTGTGCTATTACAGAGATGACGTACACCGGGCTTGCCTTGGCGCAGTGTTAAAGTTGTTGCCTTGGTGCAGTGGTAAAGCTGTTGCCTTGGAGCTACATGCACCGGGCTGCCCTTTTTTATTAGAGATGATGTACACATGAACACCCACATGACATGCAAACACGAGTCCGCCTTCACTGGCTGGATCTAGTGAATCCTAAAAATAAATCGGTGGATCTCACAAGATCTGTATATATTTTATCTTGTATGAAAGACGTTTACATTTTAGCAAGTACATACGTAGTAAAATTAGACTACCGAGTTTGCACTGACAACTTTGAAATCCTATAGTGTATCATTTCAAATTTTATGCATAACATAAACAGGTGCATGATAAACCTATCTCCAGTACAACATATCTCTGCATAGGCCAAACATGCCCTAGAAATTGCATGGTTAATTACATGTCATTTTTTTCGTTTGGTCCTTCCAAAAATTGAAAATTATGAAATTGTCAACACATCAGCTATATCTTAAACATGGTTCTTTTAGGGAACGCCAACTAATTTTACTCACTGACTTTTTACAAACTTATCTGCCTACCTATTGCGCGGAACTTATTTACCTAATTTGGCTTACAGTTTTCTTCAATATCTAACATAGTGGGAATGATCCAGGTGGCATTCGAAGGTGGAAGTACTACTTCTTATGCTTGCGTTAATGCACAAGAAAGAGGTATACTATTTGTCAAACCAGGGCAGGATATTTACAAAGGCCAGATAGTTGGTATCCATCAGCGTCCAGGTGATTTAGCACTTAATGTGTGCAAGAAAAAGGCTGCAACAAATGTCCGTTCCAACAAGGAAACTACAGGTGAAATTTCATAAGCATTCAATGCTTTGATGATATTATTTTCTAGAAAGAACTTGGAACAAACTTTAATTACCCTAGCCCTAATAGAAAGTAAATACTCTGAATTCTCATGGTTTATTGATCGTGGGAGAAGCCCATTATATAGGAGGGATACCTTGGGCTGTGAAGATGACTTAGAGGAAATACGATCTAACTCTGAAACATATTCTAATCTGGACTCTGCACCTAATACGAATCTGAACCTAATAATACTCCCTCCGTGCCAAAATATAAGATGTTTTTGTAGTTCAAATTGAACTGCAAAAATGACTTATATTTTGATACAGAGGTAGTAGCTTATAGTAGTATGGGAATCCTAGCCACTTTGGGCTGGATCAGGGGGCGGTGTGGCCAGGGCTGGGGCCCTCCGACCATATGTGGCTCCATGCATAACGGCTGTCCCTTCCTCCACAAACAGCTCGTCCTCGAGCTGAAACAAGCTAAAACGAGCAATGTGTTAGATGAGCAAGTTGGATGTATTGCATATCCCAAGGGGCAAATATATAGTACAAATGACTGGGCATACAAGTAAGGACATCTAGACTAATATGAATATGTAAGGGGACCTAAACTGATACCACTACTTAAGAACCCTCCTCAAATGCAAAGCGTATGCAATAACATTACATTTGAACAAGTATAACACTAAATCAAAAAGTAGTGAAAATCCAAAATTTGCATCTCGAGAGTGTCGTCATAGCATGGAGTCTTCGAAACCTGTTGAGTCAAGCCAAAGAGGGATAGAAGAAGCATGTCGCAAAGATCACAACACAAGAAGTCGGCGGCAAAAAATACTCGGCAGCAAGAGAATGTCCATAGATCAACGACAATGCAAAGGATCCGAGATCAACCATCGACTCCAAGGCCCTCCTCGCGACCCTCCTGCGTCCTTCGCGGGCGTGCTCGGGAGATTTCGTCCTCTCGCTGGGCCACGATGCGGACGGGCGGCGGGCTGGGTGCGGCGGGCGCTACGGCGTGGTGGGGAGCCGGAGCTATGCAGCGACGGCATCTTGCTGGCTGCGCGACGGGCGTCGTGGTGGCGGAGCGTCTTTGGCGGCCGGTGGCGGCGGATGGTGCGGGTGCTACGCAGCTCCGCCCGATCTGGCCGCGTCGCGACACGGGCTGCAGGCGGCGCCGTGGGGTCCGGCGCTGGTCGTCCGTGGCAGCGGTGTGCCTCGGCTGGTGTCCGGGGCGGTGGTGCGTGCTTGGCAGCCCCGTCCAGCACCATTCTGGTCTGGCGGGCGTGTGGGCGTCGGGCGGCGAGGGGGCGGGCTGCGACCTGGTGGGGTCGTGGCCATGACTGTGGTCCACGGCGGCGCGCTAACTGCTGCTGCTGGCGGCGGCGGTTGCCGGCCAAATGGGCTCGAATCTGGCCCATGGCTGCCGGCGGGCGACTCGGTGCTGGCCTTCGGGGTCCTGGTGTGGATGTGGGCTGCCACGGCGTGGTGGTGGCTCACGGCGGTGGTCCGGGCCGTTCCAAGGCGGCGGCTGGTCTTCTCCAGCGTCGGCTTGTTGGTGGGCAGCTCGCGAGGTGGCAGGTTGGTTGCGGCGGCGGTTGGCTTGTTCCCGCGTCTGCCCGCTCGCATGCGGCCTGTGTCAACCTTCGACTCCTCTCCTCGTCGTCCGGGCGCTACTTTCGTCGAAGGGTTGTTCTTCTCCCCGCTGCGGTCCATCGCTCGTCTCGCGACCGGTGCGGCAGGACCGATCTTGTCTCGCGCATGGTGTAGCAGGACCGAGCTCGTCTCGCTCATGGTGCAGCAGGACTGATCTCATCTCGCACACGGTGGCGCTGGACTGAGCTCGTCTCGCGCCCGGTGCAGCAGGACGGGTCGATGGAGGCCAATTTTGGCCGGCCTATTGGGTCTTGGCGCTTGGGGCTGCCCAGGGGTGTGAAAGGCGGGACCTTCCCGCTCGTCTCTTTGGTTGGGGTAGCGGCGGATCTCGGGTGAGGTGGTGTCAAGGTCTTGGATGCCAAGGCGGCGGCCTTGGTGGTGGTAGCGCGGTGCTCTTGGGCAGAGCCCGTGGCTTGGTGCTGCCCGGAGGCCATGGCCGTGTGGGCGGCGTGGTTGCTGGGGTGTGGCGTTCGGTGGCGGTGAGCGTTGGCCGGGGTGAAAACCTGCTTTATCTTCGGACGGACCGGCGACGGCGAAACTCGTTCCCTTCTTGAAGGCGTCGTCGCGGCTCTCACTGCCCGTCGTGCGGCTCCAGAGGAAACTCTGATTCTCGGATCGGGCGGCGGTAGCGCTCCGGTGTCATATCCTTCCTGAAGGCGCCGCCTTGGAGTCCACGGTTCGCCATATGTGGCTTCATCACTTCGCGATTGTTCTTGTAGGGCTAGGGGTGGTGTTGCTGCGATCAGCGTCTATGTATCTTGTCTTGGGTGTGTGCGTGTGGTGTGTTGGCGTGCGTTTTTATCAGGTTGTTGTGGATCTTTGCTTTATATATAAAGCGGGGCGAAAGCCTTTTTGAGTAATGCAAAGGATCACCATACGACCATCTTCAATGGCGGGAAGTACAGCAGGGGTGGCCAGCGGGTCACCATGAAGCCCATGAAGCTTTTTGTGGAGACATAAATGTTACGCATCATGGATTCGAGTTTTAGGATACCCGGGCGGTGGGCGCGCTCGAGCTATCCATCGTTTGCTGCCTGGTATTTAATCGGGGTCTCTTGGGCTCCGAAATTCTTTCCGGGCGTAACAGAAAAAAAATGGGCGGAAACAAAGCCTTTAGTCCCAAACAAATTGGGGCAGGCTAGAGCTGAAATTCATAAGATCTCACAACCAACTCATGGTTCTGACACATGGATAGCAAGCTTCCACGCATCCCATGTCAAGCACTGTTTTTGGGACGGATTGTTTTTCTTTGTCCTCCGTAAAATACCGGGGTATTCGGCCCTAATCCGCTGAACCAAGTGGGGCATTGGTATATTAAAAAATGTTGACATGTCACTGGGCATACTTAAAACTTGATTATGCCTTCAGAGAAGTGATAAG
Source organism: Aegilops speltoides (assembly GCA_021437245.1). Lineage (NCBI taxonomy): Eukaryota > Viridiplantae > Streptophyta > Magnoliopsida > Poales > Poaceae > Aegilops > Aegilops speltoides. Next base: position 269,771,423 of record CM038146.1, read on the forward strand.
TGGTCCAATACCCTATTGCAGCGATGTGTCCTTGTGCACTTAGATTCATATTAACTGAAAACTTATTTTTATCAAGTGTGGTTGATTCAAATAATTTGTTCTTTTTTTGCAGTGGTTCTGGATGAACCTTTAAGCTACAGTCTGGATGACTGCATAGAGTATATTCAAGAAGATGAGCTAGTCGAGGTTACACCTGAGAGCATCCGCATGTCCAAGAACCCAAAAATTTCGAAGAAGAAGAACAACTAGGCCTCCTGGAAGGATAAAAAAAGAAATACGCTATTGGATCATTTCATTCTGGTAGCATCGGTTTCAGATAGAAGACCTGGACTTGGTTTAATAATGACTAGTATATGACCAGAGATACCATGAGTCAGTCAGCAAGCTATTTTTGGTGGTCTACACTTTTCAGATTAGGTTTATACTCAATTTTGGCAATGAAGCTGTTATAGTCATCAAACTCGGGCTGTTACATATTTGTAATTCACATAGTTGTTGTACTCCCTCTGTTCCCAAATATAAGTCTTTCTAGAGATTTCAACAAGTAACTACATACGAAGCCAAATGATTGAATCTACATTCTAAAATATGTCTACATATATCCGTATATTGTTGTTCATTTGAAATGTCTAAAAAGACTTATATTTAGAAAGAGGGAGTACATTCTTGCAGTACAGCGGGTCGTACACACGCACGTCTAAGCGTGCGGCGGCAAGCTCGTGCGTTGGATCTTTTAGGACGGGTGTGACATATCGGGTTAAGTAAGCGCGGGAATATATTCTTTGCACCTACACTATGTAGCATACCTTTACAGCGCGCTTGCATAGGAGGTTGTCATAGTACCTTTTTTTTTGGAAGTCACACGGCTGAGTTTTGCTCTGGTACAACCCCTAAATTTTAAATCCTCATATTAGCTCGCAGATCAAACATATTGAATACTAGATTGATTTAAATATAAAAGACTATATTACCTTAGGGCTCCTTTGATTTAAAGGAATTCTATATGATTTTTGAAGGATTGAAATCCTTTGAAATTTTTCCTACGTTTGTTCTTTGATTCATAGGATTGAATTTCATAGGATTTTTTCCTATGGAATCTTCTGTACTGCATTTTATAGGAAATCTAACATTCATTCCAACCTTTTTTTACAATCCTTTACTTTTTCCCGTGAAATCAAACACTCCTTGCTAATCCTATAGGATTCAAGTGGGCATGCCACTCCGATCCTATAGTTTTCCTATTCCCGTGTTTTCAAAATCCTGTGAATCAAAGAGGCCCTAAGTGAAGGCTCCACTTTTTTATAAACGTTAGCAGAAAAAACAGCTAAATTCGTTGAATAGATAGAAGGTTGGTTTAGTTACCCAAAAACCATACAGACGACGCCTTTAAACAACACACACGCTCGCGAGCCACGTCTCCACCTTTTATCCTGCATTTGGAGCTTGTAAACTTTTCTTTTTAGGCATGGGGTGTACCGAAGCAAAGTTCATTCCATTTTAGGTAGCCAAAATTTATGGACCTGATTATACAACGAAGTCAGATTTTTAGGCATGACAAATTGATTGTTTTTCATTATGTTTTTCACACGCAAATCAATTAAAGAGAAGATGAAGCATTATGATAACCTTAGGAAGAAACGATGTTAAGCACATGGACAAAAGGCCTATTAACCAATGCATGAAGGTGTTTAGTTATTAACAGTTACTCCCTCCGTTTTAAAATAGATGACCCAACTTTGTACTAAAGTTAGTATAAAGTTCCCCCGCAAAAAAAAAGTTAGTATAAAGTTGAATCATCTATTTTAGAACGGAGGGAGTACAAGAGAGAAGCTTAGCTACAAAAAGCTAATAAGCACCTGTGCATTGGGAAGATTAGTTGCTAACTTTTTAATGCAGTTAACATCCCGCCTAAGCACCAATGCACTTTGTACCTCACCCTAGCACTAGTGTCATGCATGTGATACTCTATGTTACTACTTTTATAGTCTAAAGTATCATAAATGGCTTCATTTATTAACTTATAGACGCATTTTGCTTGAGAAACACAATGTGATGGTAACATAATATAATTAGAGTTAAATACACTCGAGGTCCTAAGTTTCTACAGGGTGTCACTTTAGCCCTATTTCTTCTAAAATGCATCTTTCTGTCCTTATTCTATACTAAGTGGTTCGCCTCAGGCCCCCTTTTGCATGAGCCTTAGCTGACCTGCTCGTGTGGTACGTTGACCCACACCGTGTCGACATGGGACAAAAATTAAGCAAATAAGAAATGGGCACTTGTAGAACACCCGTCCAAGGTTAGCACTTGTATTCGACTGAAGCCTAATGGTGGTACGGATCCGGCAGCAAGAACACACCACCAACAACATACCTGGCAAAGGAGGCCGCGGAGGTAGCGCTGCCGACGATGATTTGATGCTCCTCTTCCTCACCTGCTTCCTCGTCGAGGATCTTGCTGTCCCAGCCATGGTGGCGGTGTGGGGATGAGAGAGAGAGAGAGTTTGAGTAGGGATTGGGAAATGTGAAGACGAAGGTTTGCAAGCGTCTTTCTGTAAAAAAGAAGAGCACCCGGAGAGACTCCTAAGTCGACGTGGCGTGGGTCAACGCACCACGCATGCAGGTCAGTGAGTGCTCATGCAAAAAGGGACCTCGGGTGAACCTCTTACTATAGAATTATGACCTAAAGGTGCATTTTGAAAGAAATAGGGCTGAAGTGACACTGTGCATAAACTTTTAGGACCTTCAATGTATTTAAATCTACAATATGTTACTATCCCCATCTCTTTCGTCATTTAATACTATGCCATGTCACTAGTATGCCTAATTGCCATTGCTTGAGTATGCATGTTACTCCCACTATGACTTTGAGCCACGTCTTGGTTTGTCAACATGTCGGCCTGGGTTTTTTAATTTGCTTGTGATATACGAAGGTCAATAAAAAAATATATTAAATACTCTAGACAAATTATACATGCTTCCATGTATATGTGTACAACACAAATCTTGGCAAGACGTCATCCCCGCTTGGCACCATGATCTATTGGGTATTTTCGCACATCTCTGTGACTAACTATTGTACAAGCTGGATATTAAATTGGCTATAGACGACATGCAACTTGCTCTTTTTTGCAAGAAAAATGTCTACTATGTCATCATTTGTCATCGTAGTATACGGAACACCGAAAATAACAAAAAATGCTAAATTGTTGTAGACCACTTACCGGTGACTACAAGCATTGGAGCGAAACATGATGACCCAAAGGTATAGGGGAACGCAATAATTTTTGAGGGAAGTATTTCAACCCAAATATATTAATTCGACATAAGGGGAGTCAAAGAATATTTATAAGCCTTAGTAGTTGAGTTGTCAATTCAACCACACCTGGAGAGATAATTTGCTCAAGGCAATTTATTATTAGCACACTAATATGATAGCAGTAGTGATAGAGAAATAGTAGTAGAAACAATAACAAGTTTGCAGAGTAGTAGCAGAGTAAGACAGTAGTTGTTGTAACAGAAGTAATAGTAGTAGGAAAACGTAGGCATGGTGTAAGTGATGGCTTGTTCAGATGAAATTCAATATGCAATGGTCATAACCTAGAGCGATAACAAATTATCTTCAATTCATCAATTATATGTAGGCATGCATTCCGTAAATAGTCATACTTACTTGCGATAAGAACTTGCATAACATCTTTTATCCCGCTCACATGTGGTAGTGGGGGCCTAATGGAAACTACAGGTAATTAAGGCGCTCTGTTTTCCCTTTTAATAGAGAACCAGAGCAACACATTAACACATAGTGAATATAATCCTCAAGTTAAAGTCATCCGTGTCGATATCCCAATTATTGTTACCTTGGGGTCTAGGGTTTAGAACGATAGCATGTGCAAACAACTTGCAAGTAAGATCAAGAAGACAAATATATTCATTCAAACATAGAGGGCTCAGATCAGAAATCACGGCACTCGGGGCCTAGTGACAAGCATTAAGCATAACAAAGTCATAGCAACATCAATCCCAGAATATAATGGTTAGATAAGAAATCTCATCAAATTCCCATCTACCTCCATAATGCCTGATGAGTGTTATTTTTACACTCCTCTAACCCGAGTTTAAACTAATATATTCCACTAAAACTGAGATACTCGCTCTGATATTTCCACTAATGACTAATAAATGGATAGGATTCCAAAATTCCTTTTTTTATTTTGTTTCCAGAGGAAATGGGATATTTATGGACGAAATCAAGCCATAACAAGGAAAGGAGTAAAGGAGGAGATAGAAGAAATCAAGTGGAGGTGCACCAGAAGAAACAAAGTAAAAGATGGTGTTCCATGCAACCGGGCTCACTCACATGAGCGGTCGCATGGCTTGGAAATCGATGCTTCTCGTCCACCTGAACATACTTTATAAAGGGGTCGAGGACGAAATGTTAATAGGGGAGCCGCAGAACCACAAGACAGAGGGTCATCTTCATCCCATATTCATCAACCCTAACCACCGCCGTTCCCATCTCCATAGCCACCATGTCCATCTCCACCATAGTTCTTCCTCCTCTAGTCATACTAGAGTCATCTTCATCCCATCTTCATCAACCCTAACCATTGCCATTTCCCATCTCCATAGCCACCATCTCTATCTCCACCATAATTCTTCCTCCTCTAGTCATACTTGTAATCTTGTATCACACACGTCATCTCCATTGTAAGACATATTATCAATCAATCTACCTTCATGATGTGTTCTTCGTGTGATCTGATCTCCATGTGTGAGTAGTCCGGTAAGGAATGGGTTGAGGCAAGGGCCTTGCAACCCGATGTATTTTTTTGGGGGGGGGGGGGGGATCAATGGAAGTGCTTTGAATGAACGTTTATATGTGTGAAATAAAATTGTTTCGTAGTTGTATCTTGTCTTGTTCGCGTTCTTCATCCCTCTAGGTACCCAGGATCATGGAGAACGAGCAACGGAGAAGCTAGGGCAGGGAGGCCATGAAGTGTTATTCCAAATACTAGTGATAGAAAGGTTTAGTACAGTAACACAGATCCTATCTATGGGGATTCAAGAGGTGTAGTCATTAGACACCCAATGCTTTTGTCTGATTATTGCAATCTTAATTATCGAGGTAACCCCGAGAAATGGATAGGTCCTTCGATTGGACAACTGGCTCTTGATGCAGGAAATGTGCCGGTCAAGACATATTTTGGACACATCCCACGCTTCGGTTCGTAACAAGCACATCTCGATGGATGACTTCCAGCACATATATTAAGATCATATCTAGCCCCTCCACAAATATATGATTGTAAGCATTAAGACCTCATACACGTACCTATTTTTATTATAAGTGTTTGTAGTGTCAAGTTTGATTTATGATCCAGTTAAAAGATGGAATTAATCCTTAGCAAAAGCTTGTCTGAGACCCTAGCTTAAAGTGCGTCCTCCTCCCGTGGGTTCGATAACTCAGGCACACCTCTGGCAAAAAGCGTGAATCCTTTTTGCTCCAATTTCGGATCACCAAAGGAAGTAATCAAACCTTTTTCTAGCACCGTTGTGAGGGAGACTTTGTGTGCCTAGTCTTTGTGTTTAGAGTTTTCGTTAAAAGTTTAGTTTCAATATTTGTTTTAGATTTTAGTTTTTCTTTTTGTTACGAGTCTTGTCAGTTGAAATCTCAAAAATATTACCATGGCTCATAATCTTGGAAGTCTTGCTACTCCTAGAAATACCTTTATGCGTGGACCTATAGCACAACCTGATGTTGCTAGCGGTGAGTATGAGATAAAACCGAACCTTGTCTCTATGGTTCAACATGACCAATTTGGAGGCTTTGCTTCTGAAGATGCCGATATGCACTTGCATAATTTTACTGAATTGTGCAACATGACTGACGTGGCTAGACTGCGTCGGTATTTCCCCAAAGAGGAAGGGATGATGCAGCACAGCTATGGTAAGTATTTCCCCCAGTTGTGAAACAAGGTATCAATCCAGTAGGAGAACCAAGCAACACTATGAAAACGGTACCTGCACACAAAGAACAAATACTTGCAACCCGAAGCGTAAGAGGGGTTGTCAATCGCTCCTCGGGAAAAAGATAGATTGGTTTGTTTGAGTTTGGGTAAATAGATCTCGCAAAGACACAAAATAAAATAAGTAAAGAAAAACTGCAACAAGGTATTTTTGGGTTTTTGGAATAATAGATCTGAAAAATAATGCAGGAAAAAAATAGATCGGAAAGCAAATATGATAAAAGATAGACCCGGGGGCCGTAGATTTCACTAGTGGCTTCTCTCGAGAAATAGTGCACGGTGGGTAAACAAATTACTGTTGGCAATTGAAAGAAGAACAGATAATTATGAAGATATCCAAGGCAATGATCAATATATAGGCATCATATCCAAGATTAGTAGACCAACTCCTGCCTGCATCTACTACTATTACTCCACACACCGGCCGCTATCCAGCATGCATCTAGTGTATTAAGTTCATGGAGAAACGGAGTATTGCAATAAGAACGATGACATGATGTACACAATATATATTCATGTAGGAATAGCCCCCATCTTGTTATCCCTAATAGCAACGATACATGCGTGCCTCGCTGCCCCTTCTGTCACTGGGAGAGGACACCGCAAGATAGGACCCATCATAAAGTACCTCTTCCCATTGCAAGAAAAATCAATCTAGTTGGCCTAACTAAACCAAAGATTCAGAGAAGAAATACGAGGCTATAAATAATCATGCATATGAGAGACCAAAGAAGACTCAAATAATATTCATGGATAAAGATGTACTCATAAACTCAAACTTCATGGGGTCCCAACAAACACACCGCAAAAGTCATTACATCAAATAGATCCCCAAGAGACAATTGTATTGAGAATCAAAAAGAGAGAAGAAACCATCTAGCTACTGCCGGCGGACCCGTATGTCTATGGTGAACTACTCACGCATCATCGGAGGAGCACCAATGAGGATGATGAACTCCGTGATTGTGTTCCCCTCCGGCAGAGTGCCGAATAGGGCTCTAGATTGGATCTCGTGGTTCTGGAACTTGCGGCGTCTGGAATTGTTTTTTTTGTCGACTCCCCTAGGGTTTCCGGAATATTTGGGTATTTATAGAGCTGAGAGGCGGTGGAGGAGACCCCCGTGGGCCCTACAACCCACCAGGGCACGCCCGGGCTTTTGGCACGCCCTCGTGTCTTGTGGTCCCTACGGGCCTCCCCCTAGGTGCTTCCTTGGCTCCCAAGTTGTCTTCTGGTCCAAAAAAATCTCCAAAAAGTTTCACTGCGTTTGGACTTCGTTTGATAGGGATATTCTACGAAGTAAAAAATAAGCAAAAAATAGCAACTGGCACTATGTCAATAGGTTAGTTGCATAAAATGATATAAAGTTGCTATAAAATGATTGTAAAACATCCAAGATTGATAATATAATAACATGGGACAATAAAAAAATTATAGATACGTTGGAGATGTATCAGCATCCCCAAGCTTAATTCCTGCTCGTCCTCAAGTAGGTAAATGATAAAAACAGAATTTTTGGTGTGGAATGATGCCTAACATGTTCATCACATATTCTTTTCTTTTGTAGCATGGACATTTGGACTCTTATATGGTTCAAAGCAATAGTCTAGTTTTGACATGAAGATTAATACTCAAGCATATCAATAAGCAACCATGTCTTTCAAAATATCAACACTAAAGAAAGTTATCCCTAGCCCATCATGCTCAATCATTGATCCATTCACGAAACACAATCGCATATTAGCTACATCCAATGCTCAAGTATGAACACAATGCTTCCTAGTTGGTGCTTTATAAGAGAAGATGGAGACTCAAATAAAAATAAAAATTGCATAAAGTAAATAGATAGGCCCTTCGCAGAGGGAAGCCGAGATTTGTAGAGGTGCCAGAGCTCAAAGCTTAAATTGAGAGAGAAAAATATTTTGGGAGGCATACTTTTCCCGTCAACGAAAACAACCGAGTAATTTCCAACACTTTCCATGCTAGATATATAATAGGCGGTTCCCAAACATTAAATAAAGTTTATTCCTTTTTCCACCATACTTTCACACCACGGCTAGCCGTATCCACGGGTACCGTCCATACCAACACTTTCCGAGGAATTTATTATTTGACAACATAAAGTAAATTTCTTTTTCATTTCGGGACTGGGCATCCCTATTACCGCCATACTCTCATGGAATGACAAGTGAATAAACACTCATCTTAAGAATAACACATCTAGCATGGAAAATATTGGCCACCCCTGCCGCTTCATGAGCGGTATGAGCACACAGAAAGGAAATTCATTTTGAAAATTTAGAGATGGCACATACAAATTTACTTAGAACGACACGGAAATACCACATATAGGTAGGTATAGTGGACTCATATGGCAAAACTGGGTTAAGGATTTTGGATGCACAAGTAGTATTCCCACTTAGTACAAATGAAGGCTAGCAAATAGATTGAGAAGCATCCAACCAAGAAACGAAAATTCACATAAGCGAGAATTGAGCATAACCAACACCGAATAATGCAAGGATATAATTTCATTGCATAACTATTGACTTTCATGCTTGCATAGGGAATCACAAACCTTAACACCAATATTCTTACTAAAGCATAATTACTGACCAACATGAATCACATTGCATCCCCCGCGCCTTGGTACTCCCACAAGGGCTTCGAGTGCGACTGGAGCGGCGCGAGGTGATGCGTCAGGAACTCCTTCACGATCATCGCCCCCGTCAGCTGCTCCACCTTCATGTGTGAGTCTACCTTCTCTAGGACAGGCCTCGCTCGAGGGTCAGTGAGCTTGGTGAAGCCCCACTCGGGGGCGTGAGCAAGCAGCTGTTGGAAATATGCCCTAGAGGCAATAATAAAAGGATTATTATTATATTTCTTGTTCATGATAATTGTCTTTATTCATGCTATAATTGTATTATCCGGAAATCGTAATACACGTGTGAATACATAGACCATAATATGTCCCTAGTAAGCCTCTAGTTGACTAGCTCGTTGATCAACAGATAGTCATGGTTTCCTGACTATGGACATTAGATGTCGTTGATAATAGGATCACATCATTAGGAGAATGATGTGATGGACAAGACCCAATCCTAAGCATAGCACAAGATCGTGTAGTTCGTTTTGCTAGAGCTTTTCCAATGTCAAGTATCTTTTCCTTAGACCATGAGATCGTGTAACTCCCGGATACCGTAGGAGTGCTTTGGGTGTACCAAACATCACAACGTAATCGGGTGACTATAAAGGTGCACTACGGTATCTCCGAAAGTGTCATTGGGTTGACACGGATCGAGGCTCGATTTGTCGCTCCGTATGACGGAGAGGTATCTCTGGGCCCACTCGGTAATGCATCATCATAATGAGCTCAAAGTGACCAAGTGTCCGGTCACGGATCATGCATTACTGATGCGAGTAAAGTGACTTGCGATAACGAGACCGAACAAGGTATTGGGATACCGACGATCGAGTCTCGGGCAAGTAACGCACCGATTGACAAAGGGAATTGTATACGGGTTGATTGAATCCTCGACATCGTGGTTCATCCGATGAGATCATCGAGGAGCATGTAGAGCCAACATGGGTATCCAGATCCGCTGTTGGTTATTGACCGGAGAGCCGTCTCGGTCATGTCTACGTGTCTCCCGAACCCGTAGGGTCTACACACTTAAGGTTCGGTGACGCTAGGGTTCTAGAGATATGAGTATGCAGCAAACTGAAAGTTGTTAGGAGTCCCGGATGAGATCCCGGACGTCACGAGGAGTTCCGGAATGGTCCGGAGGTAAAGAATAATATATAGGAAGTGCAGTTTCGGCCATCGGGAGAGATTCGGGGGTCACCGGTATTGTACCGGGACCACCGGAAGGGTCCCGGGGGTCCACCGGGTGGGGCCACCTATCCCGGAGGGCCCCGTGGGCTGAAGTGGGGAGGGGACCAGCCCCTGGTGGGCTGGTGCGCCCCCCTGGGCCCCCCTCTGCGCCTAGGGTTGGGAACCCTAGGGGGGGCGCCCCACTGCCTTGGGGCACTCCACCCCTTGGCCGCCGCCCCACAGGGCCTATATAAGGAGGGGGAGGAGGCAGCCGCACCTCAAGTCTTGGCGCCTCCTCTCCCCTGCTACACCTCTCCTCTCGTAGAAGCTCGTGAAGCTCTGCTGAACTCTGCTGCATCCACCACCACGCCGTCGTGCTGCTGGATCTTCATCAACCTCTCCCTCCTCCTTGCTGGATCAAGGTGCGTGAGACGTCATCCGCTCCGTACGTGTGTTGAACGCAGAGGTGATGTCCGTTCGACACTTGGTCATCGGTGATTTGGATCACGACGAGTACGACTCCCTCAACCCCGTTCTCTTGAACGCTTCCGCTCGCGATCTACAAGGGTATGTAGATGCAATCCCCTCTCTCGTTGCTAGATGAACTCATAGATTGATCTTGGTGAATGTAGGAAATTTTTTATTTTATGCAACGTTCCCTAACAGTGGCATCATGAGCTAGGTCTATGCGTAGTTCTCTATTGCACGAGTAGAACACAAATTTGTTGTGGGCGTAGATGTTGTCAACTTTCTTGCCGCTACTAGTCTTATTTTGCTTCAGCAGTATTGTGGGATGAAGCGGCCCGGACCGACCTTACATGTACACTTACGTGAGACAGGTTCCACCGACTGACATGCACTAGTTGCATAAGGTGGCTAGCGGGTGTCTGTCTCTCCCACTTTAGTTGGAGCGGATTCGATGAAAAGGGTCCTTATGAAGGGTAAATAGAAGTTGACAAATCACGTTGTGGCTTTTTCGTAGGTAAGAAAACGTTCTTGCTAGAACCCTATTGCAGCCACGTAAAAGATGCAACAACAATTAGAGGACGTCTAACTTGTTTTTGCAGCAATTGCCTTGTGATGTGATATGGCCAAAAGTTGTGATGAATGATGAATGATATATTGTGATGTATGAGATCATGTTCTTGTAATAGGAATCACGACTTGCATGTCGATGAGTATGACAACCGGCAGGAGCCATAGGAGTTGTCTTAATTATTGTATGACCTGCGTGTCAATGATTTAACGCCATGTAATTACTTTATTACTAAAACGTTAGCCATAGTAGTACAGGTAATAGTTGGCAAGCAACTTCATGGAGACACGATGATGGAGATCATGGTGTCATGCCGGTGACGAAGATGATCATGGAGCCCCGAGGATGGAGATCAAAGGAGCTATATGATATTGGCCATATCATGTCACTACTATATAATTGCATGTGATGTTTATTATGTTTATGCATCTTGTTTACTTAGAATGACGGTAGTAAATAAGATGATCCCTTATAAATTTTTTCAAGAAAGTGTTCTCCCCTAACTGTGCGCCGTTGCTAAAGTTTGTCGTTTCAAAGCACCACGTGATGATCGGGTGTGATAGATTCTTACGTTCACATAAAACGGGTGTAAGACAGTTTTACACATGCAAAAAACACTTAGGGTTAACTTGACGAGCCTAGCATGTACAGACATGGCCTCGGAACACAGAGACCGAAAGGTCGAACATGAGTCGTATGGAAGATACGATCAACATGGAGATGTTCACCGATGATGACTAGTCCGTCTCACGTGATGATCGGACACGGCCTAGTCGACTCGGATCATGTAACACTTAGATGACTAGAGGGATGTCTAATCTGAGTGGGAGTTCATTAGATAATTTGATTAGATGAACTTAATTATCATGAACTTAGTCTAAAACCTTTGCAAATATGTCTTGTAGATCAAATGGCCAACGCTCATGTCAACATGAACTTCAACGCGTTCCTAGAGAAACCAAGTTGAAAGATGATGGCAGCAACTATACGGATCGGGTCGGAACCTGAGGATCATCCTCATAGCTGCCAAGAAAGCATATGTCCTAGAAGGACCGCTAGGTGAAGCACCCATCCCAGAGAACCAAGACGTTATGAACGCTTGGCAGTCACGTGTTGATGATTACTCCCTCGTTCGAGGCAGCATGCTTTACACCCTAGAACCGGGCTCCAAAAGCGTTTTGAGCAACACGGAGCATATGAGATGTTCGAGGAGCTGAAAATGGTTTTCCAAGCTCATGCCCGGTCGAGAGATATGAAGTCTCCGACAAGTTCTACAGTTGTAAGATGGAGGAAAATAGTTACATCGGTGAGCACATACTCAAAATGTCCGGGTTGCACAACCGCCGTCCCCAAATGGACATTAACCTCCTGGACGAGGCGGTCATTGACAGAATCCTTGATCGCTCCCCACCGAGCTACAAGAGCTTTGTGATGAACTACAATATGCGAGGATGGTGAAAACTATTCTGAAGTATTTTCAATCTCAAGTCGGCAGAGGTAGAAATCAAGAAAGAACATCAAGTGTTGATGGTCAATAAAACCACCAAGTTCAAGAAGGGCAAGGGTAAGAAGAACTTCAAGAAGGACGACAAGGATGTTGCCGCGCCCGGTAAGCCAGTTGCCGGGAAGAAGTCAAAGAATGGACCCAAGCCTGAGACTGAGTGCTTTTATTGCCAAGGGAAGGGTCACTAGAAGTGGAACTGCCCCAAATACTTAGCAGACAAGAAGGCCGGCAACACTAAAGGTATATGTGATATACATGTAATTGATGTGTACCTTACCAGTACTCGTAGTAACTCCTGGGTATATGATACCGGTGCCATTGCTCACATTTGTAACTCACAGCAGGAGATGCGGAATAAGCGGAGACTGGTGAAGGACGAGGTGACGATGCGCGTCGGGAATGGTTCCAAGGTTGATGTGATCGCCGTCGGCACGCTACCTCTGCATTTACCTACGGGATTAGTTTTAAACCTCAATAATTGTTATTTAGTGCCAAGTTTGAGCATGAACATTGTATCTGGATCTCGTTTGATACGAGATGGCTACTCATTTAAATCTGAGAATAATGGTTGTTCTATTTATATGAGAGATATGTTTTATGGTCATGCCCCGATGGTCAATGGTTTATTCTTAATGAATCTCGAGCGTAATGTACACATATTCATAGTGTGAATACCAAAAGATGTAAAGTTGATAACGATAGTCCCACATACTTGTGGCACTGCCGCCTTGGTCACATTGGTGTCAAGCGCATGAAGAAGCTCCATGCTGATGGACTTTTAGAGTCTCTAGATTATGAATCATTTGACACATGCGAGCCATGCCTCATGGGCAAGATGACCAAGACTCCGTTCTCCAGAACAATGGAGCGGGCAACCAACTTGTTGGAAATCATACATACTGATGTGTGCGGTCCAATGAGCGTTGAGGCTCGCGGAGGATATCGTTATGTTCTCACTCTCACTGATGACTTGAGTAGATATGGGTATGTCTACTTGATGAAGCACAAGTCTGAGACCTTTGAAAAGTTCAAGGAATTTCAGAATGAGGTAGAGAATCAATGTGACCGAAAGATAAAATTCCTACGATCAGATCGTGGGGAAGAATATTTAAGTCACGAATTTGATACGCACTTAAGGAAATGTGGAATCGTTTCACAACTCACGCCGCCTGGAACACCTCAGCGAAATGGTGTGTCCGAACGTCATAATCGCACTCTATTGGATATGGTGCGATCTATGATGTCACTTACTGATTTGCCGCTATCATTTTGGGGATACGCTCTAGAGACAGCTACATTCACTTTAAATAGGGCTCCGTCTAAATCCGTTGAGACGACACCGTATGAATTATGGTTTGGGAAGAAACCTAAGCTGTCGTTTCTAAAAGTTTGGGGATGCGATGCTTATGTCAAGAAACTTCAACCTGAAAAGCTCGAACCCAAGTCGGAAAAATGCGTCTTCATAGGATACCCCAAGGAAACCATTGGGTATACCTTCTACTTAAGATCCGAGGGCAAGATCTTTGTTGCCAAGAACGGATCCTTTCTGGAAAAAGAGTTTCTCTCAAAAGAAGTAAGTGGGAGGAAAGTAGAACTTGATGAAGTACTATCTCTTGAACCAGAAAGTAGTGCAGCTCAGGAAAATGTTCCTGTGGTGCCTACACCATCTAGAGAGGAAATTAATGGTAATGATCAAGGTACTTCGGATCAAGTTGCTACTGAACTTCGTAGGTCCACAAGGACACGTTCCACACCAGAGTGGTATGGAAACCCTGTCCTGGAAATCATGTTGCTAGACAACGGTGAACCTTCGAACTACGAAGAAGCGATGGCGGGCCCAGATTCCAACAAATGGCTTGAAGCCCTACAATCCGAGATAGAATCCATGTATGAAAACAAAGTATGGACTTTGACAGACTTGCCCGATGATCGGCGAGCGATAGAAAGCAAATGGATCTTTAAGAAGAAGACGGACGCGGATGGTAATGTTACCATCTATAAAGCTCGACTTGTCGCTAAGGGTTATCGACAAGTTCAAGGGGTTGACTACGATGAGACATTCTCTCCCGTAGCGAAGCTGAAGTCCGTCTGAATCATGTTAGCAATTGCCGCATACTATGATTATGAGATATGGCAGATGGACGTCAAAACGGCATTCCTTAACGGGCATCTTAAGGAAGAATTGTATATGATGCAGCCGGAGGGTTTTGTCGATCCTAAGAATGCTAACAAAGTAGGCAAGCTCCAGCGATCCATTTATGGGATGGTGCAAGCATCTCGGAGTTGGAACATTCGCTTTGATGAGATGATCAAAGTGTTTGGGTTTATGCAGACTTATGGAGAAGCCTGCGTTTACAAGAAAGTGAGTGGGAGCTCTGTAGCATTTCTCATATTATATGTAGATGACATACTCTTGATGGGAAATGATATAGAACTTTTGGACAGCATTAAGGCCTACTTGAATAAGTGTTTTTCAATGAAGGACCTTGGAGAAGCTGCTTACATATTGGGCATCAAGATCTATAGGGATAGATCGAGACGCCTCATAGGTCTTTCACAAAGCACATACCTTGATAAGATTTTGAAGAAGTTCAAAATGGATCAGTCCAAGAAAGGGTTCTTGCCTATATTGCAAGGTGTGAGATTGAGCTCGGCTCAATGCCCGACCACAACAAAAGATAAAGAAGAGATGAGTGTCATCCCTATGCTTCACCATAGGATCTATTATGTATGCCATCTTGTGTACCGCACTGATGTAAACCTTGCCGTAAGTTTGGTAGGTAGGTACCAAAGTAATCCCGCAAGGAACACCGGACAGCGGTCAAGAATATCTGAAGTACCGAAAAGGACAAAGGACATGTTTCTCGTTTATGGAGGTGACGAAGAACTCGTCAGTAAGGGTTACGTCGGCGCTAAGCTTCGACACGATCTGATGACTCTAAGTCACAAACCGGATACATGTATATGTTGAATGGTGGAACGATGAAGTGGTGCATTTGCAAGCGAGCGTCGTGGCGGGATCTACATGTGAAGTGGAGTACATGGCAGCCTCGGAGGCGCGCATGAAGCAATTTGGGTGAAGGAGTTCATCACCGACCTAGGAGTCATACCCAATGCGTCGGGGCCGATCAAACTCTTCTGTGACAACACTGGAGCTATTGCCCTTGCCAAGGAGCCGGGTTTCACAAGAAGACCGAGCACATCAAGCGTCGTTTCAACTCCATCCGTGAAAATGTTCAAGTTGGAGACATAGATATTTGCAAAGTACATACGGATCTGAATGTCGCAGATCCGTTGACTAAACCTCTTTCACGAGCAAAACATGATCAACACCAGAACTCTATGGGTGTTCGATTCATCACAATGTAACTAGATTATTGACTCTATGCAAGTGGGAGACTGTTGGAAATATGCCCTAGAGGCAGTAATAAAAGGATTATTATTATATTTCCTTGTTCATGATAATTGTCTTTATTCATGTATAATTGTATTATCCGGAAATCGTAATACACGTGTGAATACATAGACCATAATATGTCCCTAGTAAGCCTCTAGTTGACTAGCTCGTTGATCAACAGATAGTCATGGTTTCCTGACTATGGACATTAGATGTCGTTGATAACGGGATCACATCATTAGGAGAATGATGTGATGGACAAGACCCAATCCTAAGCATAGCACAAGATCATGTAGTTCGTTTTGCTAGAGCTTTTCCAATGTCAAGTATCTTTTCCTTAGACCATGAGATCGTGTAACTCCCGGATACCGTAGGAGTGCTTTGGGTGTACCAAACGTCACAACGAATCGGGTGACTATAAAGGTGCACTACAGGTATCTCCGAAAGTGTCATTGGGTTGACACGGATCGAGATCGGATTTGTCACTCCGTATGACGGAGAGGTATCTCTGGGCCCACTCGGTAATGCATCATCATAATGAGCTCAAAGTGACCAAGTGTCCGGTCACGGGATCATGCATTACGATGCGGGTAAAGTGACTTGCGATACTTGAGGCCGAACGAGGTATTGGGATACCGACGATCGAGTCTCGGGCAAGTAACGTACCGATTGACATAGGGAATTGTATACGAGGTTGATTGAATCCTCGACATCGTGGTTCATTCGATGAGATCATCGAGGAGCATGTGGGAGCCAACATGGGTATCCAGATCCCGCTGTTGGTTATTGACCGGAGAGCCGTCTCGGTCATGTCTACGTGTCTCCCGAACCGTAGGGTCTACACACTTGAGGTTCGGTGACGCTAGGGTTGTAGAGATATGAGTATGTAGCAAACCGAAAGTTGTTCGGAGTCCCGGATGAGATCCCGGACGTCATGAGGAGTTCCGGAATGGTCCGGAGGTAAAGAATAATATATAGGAAGTGCAGTTTCGGCCATCGGGAGAGATTCGGGGGTCACCGGTATTGTACCGGGACCACCGGAAGGGTCCCGGGTCCACCGGTGGGGCCACCTATCCGGAGGGCCCGTGGGCTGAAGTGGGAGGACCAGCCTGGTGGGCTGGTGCGCCTGCCCCCTCTGCGCCTAGGGTTGGGAACCCTAGGGGAGGGGGCGCCTCCACTTGCCTTGGGGGGCACTCCACCTCCTTGGCCGCCGCCCCCCTAGAGATCCCATATCTAGGGCCGGCGCCCCCCTGGGGGCCTATATAAAGGATGGGGGAGGGAGGGCAGCCGCACCCTGAAGTCTTGGCGCCTCCCTCTCCCCTGCTACACCTCTCCCTCTCGCAGAAGCTCGGCGAAGCTCTGCCGGAACTCTGCTGCATCCACCACCACGCCGTCGTGCTGCTGGATCTTCATCAACCTCTCCCTCCTCCTTGCTGGATCAAGGTGCGGGAGACGTCATCCGCTCCGTACGTGTGTTGAACGCAGAGGTGCTGTCCGTTCGGCACTTGGTCATCGGTGATTTGGATCACGACGAGTACGACTCCCTCAACCCCGTTCTCTTGAACGCTTCCGCTCGCGATCTACAAGGGTATGTAGATGCACTCCCCTCTCTCATTGCTAGATGAACTCATAGATTGATCTTGGTGAACGTAGGAAATTTTTTATTTTGTGCAACGTCCCCAACAGCAGCGCCGCTGGGTCCCGGGGGCGCCAAGAGCGGGTCGAAACCGTGGGCGTCCAGGAAGACACAGCGGTGCCGAAAGCCTTCCACCTTCTTCCCGGCTTTCAGGAGCGAATTTCCGCTCTGAACTGTGATGAAGGAGATGCACGCGGATCGCTAGGTCGGACATGGAACCGCAAGCTAAAGTAGTGGCGGAAGAGCGCCACCGAGGGTTTACGCCCACGAAGGCCTTGTAGTAGAAGGCGAATATGGACAAGAGGAGAATGGAGTTAGGATGGAGATGGAGGGCATGGATCTTATAGTGCCTGAGGATGGCATAGAAGAACTCCGAGAAGGGCGGGACGAGCCTTGCGAAGAAGCGGTGGAAGAAGGGGCAAGCCGACTTTGCTAGGGTGCTCCGCTCCGTGGAGCTGGGCCAGATCAGAGTCTTGCCCCACTCGTTCATGTCTCCCGCCGTCAGCGGGAGCACTGGGCCAAGGTCCTCCTCGGCGATGGAGGAGGCTGCAAGCACTGGCGCAAGGGAGGAGTAGCTCGTGACCTGGGCTATGAGCTTCGATTTCCTGCCGAGCTCCATCTGAGGAATCCCTGGCAGTGGAGGAGTAGAAGGAGGGGTGGCGCCTCGTCTGGATCTAGAGGAGCTTCTCGCAAGGGAAGGGGATCACGATAGGATGAGGAGAAGGAGCAATGATGGCCTCGTAGCATGCGCGAGGCTTGTCGAGGCGATGTGGGAAGTGGGTGCGTCCGTGTCCTGTTGTGTGCCATGTGTCAAGCCTGGCCCGCAGGCGGCGAGGGCCCGCGATGCTTCGCCCTCCCTTCACTGCCTTTGCCTCGATGCCAGGCCGAGCGCGTCGTGGGCATTGGGGCTACTGTCGGCATTCTGGGACCGGGGGTACCAAGACACATATGCCTATGGCCCAACGTGTGGCTCCATCGACGGCCCGGCACGACCCAACCCCAAGTCTTCACGAGCAAGACCCTCACGAGGTGAACGACATCAAGGCCTCCCGAGGCTGCCTCCCGAGGAG
The DNA here is from genome assembly GCA_021437245.1 of Aegilops speltoides. Lineage (NCBI taxonomy): Eukaryota > Viridiplantae > Streptophyta > Magnoliopsida > Poales > Poaceae > Aegilops > Aegilops speltoides. The sequence goes on from CM038146.1 coordinate 269,789,905, forward strand.
CGGACACCTCTAGGCTTGCATTCACTTCACGAGGCGCGCAGTGACGTGAGCCATGAAGACCAAGGCTAGGACGACATCAGTGAGAGCAGGAGAGGACATTTTCCTCTTTGGTGCTAAGGAGGCAAGGACGTACACGGGTTCCCAAGGAATCCCCCAAAGGTTTCCATTCCAGTGCAACAAGACCAAGACCGCTGGCTCGACAAGATGGAGGTCATCACCGAGCCCACGACTGCATCACGGCCAGAAGCTTTGCAGATGAAGTCCACCTTTAGTCAGGATAGGGTGTACTCCTACCCCCTTTCAAATTGGCTGTTGCGGAATCCCAGCCTAAGCTATGAGGGAAGAGGACCAAGGCCACTATATATATAGGCTAGTCTATGCCGTAGAGAGAAGAGACCCTTCGTCCATTGAGCTCTCCCGAGGCAGCTCACTCTTGTACTAGTTCATTCTCATCCTCCTGGCGAGGCAATCCAGCAAGAAGCAGGAGTAGGGTTTTACACCACAGGGTGGCCCGAACCTGGGTAAACCACTGTGTCCACCTCTTCTTCCCGCTCGTCCGAACTCGACGAGACCAGGCCGTGGGGCGATGAGAAGCAAGCTGTAGCTAAGTGAGATCCTTCATACACGCCTGAGATTTTGAACCTTGTTTGGGTCCACAGAGCCCCGATCCCAATAGAAGAGTTGGTGGTTTCCCCATGAGGATTTCATATGGCTTATTCTAAAGTTGTTCCTTCTGGATTCTTTGTGCTTCCAAAGTCCGACCTATAATTGATGGACATGTTAATGCTTTTAAGTATGATTGTGGTATATAGAACTTCAAGGAGAACATTAGAAGCGGAGTGCTAAATGTCTCTCGGTCGATCATCCATATTTTGCTTCCTTGGCATCGTCATGGTAAAATCTGAGGAAGTGGTGTCTTCCTTTTTATCTGCATCCTCCATCATTATTCATCATGGTATTATGAAGTGTTGCCAAGATCTTGGCACAGATGTTGGCAAAAACCTAATGAATATGAAAATGCTCAAGTTCTTGAAAGCACGCTTAGACACTAGGTTATTTCCTCGGTATCAATTGGAATGTGCCTTCCGTTTGCCGAGTTGTCTCATAACTCTAGCTTCCTTCCAAACTGAGTACGCCATTTCTTTGAACTCCTTCAAATGATCGTTTGTGAATTGCATTGGGCTGGTATGAAGAGTTCAATGATCTCTGCATCAAAAGTAATTTTTTTGCCACTTAAGGGAATAGTTCTACGAGTCACCTTCCGTAGGGTGCTCCATTATGGAATCATGGCAATTATTTCCTCGCTATCTTGAAACCATGCACCATCTTCTTAAACGTAGAATTCTTGCCTACCAAATTGGCCCCTTGTCCTGTTTCTTTCCATTGCTCCTAATGTGTGTTTTGTGTCTCAACTCAAGAAGTGTTCCTACGTCCCACTTCATGAGTTGATCTTGCTTTGCTCGATCTTCCAGAAGATCGATTTCTGTAGAGTTTCTCTCTGTCATCATCGTGTTGGGCAAAGAACTCAAAGGCAAAGATGTTGAGATCAATATGATGCAATGAATAAATATCTTCGATGAGAGTAGTTAGATCGAGAAGATTGTGACAGCTTTGTGACCCCCCTTTTCTTCTTACCTCACGTCTTGAATCTCAGGACGAGATTCTTGTTTAGTGGGGGTGAGTTGTCACATCCCTAGACATTGCTTGGTAAAGTTCTTTAGTGAGCTTCATCATGTCATCATTTTAAATTTCTGAAATTTGAATCGAGGAATTTCCAGAAGCCTCAGAAAATATTTTGAAACGGTCAACCAAAAATTTCTTCAAAGTTCCCAAGGAAATGTTCCTTTCTAACTTTGAAAAATATTGGCAAGAATAAAATTCAAACCAATATTTTTGGAGGTTCAAAAGTAATTATTCTTGGGCCTTTGAATTAATTCACAGCTATTCGAATTGGACTTATACTTACTATTAAATAAATACTAGTTGATCCATTGCGCCGCCAAATGGCGCAGAGACCTGCTTAAGACATGTTGTCGATGAAAATAGTTTCATGCTACAAGAACCTTCAACTAAAGCCATGTTCGCGATGAAAATAGTTTCCTTTACTAAGGACAGGCCATGTATATACAGTCGGTGTAGTTGTGGTCTGCTAAATCCATATGCGCCTTGAAAAAAACCATGGTTTAATCTGCAGAGCCTCACGGTGTTTCAAGTATGATAAGAACTACGAACTCTTTTTGTGCGATTCAAACACATTTCCAGAGTTTTGATTTCTTAGTACATGTTGTCTAAAGTAACATTTGCCCAAAGAGAGAAGCATACCCCTCTCTCATTATGATTATTATTAAAAGGTATTAAATTCGAAATAGGCAATTTCATTTACTTGAAGCACTTGAAGAAAGAGAACTTAGACATACTTTTACGCAATGCTCATTTAACCTGTGAAGGACTACGTAATGCTCATTTAACATGTGAAGGACAAAATATTCCACCGTCTCTGAATGATGAACTAAACTAAATAAGAAATATATGCGGTAAATTCATTCAAAGTAGAAAAGGGATCTTACATCAAATAAGGCATTACAACAAACGTGTTATTATCTTAGTAAAAGAAATTACATTATTAGTAGAGAAAAGGGAAGAAAACCAAACATGAGATTGAGATTAATACATCTAGGAGGAGGTCGCAGCCTGGGGAGCAAAGGATCCATGGTTTTTATATGCCTTGTCCAACTGCTGGAGTAGATGACATGGAAACGTCGTCTCTACCATCTTGATGGCTTAGACCCAAGGAGTCGGATGTTCATCTCGGCCCTCCCCAGCTTCCATCAATGGATTTTTATAGTCAGGGTTAAAGACTGAGAGGCCCTATGCATGTTCAAAGTTGCGAGTAGCATATCCAATACAAATCAAGAAAAAGAAAAGAGAAGACCACAAACATAACAAAAACCTACAACCCCATGGATCTCTCATTGTACAAAGGCATCTCAATATACACTTAGAGCTTGATAATAGAAATGAGGTATAGTTATTTTAGTCTGCCAATCATTTTGTGCCTACCGCAATCATGAAGTATACTGTGTAACCAACCTAATCGTTTTCTCATTGTTACCAAGAAGGAAGAACTACCTGAATAGATGAGAGGAGGCAGTGAGGAGGATGGCTTGGGTAACTAACAACCGATAGATCGGGTTTCACATTAACATAAAAACAACACCACATTTATCATCGAGTGCTAAGCTAACATCATTCACATGCATGTAATTTATGGTTTGACGTGGACATACTGAATGAAGCAACGGGAAAACATAGAGACCATGTAGCAGATAAAGTCAAAACAGCAACAATTCCGGTCGCTTGTAGGACTATTAGCAGTGGGCCATGCACTTGCATGTCCTGTTGCCATTAAAATAGACTTAGGTTACCCCATGGTAGCACATTTAAAAGGTGCCGAAATCTAAACAGAAATCTGAACATATCTTAACTGAATCAAAATGACTATCCTATACATGTAAATGCACATAGAATAGCTAGGAAACAGATCAAGTTACTCAATGGCAGCACGCACACACATCAAAAGGTGCTGAAACCTAAAGAGAAACATAAACATATACTCCCTCCGTCCCAAAATACTTGTCTTAGATTTGACTAGATACGGATGTATCTAGTACTAAAACGTGACTTGATACATCCGTATTTAGACAAATCTAAGACCAGAATTTTGGGACGGAGGGAGTATTAACCAAATCGATCAAACCTAGCTATCCGATCTAGGCCAACCAATGGCATCACATATATATCGACCGAAATGCATTGTGCCATTGTAAAGCAAACGCAAAAAATTCACACAGGTTTATGATTGTGGATAGGTTTGTGTTGTTTAGAGATGCGGGTTGCAGGCTATATCCATGCCAGGACAATACCTTGTATGTATAGGATTTAAGAATCTGAAACTAACTTCCATTTAACAAAAATTATAGCATCTATACCGTGTAGAGGGTTCATATATATATATATATATATATATATATATATATATATATATATATTTGTTCACCAAGCTTCTTTATTATGTCCATCTGTTTTTAGTTGCAATACAACACAGTGAGCCATTGTAGTCCGAAACCAGACCGAACGCGAATTTGGGCGCATTAATTTCACAAGCCAGGGAAATAATGTACTTCGCCAAGACATACCATACCTTATTCCTCTTATTTCTTTCTCAGACATGCACACAACAAATTTAGAGGAATTTTAGGGAAATAAACGAAAGCTTGATGCGAGACAGGAGTGGGCAAGCATATTCTTACTTTATGATGCTAACAAGCCCTTGAGGCTCGGGGTGACATGAGGCACAGCATCTGGTCGATCACAATGACCATCTGAATTTCGAACACCATGTTAGCTTCCTCTGCTCTAACCCTGTGGCCTGCCAGCATCGGATGCCACCAAAGCTGATCCCTGCCTACCAGGACACCAAAATTATAATATGACAAGATAGTATAGGAAACAGAAAAAATTGGTTAATCATCCCACAATGCTACTAAATTCCTTGGCTCAGTTAAGGTGCTTTTCAACACCATCACTGAACCCGGAGTAAACTGCGCCCATCTCAGCAGCTGCCACACACTGGTGCCAGCCACGCGACAGCAGCGGCGAGGAGGCCAGCGGCATACTTGAACGTTCAAAGCTGTTCAAAGCTCTTCAAGTTGTCTATCTATCTCAAATTCCTCTCTCTTTTACCAAAAGTTAGACACGGCCGAAAAGTCAAAGAAGCAAAGTTCTTCTGGTTGTGTATCTCTTAGATTCCTCTCTATTTTCTTTAATTAGATGCGGTCGAGAAGGAAAAGAAATTAACTTTGTGCACTGTTTATACACACCAAGAGGAGAAAATATATGGAAGAAGTAAAACCAATTAGAGTAGCATCTAGGTTTACAAATATACAAAATTGTCGAGCATGAATTTCCATTTTACACTTTGTCTAGTAGATTAAGTATATAACAAAGCAAACAGTAAATATGTGAGCTTAGTGTCGCTTGTTGGCAAGTAAACGGAAGGCAACCAAAACTGAAGATATACATGTTCTGGACAGGACTGTGGTTGCTTCTGTTTGTTGCTGGCCCTCTTCTGTCCAAGGCTACCAATCATATGGTCAGCAACTAAAACAACCATGAATTAATAAATTAGTTAACTGTAATTAACAACAATAGACTTCACATATGAATCCAAAATGGCAATGAACTACCCGCAAAAAAGGGCAATGAACGGAGGAGACATATATATTTCTTCTCTACAGATTCTTATAGCAACAAAAGCATTTGTGCTTTGAAATAAGTGCCTTTCATTGCGCTTTTCAATTCAGCACACATGAGAAATTAACTTTCAAAATCCTAGAATAATAGAGGCATAGGTAGGAAACACCAAACTGCAATAGATGTTGCATAGAGAACTTTTCAGTTCAGCACACATGAGTATTTAACTTGCAAAATCCTAGATAATAGAGGCATAGGTAGCTGCAATGAGAAAGAGAGGAAACACCAACCTGCAATGATGTTGGATAGAGAAAATAAACAAGAACAACCCAGCAGGAGCATATCCGCAAGCCAATGGGGATAACTAAAAGTAGCAATTTGTGAAACATAACAGAGAAAGTCCAATCACTAAGTTTCATAAGAACACAGACGACAAAGGAATATTGTGAGAGATTGATCTTGGGTTACCTTCTGCCAAGGACGACGTCGACGGCACCATTTACCACCGCTTCGCCAGCAGCGCACCAGTGCCTGCTTCAGCAGCTGCTCCACTCATCCTTGGCGGCGCCACAAAGAGAAAAAACGAAAAAGAGGAATCAGGGGAAGAAGCAGAGCAACGAAGAGGAGAAGAGGCAGCGATGGTGAAATAATGAAACGGGAGATGCGGGGATGCAACCCGCACGGGAGCATTGTGGCTAGGGTTTTTACCTTCTACTCTTAACCCTTGGTCAGGCAGCGCTCGATCCAGAAGTACGGCACGCGGCGGCAACAGAGTTCTCCCTCCTCTCCTTCCTTCTCTCTCTCCCTCTTATCTTCTCTCTCTCCTGCAGATCGAATCGAGCACTCCCTCTTCTCCTTCTCTCTCCCCCTCTTATCTTCTCTCTTTGTTACATCTTTTGAGCATCTCCAACCATCCAACTTGCCTTTCAAGGCCATACTTCAACATCTATGTGAAATAAAAAAAAGATAAGTATTCAAATGATTTAAACAAGCTTATTCACATGTATGGTAGATTTAGGGCTCAGAACATATTTTAAAGTGCTTTTGCCTCTGGTTTAAGCACAAAAAGACATGCAATGCATTAGTCTGAGTATACTATTTCAACTGTTTCTCTAAAAAAATAAAGAAGGTATACAAAGAGAATAATATTTAGTAAAGCACATATGCGTATATAATTTGTTGATTTCATGATGATCATGTCCCTCTCAGAAAGAATAATATGTATGAAGCAGGCGCATATTATCTAATTCTAAGCAAGAAAGCTTGGATCAAAAAATGCTAGTAGCTTATTTTAGATGATTTGTTGTAGCGACTGCGGCAAAAATAATCACTTAATCTCGGACAGTCGGACTAACTGTAAGCATAAAGTGGGATTATATAATCCTCGTCTTTTGTTTTCTTTTCTTCTCGAACGACGTAGGAGAGCTGCTTGTCATTTCATCTCTGACTAACTGTACAGACATTAATGAAGTCAGGTATATTTGTTCAGCAAGATACCTCCTAGCCTCTCAACCAGGGTATACCTTTCAAATACAATCCAAAAAAAACTTTGCAAGCATGAAAATAATTCATGGCCTCTGACACACTGATCAAGAAACCAGAAAAACACTACACCGAACAATACTTTTTGTTAGCCTTCAAGTCCAGAACCGTCATCAGGTGGCCCTTTCCTTGCTGCACCCACGACCTAACCCCATCTAAGGAAGCAACTTCTTTCTATTATTGGTCCCCACCACTGAAAAAAACAACCAACGTTTTAGCATGCCAATTATTTACCAAGCAAAACCACAACAGCTTAATCTCCCAAGAGCAGGATCGTAACATACTTTCAGAAAAGCGCAGTCCAGATCATACACTCATGAATAAATGTTTTGGGTTTCAACTGCCACAATGATGTCCCCCATACCGCAAGCCCCTGCCTATAGCTTTAAACTGAATCAGCAAGTTAGCATGTCATTTATTTACAAAGTAATGCTTAGCAACCTAATTCCCCAAAGGCATGAGTCTAGATAATTTCAGAATGTGTGTTTAGATTATCTTTTCTATTACCAATTCTGAACATGGCACATCAGTTTAGCTCTTGTTATTTAAGCTCACAGTATCTAAATTGAGAATTGCTCACATTTCATGAACTTTTTTTGCAGGCGTAATCCTAGTAGGTTTACTTGCACATTAGGAATGCTAGTAGCTTATTCTTTCTGTATTCTGAAAGAAGACAAAAAAACAGGCATTAGAAACGTCCAAGTAGCACCAAAAGAATAAAACAGGGGAGGTTAGAAAATACTCAAACATCAGGTTGGATGGGTAATCATCAAACAGAAACAAAAGGGAAAAAGAAAAGCAAGAAGCTCCCTTCTCCCATTGTTTTTTGTTCCCTTTCACTTACACACATGCACTTTAACTATAGAAAAACATAATTCCCAATTGAGGAACAAAGTTATATTAGAGCACTACATTTTATAAGCACTATACATCTATACTGACCTTACTTGGGTATGAACTAAGTAGGGTTGACATTCACCATGATTCATATTGATTCATACACATAATGTGCTACATCTGAGATAGAACATGAAAATGCAAATGAATAAATTCTCCATCTTTTTGGTGATCCATTAATCATAAGCAGGCATTTATAGTTCAACTCCTGACATTGTGTACTGTTTGGAGGTATAAATAAGGAATAGGAAAAATTAAGAAACAGTGACTTAATTAGTCTTTACTAATATTTGAAGGTATAAATAAGTAGGCAAATTGGTATCCAATTGCCAGCTTGAGTTTCACACTTCAAGACCACTTCTTTCCATGGATTTTAGGCATTAGATAGTTGGTTGATTTAAAGTTTCTTAGATGAATTGGAAGGAAAAAAGGTAGAGCAGAAGAGGAAATAATCAGGTAGTGGAGGAGCTCACCAAGAGTTTAGACCCGTCGATCTAGACGTGTGGACGCTGGATGTAGAAACAGAGAACATGCCTGCTCTTCTTCTTTCTCCCACAACACCAAAACAGAGGAGGGCAATAAAGCCCGGCAGTAAGTTCAACTGGCACCTGGAGACGGCACAGTGTGTGTGCGCACTGAACAAAACCTAACCGTAAAGCAGAGCAATTGCTATCCGGTCAGCCACAATCTCTGATGGGGGCGTTAGCCCTCCTGTCATTCTAAAAAAACAATCTCTGATGGGGGCGTGGGCGTACCTAGCGTGGTCGCAGCAGTCACCTTCGCGGTTGTAGAGGCGCAGCTCGGGGCCGAGGACCTCGCTGGCGTGGATGACGGGTCCGCGCGCTCGCGCTGGAGCTCGCCCTCGCCCCTCTCCCGTCCGTCGCCTTGCTGCACCTACCTCTCACTCCCTCTCATCTGCTCGAGCGCCGCCGCCTTCGCCCTTTATCTGGTGGCGGTGATGCGAGGGCTTGAGGCGGAGAGGCGCTAGTCGCTGGGCCTCGCCACCGGCCTCCTTTTTTTCTCCCTTCTTTCTCTCCCTCGTTGTCCTTGTCTGCCACTCGTCGTTGCCCTTTGCCTGCAGGTCGGCGCCGTGGTGGGGATCCGGGAAGGAGGAGGGGGTGGAAGGGAGGAATGGTGCGGCGGCTGTGAGAAGGAGCGGGTGGTTGTGGATGGGGGGCTAGGGTTTGGTGCGGTTACTGTGGGGATCGAGGGAAACGGGGGCTAGGGTTTGGGCGGCGGCTGGCACGGGACTGAGGCGAGGAAGGGATTGGGCAAAATCTCTTGCACGCGGGCACGGCTGACCCAGCCAATGAACGCCTGAAACGAGCCCACCCATCATAGGCCAGTGGAAATGACCGCGAGCTGAAAATCAAATTTGACTGTTGCGAAGATCCAACGGCTCAAGCGCGTTAAAATGCAGATCGGACGGCCAATGAAGGACCAATCGGGGAAGCCTTCTGAAGGTGAGTTGGCTAGCCTCATTATTGTTTTAAATAAGTCCAATAATTCTGCAATTTCTATGTGGCTCCGTGGTTTATCCATTCAGACCACATATTTAATTTCAGGAGTTTTTAAAAATGATTTGGTCTTTGAATCAAATCAAAACCGAAAGAAACAATAACAAACGGAAGAAAAATAGAAAAGACAAAGAGGGAGAGAGTGCTCACTTGTGCGGCCCAACACTATAGCATGCCCAACCCACAGGGCCACCATCTTCAACCTCGTGGCAGTAGGCACGAGGGCGTGTGCTGCTGCCAAGACTACCTCCATGCTCTGGCCGCCCCGCCGCCTCTGGACCTCCCGACGTCCACGCACCGACCCTCTCTCGCTCTCCCTCGGCCTCGTCCCCTCCTCTATCTCGCTCTTCTCCCCACAACCGAGCGCACATGTCACCGCCGCTCGCCGTAGCCATGGCCACCGGCCACCCCTCGCCATGGCGTTGAGTCTAGAAGCACCACTGCATCTTCCTCATCCTCTCCACTGAGCTGCTGGACGCCGGGAGGCCCTCCTTCATCGTCGCCGTGGTTGTCTTCTTTCTCGGGCCGCCGAGATCATCACCGCCGCCCCGCCTGCTCCGAGCCCTCCTCGAGCCCGCTGACTTTCCCTGCTGCACGGCTGTGAGCTTTCCTTTGTTTTCCCGTCCTTCCTACGCCGATTGCCTCGCGTAGCCACTGATCTCACCTCGGCCAAAGCTCTCCACACCATGCTTCGTCACCGCCGTGGCTAGAGCCACTGTAGCTCGAATCCGAGCACACCAGTGAGCTCAGCGTGCTCCTAGGAGCCTACTCCACCCACAAGATCGTCCGAAGACGCACCCTAGCACCTAGCCCAGGAGCAACCAAACTACTGCCATCGCAAACCTCGTCGTCGGCGTCAATTCTGGCGGCCCCTGTGTTGAACTCCACTGCTGCTCGATGGGCAAGCAAGGGCAATGCCCTGGTGCCCTCAGCACACGAACCTGATGCGTGCAGGCCGCCCAGCTATGCCTCCGCCGTGCGCAATGGTAGCTGTCGGCTAGACTCCGGCGACTGCCGATGTGGCTCCATCATTAGCACTAATCCTTGCTAATTAGCCCCCCTAGAGACACTGACAGCGGGCCCCAGAATGGGTCAAAGCATGGTCAGCGCCAGATTAAACCTAGTCAGCCACTATGTCGCTGACTAGTGGGTCCTATTGTTTAGGTTTGACCCAATTGACCTCTGTTGACTTGTTGATGTTGTGCTGATGCAGTGCCGACATCATAAATATTTCTGGATTTTAAATAAGTCTTAAATGATTTATAAATTCCAGAATTTTGACTAAACCTTCAAAAATCATAGAAATATAACCATAGCTCAGAATTAAATAATTTATATATATAAATTTATCAGAAAAATCCAAAGAATCTATTTACGGTTTTTTCATGCATGTTTAAATAACCTAAAGATGATGTATATGTCAATTTGATAAATGGCATTTGAAATGCTTTACATGGAGATTGAATTTGAACCTTGGGTTCAAACCAACTTCATTTAAAATGTTGCTAGTTGCATTAGCCCAAATCACAACATATTGCCATGTTATGATCATGCATCATATTGTTGCATTGCATTCATTGTTCTCCCTCTTGTTTGTCAGTTTTTGCCCCCTCTCAGTTGATGTTGTTTCGACGATGTGATCGATGACACTGATGAAGACACAATGTTATCTTCGGAAGTGCCAGGCAAGCAAACCCCCTTTGAGCATTCTGATACAATCCCACTCTCTCGCTCTTGCTCTTTTATTGCATTAGGACAAAAACAATTCAACTGTTACATGTTGCGATAGTTGAACCCATTCCTCCGCAGGACCTATCTTTGCCACTGTAATTAGTAAAAACTCACTAGCATGAGTAGGAGTTGTTTGAGCCATGATGTGCCTACTCATTCATGCTTGCTTGTTATGCCTGCTATGCTTAAAGTTGTGTCAGGTCTGATTCATCTGGGATGGATTGGAACGGTGGTGAACATGTCCTACTACTGAGAGCTAAGTGTGTGAACACGATTTTGTAAAGGTAGCGATGAGAGGCCATGTAGGAGTACTTGGTGGGTTGTCTCATTGAAACTGTCCTCAGGAACTGAGTTCCGTGTTTGTGATCCAAGATAGTTACTACCACACATTGGGGTTCGGTAACTCGACCCCTATCGACTTATTAATCGCCTTGATCTCTATCTAGGAGTTGCAATTAGTTTCTAGTGTTTGTAGGATATGTGTTGGAGGGTGTGCGTAGCGTTCACCCTCGGGGTGGGCTATGACGCGGTAGATACACCGTGGTACAGTGTATCGAGGCACCCGTTCGGTGCGCGTGGGAACCCTGCACACATCATTTGAGGCCGCGAGTGAAACCTCGGCCAGACTTCCTTTACAGGTACAACCTGAAATAGGCGATAAACCTGGACTAGAGCCTTGTGTGGTTAGTCAGATCATGGCTGACACCCTCGCTGGGCTTTTGCTTGAAGGTTGCCGAGTACATGTCGTGTAAACGAAGGTAAGTGGTGGGAGCATGTGTGAATAAGTACACCCCTACAGGGTTATCAATGATCTATTCGAATAGCCACGTCCGCGGATATGGACTACTTGGAAAGCTTACATTATTCCTAGATAACTTGTAGTGGATACTCTAAAATGCACAAGATAAGTGTGAGTGCTATGGATGGCCTTCTCGTAGGGAGACGTGAGTGGATACATAGTAGTGTATTGATATGGTGAATATGTGGACTCGTGTGTGCTTTCTCACCTCAAAGGAAGTAATGGTAGTCATAGCATAGGAAAGCCACGAGTCAAAGCTGGTTTGTTGCAGTTAAACTCCACCACCCCTTTGTTGATACCGATGCATATGTAGCTAGTTCTGATGTAAGTCTTGCTGGGTTCTACGTGGGCTTCAACAATTAGCTTGGGAATCCAAGACAGAGGTCTGGTTCCTATGGGGGTCTTGTAGATAGACATGCTTCCTAGACTTCTTTCATTTTAGTTGTATGTACTCGGACAAGATTAAATTCTGCATGTGCTTGTTGCTTGTATGACTTTGTATGTTGGGTCATGAGACCCATGTTGTAATATCATGCTATGTATGGCTCCTCGGAGCCTTTTAATTAAATACATTGAGTCGTAGAGTTATGTTGTGATGCCATGTTGTATCTACACATATCGAGCATATTGTGTGTATGTTATTGAAATGCTTTGGTATGTGTGAAGGAAATATGCCCTAGAGGCAATAATAAAGTTATTATTTATTTCCTTATATCATGATAAATGTTTATTATTCATGCTAGAATTGTATTAACCTAAACATAATACATGTGTGAATATATAGACAAGCAGTGTCACTAGTATGCCTCTACTTGACTAGCTTGTTAATCAAAGATGGTTATGTTTCCTAACCATGAACAAAGAGTTGTTATTTGATTAACAAGGTCACATCATTAGTTGAATGATCGATTGACATGACCCATTCCATTAGCTTAGCACACGATCGTTTAGTATGTTGCTACTGCTTTTATCCATGACTTATACATGTTCCTATAACTATGAGATTATGCAACTCCGTTTACGGAGGAACACTTTGGTGCTACCAAACGTCACAACGTGGCTCGGGTGATTATAAAGGAGTACTACAGGTGTCTCCAAAGGCGGATGTTGGGTTGGCGTATTTTGAGATTAGGTTTTGTCACTCCGATAGTGGAGAGGTATCTCTGGGCCCTCTCGGTAATACACATCACTTAAGCCTTGCAAGCATTACAACTAATGAGTTAGGCGTGAGATGATGTATTACTGAGCGAGTAAAGAGACTTGCGTGTAACGAGATTGAACTAGGTATTGGATACCGATGATCGAATCTCGCAAGTAACATACAATGACAAAGGAACAACGTATGTTGTTATGCGGTTTGACCGATAAAGATCTTCGAGAATATGTAGGAGCCAATATGGGCATCCGGTCCCGCTATTGGTTATTGACCGGAGACGTGTCTCGGTCATGTCTACATTGTTCTCGAACCGTAGGGTCCGCACGCTTAAGGTTTTGATGACGGTTATATTATGAGTTTGTGTATTTTGATGTACGAAGAAGTTGAGTCCGGATGTGATCACGGACATGACGAGGAGTCTCGAAATGGTCGAGACATAAAGATTAATATATTGGAAGCCTATATTTGGAGTTCGAATGGTTCCGGTGAAATCGGATTTTACTGAACACCGGGTTACTGGAACCCTCCCGGGGCTATTGGGCCTTAGTGGGCCACGAGGGAGAAGAGGAAGGGCGGCCAGGCAGGCGCGCGCCCTCCCCTTAGTCCGAATAGGACAAGGAGAGGGGGCGCCCCTTCCCTCTTCCCTCCCCCAATCCTACTCCAACTAGGAAGGGGGTCCTACTCCGGTGGGAGTAGGACTCCTCCCACGCCTCCCTTGGGCCGGCCGCACCTCCCCCTTGCTCCTTTATATATGAGGCAGGGGGCACCCTAGGACACACAAGTTTGATCTACGGATCGTTCCTTAGCCGTGTCGGTGCCCCCTCCACCATATTCCACCTCGGTCATATCGTCATAAAAGCTTAGGCGAAGCCTGTCGCTACCGTAGTACATCAAGATCGTCCCACGCCGTCGTCTTGACGAAACTCTCCTCCCGGCTCTCTTGGATTGGAGCCCGAGGAGCGCCATCGAGCTGTCGTGTGTCAAGAACTGGGGCGCCGAGTAACGGCGCCGGATCGGTTGGATCGCGAGGAGAACGTCGACTACTTCCTCTACGTTGTGATCGCTTCGCTTCGGTCTCGAGGGTGCGTAGACAACACTCTCCCCTCTCATTGCTATACATCACCATGATCTTGCGTGTGCGTAGAAATTTTTGAAATTACTCGTAACCCAACATGGCATCCGAGCCTAGGTTTTTATGGTTTGATGTTTTGCACGAGTAGAACACAAGTGAGTTGTGGGCGATACAAGTCATACTACCTACCAAATGTCATACTTTGGTTCGGTATTGTGAGATGAAGCGCCCGGACCGACATTACGCGTCGCTTACGCGAGACTGGTTTCACCGCCACGAGCACTCGTTGCTTAAAGGTGATGGCGGGTGTCTGTCTCTCTCACTTTAGTTGAACAAGAGTGTGGCTGTGCGGTCCTTGAGAAGGTTAAAACGAGTCTATTTGACGAAGTATCGTTGTGGTTTTGATGCGTGGGTGAGATTGGTTCTTGCTTAAGCCCGTAGCAGCCACGTAAAGTTTGCAACAACAAAGTAGAGGACGTCTAACTTGTTTTTGCAGGCATGTTGTGATGTGATATGGTCAAGACGTGATGCTATATTTTATTGTATGAGATGATCATGTTTTGTAACCGGTTATCGGCAATCGCGAGCCATATGGTTGTCGCTTATTGTATGAAATGCAATCGCTTACGTAATGCTTTACTTTATCACTAAGCGATAGCGATAGTCGAGAAGCATAAGATTGGCGAGACGACAACGATGCTACGATGGAGATCAAGGTGTCGTACCGGTGACAATGGTGATCATGACGGTGCTTCAAGATGGAGATCACAAGCACAAGATGATGATGGCCATATCATATCACTTATATTGATTGCATGTGATGTTTATCCTTTATGCATCTTATCTTGCTTTGATTGACGGTAGCATTTTAAGATGATCTCTCACTAAAATTATCAAGTAGTGTTCTCCTGAGTATGCACCGTTGCCAAAGTTCGTCGTGCGAGACACCACGTGATGATCGGGTGTGATAAGCTCTCGTCCATCTACAACGGGTGCAAGCCAGTTTTGCACACGCAAAATACTCAGTTATACTTGACGAGCCTAGCATATGCAGATATGGCCTCGGAACACGGAGACCGAAAGGTCGAGCGTGAATCATATAGTAGATATGATCAACATAAGATGTTCACCATTGAAAACTACTCCATCTCACGTGATGATCGGTTATGGTTTAGTTGATTTGGGTCACGTGATCACTTAGATGACTAGAGAGATGTCTATCTAAGTGGGAGTTCTTAAGTAATATGATTAATTGAACTTAAATTTATCATGAACTTAGTCCCGGTAGTATTTTGCAAATTATGTTGTAAGATCAATAGCTTGCGTTGTTGCTTTCATATGTTTATTTTGATATGTTCCTAGAAAATTGTGTTGAAAAATGTTAGTAGCAATGATGCGGATTTGATCCGTGATCTGAAGTTTATCCTCATTGTTTGCACGTAAGAATTATGTCCTTAATGCACCACTAGGTGATGACCTATTGCGAGGAGCGGATGCGAGATGTTATGAACGTTTGGCTAGCTCAATATGATGACTACTTGATAGTTTTGTGCACCATGCTTTATGGCTTAGAATCGGGACTTCAAAGATGTTTTGAACATCATGGACCATATGAGATGTTCCAGAGTTGAAGTTAATATTTCAAAGAAATACCGAGTTGAGAGATATGAAGTCTCCAACAAGTTCTATAGCTAAAAGATGGAGGAGAATCGCTCAACTAGTGAGCATGTGCTCGATTGTCCGGTACTACAAGTGGGAGTTAATCTTCCGGATAAGATAGTGATTGATGTAATTCTCTAGTCACCATCACCAAGTTAGTAGAACTTCGTGATGAACTATAGTATGCAAGGGATGATGAAAACGATTCCGAGCTCTTCGTGATGTTGAAATCGACGAAGGTAGAAATCAAGAAAGAGCATCAAGTGTTGATGGTTGACAAGATCACTAGTTTCAAGAAAAGGGCGGAGGGAAAGAAAGGGAACTTCAAGTAGATTGACAAGCAAGTTGTCACTCCCACGAAGAAGCCCAAAGCTGAACCAAAGCACAAACCGAGTGCTTACATCGCAAAGGAAATGGTCCTTTGGAAGCGGAACTGCCCTAAATATTTGGTGGATAAGAAGGATGGCAAAGTGAAAAAGGGTATATTTGATATACAGGTGTTTGATGTGTGCTTTACTAGTGTTTATAGCAACCCCTCGGTATTTGGTAATGGTTCGGTTGCTAAGAGTAGTAACTCAAACGGAGTTGCGTAATAAATGAAACTAGTTAAGGGTGAAGTGACGATGTGTGTTGAAAGTAGTTTCAAGATTGATATGATCATCATCGCACACTCCCTATACTTTCGGGATTAGTGTTGAAACTAAATAAACGTTATTTGGTGTTTACGTTGAGCATGAATATGATTTGATCGTATTTATTGCAATACGGTTATTCATTTAAGTAAGAGAATAAACTGTTGTTCATTTACATGAATAAAACCTTATATGGTTACACACCCAATGAAAATGGTTCATTGGATCTCGATCGTAGTGATACACATATTCATAATATTGAAACCAAAAAAATACAAAGTTAATAATGATAGTGCAACTTATTTGTGGCAATCGCCGTTTAGGTCATATTGGTGTAAAGCGATGAAGAAACTCCATCTTGATGGGATTTTGGAATCACTTGATTATGAATCACTTGACGCTGCGAACCGTGCCTTTTGGGCAAGATGACTAAAACTCCGTTCTCCTAACAATGGAACAAGCTCTTGACTTATTGGAAATAATACATACCGATGTATGCGATCCAATGAGTGTTGATGCTCGTGGCAAGTATCGTTATTTTCGACCTTCACAAGATGATTTGAGCAGATATGGGTATATCTACTTGATGAAACATAAGTCCGAAATAGTTGAAAGGTTCAAAGAATTTCAGAGTGAAGTGGAAAATCATCGTAACAAGAAAATAAAGTTTCGTGATCCGATCACGAGACGAATATCCGAGTTACGAGTTTGGTCTTCAATTAAAACAATGTGGAATAGTTTCACAAATTCATGCCACCTAGAACACCACATCATAATGGTGTGTCCGAACGTCATAACCGTACTTTATTGGATATAGTACAATCTATGATGTTTCTTACCGATTTACCAATATCGTTTTGGGATCATGCATTAGAGACAACTGCATTCACGTTAAATAGGGCACCATCTAAATCCGTTGAGACGACACTATATGAACTGTGGTTTAGCAAGAAACCAAAGTTGTCGTTTCTTAAAGTTTGGGGCTACGATGCTTATGTGAAAAAGTTTTATCCTGATAAGCTCAAACCCAAATCGGAGAAGTGCGTCTTCATAGAATACCCAAAGGAGACAGTTGGGTACACCTTCTATCACAGATCCGAAGGCAAGACATTTGTTGCTAAGAATGGATCCTTTCTAGAGAAGGAGTTTCTCTCGAAAGAAGTGAGTGGGAGGAAAGTAGAACTTGATGAGGTAATTGTACCTTCTCCCTTACTTGAAAGTAGTTTGTCGCAGAAACCGGTTTCTGAGACATCTACACCAAGTAGTGAGGAAGTTGATGATGTTGATCATGAAACTTCAGATCAAGTTACTACAGAACCTCGTAGATCAACCAGAATAAGATCCGCACCAGAGTGGTATGGTAATCCTGTTTTGGAAGTCATGTAACTAGACCATGATGAACCTACGAACTATGAGGAAGCGATGATGAGCCCAGATTCCGCAAAATGGTTTGAGGCCATGAAATCTGAGATATGATCCATGTATGAGAACAAAGTATGGACTTTGATGGATTTGCCCGATGATCGGCAAACCATAGAAAATAAATGGATCTTCAAGAGGAAGACAGACGTTGATAGTAGTGTTACTATCTACAAAGCTCGACTTGTTGCAAAAAGGTTTTCGACAAAGTTCAAGATGTTGACTACAATGAGATTTTCTCAAGCGTAGCGATGCTTAAGTCTGTCCGAATCATGTTAGCAATTGCCACAATTTATGAAATTTGGCAAATGGATGTAAAACTGCATTCTGAATGGTTTTCTCGAGGAAGAGTTGTATATGATGCAATCGGAAGGTTTTTTCGATCCAAAGGGAGCTAACAAAGTGTGCAAGCTCCAATGATCCATCTATGGACCGGTGCAAGCATCTCGGAGTTGGAATATACGCTTTGATGAGTTGATCAAAGCATATAGTTTTATCTGAGACTTATGGTGAAGCCTGTATTTACTAGAAAGTGAGTGGGAGCACTACAACATTTACGATAAGTATATGTGAATGACATATTGTAGATCGAAATAATGAAGAATTATTCGCAAAGCATAAAGGAGTGTTTGAAAGAAGTTTTTCAAAGAAAGGCCTCGGTGAAGCTGCTTACATATTGAGCATCAAGATCTATAGAGATAGATCAAGATGCTTGATAAGTTTTTCAATGAGTACATACCTTGACAAGATTTTGAAGTAGTTCAAAATGGAACAGTCAAAGAAAGAGTTCTTGCCTGTTACAAGGTGTGAAATTGAGTAAGACTCAAAACCCGACCACGGCGAGAAGATAGAAAGAGAATGAAAGTCATTCCCTATGCCTTGGCCATAGGTTCTATAAAGTATGCCATGTTGTGTACCGATCTATTGTATACCCCTGCCTTGAGTTTGGCAAGGAGTACAATAGTGATCTAGGAGTAGATCATCGGACAGCGGTCAAAATTATCCTTAGTGGAATAAGGATATGTTTCTCGATTATGGAAGTGACAAAAGGTTCAGGTAAAAGGTTACGCCGATGCAAGTTTTGACAACGATCCGATGACTCTAAGTCTCGATCTAGATACATATTGAAAGTGGGAGCAATTAGCTAGAGTAGCCGTGCGAGCATTGTAGACATAGAAAAATTGCAAAATACATAACGGATCTGAATGTGAAAGACCCGTTGACTAAGACTCTCTCACAAGCAAAACATGATCACACTTTAGTACTCTTTGGGTATTAATCACATAGCGATGTGAACTAGATTATGAATCTAGTAAACCCTTTGGGTATTGGTCACATGGCGATGTGAACTATGGGTGTTAATCACATGATGATGTGAACTATCGATGTTAATCACATGGTGATGTGATCTAGATTATTGACTCTAGTGCAAGTGGGAGATGAAGGAAATATGCCCTAGAGGCAATAATAAAGTTATTATTTATTTCCTTATATCATGATAAATGTTTATTATTCATGCTAGAATTGTATTAACCTAAACATAATACATGTGTGAATATATAGACAAACAGAGTGTCACTAGTATGCCTCTACTTGACTAGCTTGTTAATCAAAGATGGTTATGTTTCCTAACCATGAACAAAGAGTTGTTATTTGATTAACAAGGTCACATCATTAGTTGAATGATCGATTGACATGACCCATTCCATTAGCTTAGCACACGATCGTTCAAGATGTTGCTACCGCTTTTATCCATGACTTATACATGTTCCTATAACTATGAGATTATGCAACTCCCGTTTACCGGAGGAACACTTTGGGTGCTACCAAACGTCACAACGTAACTGGGTGATTATAAAGGAGTACTACAGGTGTCTCCAAAGGCAGATGTTGGGTTGGCGTATTTCGAGATTAGGTTTTGTCACTCCGATAGTCGGAGAGGTATCTCTGGGCCCTCTCGGTAATACACATCACTTAAGCCTTGCAAGCATTACAACTAATGAGTTAGCTGTGAGATGATGTATTACAGAACGAGTAAAGAGACTTGCCGGTAACGAGATTGAACTAGGTATTGGATACCGACGATCGAATCTCGGGCAAGTACCATACCGATGACAAAGGGAACAACGATGTTGTTATGCGGTTTGACCGATAAAGATCTTCAGAGAATATGTAGGAGCCAATATGGGCATCCAGGTCCCGCTATTGGTTATTGACCGGAGACGTGTCTCGGTCATGTCTACATTGTTCTCGAACCGTAGGGTCCGCACGCTTAAGGTTTCGATGACGGTTATATTATGAGTTTGTGTATTTTGATGTACCAAGAAGTTCGAGTCCGGATGTGATCACGGACATGACGAGGAGTCTCGAAATGGTCGAGACATAAAGATTAATATATTGGAAGCCTATATTTGGAGTTCGAATGGTTCCGTGAAATCGGGATTTTCTGGAACACCGGGGTTACGGAACCCTCCCGGGGCTATTGGGCCTTAGTGGGCCACGAGGGAGAAGAGGAAGGGCCGCCAGGCAGGCCGCGCCGCCTCCCCTTAGTCCGAATAGGACAAGGAGAGGCGGGCGCCTTCCCTCTTCCCTCCCCCAATCCTACTCAACTAGGAAGGGGGAGTCCTACTCCTGGGAGTAGGACTCCTCCCAGCCCTCCCTTGGGCCGGCCGCACCCCCCTTGCTCCTTTATATCTGAGGGCAGGGGGCACCCTAGGACACACAAGTTTGATCTACGGATCGTTCCTTAGCCGTGTGCGGTGCCCCTCCACCATATTCCACCTCGGTCATATCGTCGCAAAGCTTAGGCGAAGCCCTGCGCGATAGTACATCAAGATCGTCACCACGCCGTCAGTCGTCTTGTGAAACTCTCCTCCCCGGCTCTCTTGGATTGGAGCCCGAGGAGCGTCATCGAGCTGTGCGTGTGTGAAGAACTGGGCGCCGAGTAACGGCGCCGGATCGGTTGGATCGCGAGGAGAACGTCGACTACTTCCTCTACGTTGTGATCGCTTCCGCTTCGGTCTACGAGGGTACGTAGACAACACTCTCCCCTCTCGTTGCTATACATCACCATGATCTTGCGTGTGCGTAGAATTTTTTTGAAATTACTACGTAACCCAACAATGTGTGGGGTCCGACACCTAGTTGTTTATTCTTGGTAACCTTCCTTATGGGGAAATGTATCCTAGTGCTTCCATCAGAACACATGGATTGATCGGCATGTGTTCTTCTTTGCTACTGTGTCTGTCCCTACTGGGAAATGTCACGCGGTGTTTTACTGGAGTCCATTGTAATACCCCGGATGTAACTTTCCATATTTGTAACTCCAACTCTTGCCATTTTCGGATATGTGCTATGATATTCCCTCCGTGGTTGGGTGTTGTTTTTATTTTGCATTTTGTCCATGTCATGCATCTCATATCATGTCATCATGTGCATCTCATTTGCATACGTGTTCGTCTCATGATTCCGAGCTTTTTCCCCGTTGTCCGTTTTGCAATCCGGCACTCCTATGTTCCCCGGCGTCCCCTTTTACATTTTTCCATGTGCGGGTGTTGAACATTCTCGGAATGGACCGAGCCTTGCCAAGTGGCCCTGGTATAGCACCGGTAGACCACTGTCAAGTTTCGGTCATTTGGAGTTCGTTTGGTACTCCAACGGTTAACCGCACTCTCATGAAAGGCCTCTTTTAAGTTGCAGCCCAACACCCTCCAAAACAGCCCAATAACCCATCTAAGTCCCTCCATGCCCTCGGTCGTTCGATCACGATCGTGTGGTAAAACTACACCCCATTTGGACACTCCTAGCTCCCTCTACCTCTATAAATAGACCCTCCCGAATTTCCTGGACGAAACCCTAAATTGTTTTCCCTCATTACACGGGACACGTCCGGCCATGACCGGACACGCCGATCACCCCTGCTGCCGCCACCACGTGGCACCCGCCACTCGTCCGCCGCTGCGCCCACCACCGCCAGCCAGCCCTTGAGTTCATGCGAGGCCCTCCCCGGCCAGCGTCGCCCTTGCTGGCCCCCTTGACCGCCTTGCCGCCGCCCTTGTGCCGCCCGCTGCCCTTACCTCCATGCATGCCGCCATTGCCCATTCGCCGTCTGCCGCCCGCCTTTCCTCTGCCCACGCCCGCCCCCGACCCGCGGCCGGCCGCCCGGCCTCCTCCAGCGCCAGCCGTCCGGCCATGCCTGCCTCCAGCCCGCCGTCTGCCGCCACCACCGTCGCCGCCGCCTCGGCCCGATCTCGCCCGCTGCTCCTCTCCTCCGCCATGCCCCTCGCTCCGGTAGCCTCCTCCGCCCGGCCACCCGGCCTTGCGCCCGGCCTCCTCTCTCTCGCCAGCTCCCTCGTCTCCGGCGCCGTCGCCCCAACTCCGGCCAGATCCGATCTGGATCGGACACGGTTGACCCTCTCCCCCTCGGTTTTTTTTCACTAAGTCCTTTTCTGTCATAAAAATCATCACATGTTCATAGCATCACATCTTTGCACCCGTGACTCCGTTTCGTGCATATAATATGTCAAATTGTTCGTCTCGAAGAGTACATCATTTCTTTCCATTGCATCATTTGCATTTGAGCTCATCTTGATGCCCGAAATGCTGTTGGAAGAGGGCTTCAGATCGTTAGTTCCAGAATCTTATCAGCACGAGCTCTTTTGTCATTTTTGCCATGATTTATGTGTGCACCTTATGAACTTGAGCCCTACATGTGTGTTAACTATGCCATGCCATCTTTCCAGGGGTGTATGCCATGTATTTTTGTGAGTTATGTGGTGACTAGAACAAGCATGCAAAGTAGGGATGATGATGTTGCTGATTTCAGGGAACTTAGTGTTTTCACTAAGTCTTGTCCTCTTTGTTATTTTTATGCCATATGTTCATGTTGTTACAGAGAGATCTATGCCCTTTTTGAGCATGATCAGTAAGGGTGTTTTGAACATATGGATGTGCTCTATCCATCCATGCCTTTGTTGGAATTTATGGAGTAGGCTAGCATGTCATTTTCGTGCTCTACTTTTGCTTAAAAATGTTTCCTGGCAGATTGTTTGCATGAGATTCAATTTTCACGAGGTCGTTGTAGTTGATCCGTGTATGCTATGATGTTGTTCTTGCCATGTATAGCTTCTATGCCATGTCTTCTTGATGGGTGTATGCTTAGTTTATCATGAGATGCTCTGTAGTGAGTGCATCGAGCTCACGAACATGCCTACGATATCTGTTTTACGCCATGCCCAGCTTTTTCATTAAGTCTGAAATCTGTAATAAAACTTGCTATGTTTACATGGGTGCCATCATATCCTCTAGTCCTTTTTGGCTTATGGTCAGTAAGGGACTATTGATATATGATTTGAGTAGAATCATGTCATGCCTTGTTTTGCTATTATAAGTTCCTGTAGCTTGTTGTTTGCTTGCTCTAAACATGCCTTCCGATGTTAATTTACGCATGCTAGTATTTTCACCAAGTCTGTGAACACGATATTTTTGCACTTTCACCATGCTTGTTTGAACATGTTATGATGTGATTTAGCCGTGGCTCGGTGTTCCTCTTTGTTAAGCATCTCCTGTAGATCATTGCCATATGCTTTGTTTTTATGTTGGGGTGTCAGTAGCATAGTTTCTTGTTGCATGCTAAGTAGCATCGGTACATTAAACGTAGATTTGCGTCATTCTTGTTTTGCTTGTCATTTGCAAACCGTGCATCCGATTCCGGTGATCTTTATATCGATTTCACCCGAATCATCTCATCTTTCCAGCGGCATACTTGGTTTGCCAAGTTGATGCCAGTTCATCATTTTCCTTCCGAGCACACATATGCATTGCATATCACATCTCGCATAGCATGTCATGTTTTGCATCATATTGCTTGTGCATTGCTCCTTGTTTGATTGTGGTTCCGTTGCTTGTGTTCTTTTTTGGGTAGAGCCGGAGACGAGTGCGTGTCGAGGAACCTGTTGAGAACGCCTCGAGGATCAAGCCTTCGACAACTCGAGAACCTTGCGAGCAAGATGACCATACCTTCGATATCACTTCTATCTTTGCTTGCTAGATGCTCGCTCTTTTGCTATGCCTATGCTGCGATACCTACCACTTGCTATATCATGTCACCCATATTGCCATGTCAAACCTCTAACCACCCATGTCCTAGCAAACCGTTGATTGGCTATGTTACCGCTTTTGCTCAGCCCCTCTTATGGCGTTGCTAGTTGCAGGTGAAGATGAAGTTTGTTCCTTGTTGGAACACGGATATTTTGGGATATCACAATATCTATTGTTTTTAATTAATGCATCTATATACTTGGTAAAGGGTGGAAGGCTCGGCCTTATGCCTGGTGACTTGTTCCACTCTTGCCGCCCTAGTTTCCGTCATACCGGTGTTATGTTCCTTGATTTTGCGTTCCTTACGCGGTCGGGTGATTTATGGGACCCCTTGACGGTTCGCTTTGAATAAAACTCTTCCAAAGAAGGCCCAACCTTGGTTTTACCATTTGCCACCTATACCCCTTTTTCCCTTGGGTTTTCGAGAGCGAGGGTCATCTTTATTTTAGCCCCCGGGCGGTGCTCCTTCGAGTGTTGGTCCGAATCGAGTAGATCGGGGCCCCCTTGGGGAAACTCGAGGTCTGGTTTTACTCAGAGGATGTCTCATCCAATGTTGCCCTGAGAACGAGATATGTGCAGCTCCTATCGGGATTTGTCGGCACATCGGGCGGCTTTGCTGGTTTAGTTTTACCATTGTCGAAATGTCTTGATGTACCGGATACCGAGTCGATCGGAGTGTCTTGGGTGAAGGTCTATTCCTTCGTTGATCGCGAGAGCTTATTATGGGCTAAGTTGGGACACCCTGCAGGTATTATCTTTCAAAGCCGTGCCATGCGTTATGAGGCGATGGGAATTTGTTAATGTCCGGTTGTAGAAAACCCGAAGTTGACCTTAATTAAAATACATCAACCGTGTATGTAACCGTGATGGTCTCTTCTCGGCGGAGTCCGGGAAGTGAACACGGTGTTGGAGTTATGTTTGACGCAGGTTGCTTTAGGATCACTTCTTGATCACTACTAGCTTCACGACCGTGCTTTGCTTCTCTTCTCGCTCTCTTTTGCGGATGTAGCCACCATATATGCTAGTCGCTTGCAGCAGCTCTACCTCTTGACACCAGCCTTCCCTTAAGCTTAAATAGTCTTGATCTCGCGGGTGTGAGATTGCTGAGTCCCCGTGGCTCACAGATTCTACCAAAACAGATGCAGTACGGTGATGCGGTAGCAGAGGGCGCAACTGAGCTGAAGTGGGAATTTGATGAGGCCCTTGGTCGTTACTATGTTTCATTTCCAGACGATTAGTAGTGGAGCCCAGTTGGGGCGATCGGGGATCTGTGTTGCATTTGAGATAGTCTTCTTTTATTTTGGTTCCGTAGTCGGACCTTGAGTGTAAACTGAATGATGGATGTTTATTTATGTATTGTGTGAAGTGGCGACTGTAAGCCAACTATGTATCTCTTTTCCCTTATGTATTACATGGATTGTGCGAAGATTACCTCACTTGCGACATTGCTTTCAATGCGGTTATGCCTCTAAGTCGTGCTTCGACACGTGGGAGATATAGCCGCATCGAGGGCGTTACATCCATGTAGCTTGCTACGACTCGGTTACACTCGCTGCTGACTGACACGTGCATTCTTGGTCATGTATGCATGTCCCTGTAAGTTTGTGCCACCTTGGGTTTACGACTAGTCATGTCGGCGCGGGTTCTCTGTCATATGGATGCTAGCGACATAATCATATACGTGAGCTAAAAGGCGCAGACGGTCTCGGCCTATGTAATGCTGCAGCCGTTGGAATACCGTGCGTGTGGCCACAAAGTGATATGATGTGTTACATGCTAGATCGGTGTGACTTAGGATTGGAGTCCTGACACTTCCAGTTTCCTGGATCCATCAAAGTGCATCGTCCAATATGTATTGTCTAGCCTTTCCACATGTGCTTGTAGCTCTGTCCAGTCACTGATAAAATCCACCAAAGCCTGAGACTTGATGGCGGTCCTCGACACATATTTCAGATGATGTGGCCAAAGGTCAATTGCCCACTTAGCAACCCGTCATGTGGCTTCTCTGTTTTGGATGATATCCGCAGAGGAGCTGAACTGACCATAGTGATTGGATGCCCAAGGAAATAATGCTTTAACTTGTGAGTAGCCATGAACACCTCAAACACCATTTTGCCAATGTTGGTATCTTTGCTTGGACTCCGTCAAGACTTCGCTGACACAATAAACCGACCGCTGGACTGGATATTCTTTCCCTGCTTTCTTGCACTCCACGAGAACTACCAAACTTATGGTTTTATTATTAGCCGCCATGTACAGGAGCAGAGGCTCTTTGTCTATTAGAGCGGCCAAGATGGGCGGCTCAGCCAACTTCTTTTTAAGTGCCTCGAAAGCCTCATTAGCAGCATCACTGCAGACGAAATTATCAGTCTTTTTCATCATCTGGTATAGGGGAATCGCCTTCTCACCCAAATGGCTTATGAACCGGCTTAAGGCTGCGATATGACTCGCCAGGCACTGAACGTCATTTATACAGGTCGGCTTAGATAGAGATGTAATAACATCGATCTCCAGTTTAGCTTCGATGCCCCTCTCTGAAACCAGAAAACCTAGCAAATTTCCTACAGGTATGCCAAAAACACACTTGGCCGGGTCAAGCATCATCATGTACACATGGAGATTGTCAAAGGTTTCCTTCTTCCTTGACTTAACCACAATGTTGTCCACATAAGCATGAACATTGCGTCCAATCTGCCCATGAAAGCAATTATGAACACAACGCTGATAAGTCACCTGAGCGCTCTTGAGCCCAAAAGGCATAGAAACATAACAGAAAGCTCCAAAGTGTGTGATAAAGGCTGATTTCTCCTGATCTTCAGCTGCCATCTTGATCTGATGATAGCCAGAATAAGCATCCAGAAAACATAGGCTCTCACAACCTGCTATTGCATCAATGATCTGATCGATACGAGGGAGAGAAAATGGATCAGCTGGGCAAGCCTTGTTGAGATCTATGTAATCAACACACATACGCCAAGTGTCATTCTTCTTAAGCACAAGGACAGGATTAGCCAACCATTGAGGGTGAAAAACTTCAACTATGAACCCGGCAGCTAAATGCCGGGCCACTTCTCTGATAGCCTTATGCCTCTCCTCGTTAAAACAACGGAGGAATTGTTGGATAGGTTTCATCTTAGGATCCATGTTAAGGTGGTGCTCAGCGAATTCTCTCGATACACCCGGCATGTCAGAAGGTCTCCATGCAAAGATGTCCCAGTTCTCATGGATGAACTTGATGAGTGCGCTTCCCTATTTGGGATCCATCCCTATCCCAATGGTGAACTGCTGCGATGAATCAACGGGAACAAAGTCAACTTGCTGCATGTCCTTTGCCGACTGGAATTTGAGCAGAGGGTCCTTCTCAGTGGTGAGTTTCTTCAAAGGGGTCATGTCAGCCGGGTCAACATTCTCCTTGTAAAACTTAAGTTCTACGGCAGCATAGGTTGTCTCTGCATAAGCCGCATCCCCCTTCTTCGTATTCTAGGGCTATCTTACGATCCCCGTGAATCATGATCGTCTCTCGTGGACCTGACATCTTAAGCTGTAAATATATGTAACAACCTCTAGGGCAATCTTCCCTACTGGGTAAGCTGATTTGTGAGGAACAACTCCGTGAAATACCGTAGAGGACAGCTTAAGATCCTTCTCTGTCAGATTTATTCGTCGAAAAGTGTCATAATACAATATGTTGATGCTGCTTCCACCATCCATAAGCACCTTGGTGAATTTGTAACCGCCCACTTGAGGGTCCACTACAAGGGCCAGATGACCCGGTTTATCAAACGAGGTGGGTGATCTGCCCGGCTCCACATTATCACGTGCTCAGACCACTTCAAATTTTGTGGCACCACCGGCTCAACACTGTTGAATGCCCTCTTATGGACCTTCCGGTCGCGCTTGGAAATACTTGTAGTAAAAACATGGTACTGGCCACTGTTGAGCTGCTTAGGATTACTCTGATATCCTGACTGGTTGTTCTACTATTGATTACCTTGACTAGACTACTAATTATGACCACCATGTTCTCTTGGCTCTGATTGCCAGAATTTGAGCCGTCACCACGAAAGCCGGCTCTGTGGAAACCTCCTGAGCCTGACCCGCCTGGCGGCCCATTACCATTCCCATGATGCTACTGAAATGACTGATTCCTGTACTTTTGCATAATATAATAGTCCTTCCAAGCATGAGAAGATGGCTTGTTAGGATAACTATGCTTTGGACATGGTGCGTTAAGAGCTTCCTGACAATTCTTGGGTTCCCCCCCGTTATAAGGCCTCTTGCCATTGCGATGCTGATTTTTGAACTCGGTGTTGGTGTTAGCCACAAAATCCGACCCGCCATCGGTGTGTTTGCATTTTCCACCATTACCATGGTTAGTGTGATTACCATTCTGCGCCGAGGGACTCTGTTCCCGACCCTTGCCGCCACCATTTTTCTTGCCCTTATTAGATTTATCATCATCAGAGCTAGGATCCTTCGTACCGTCAGAGTCAGCGTATCTGGTGAGCACATCCATGAGATTACCCATATTCGTGCACTTGCATTTAGCTGCCCAAGCTTCTGCACAAGAGGCTGAAAGTGGCAGTTCTTCTCCAAGATCAACATAGCTTGAGCCGCCCCAATGCTCTATGAAGAGTGGATAATGCTCACAACCCAGTGAGCCCAATGATGGGCCAACTCATCCCCACACTGCACATAGTGCTACAAATCAACAATTGTCATCAGCTGCTTGCAAGTCCCTTGAAAATTCTTGATGAAGCGCTCCTTCAACTCCGCCCAGGTGTTGATATAATTGGGGCCTTTAGCCATGTGCAAGCCAGCCCTTCCAACATCATAGTGAAATAATTGGCACATACCGAATCGCTGACATCCAACATATCCATGGCCAGCACATAACTCTCAATCCAAGCAGCCGGCTCAAGATCCACCGTGTAGTTGGTTACTTTGCGAGGACCCTTAAAATCCTTAGGCATGCGCTTGTTACGTAAAGCCGACACTAGGCACGACACTCCAATGGTTCTGGTGCTCGACCCGGCTCCCACGGAAGTTGAAGGAATTACCGGGGGCGGCTGATAAGCCCCCTGGTTCGCTGCCTCCACCTCACGATGGGCCCTTGCCTCATCCACAATTGTCTAGGTATCAGAACATGTGTTGCAGGGTGGGTTATGACGTCGTTCACTACTGGACACTGTTGGCGACTCCGCATGTCGGCTATAGCTACGACTCGGTAATGGGGTCGAGTGCACACGATGCCAACTATAAGAATAATTAGCCTGCTGACCAATCGCCGTCTGCAGAAGTTCAATGGCTTTCTGAGCCTCAACTGCGACCGGCGACTCACCGGTGATAGTAAGGGCAGTAAGCCGGGTTGCCGCAGCTACCATGTTATTCACCGGGTTGGAGAAGTCACCCGATGGTGTCAGAAAATGCTGTGGTGGTGTCTGAACAAGGCGAGGGTCGGGGCCGGCTCCTCCCTTCGTACCGGCTCTAGCTGGTGTGGTTGGGCCGCCAGCTCCCAAGTACATTAGAGGTTAATTCGGCACTCCTGGAGTACCTGGGCCTGCCCTGGCGTGTTGAACAAATGTGCAGGCTCATAACTTGGAGGTAAATGGCTCCGGTACCTCCTCTAATGAACTGCACTAGAGGCATTCTAATCAAGGTTTAGACGCCAAGCCTCCGTCTTCAGGCGCTCTGCCTAAGCATTAATCTGAGCTTGTAACGCGGCGTTCCAGGCATTTTCAGCATTGATATCCTCCTGGGCTTTGGTCATCTGCTCCCAAAGCTTTGCAATCTCCACATTGCTCTCCGCCTGGTTTTCAGTAGTAACCTCGGTCCCCAGTAAGGTCGTCAGGGTGGTCACTAGCTCAGATAAGACTTGAGCCGATAGCCTGCCTAAGCCGGATGCTCCAGAAGCCGGCGCCGTAGGGGGTCAGTCGTCGCTGTTGCTCCGGTCGCTGATCAATTGGGAGTCATCGCCATCCTTGCCATGAAGATGGTGGCTTGGCACGGCGGCTCATAAGGGTAAAGAATAATGTTGCCATCGGAGCAACCCCCAAGCCTACCATCATAAAGTGGGTAGATAGACTCTATATCCCCGATCGAGGACTCATCATCTGAGTAGACGAGAGTCTCTCCTCCAGACACAGAATTTTCCGCAAGTTCTACACCTTGCATTAAGCCGACGAAGACATGCTTCCGGCCGGCTGGGATCGGGGCGGGTTGTGCGCGCCAAGACGACTCGACAAAGTCGGTGCAGATGTCCGGCTCAGGCTCCGATCCGCCGATCTTACCGATGAAGACATGGATGTTGCCGAAGGGACCCGGTACCCTTACTCGATTGAGTTGGCCTCGGGGCCCTAGCCGACGTCGTCGATGTGGAGCTTGCTGCCGCAACTCTTCATCATCCTGCCGATGGCGTATCCCTCGATCCTTGGGAAAGAGCCTTTCAAGAACTCGAAACCACCAGGCACTGGCCCCATGGTGGGCGCAAGTTGTCATGGTTTTATCACGGCAGATGTCCTAGTGTGAGGACTTAGTCGTGAGGCCATCGCAACCAGGCAGTTAGCTTGTCGGGATTGATCGGAATCGAGAGACACGTGTTTACCCAGGTTCGGCCCCTCACAATCAAGGTAATATAATAGCCTACTTCCTGCTTGTTTGCTTATTGCTTGAGGATTAATTACAAGGGAACAAATTCGCTTGACCTAGCTATTGATCGATTATAACTTAGTCTACCTGCCTCAAGGACTCGCCTTTATATACAGGTCGAGGCCCTGGGCTTACAAGAGTTCGAGTCGTACTATGATACGTGACTTAATATGCTTCTATCTTGTCCTGTTCCCTAAGTAAGGAAACTCCTGCCGATTTGTAGCTCAGGGCTACGAGCCATCGCCTTCGGATGCCGGGCCCTAAGCCGGGCCACCCAGTGAGCAGCCCTGCTAGTCTTGCCCCTGGGCGCCACGACCTGTCTTGAATATTGCTCTTCAACCGCCACCTAGACGATCCGGCCCAATATGGTGGGTCATATTGCAGGGTTATATCCCCAACAGTTTGCGTGGTTCATATTTTCAATAAACCTATATGCACTACATTTTGGAACGGGGGGAGGATCATACGACAGTTGCTAACACTCATGTGGAAGATGTGTGTGTTGGAGGAGAGGATGTTTGGTCAAATGCCATGGCAAAACTGACACTGTCAAATGCTGATCTGAAGGTTCTTTCGGCGTTCATCAGGAAACGGCTTCTGGAGAACATTTGTCAGATGTGATTTATGGACACATGCATTGCATTGATACGTGCCCCCCTCTCTCACGCACGCACACACATACACACCCTCATGAGTCACGACTCTCCCGAGTCCTCTCGCACCAACCGTCTATCTGTAGGTAGATGTCACACACATATGTGCTCTTCACACCCTACCCTCAGAACATCTAAAAAATAAAAGAAGGCGCACACCTTTTTTTAACTCGCACGCCACACACTTATACTACTACTCTTGTGGCGAACGTTCTTTGGGCGTAGTATATTGTAGTCTCACAAAGAGATGTGGTGCACACATGCACTAGTTCTCTCACAACCACACATGGGCACACGTAGGAGCACATTTTTTTGAAGCTAGAGCGCATTTTCTACAAAGAGGCATTCCAATTGACATTTTGACTCGTCTAGTTTTCAACTTCATGGAGGGTCGGGGACCACACGTGAATGATACAGTACATAGTGCATCCTGGACGCAGTGATTTGATAGTGCGACATGCAAGCGGTGGCACACTGTTGATTGATTTTTATTTTTACTTGAACTTGAAATGAAAATAGTGGTTCATGCATATTCAGTTTAATAACGATTGCTACAATAAAATCACTCCACTATATATATAAGCAGGAGCCTCGGCGCTTGCTTTACTAGGGTTCCTCTCTTTCACTCTCTCATGCTCTCCAGATCTAAACAAGACATAGGTGGCCACACTCACTCTCTCTATTCACCGCTAGTCACAAATCCGGCCGGACCACCTCGGCCAGGGCAGGGGTGTAGGTGCATCGTTCATGCGGTCGTCAGCGGCGAGGGAGGAGACCGACAGCTGCCCGTGCACCCCGATCGCGACCGTGCCATTATCTCTGAGACTGCGCCAGCTTGGGAGGGCCTTCGACCCCTTCTTTCTCCCTGCGGTATTGTGGCCAAGATGCGGCCTCCCGACGCCGTCTTTGCCACATCCTGATGACCCTCAGGTATATCTTCCTTCAAAACCGGCCTTGCTCTACTTCCCTAGCTCCCCATGTGGCTGCATATGGATCTTTTTCTACTTCCGTCGGCTGTTCCAAAGCCTCCTAGACTTTTACTATTTTTAGAGGTAAAGCTAGTTCACACATTCAAATCTAAGACTTGGTTCAAACAGGGAAGAAAGTGGGAAACTTATAGCATGAATCTAGGACTTGGTTCTAAGAGCAAACGGGGAAAGTAGTAGATACTGGCTACCCAACCGTCTCTTGGTGGAAAAGGGGAAGAAAGCGGGATGGATGGCGAAGGGTGGGGGGACAACGCAAATGAGAATGATCAAGTCTAGATTTCCTCTGCTCACATAGGAAAATGTCGTCGAGGAGATAAAAAATGGAACAAATGTAGGCATGCTCCCTGAATGTTTGCAGCTCTCAGGAACCACATCTGCCTCACCACTTTATGCCCCTGTTGTCCCTACACTCTTATCGCTACCTTAATGTAAAATCACATGAAGCATGAAGCAATGCCACCTAATGTCACTATTAAGTAATGCTATTGTTAGTCTAGCGTCATCGATAAATTGAAGCAATGACACCACCATTTTATGAAGTGCTTCCGTCTTGCTTTATTTCCCATGAATTGTGTTTTTGCCGTTACACTTAAATCTCACACCGCTAACATTGCTTCATCCCAGTGGAACTGCAAAAATTTGATTGCACTTTTATTGACCATGTGCTACTCTCATGACAGTAATACTAATGATATTGTTCTGCATGTTAATCTAGTGGCAGTGTTGATGTGATGCTACTTCTTACTTAATGGCACTTTTTCATAGTGTCAATGTAGTGCCAATTATAACACAATAGATGCTGCTGTTAATCACATGCCACTGCAAATAACTGTCACTGCTTAAATAACCATGTTTCATATTTGCGCAAACAGGGATGCCCGTCTCCATATCATTTCTATTTGAGCAATCAGAAGTACACACCTTAGTTTTAGTAGAACTGCACAAAATGGGATGGCTAATCCTAGCTACCATCATCGAACCACCCGTGTTCCAGGTATTCCTACATTGGTAGTAACTAGGTAGAATGACCAACACCATCTAAAAGAAGCTGATTCGTATGTTTACTTCTTGATTGCAGTGCGGGGACAAGCGAACACAACTACATCCTAGTCAGGAATGCACTTTTTGCCAGATCAAGGATGGACAGAGGACTACCTGGCACGGCTGCGTGGAGGTTTTTGGGACAGGTGCGCGGACAAGAGGCATTGTGGTTTGCTTATTTCTGCAAATAGTGGTGCTTAAATTTAGTGGAACTGCACAAGAAGTTCAGATGGTCAGGCCACTACATGGTTCAGTTCTGTATTCCAACTAAGAACACAATTATAATTTGTAATTTCGGAATGAGCGAACCTAACCCTGGATGGTGGCAACAAGGATAACTAGAGTGAACTCCAGGAAATTAAAGGCTGCCT
Organism: Aegilops speltoides; assembly: GCA_021437245.1. Taxonomy (NCBI): domain Eukaryota; kingdom Viridiplantae; phylum Streptophyta; class Magnoliopsida; order Poales; family Poaceae; genus Aegilops; species Aegilops speltoides. The sequence goes on from CM038146.1 coordinate 269,823,383, forward strand.
AGGGAGGCCCTTTGCTCAGAGAAGCCTTGCTTGATTTTTCCAGATTTGGAATCCTTCTCACAACTTTGTCTTTTGCTGTGAACTAGTAAATGTTGGTTATGTTCTATGAATCATTGAGATGTATAAAATTGCTACACTTATGCTTTTCAAGTATTTTATGAAGCCGAGTTTAATGTGAATGTTCCACATGAATGCTGGACTAGCGTGTGAACGTTTGGAATTTACATTGTGGCCTCAGTTAACTTCATGAACCATTGTAACAAGATACCTAGTTGCTTATATGTCAGACAACTGAGTATTGATTGTTAGCTGGTTGATAGCCGACTTTTCTAGTGTTGAAGCAAGCTGAGCCAATGTGCCATGTTTTGCACAACTACTTACAATTGGGGTAGCACCAACAATGTTTACAAGTACTTAACCAGCCTTACATACACTATGTATATGTCGGTGCATAGTTGTCGACTAATTACTCTATTTCATCAAACACACACTTCTCGTATGATAAACTGTGACAACTTATGTCTTACATTGCCATATTACATGAAAAAACTAGTGAGGACGCATCTGTTTCGGCAACAATTATGATGGTTCTCACATGATTCACGGGCACACAAAAGTAGGAGTAGTCCCCATAGACGGATTCAAATAGACTACTACCCCTAGAGGGCTCGATAATACACAAGGTTCGGGTAATTAAACACAATACAAGCTACTTTGAATCACTAGATGGGCCAACTATTTCATGCCATCGATCTAATTTGCGATGGACACAAGACAGACCTTGCCATGAAGATCATCGAGGGCGTCTGGCAGCAGCTCAACCCTGTCAACCTTCTTGAAGACAACCTTGGCTTTGGCACTCATACACTTGTTTTCTGAGGCATGCCACACCATTTTCCTCCGTAAGCTTGACAAAAACAGTATGCCTCACAAACGAAGGAGTAGAATTGAACTTCTTGTGCTTCAGTACACCCTGGATAACACGCCTAACAACAGTGTGGCTGGAATACATCCCGTCTTTGGTATAAGTGCAACTGGTGTCTAGGATCGAACAACCTAAGAACTTTGTGTTCCCAGTGCGTATATTCAGGTCATCCGCCTCATAGCGAGTGACATATACAACCACACAATCGTTGTCTACATTAGGTCCCTAATTGAAATAGAAGCGAATTCTAAATTACTTTCCAATATAAAAACACAAGTTATTTAAACCACTATGTAGAGTCAAAAGTATGCATGACACGGAAGGTAGCATGGCATCAAAGCTAATAAAATTTTGCATTATTTATTACCACATAATTATATGAAAAACTACAATCTAGATCAACAAAGAAGGAAATCACATTGGGCAGCTCAGAGGGGGGGGGCACATCCTTGAAGGGGGAAACTGCTCCTACAGGGCCATGGGGGTTGTAACCTCAAACATGGCGTTGACCATCTCAGTAGTGGCCGTGAGCGTATCTAGGGTCGGCTCGATGGTGGCCTCCATCTTCTTGGTGTTCTCTGTCTCATGGGGATCAACCTCTCACGTGTGCTCCAACATCGATAGATCTTTGCATGGTTCTCCTTGATCCATCATGAAATTGAAGAATAGAAGATAAATGAAAGGAAAACACAATCGCGTGACAATGAAAAAAAAGGAGAGTGAGGGTCGGTTACTTTTTTGGAAAGAAAAATATACCAACATCATGGATCTGCTTACCTTCCCTTCGTTGGGAGAGAAGAACAATGGCAGTGTTGGTTTTCTTGAAGACGGTGAGGGATAAGGGGATTCAATGAATAGTGAAATGATGGTTGCTTCATCTGTCCAACTTAGACTGCGGGGAGGTGGGGTTTTGTGATATGACGGCTCGTTATTGCCGCGCTACGACTGGTGTGACTCTCTACCTGCATACCACTTCTAATTCGGTGGATGGCATTTGGGCCTATGCGCTGCATGACCTGCATGTTGATGAACCAAAGTAAAATGGCATTCAGTAGCAGGAGACGTTTCGATGACCTAGGAGGAGCCAGAAGCAGTAATGTATCCACTGTACTAGTAGTAATTGTTTTTCTGGGTAGCTGTAGAGTATCTCCATTGTACTAGTAGTAATTGTTCCTTTGGGCCAAAGACAAAATAACCCATCCACCTTAAATAATAAAATCAATTCAAAAGCCCATATATTTACTTAATGAGAGGTGGTACCCAGTACACCGCCCCCCAAAAAACCTGGGTGCTCTTCTTCCTCCTCACTCCCACCCACCTCACGCTAGCTCGCTCCTCTCGTACCCCCAAATTCCTCACCTCACTCCTACAGAAAACTCCAGCTCCCCTTCTTCCTCGTTACTACAGAAATTCCCAGCTCCCCTTCTTCCTCACCCGCACTACAACTAGGCTCGTCATTCGTTACTCTGCTCAAATCCGTGAGCTCGACGCGAAGCCCTCAAGGAAAATGGAGTCGGCTGACCCTAGGGCCAAGAAGTTGAGGCTCCTACCAACGGTGACACCTGTTGTAGATCCCGCACCTGGCAGCGCGGGGAGAAGCGGCGAGCCCCCCGGATCCGAGGAACCCGTAGAATCTCAGGTGGTCCACATTAGCGATCTCCCGGACGCCATCCTTGGGGAGATCATCTCGCTTCTCCGCACCAAGGATTACTGCCGCACCCAAGTCCTCTCAACTCAGTGGCTCCCTCTATGGTGCCTCGCGCCCCTTAATCTTGATTGTCGTCAGCTATCTCTCTTTAATGATTTTGAACTCGCCAGAGACATCATCTTCTCCCATGAGGGTGCTGTTCAAGGCCTCTGCATCTCGGCATGCTACATATGCATGCCCAGCATGGTGGATGCCTAGCTGAAATCCCCTGAATTCACAAAACTACATCTGCTTGAGTTCTACTATTCCCCCAGAAATCACATACCACATAGCGAACGCCATGTACTTGTGCCCTTAGCACCGATATCCATATCACGGTTTCCCTCCTCTCTCCACACCACCACCTTTGCGCTGTGCAACCTACCAGACAATCTGGTACAAAAGCTTCAAGTCCCACTTCTCAAAAATCTTTCAGTTGTGCAGGTTCGTAGGAAATAACTTTCATCTTTGCGCCTAAACTGGAGACCTTGGGTGTAATACATGATCTCTGTGCTCAATTCAATATGGTGTTTGGCTCCACAGTTCTTCAGGTACTGTATATTATCATCTACACTTGCAATCATAAGCTGCATTTTAAATTTTTGCGCATAAGTTCTATATCATCCTGGAGTACACCTTTTGTACTAATATTATGTTCCATGCTCAATGAAGAGTTTGTCCATGGATAGCCTATCAATGGTGCTGGATTCTGTCAAGATCTTATATATATCCATACAAATAGTTTTTATCCGAACAAGATTATTGTCTTGCTGCAATGTTTTCCATGTCTGGAGAAGTTGTATATAAAGGTGATAATTTCACGCACATCGGAAGCCCGCATATAGTGTACTAGAATTACATCTTTTGGGCACTGAACATCTATCGCCCGAGCGCCATCCATTATGATGGGAAAATACTGCTCGACGCGCCTATGCTCCTTCCCACGGGGCGGGGGGTCCGGTGGCCATCTTGACTAGCTTGATCTTTGGCCAGTGCAACATGGTCTTCGTGAAGGCCATCCAACTCCCTCGGTGCATACAGAGCGCTTCAAGATGTTAATCCGGGGCGCAACGTCACATAGCTTCTGCACTAAGCTGAAGTAGCTGCTCGGCAGTGGTTCTGAAGGCCATAGCCGGACAGAGAGGTCCTTCATGGTCGGCTTTGCCATCCGATGCAACTCCATCAACTGATTCATTTGGTTACTAAGGAGGGGAGGGTGTTTGGGCACCTGGAACTGCGCCCAAAACAACCTATGCTCGACATGCCCTCCTGGGACGCAAAGTGCCTTGCCACATCTGCCGCACTCCTTGGAAGATCCAAAAAAGCGCTTGGGGACGCCATACCTGCGTGAGCAAAGGGAACCTATTACCACCAAAGAAACTTTGCAGTAAGTACAACTTACCATCTGCAATATGCCTGACTTGGTGGAGTTCTTCTCGGGCGCCTCTGTCACGCCCAATATGCGACCCCATCCAAAAGGAACTCGAAGGTCCCACCAAGGATAGACCCGCATATTGAGACGCTTTTGCAAGGTGGATATCATTACATCAACATTACATAATAGATGGGGATACATACATAAGGCATACAATGCCACACGAATACAACAATACATCATACACAAGAGCACCATCCGACTACGGATGAAACAAAAACAGAAACTCAAACGACATCCACCACGCTAGCCAGTGCTGCCAACCTGGAACCTATCCCCTGATCGAAGAAGAAGCAGGAGAAGAACTCCAAACAAGCAAACATCGCGCTCGCGTCAAGATCATCGCATAAACTTGTACCTACAACTGTTGTTGTAGTAATCTGTGAGCCACGAGGACTCAGCAATCCCATTACCATGGGTATAAAGACTAGCAATGCTTAATGGGAAAGGAAGGGGTAAAGTGGTGAGGTTGCAGCAGCGACTAAGCAATGTATGGTGGCTAACATACGCAAATGAGAGCGAGAAGAGAGGAAAGGAACGGTCGTGAAGCTAGCAATGATCAAGAGGTGATCCTGAACACCTACTTATGTCAATCATAACTCAGAAACCGTGTTCACTTCCCGGACTCCGCCGGGAAGAGACCATCACGGCTACACACGCGGTTGATGCATTTTATTTCGAATCTGGTGTCAAGTTATCTACAACCGGACATTAACAAATTCCCATCTGCCACATAACCGCGGGCACGGCTCTCGAAAGTTTATACCCTGCATGGGTGTCCCAACTTAGCCCATGACAAGCTCTCGCAATCAACGAAGGAATAGACCTTCTCCGGGAAGACCCGATCGGTCTCGGAATCCCGGTTTACAAGACATTTCGACAATGGTAAAACAAGACCAACAAAGCCGCCCGATCGCCGACAATCCCGATAGGAGCTGCACATATCTCGTTCTCGAGGCAACACCGATGAGACATCCTCTGAATAAAACCAGACCTCGAGTTTCCCGAGGGGCCCTTGATCTACTCGGTTCGAACCAGCACTTAGACAAGCACTGGCCCGGGGGGCTAAAATAAAGATGACCCTCGAGAGAGCGACTCCCAAGGGAAAAAGTAGGTGGTGGTGAGGCAATGGTAAAACCAAGGTTGGGCCTTCTTTGGACAAGTTTTATTCAAAGCGAACCGTCGGGGGTCCCATAAATCACCCGACCGCGTAAGGAACGCAAAAATCCGGGAACATAACACCGGTATGACGGAACTAGGGCGGCAAGAGTGGAACAAAACACCAGGCATAAGGCCGAGCCTTCCACCCTTTACCAAATATATAGATTCATTAATAATATAAGAGATATTGTGATATCCCAACATAAACCCTGTCCAACATGGAGAAATCTTCAACTTCACCTGCAACTAGCAACGCTATAAGAGGGGCTGAGCAAAGCGGTAACATAGCCAAACAACGGTTTGCATAGGAAAGGTGTCAAAGGTTAGAGGTTCATGGCAATATGGGATGGCTTGATAAACAGGTAATAGGTAGCGCAACATAGCGATAGAACGAAGCAACTAGCATAGCAATGATAGTAGTGAGATCCAGCGTAGCGTTCATCTTGCCTGAAATCCCGCAAGGAAGAAGAACGAGTCCATGAAGAAGGCGAACGGATGAAGCCGAACCAATCGTAGACGAACGAATCCTCACGATCGCAACGAAACAGGAACTAACAAGAAGAAGCACACAACATGGTAAACACACCACACATGACAAAACATGATGCACAACAAGCATGATGCATGAGAAAGCTAGATGAGGCTACTCATGGCAAGAGATGCTGCAAACAAGAACAACACATCAAGGCAAGTTTAAATGAGGCCGGAAACAACATATAACAATTCCGGTAAGTCCTCATATGCAAATTTCGAAATTGGTCCAGAACTGAATAAACCTTATGTTCAAGTTGTTAAACAGCAAGTTTAAAGAGCACCAAGATGATCTACACGAAATTCTAGTCAAGTTACATATAAAGTTCATTAGATTCGGAGCTACGGCCTAGAAGATATGAGCAAAACAAGTCAAACATGGCATTGATGCAAAATGCACTCAAACATCAAGCAAACACCTCAAAACAAGGATGCAACATGATAATATGAAACTACATGCAAAATCACGCAAGTTTCATATAGAGCACACTCAAAACGGAGCAACGGTGCAACACACACACACACTATACAAGTCATAACAACAATCTGTCCATAACAGCAACTAGGCATCTTGCAAGCATCAAAACAGTAAGCTACAGAGCACCAACATAATAACAAAAGGCATGGGCATGAAGTACAGGTAAAGCATAACAAAACATGAACACTGAGCTATCTCCATAAATCACTAGAACATGCTCAAAAGGACATGGGAAGATTGCAAATAATAACAGTTTCAGACTTGGTAGAAATAACATCAGGTTGCAATGTTTAGAGCTATCAAACAACATGTTACTGGAACATATCATGGCAAACAAAGGCATGGCATGAATCTACTAATTGCATAGATCAAAAATCCCTTACTAACCATGAGCCAAAAAGGATCAGAAGATAAGATGGCACCCATGTAAACATGGCAAGTTATATAACAGATTCATACATGGCAGGAACAACAATAAGTAGGCATGTTGGTGAGCTTGAACCACTCACCACAGAGCAAAACATGGCATGGCAAGGCAACCAACAGTAATAAGGCATGTTTACGAAGCTAAGCACGGCAAGAACAAGGTCATAGGGTGCATGGGTCACTAGGAAAACACATGGAAACGACTGAACTTAATGTAAACAGGCTGACAGCAACATTATCAAGCAACTTTGGAGCAAGATATGAACAATCTACAGCAAGCTATAAATGCAACCAGGGGCATGGCTGGATAGGGCATAACATGTAGATCAAAACATGTTTATAGAGCATCTCCAGATTATGCATAGAATGATTAGTAGCAACATGTTTATATAGCAACACGAAATAACAGATTCAGCCTAGCAAAACAGCAACAGCAAGTACACTACTTAACAAGCTCGATTCACTCACCACAAGTCATTGCATGACAAGATAAGCATAGCATCATCAAGAAGACATGTTTGTGAAACAAACCAAGTCAAGAACAGGTCCATAGCATGCAAGGATCAAATATAGCAACCTTGGCCAAATTGAATAACAAGTAAACAATCTGCCAGGAAACATTTTGAAGCAAAAGTAGAGCACTCAAATGACATGTTAGACTACTCCATAATTGCAACCAAGGGCAGGGATCGATAGACAGCAACCATATGTTAAAAACACCCTTACTGAAGTATCTCAAATAAGCATGGATCTCTCTGTAGCATCAAGTTTATATGGCATCAAAAAAACAGCAGAACAGGGACTAAAATCAGCAATATCACGAAGCCTAGTTTGCATGCTTGTGCTAGTCACCACATTGATCACAAAAATACATGGCATACACCCCTGGAAAGATGGCATGGCATAGATCAAAGCACATGAAGACATCAACCTCAAAGGATGCACACATCAATCATGGCAAAAATGACAAATGAGCAAGTTAAAACAGTTTCAGCAGATTAACATCAACATGCACTCTTCCAACAGCATTTCGGGCATCAAGATGAGCTCAAATAAAAATGATGCAATGGAATGAAATGAAGTACTCGTCGAGGCGAACAATTTGACATATTACACGCACGGAACGGAGCTACGGATGCAGAGATACAATGCGATGAACATGGCATGATAATGTCAAAAATCTGGGACTTAGGCGATTTTTACCCTGCGAAAAACTGGACGAAGACGTTCCGGGACGGAGGGATCCGGGCGCGGGGAGGCGTTTGGATGGCTGTGGTGGTGGATCTCGTCCCGATCCGGGGCGATGGGTCCGGCGGCTCCGGCGAGAGCTCCGGCGAGGGCTCCGGTCGGAGTTGGAGGCGAGGGCGACGGGAGGCGGCGCCAGCGAGGGGTGGCGACCGGAGCGGACGAGGGACGCGGCTCGGTGAGCGGTGCGGGCGCGCAAGGCGGCGGGCGAGGCGAAGCTCGGCGGGCTCCTGGATAAGGCGGCGCGCGTCCGGCGAGGGGAAGCGGGCGGACGTGGCGCGGTCGAGGACGGGTCGGAGTCGCCGGAGGGCGACGACGCGACGACGCCGGCGGGACGCTGCCTGAGGCAAGGCGGGCGGCCGGCGGCGAGGCACGCGTGGCGGGCGGAGCTCCCCGGCGGCGGCGCATAGGAGGCGCGGAGCGGGCAGCGGCGCGGACGTGTCCGGGCGGGAAACGGACATGTCCGGCGGCGGAGGTAGGTGGAGGCTAGGGTTTCGGGGGGAAAATGATCCGAAAATTTCGGGGGAGGTCTAGATTTATAGGTAGAGGGAGCTAGGAGAGTCCAAATGAGGAGCGGTTTTCGGCCACGCGATCGTGATCGAACGACCGAGAGCATGGAGGGGAGTTTGCTGGGCTTTGGGCCACTTTGGAAGGGGTGTTGGGCTGCAAACAAAAGAGGGCTTTGCGGTTACCCGGTTAACCGTTGGAGTATCAAACGACCTCCAAATGGCACGAAACTTGACAGGAGGTCTACCGGTGCTATACAAAGGTCGCTTGGCAAACCTTGGGTCATTCCGAGAAAGTTTAATATCCGCACAAGAGAAGAGGCAAAAAGGGGAACGCCGAATGACGTAGAAGCGCCGGATTGCAAAACGGACAACGGGGAAAAGGCTCGGATGCATGAGACGAACACGTATGCAAAATGAAATGCACATGATGACATGATAAAATGCAACACGCAAGCAAATGACATGGAAATGACGGCGAATAACTGGTGGACACCTGGCGCATCGAATCCGGGGCGTTACAACACTCCTCCACTAACAAGAGATCTCGTCCGAGATCTTAGGACCGAGACGGAAGGGAAAAGGGATGAGGTGAAACAAGAACTCAAAAGAAGAAGCAAAGAATCGGGAGCACTCGAGAAGAAGAGAGGAACGACGAGAATGACGAGAATTGAAGGCTCACAGAATCAGATAGACTATGAAACCACTCGTTCTAACCGGTGTTGTTAGAATGAGAAAAGAAACGGATACGACTGAAAGAATTTAGGTAGCACTCCGGCTGAAAATGGAAGGATAGAACACGAACTAGAGAGGATGGAATGATACTTGATGAACTTTTGAAGAATGAATTAAATCATGAAGAACCACCCTGAAGAACTCCGATAACAAAAGGATGATGAGATAGAAATGAAGTATGAAAGAATAGAAGAGCGTTGCGATGATTTGGATGGATGTTACGACGAGATGGCCGAGGAAATTGAACTCCGGAAAAGAAAAGATGAAAACGTTGGAACTAGAATTTATTCATCAAGAACAAACTCCGAAGGAAGGGATTAAACACTTTGATGAAATAAGAATAAGATTTATTGTATGCTTATCCTTCATCAAATTAAATTGATGACATGCAATGGATTTTGCATACTACTTATTTTTCTTGAAAAAGGATTGAGAAGTGACATATCACAAACTTGAGAAGGTCTTCATGAACCACTGGTAGGATAGAAAGAATGAATTAAAATGACAATCAAGGAAAAAGAATCTTGAACGAACCACCGTAAGAATTTGGAAATGACTGACGAAAGAGAATGAATCACCGGGAAGAATTAGAAGAACAAATATGCTTGAGGGGATTTAGATGCAAAAGAACAAAGAGATCATGAGCTGATTAAAGAACACTTGAGCGAAGCACCGGAATAATATTGAGACGAACCAAAAGGGCACAATTATAGAATAATTGGATATCGAATCTGAAAAACTTAGAACGAAGAAATCTTCCGAAAAAGATGACCTCCGGATGAAAAGAAATGGAAAAACAACTCCTGACATACTCCGGATGGGTGAAAAGAATTTGCACGACTGGAAAACAATTTGATAGGATAACATCGAGCTAGCACCGCGAATCTCCGGGAGAACGGACAAGATTTAGAGGAAAAACTCTTCTTCGGTCTTCAAAGTTGAGAATGACGACGAGAAACACCACCGAAATTACTAAGATACTCCGGGAGAATGAAAAAGCGAAGAGGTTGAGCCACCAATGAAATGATTTGAAACCGATCTTGGAAAAGGCATGTGACTGATGGGATCCATTCTTACATCACACTTGAAAAGAATTGAGAATAACTCCAGGGAAATTAGAAGAGTCAGGTAAGATCCTGGGAAAAGACCTGTGGGTTAGGGCCCACTAAAGAGAAAACACCGTTGAAAGGATTGTTGAACAGATAGATGATGCACCGGAACAATTGAAATATTTGAATGAGGTGGTAACCTCGAATTAGTTCGAACACAGACGAATCTCCTGAGATGTCTTGAACTCCGGAAGGATTGAATGGCGAGAGGCGAACGAGCAGGGAAAGCACTTGAGCCGACGGAAAAGAATATAATCACTACCGAAAAAAAACTTGAATTGAAACCACCAGAAAAAGAAAGGATGAAGAATGACAAACGAGACGATAATTCACCGGTTGAAATAATTGAGGGAAGAATGAAGAGACTCCACACGAATGGAATTGATGGTCGAAAAAGACTCAAGCTCCGGGAAGAAGAGGGTGGGAGGGCGGGAAAAACAAAGACAACTTGGAATGGGGAACCGGCGAATATCTTGAAGAGTAAACACCGGTTGAATCATTGAGGAAAGAAAACAAAGACTTCGCACGAGTAGGATGGATACTCGATTACAAACTCTGGTTCCGAGAGGAAGAAGGGTGGGCGGGTGGGAAAAACAAGGACAACTTCAGATGGGGAAAAACAATGATGTCGGAGGAAGAACTGAGGATTGATCTCGCGAAAGACAAAGAGGTTCGAGTCAACTTGACGAGAGATGCACCGGACAAAAGAGGATGGACAACGAACGAAAACTAACCGCGAGATCCTAAAGAAAAATTTGAAGGGGAAGAGGAGTAGTTCAAAACACCTATGTCAAGATTCCTCACCAGAGCGACGAAGGGGCTGAGGAGTAAAAAGAATTCCTACTCTCCGATATAACTAGACTCCGAAAACAGTTTTTCTTCTAGACTCAACAACGGCCAAACTACACGATCAATCAAGGGGGGCTCCTAGGCTCGGTCGAGGCTCTGATACCAACTTGTCACGCCCAATATGTGACCCTATCCAAAAGGAACTCGAAGGTCCCACCAAGGATAGACCCGCATATTGAGACGCTTTTGCAAGGTGGATATCATTACATCAACATTACATAATAGATGGGGATACATACATAAGACATACAATGCCACACGAATACAACAATACATCATACACAAGAGCACCATCCGACTACGGATGAAACACAAACAGAAACTCAAACGGCATCCACCCTGCTAGCCCAGGCTGCCAACCTGGAACCTATCCCCTGATCGAAGAAGAAGTAGGAGAAGAACTCCAAACAAGCAAACATCGCGCTCGCGTCAAGATCATCGCATAAACCTGTACCTGCAACTGTTGTTGTAGTAATCTGTGAGCCACGAGGACTCAGTAATCCCATTACCATGGGTATCAAGACTAGCAAAGCTTAATGGGAAAGGAAGGGGTAAAGTGGTGAGGTTGCAGCAGCGACTAAGCAATGTATGGTGGCTAACATACGCAAATGAGAGCAAGAAGAGAGGAAAGGAACGGTCGTGAAGCTAGCAATGATCAAGAGGTGATCCTGAACACCTACTTACGTCAATCATAACTCAGAAACCGTGTTCACTTCCCGGACTCCGCCGAGAAGAGACCATCACGGCTACACACGCGGTTGATGCATTTTATTTCGGATCTGGTGTCAAGTTATCTACAACCGGACATTAACAAATTCCCATCTGCCACATAACCGCGGGCACGGCTCTCGAAAATTTATACCTGCGCAGGGTGTCCCAACTTAGCCCATGACAAGCTCTCATGATCAACGAAGGAATAGACCATCTCCGGGAAGACCCGATCGGTCTCGGAATCCCTGTTTACAAGACATTTCGACAATGGTAAAACAAGACCAGCAAAGCCGCCCGATGCGCCGACAATCCCGATAGGAGCTGAACATAGCTCGTTCTCAGGGCAACACCGGATGAGACATCCTACGAGTAAAACCAGACCTCGAGTTTCCCCGAGGGGCCCCCGCAGTCTACACGGTTCGAACCAACACTTAGACAAGCACTGGCCCGGGGGGCTAAAATAAAGATGACCCTCGAGAGAGCGACTCCCAAGGGAAAAAGTAGGTGGTGGTGAGGCAAATGGTAAAACCAAGGTTGGGCCTTCTTTGGACAAGTTTTATTCAAAGCGAACTGTCGGGGGTCCCATAAATCACCCGACCGCGTAAGGAACATAAAATCCGGGAACATAACACCGGTATGACGGAAACTAGGGCGGCAAGAGTGGAACAAAACACCAGGCATAAGGCCGAGCCTTCCATCCTTTACCAAATATATAGATTCATTAATAATATAAGAGATATTGTGATATCCCAACATAAACCCTGTCCAACATGGAGAAATCTTCAACTTCACCTGCAACTAGCAACGCTATAAGAGGGGCTGAGCAAAGCGGTAACATAGCCAAACAACGGTTTGCATAGGAAAGGTGTCGAGGTTAGAGGTTCATGGCAATATGGGATGGCTTGATAAGCAGTAATAGGTAGCGCAACATAGCGATAGAACGAAGCAACTAGCATAGCAATGATAGTAGTGAGATCCAGCAGTAGCGTTCATCTTGCTGAAATCCCGCAAGAGGAAGAAGAACGAGTCCATGAAGAAGGCGAGCGGATGAAGCCAGAACCAATCGTGAGCGAACGAATCCTCACGATCGCAACGAAACAGGAACTAACAAGAAGAAGCACACAACATGGTAAACACACCACACATGACAAGACATGATGCACAACAAGCATGATGCATGAGAAAGCTAGATGAGGCTACTCATGGCAAGAGATGCTGCAAACAAGAACAACACATCAAGGCAAGTTTAAATGAGGCCGGAAACAACATATAACAATTCCGGTAAGTCCTCATATGCAAATTTCGAAATTGGTCCAGAACTGAATAAACCTTATGTTCAAGTTGTTAAACAGCAAGTTTAAAGAGCACCAAGATGATCTACACGAAATTCTAGTCAAGTTACATATAAAGTTCATTAGATTCGGAGCTACGGCCTAGAAGATATGAGCAAAACAAGTCAAACATGGCATTGATGCAAAATGCACTCAAACATCAAGCAAACACCTCAAAACAAGGATGCAACATGATAATATGAAACTACATGCAAAATCACGCAAGTTTCATATAGAGCACACTCAAAACGGAGCAACGGTGCAACACACACACACACTATACAAGTCATAACAACAATCATCCATAACAAAGAACTAGGCATCTTGCAAGCATCAAAACAGTAATCTACAGAGCACCAACATAATAACAAAAGGCATGGGCATGAAGTACAGGTAAAGCATAACAAAACATGAACACTGAGCTATCTCCATAAATCACTAGAACATGCTCAAAAGGACATGGGAAGATTGCAAATAATAACAGTTTCAGACTTGGCAGAAATAATATCAGGTTGCAATGTTTAGAGCTATCAAACAACATGTTACAGGAACATATCATGGCAAACAAAGGCATGGCATGAATCTACTAATTGCATAGATCAAAAATCCCTTACTGACCATGAGCTAAAAAGGATCAGAAGATAAGATGGCACCCATGTAAACATGGCAAGTTATATAACAGATTCATACATGGTAGGAACAACAATAAGTAGGCATGTTGGTGAGCTTGAACCACTCACCACAGAGAAAAACATGGCATGGCAAGGCAACCAACATTAATAAGGCATGTTTATGAAGCTAAGCACGGCAAGAACAAGGTCATAGGGTGCATGGGTCACTAGGAAAACACATGGAAACAACTGAACTTAATGTAAACAGGCTGACAGCAACATTATCAAGCAACTTTGGAGCAAGATATGAACAATCTACAACAAGCTATAAATGCAACCAGGGGCATGGCTGGATAGGGCATAACATGTAGATCAAAACATGTTTATAGAGCATCTCCAGATTATGCATAGAATGATTAGTAGCAACATGTTTATATAGCAACACGAAATAACAGATTCAGCCTAGCAAAACAGCAACAGCAAGTACACTACTTAACAAGCTCGATTCACTCACCACAAGTCATTGCATGACAAGATAAGCATAGCATCATCAAGAAGACATGTTTGTGAAACAAACCAAGTCAAGAACAAGTCCATAGCATGCAAGGATCAAATATAGCAACCTTGGCCAAATTGAATAACAAGTAAACAATCTGCCAGGAAACATTTTGAAGCAAAAGTAGAGCACTCAAATGACATGTTAGGCTACTCCATAATTGCAACCAAGGGCAGGGATGGATACAAAACAACCATATGTTCAAAACACCCTTACTGAAGTATCTCAAAATAAGCATGGATCTCTCTGTAGCATCAAGTTTATATGGCATCAAAAAAACAGCAGAACATGGACTAAAATCAGCAATATCACGAAGCCTAGTTTGCATGCTTGTGCTAGTCACCACATTGATCACAAAAATACATGGCATACACCCCTGGAAAGATGGCATGGCATAGATCAAAACACATGAAGACATCAACCTCAAAGGATGCACACATCAATCATGGCAAAAATGACAACTGAGCAAGTTAAAACAGTTTCAGCAGATTAACATCAACATGCACTTTTCCAACAGCATTTCTGGCATCAAGATGAGCTCAAATAAAAATGATGCAATGGAATGAAATGAATTACTCATCGAGGCGAACAATTTGACATATTACACGCACGAAACGGAGCTACGGATGCAGAGATACAATGCGATGAATGGCATGATAATGTCAAAAATCTGGGACTTTGGCGATTTTTACCCCGCGAAAAACTGGACGAAGACGTTCCGGGACGGAGGGATCCGGGCGCGGGGAGGCGTTTGGATGGCTGTGGTGGTGGATCTCGTCCCGATCCAGGGCGACGGGTCCGGCGGCTCCGGCGAGAGCTCCGGCGAGGGCTCCGGCCGGAGTTGGAGGCGAGGGCGACGGGAGGCGGCGCTGGCGAGGGGTGGCGACGAGCGGACGAGGGACGCGCTCCGGCGAAGCGGCGCGGCGCGCAAGGCGGCGGGGCGAGGCGAAGCTCCGGCGGGCTCCGACGGCGGAGGCGCGGTCCGTGAGGGGAAGCGGGCGTACGCCGCGATCGAGGCGGGCGCGGAGTCGCGCGGAGGCGCGCGGCGACGACACCGGGACGCGCTGAGGCCAGGCGGCGCGCAGCGGGGCGGCGAGGCACGCGGGCGGCGGGCGGAGCTTCTCCGCGGCGGCGTGCGGAGGCGCGGGAGCCGGGCGCGGCGGCGCGGACGTGTCCGGGCGGGAAACGGACATGTCCGGCGGCGGAGGTAGGTGGAGGCTAGGGTTTCGGGGGGAAAATGATCCGAAAATTTCGGGGGAGGTCTAGATTTATAGGTAGAGGGAGCTAGGAGAGTCCAAATGAGGAGCGGTTTTCGGCCACGCAATCGTGATCGAACGACCGAGAGCATGGAGGGGAGTTTGCTGGGCTTTGGGCCACTTTGGAAGGGGTGTTGGGCTGCAAACAAAAGAGGGCTTTGCGGTTACCCGGTTAACCGTTGGAGTATCAAACGACCTCCAAATGGCACGAGACTTGACAGGCGGTCTATCGGTGCTATACCAAGGCTGCTTGGCAAACCTCGGGTCATTCGGAGAAAGTTTAATACCCGCACAAGAGAAGAGGCAAAAAGGGGAACGCCGGATGACGTAGAAGCGCCGGATTGCAAAACGGACAACGGGGAAAAGGCTCGGATGCATGAGACGAACACGTATGCAAAATGAAATGCACATGATGACATGATAAAATGCAACAGGCAAGCAAATGACATGGAAACGGCGGCGAATAACTGGCGGACACCTGGCGCATCGAATCCGGGGCGTTACAGCCTCGCGTCTCCGCATTCGCCTCGTGGATCGCCAACTTCATTGAGGATAGCTCGGCGGGAAAATCCTTGCCTTTTTGCTCAAGGTCCTAACATTGTGATGGCATCCTTGAGCTCCTGCTGCACCTCGGCTAATCTTGTCTCATGCTCTTCACTGACAGTCTTCACCGTTGTCAGTTCAGCGACTGCTTGTTCGGTCGTCGTCTTCTGTTCTACGGCCTCTTGTATCGCCTTCTTCAGCTCGGCCTTACGGTTCTCAACCTCCACAGCGATAGCTGTGAACATGATAAGCATCCCTCAATTAGGAATAAACCCGAATACCTCGCTTGATGAGGAAACCGCAATGTTAAACAGTCCAGGCCGGTCTTACCTTGTGCCTCGTCAAACATTTGTTGAGAAGGTCGAGCTCCTCATCGGAGCTTTTGAGCTTCTGAGTCACTTGGCTAGCTCCACGGCATTGGTGGCCACAGCTGAAGACAAGGCCTGCACAACAGCTTATGCACGTCAGACTCCAGAGTTATCGATTCTTAGATCGTCTGCCAGGTTTTCTCCAAACCTGCCAGAGTCCCGGGGGCTACGGTTTACTTTTTACTATCATTAGTGTTCTTGAACTATTCGACCCCCGCTTGAGTTTTTCAAACTCACCTAGGGATCGGGGGCTACTATATACGAGGATTGAAAAACCCTATAAAATAACTTCTATTTGGAAAAGGGTATTACATGATTTACCTTGAAGCCCATCAAGAGGCCGCTGGAGGCCTCCTTTAGTCTGCTGTCAACAGACTGAATGCTTTGCAAAACCACACCCATTAGGACGTGGTGTACTTTGACGATGGAGGAGTTCTTCAAAGCCTCCTCCATCATGGCCGGCCTCCCAGTTTCAACCTACTCTGCTACGGGTTGCACTGGTGGCGGCACCATGGCTCCCCTTCGGTAGAGGCTGGAATGGACGACTCTGGGGGCCTTGGGGAATCCAGGATTGTCTTCGGAGAAAGCTCGGGCTGACTGATCTCTCCCTCTTTGTTCGCCAGAAGGGATCCCCCTCCTGGTCTTCCGTGATCGAGGCATTGACCTCGGCCATGATATCATCGCCCCCGCCCCTCGTGTTCGGACCGGGAGGGGTCTTCCGGGACAGCACCTCTCCCGCCCCCTCGACGATCGGAGGTGGTGTAGTGCGTGATGCGGTCCCGCTCTTCACTAGCTCAACTGGCGGGGAGTCTGCCACCGAGACTCGGTCGGTGGGGAGGTCGCGTGGCGAGCAATAATGTGAAAAGAATGCATATGGTTAGTATCGAACCTTAATATGGATGAACTGGAGAGTCTTTGGATTCTTACCTTTGGGCTGGGGGCTTGACCCTGGGGTTCTTTCGAGGAACCTCTTCGGAAGCCTTAGACTCCTTGGCAGAGTCCGAGCTGTCATCGGACAGGCCCACCTTGGCCCTGCATTGCTTGTTCGAGGCAGGAGGAGGCTGATCCTCCTCGGTGTCATTTGATGCCGCCTCTTCCTTGTTGCGGAGGAGTCTCTTTCCTCCCCGTCCTCTTCCTGCTCTCCCTCATGAGCGGAAGGGGCTTGGGTTTTCCCGGACTTAATGTCCAGGCGTCCTCTTGGGGGGAAGCCTTCTTGGGCCTCCCTCTTCTCGCCCTTCTTCTTTTCCTTCTTTTCTGTCGCCTTGTACGGTGACACGACCAACATCTTTGTCAGCACGGCCATCCTGGGGCCCTCGCGCAGCGAGGCCGGGCCATAGATCTACATTGCTTTCTTTAACTAGCTCTGCAAATGCGGGGAAGAAAGAATCAAGTTCCTTGTTAAAGGGTAGTATCCGAACATAAGAGTAAAACTTCATTGTACCTCCCGAGGAGGATGTGCAACGTTAAGGCCGATGTCTTCTTCCTTGGCCGGCTAGTCCTTCTGGGCTTGAACAACACCTTCCATAGCTTGTCGTGGGTGGTGCGGTAGAAGTGAAGCACGGTGGCATGGTCTTCAGTCTTGTAGGATCACATTGGGGCGGCCCGGTGTTGCCAAGGTAGGAGGCGGTGGCGAAGCATGATCTGAACCACATTGGTCAGTTCGACCTTCCTCTTTATCATCTGGGAGATGTGCTTCTGCAGCGATCCCACCTCAATTGGCAACCCCCAGTCAAGACCCTTATTGGTCCACGACACCAGCCTTGTGGGAGGTCCGGATCTAAATTCAGAGGACGCTGCCCAGCCCGCGCCGCATGGGTCAGTGATGTAAAACCACTCTTTTTGGCAGATGACGGTATCCATAAAGGTACCTTCTGGCTACTCAACCCGGGGGAGCTTGCTGATCATCGCCCCCCCATAGTCTGCCTGCTGGTTGTCGACTATCTTCGGCTTAACATTAAAGCCCTTTAGCCACAAGCTGAAGTGTGGCTAGACCCATAGAAAGGCCTCACAGATGAAAGCTGAGACATGCAAGAAGGAGTTCGGGGTGAGATCGTGAAAATCCAACCCATAAAAGAACACCAGACCCCTAACAAAACGGTGAAGGGAGAAGCCTAGCCCCCGGATGAAGTGGGGGACGAACACCACTCTTTTGCATGGCTTGGGCGTGGGTATGAGCTGGCTGTCCTCCGGAGCTCGGTGGGCGACGTTGGGTGGGAGATAACCGGCGCGCTTTAGCTCCTCGATACCATCGTTGGTGACGTTGGAGACCTCCCACTTGCCTTTCGAGCCTGATCCAGCCATGGCCAGATGAGGGGGTGACTGTGAAGGTTTCCTGTGGGAGGATCGCCATTCCTTTCAGGAGATTGGGAAAGCAATGGCGATGGAGGAGGGGGAAAGCATACGAAGAAATCAGTAGTTGTTTCCCTTTTATAAGCTACCTAAAGCCTAAGGGTCCCTTTACTATGACGCATACCTCGCCACTTCCCGATATAATCATGCCGTTATGTGCACATGGGATAACCCGAGTCATTTATCATATCCCCTAAACAATGGGGCATGATCTCCATATTGACGGGACATGCCAATGGGGGAACTGCCTCGAACCATGAATCAAGTTTTCCGTAACTGGTTAGTGGTTGTGGCTGGCTGTAACGTTTCACCAAAGGTTGTCAGGCGATGGTACTATTCACACTCGAGCGGTAGGCCTTCGAGGCTAAGTAATATATACTAGTCAGAAATCGGGGTTAAAACTAGACATTGCACTACCAAACTTGGCTAGGCAACCTTTGAAAGTTCAGCTAAGGATAACTGCATACCTGACATAAGCATCATCGAAGGAAGGAACTAGTCCACAAGGCCGCTGATTCCCGCACTTACCTCGGCTTCGAAGACTAGTTCAGGGGCTACTGAGGGAGTCCTGGACTATGGGCTCCTTGGGCTATCAGCCTATCTCTTATGGGCCGGACAGGTAGGCCGCTCTGGATCCGTTGCTGGAGGGCCGAACTATAAACGACTCTGTATTGAAGAAGGAAACCTCAGAAGCCTTGGTGTATCCTCCAAGTCAAGATAATGAAGATGGAATGTTTATTCCCTGATGGCAACAATCCATGTGTAACCCTGGGTACACCTGGTGTCTATATAAACCAGAGGTTTAGTCCGTAGAGGCTAGAAGAACCATCAGCCCACTCATTTAGGGTTTAGTTCATCCGATCTTGTGGTAGATCAACTCTGTAACCATCATACGCATATCAATACAATCAAGCATGACATGGGGTTTTACCTCTTTGAGAGGGCCCGAACCTGGGTAAATATTGTCCCTATGTTTCTTGTTCTCCATTGATCCAAGATCCACACCTCAGGACCCTACCCGAGATCCGCCGGTTTTGACAATGATAAGGGGAGCAGACTATCTCTCTCATCCTACCGATAGGTGCCGGCACATGCGGCCTAACCGTAGTGGAGGATGCCATGCCGGGCGACAGAGCTGCGCGTAGCCGCTTGGCTCTCAAGGATGGCTCAATGGAGGGAGACGGTCCTGTTGGCAGTAGCGAAAGATTTTTCCTAAAGACGCCCCGGTCATCCCCTGCAGCTGGAAGCTGCTGGGCCCTGGGTCTAATGCTCAGCTTGGCGGCTCCTTGTGAGGGCCATCCAATCGTGAACTCTGGGGACGTCTTCCTGGCGGCGCATCTGGTGATCGACAAGCTGGGCGCCGGACTGGCAGCCAAAAAGTTTGCCTTGGCCTAGGGCCATCACTCCCTACTTCAGGCCAGGAAGGTCCGCTTCACCCAAACCGAGCATGCTCGCAAGGAGAACGAGGACGCTCGGTTGCAGGTAGCTCAGAGCTTGGCGGAGGTCAAGAGGTTCCTGTATCGGGTGATGGATGAGACCCACATGCCCCCGGGCCTCTCTTAGGTGGAGCTAGACGCCGCTAACGCCCGTGCCGCCAACTTCTAGTGGCTCGAAGAGGTGCTTCTTTTCGGAGAGGATTTGCTTCGGCAGCGAGGCGTGACTTGGGCGCCTATGACGCGGCTGTGGCCGAGAGAGAGGTCGATGCCGAGATGCGCAAGGCGGAGGCCAAGAAGATAACGTCAAATATTCATGACTAGAGGGAACGACTGGAGCTGCTCCAAGAAACACTGGAGGCCCAGAAAACCAATCTTGAAAGGCGTGAGGCGAACATCTCGCACCAGGATACCTACCATCACACGAATGTTTAAGTTGCTGATCCTCGGCTGAGAAAGAGACGTGACCGGCATGAGGCTTAGAACAAGAAGATCCTTGCGGATGCCCTCAAGAAGTAGAAGGAAGATGCCCATTCCGAGTATAAGCAGAAATTGATCCTGCAGGAGACGCACTTCCAGGAAAAGCACAAGGTCCTTGAGGCTAAATGTACGGACTTGGATAAGCAGAAGCTTTTGAGGGGCTCCATCGAAGGGGTGCGTTGCTCGATAGCTTCAAGCAAGAAAGCTCGGGAAGACCTCCCAAAAAATCTTACGGAGTCCCGGGCGGAGCTGGGCGCATTTGGAGGCGCAAAACGCTTAGCTGGTAGATGGCCACACAAAGTGGGGTGAAGAGATAGACCGGCTTGGAGAGTAGCGCAAGATGTAGCGCAATGTTTTCAAGAAGGTTTACAATCGCATCTTCTCCATCATCGGCAAGCTGGGTATCATGCTCACAGGCTCCATTAATTTCTAAACAGACAATGTTAGAAGCTACACCTTGTTCTTCGAGGGGTTCATGGCCAAATTGGAGGTGTTCGCAAAGGAATTTCAAGGTACCATCGAGGAGGAGGCCCGGGAGGTGGCGCGTTAGCCAGGGAGCATGTTTTCACCAACCTTCATCTCATGAATCCCACCTTTCCCTTCGCAGAGCTAGTGAAGCCACCAGAGAAGAGCAAGAGGGCGGAGGCTTCCTAGGATGCCAGTTCTAGCTTATTTGAGGAGCTTGTTGACTCATTTGCTCCTCGGGAAGAGGAAAGCGAGGGAGTCGAGGCTCCCGTGCCTGTCGAAGGTTTCCCGGACGAGAACACAGCCCCCCCCTGGGCCGAGGCCTAGGACATCTTGTATATCAGTTCATGTATTTTTGAGACATATCGTAGTTGATCATGTTGTGTTTGTCTTGAATTTTGACTCATATGTCGAGGATCATCACTAGTGCCCAGGCTCGACAAGTACTTAGAAGTTCCTCAGAGCATCTTTCTTTCCGCAAGCCCCCGATTCCCTTTAACACGAGGGTCTCAAATTAGAACTGGGTCGCGGGCCAGGCCGCGTTGGTCCGACAACATGTAGTGTAGCCCCCGGGCCCATGTGGCCCACACGGTACTCCCATGAGCGTCGGGGGAGATGGGGCCCAGAGCCTGCGGAGGCTTCACGTGTGGAACGTGCTTCCCTATGGTGGGAAAACTCGCCCCCTCCGTCTTGTAATTTCACTGCCCCAATCATTTCGTATTTACACCCATGATGATAATGTTGTAAAAGTAGGCGATGCCTCGACTTCCGCACCATGGTGCTTGGGAGATGGAACGATGGAAAAAAAGTAGGGTGGGCGTAACGTGGTAGCGGGGGCGGCAACCGCTCCACCTTCATTGCTTATAAAAGCGAGGGGAGCTAGCCACCGCTCGTCACTTTTCTTCACAACTTTCGAGCCCCTGAGCCTCCACAGTCACTTTGCTCCTCCTTCTCCATTCGCCTCTCCAACATGTCGCACAAGGCCAACCAATTGAAGAGGGAGAAGATGCAAACCAGTCTCACTGTGAAAGAGACCGAGATCTAATAACATTGTGCCATCTTCAATGGCACCACTGTCCATGTGGAGAGCAAAACCGTCGAGTTTTGCGGCATGCTGGAGCTGGAGCGAATCCGTCATCGGGAGGTGGAGCAACTCTTCGACCACCTCCACACCGACCACTACGGGAGTGTGGGGATACTGCGCTATGTGTACCAAAGGCTGAACGAGGACATGGACACCCTTGACCTTCGGTCGTTTGTCCCGTACAACACCTTCGACAAGGGGAAGCTAAGCCATTTGACGTTATTCTTCTAGCCCTTTGCGGCAAGGTTCGGGGAGTTTCGCTAGCTGTGGGAGGCGGCACAAGAGGTGGAGGTGGACCGGGACGTGCGAGTGGTGACCACATGTGTCCTCGTCGGCATCCACAATGCTTCCCCTCACTATCCAGTGAGGGTTGTGCTGGAAGAGGTGGGAGTCAAAAACCAGTGGAGGGCCCAGCGTGTTGTGGCAGACGTGGTTGAGGCGGTGGTGCAGCAGGGGAAGGGGAGCAACTCCGGTGGCTCCTCGGGTCCCTTCTTCTATGGAATCCCGGCACCCGTCTTTTGTTTCCTCTTTATTGTAAGAAAAGGGGCACCGTGGGCCGTTGAATAGATGGGTTGGCGTAGTTGGACGTAAATGCCAGCCCACCCCTTTTTAAATCAAGTAGTATGTTCTGAGAATTCTCATGCTTTCCATATCTATTTTAGTTCTGCCATGCGGGTAGTAGGATGGGGGTCCGCCATGAAAGCTTAGTTGGCCAGGAAGAGAAGCGGGGGCCCGACAACCTGGGAAAGCAGTTCGCGCGGGAGAGGTCCCAGGAACATTTCCATCGCGGCAGGTGTGGTGCACTGCTATGACTTTGCCACACGGGGCGCCAAGCAGAGGCTTGGTGTCATAGGGAAGGTGGTTCGTACATGATAGGACCCGAGAAAATTTCCCTTGCGGTAGGTGAGGAACACCTCTCTGAATCGATTGTATGGGGCGACAGCATGGCCCTAGCACCCGGAAAGCGGCTCGTACGGGACAAGGTCCAATATCGTTTCCATCGCGGCGGACGCGGTGGTCTGTTGTGGCTCTGCCACATGGGAGAGAAGTAGTGGCCCAAAAGTCTGAGAAAAGTGGTTTGTGCAGGGCAGGACCCGAGAACATTTCCATCATGCAGGCAGGGCATACTGTCGTGACTCTGCCATGCGGGGGGGGGGGGGGTGGGAGAAGCAGGGCCCAGCAAGCTGGGGTAAGTGATCCGTGCGGGACATGTCGCAAAAAAATTTCCATCGCAGCTGGTGCGACACACCGCTATTACCAAGTTTGCACCATGATCATTAGGCGGGCGGGGAATGAAAAAACCGCCATAACCCTTTCTCATTGGCGGTGACTCACAAGAGTCCTTTTAACAATTTGGTGCACGTGCGGTCAGCTGGTCCACTGCCGCCTGGATAAGCGCTGGATGCAAGGAGGACCTCCGGGTCGAGACTGCCATCGTGGTTCCGGGAAGAACCACCAAAAGAGCAAGCGCCTTCACCAGGTCCCAAGCATTCACCGCTCCAGGGCAGCCTATCGGACCGTTGAAGGATAGCCGGATGCATGCGTCATGCACTAGCACCTTCCCCTCTTTGCTCGAGAGCCTAGGGCGATGCGTGCTTTTTTTGACTATAAACAGTAGGGTAAAACCCCACTACAACTTTTATTAAATAAAAAAGACAAAGGCACAATAGTCTGCCTAATAGGCTTGAGGTAAGCCCAAAAGCTAGAACAAAACAAAAAAAGAATAATAAAGAGAGAAAACTAAAAAATATCTTGGAATAGGAGAGAAAAAAGGAAACAAAAACTAGTATACTCCTAGATAAATAGTAATTACAAGATGGTCTCCAGCTAAGCTGAGAATAGGTGAACATGTTTTCTCTTCATCCTGAATTTTAGTAGCTTAAGTTCCTCCAAGAAAATGAATTTCCAGCCCTGAAATGAAGGAGTTATATTTTCAAAGATCTTATTGTTCCTGGATATCCATATAGCCCAAGACCCTAGAATGATGATCTCCATGAAGAAAGGGTAAGTGAGTTTGTCTTTTAGATCTTGATAAGCTTCTAACACTGACTAGTTATGTGTTCTTGTGGAGAAAATAAAATCTTAGCATTGAATGGCAAAAGGGCATCCCCCAAAAAGATGGTGTAATGTTTCTTCCTGCTACCAGCCCCTAACTGCATAGTTGTATGCTTCAAGCTCAAAGCTTTTTCTTCTCGACAGGTTCCTTGTGTTGATTCTATCATGCAACAACATCCAAAAAAACACTTCGTGTTTTGGTTGGCAAGAGCACTTCCAGATCAAACTAAAGTGTGATGGAGTTTGTTTGTGTCCAATCAGCAAACTGTAAGCTTTAATTGAAGATTAGAATTCATTTCCCCATATATAGCTCCATGCACTACAAAAAAAATACACTTCTACGATGATACATGTTTGTCACAGTAGGTCACGCTTTCTGTCATGCATGTACATCCATGACGATTTTATGACAGAATCAAGATAGTCATACATGTGCTGTCATAGAAGTGTTCCATGACAATACCAAAATTATCATCACGGAAGTGTCCACTTCCATGACGATAAATGGCGTGTCATGGAAGTAATTTCGTCAAGGATAACCGACACGTGGCATCCACCATAACGGGTCAATGTTAAGCTATCAGGTTCCAGTTTGGATCCGATAACCCGTTAACAACCCCGACCAATGGGGATTTTCCACGTGTAAATTCTCATTCGTCAGGGAATCCACGTGTCGGCTCAGCGTTGGGACAGATGTCATCCACTCATTGTACGGGAGGTGCCTATGATACATTGGCATGTGGCAAGGCCCAAAAGTGGCCCATTTAGGTGAAAGAGGCCGGCCCATTCAAAATTAGCAGCCCAGCCCATATAGGGCCTACTTGTGTCTGGTCCATTTAAGCCCACGGCCCATACGAGATGTGCCAATTCGACCCATCAATGGCCCATTAACTATTTGACACAATTGTAGCCCATCATCAGTTTGAGCCCGTTAACAACCTGCTATATATTTGGGCTCAATATCATCCTGATGTGGTTTCGGTCTGTTAATGGCCCATTCAAGGGATGGGACAATTTTTAGGATGTACGTCTTTCAACCTTTTAGCGAACCATTTAAGTGTTGGGCCAATTTCCAGCCCGGTGTGTCTTTCAGCCTATTATGGCCCATAAATGAGTTGGGCCATTTGCAGTCAGATCTAAATTTTGGCCTCTTAACGGCCCATGCTCTTCATGGTCCAATACCAACCCGGTTTCTCTTTCGGCCTGCTAAAGGCCTACAACGCAATTGGGCCATATACAGCCCGACATGATTTTCAGCATCTTAGCAGCCCATGCTCTTCATGGTCTAGTATGAGCCCACTGTCTCTTTCGGTCTGCTAAAGGCCAACAGTACAGTTGGGCCATATATAGCCCGACCTTAGTATCGACCTATTAACGACCCGTGAAATCTAATGGGCTCACTTATTGCTCGCTTCAATGTCGGCCTGTTAACGACTCGGGAGGTAACATGGCCGAGTATTAACTGTTGCCTCGTTTCAATTATAGCGGCCCAATAGAGCTTTCGGCATGGTTACGGCCTATTAACTTAATGGGCGCGCTAAAGTTCGATCATGTCTATAGGCCCAATTAGATAACATCGATTCCGGCCCAGCTATAATTTGAGACCATTACGATGACCAATTATGGACCGAACCAATACCGATCAATCAAAGGCCTATGAGAATTTTGGCCCCCACAAGCCCATTAGGGCAGCCCATTAAGGCAGTGGGCCGCTTCCTTCATATAGGGCCCACGACTGTTCGTGCTAACTAATAATTTCACTGCTTTTTTGGCTTCCTAGCGACCAGTTAGCTGGAATGCGAGGCACGCTAAGCAAACGTATGACATACAAGGAAAAACGTTGCACATCTAGCGTATATTACAGGAAATTACATCCACTGGGAAATCAAAGATTGATGCCAGTGCAAATAAATGAACAGAACTTAACAATCTACAACCTCACAATCTGCAACCTCAGCGCGAATGACGCCCATAAGCATGTGAGCAAGTTTTTCCTTCTTTGCTACACTGTCTCTAAAAACATTGATCAGTTGTTGTTGCGCAAGAATGTGCACCTCTGATTCCTCCACGATTTCCATCATTGCTTCAGCCAGTAATTGGTTCACAAACATACATTTTTTCCGTTGGATTTGAGACGGAGGAAACTGAATAGATTCACATGGCGATTTTGGTAGGCTTGTATTATTGATAATGGAGAGTGTCTCGACCACTGCATCATAACATAAATTAGGAGGGGAACTGAACAGATTAATCAAGTGTTATTGCCATATTACCTAGCCTAGATTTATTGGAAAGAAACAATGGGGTTGCCTTGCTGTTTTCGGAGTTTGTCTTCTTATCTTTAGCAGCCTACACCAAATTAACATACTAGCATTGCTATCATTGGCCAGGTCAGATAATTGGAAAGCAACATTGACACAACAAACATTTGGGCAACCACACAACACCATCCTACACCACATTAACACAATATGGCACAACTATCATCAGCCAGTTAAGGTAATAGGAAAGCAACATTGACACAACGAATGATTGGGCAACCAAAACAACACTATAATTTAGTAATGTGCATGATATGAGATAGTACACTCATGTAGCTCAGTATGGAAAACTACCAGGAAGTTTTCCTTACGAAAATCAGCATTGCCGCCTTTAATTATACATTTTGCTACAAGTAAATTTAGATTAGATAAATGTTGGATTCATGTCGATTAACAAAATACATGCTGATGTAAAAATTTAGTGATATACAACAGGTACATACATCAGCATAGAGAATTTCCGCAAGATACTTTCCTCGAACACGATCCCAGTTTAGAAAGTCTTCTATCCTTTAAGCTTATTTTTATAAAAGAGATGGGTAAGAAACATGTAGAAAATATGATCTGAATGCTATAAAATTTCATGATGTGAGGATACACACACACTTTTTAGAATGGAGTTGACATATTTTTGCTGGACTGGAGCGGACTAGTTCTTTGGCCACTTGAATTTGCTTATTATCAGTACGAGTTGGGTTTCTCTGTGCTGGAGAAGTATCTATGAACACATGAGTGGTTTACTATCTCCTGGCGTTTGGATCTTTTGCAAAGACCTTGTTTGTAACCCTTTAGATTCTAAATAGCCGTCTTCCCCTTGCATGCCTTATATAGAAGAATGGTGCTTCAATTATAAAACATGCTACGACAGGAGATGGAATAGATACTGAAGAATATAAAGGCATGGCATATTGACATGTATTCCCTCCATCTGGTAATAAATGGATGTGTCTAGGTGGTTTTCAGTTCTAGTTACATCCATTTTTATCCATTTCTATGACATGTAATCCGTATGGAGGGAGTATGATGTAAGAGCTAGGGATACGTCATGACAACAGAGTAAAAAAATAGTAGTTCAATGTAAAACTGTATAATAGAGGAATACATACAAAAAAACACTAAGGCAACATATGCGTGTATGATTGGGAAACTAAGATGGCATTGCAACAGACAACTAGAACATCACTTCAATGTAAAAGAACATGGTATGGTAGACAAATGAAGTACATGTTAATGAATAACAATACATAAGATGTACAGAAGCATGATGTCCAAACTAAGCAGATGGCATTGCGACCGAGTAGATTGATAGTACTTGAATTTGAAAACATGTTATCATGAATGGAATAGGTACTGAAAAACAGGAAGGCATGGCATATTTACATGCATGGTCAGCAGGCTAAGCACATGGCATTACAACAGAGTAGATGCACTCTACCACATTATATGCATGTTGTACCCATATCACGGGCCAAGTTAGAGCAAGGACCTTCACGGGCCTAGTTAGAGCAAGGACCTCCACATACAAACCTTTCGGTCCCTCTCCCTCTCTCTCTATATCTCTTTCTCTGTGTGTGTCTCTCTCTGTGTGTGTGTGTGTGGGGGGGGTCTTTCTAGTTCGCATGCACACTACATGTATAGGTCTGTCTATCACACATTGTATGATTCTCTAGTCCAAGCTAAATTTCTAGGGTGCACTCATCGTACGCACACAAATTCCCTAGCTCTTTGCCCTTAACTCTCTCACGCACCACTCTGCCATCTCGGAGCTCTTCCCTCTCTCTTTCTCAAACTCCCCGTCTCCCTGGGTCACACATACACATGCCTATCTCACTCGCACTCGATAGACCCATCTAGAACTCTCTCTCTCCCTCGTTCTCTCTCCATCTCACACGCACACACACACAATCTCACGCTTAGCTAAGTATCATTCTCTCCCACTCAATTGTAGGCACATGCAGTCCCCCCTATGTATATGAATAATTCTTAGTCTCCATCACAAACATATGCATTGTCTCTTTTCCTCACTTGGTCTATCCAGATTTCACTTGGGGCATCTTTGTATCGCGCACACACCACGTCCCTCGATCTCCCACCCATATAGTCCCCTCACGATCTTGAGGGGTTCTCTCTATCACAAACACACCCTCTCTCCCTCCCCATGCGTCCATCTTCTCCATGCGTACCTCTCGACCTCTATCCCTTGTTGGTCAGACCTCTATTGGACATGTGCTATAGGGGTGTCTCTCTCCATCGCTAATAATCATGCACTAGCTATCTTCGTGTATCTCCTCACCTTGCTTTTCTATCTCGGAGATGCATGCGTGATATGTTTGCATAAGAAACAAACACACTCGCTCTCTATTTTGTCGTTTGTTGTCCCTTTCTCTTTTACACACACTCTTTTTGCACACTCACTCATTATCCTTCACACACAGTTGATCTCTCTGAACTTAGATACTCTCTTAGGTCCATAGGATACAGATTTATTGAAAAGTCAAACATCACAAAGTTTGACCAGGTACGTGGAGAAAAAAATTTACATCTAGAATGACAAACATACATCATTAAATTCATCATGAGATGTAGTTTCATATGATGTATCTTTGGTATTGTAGATACAAATAATATTTGTGCAAACCTGGTCAAAGTTTCCAAAGTTTGACTTCTAAAAAAATTGTATGCACTGCATCGAACAAATGGAGTATCTCTTTCCCCCTCTCATCTATCTGACGCACCACTCAGCCGTATCGGGGCTCCTCTATCTCTCTCAAACTTTATATCTCCCTGGTTCACACATGTCGGTGCAACAAACCCTGGTGTATGTTGCCTGGACTGTACACAGGCTCGAGGGCAAGTTTATAGCATCCAAGACAAGGCCAAGTAGAAGAGATAGCTCTGTGAGGAATCAAAGGGTGGATCAAGAGGACCAAGATAAGCCAGAGGAGCAAGATATCACTAAGGAAAAAAATCCCTTGCCGGGCAGGCGAGCCCGATCAGGTCGAGGCCGCATCGAAGACAAGTCTCAAGACTCCCCCATCAGGCTTGCTGGGGGCGCTGGGGATGCCAACCCCGCCAAGGCGCCACCGCTCCACCACATAGCGACTCAGGTCACTTATCAGTGCGGTGTCGATCCCCCAAGTGATTAAGCGGCTGTCCTCTGGCATGTGACAGCCATTTGAGGAGAAGATCCACCATGCATGACACCCGTCCTGAGGCGTGTCAGGCGGACAGGGTGAGAGACAACTAAAGTAGCACAACAAGGCTTGCCGGGCTACTCCCAAGACGTGACATTAAGAATGCACCATGTCCTGTCTAAAGAGTTAAGTATGATAGCACTGTTTGCTATCTGGTTAGTGCGTAATGACCACTTTGCCATCGTGGTGACCCCTTGACCTATAAAAGGAGGACCGAGGCAACATTAGAAAGGATTTGGGCCCT
The DNA here is from genome assembly GCA_021437245.1 of Aegilops speltoides. Taxonomy (NCBI): domain Eukaryota; kingdom Viridiplantae; phylum Streptophyta; class Magnoliopsida; order Poales; family Poaceae; genus Aegilops; species Aegilops speltoides. The sequence continues at coordinate 269,853,471 of CM038146.1, forward strand.
TATACACTCATACGTGCGTAGCTGCTCTCGTCCCAAGGCAACCTTGCCGGGTTTGAGCGCTGCGTCTCCACTACGGTCTCCTCATCAATCCACCAAAGCAGGAGTAGGGTTTTACGCCTCGTGGCGGCCCGAACCTGGGTAAAACTGCCTGAGTCATTGCTATAGCGCTATTCTGCGGCCTTTGCTCTTTGTACAACCTGCCCCTCCCCCTTGCCGAACCACAAAGGGGCCGATGGCCCCATAGGTGATTGTGTTGTGCAATGACATCTTTGGCGCGCTAGGTAGGGGGAGGTGCTTGCGCGAACCCGAGGTTGTGAGTAGCGCGCTGATCTTCATCATCATCTTCTTCATTGACAGCTTCATCATCCATGGCGCCCAAGGAAAGGTCCAGCGCTTTAGCTCACCCGTCCACCTCGAAGGCCCCCTTGCAATTAGCCACCGGAGCCGTGGGGGCTACGGGGGCAGATGGGGACATGGACGCCGTGGGGAACATGACTGGCGTAGGTGGTGCCATCACCGTTCCCCTGCGGCCGAAGCGGAAGCAGGAGGCGCCGGAGGAGGGCGACATCAACAACACCCTAGAGGCCATGCCCCACAAGGTACGGGTGGGGAGAATATTCTGTTCCTACCTCTCCACCTCACTGAAGGGCACATCCGCAGTGGCGCTTGCTCTGGTGCAAATCACGACCTTCCAGCCCTCCTGCTGTGCCTGCGGCTATGGGGCGCGCGCCATCCACAGGGCAAGTTAACCAAGACGATGCGCCGAATGGGGTAGTCAATCCCCAAGCGCATCCACCTCGTAGCAACGTCACCCTGGCGATCGGCACATGGCAAGGAGAACACGACGCCACTACTACCGGCACCGTTAGGAGTCATCCGACATCGCGAACTGCATCGCCGTCCATGCCAAGTACCACTTCGGAAGCCATGGCGCGAGCCCAACTCCTGTTGAGATTCCCGCCAGTAGCCGATCAAATGGATGAGTGGAGAGCCACCATTCAGGGCCTGATTGGTTTTGCTGAGGCGGAAGATCATAGCGAGCAGGCCCGCTGCGGCCTCCACACGCGGCGATAGCGGCCAGAGCCGCTGGCCATACTGACCTGCCGTGAGTCCGATAGGCGCAATGGCCCCAACGTTGACGAACCCGTGTCTGGTAGGAAGGGGTACCTGCCTTTCGAGGTTAGGTGCCCCGCCTTCACTCGTGAGCTACGACAAGTTCGTTGGCCGTCTGCCCGTATGTTCAAGCGATAGATACCAAAAAAGTATGATGGAAGATTGAACTCGACAAAGTACTTGAGCATCTACACCATCGTCGTTCAAGCTGTCGGAGGGAGAGATGGAGAGGTATTCGCCAAGTACTTCCCTTTGGCACTCAAGCCAAATGTGGGGTCGTGGCTGATGCACTTGCCGGAAAACTCCATCTCAACTTGGGCTAACCTATGCAATGAGTTTGTTGGCGCCTTCACGGGCGGCCATCAAGAACCAGGGCGGTCCAACGACTTACAACTCCTCCCACAGAAGTAAGGAGATAGTTTATGAAAGTATATGCAAAGATTTAGCCGGGTGTAGAGGAACATTCCAGACATCCACCCGGTAGCTATGATTGCTGCATTTCAGTCCAACATACGCAACCACAGGATACATTCCAAGATGAACGTTCGGTTGCCCAAGACTGTGAATGAGCTGTACACTTTGGCAGCTAAGTGTGCCCGAACAGAGGAGGGGAGGCGACTCCCGAGAGAAGAATATGGCATCGACGTTGACTCAGAAGACGACAATGATGCTGCCAACCATAAGAAGAAGAAGAATAAGAAATGCAACAAGAAGCGCAAGGAGAAAATAGTTCTGGCTGTCGAAGGATCTGGCATTCCTAGTACCGGAAAGAAGGCCAAGGCCGAAGCCCCTGGCAAGGAAGTTGCCGCATGAACTGACTGTCGGGAAGCTATGACGGCCGAGAAGGCTGGAAAAGCTGACGGTTCGTACTACAAGATCCATCGGACCAAGGGTCATGATCTCCAAGGGTTTCATCAAGTTGAGCAGCTCATCAAGAAGCATAAGGCTGAGTACGAGAAGTGTGACAAGGAAAGAGACCAAGATGGCATTGGCGGAAAGGGCCAATGTGGAAGAGGAGGTTGCCCCAGCAAGGTCCCTCAGCATCAGGGGAAACCTGCTAGAGGCCATGATAAGAAGGAATGCGATGACGAGAGCGATGAAGGGGATGAAGAGGAAACCAGTGAGCAGGAGTTCCAGAAGGGTACTGACGCCTTGTGCATTGATGGAGGTGCATCCTTGCACTCCTCTCACCTCCAGCTTAAGTCCCTCTCCATATTTCTGAAGCCCGACAGGCCTGGCCTCCACGACAACAATGGAAGGCACCCGCAAGATAGCTTGCCGAGGAATCCTGTTTACCTAAAAGTATAAAGGTGTCCATCTTTTGCATGGACATATTACATGCACAAGTACCGGGCAAGACTTGTCTTTTTCATTAATATGCTGATAAGCAAGTACAAATCTTACAAAGTACATACAGGGATAAAATAGATTACATATTTGAGACTAAAGTTTGGCAAGTGCCTACATATTTTAGACTGAAAAGAGAGAAGTGCGTTGTAATCCCTTTCTTATCCCTCTCTCCTAGGAACTATAGCGGGAGGCGAAGAGGGCAAAAGGGGTGCCTGAGCGGAAGCCCAGCCCGACCCCGTCAGGGCCAACCGGGAGAGGGACAGGCCCCTTGTCAACCGTTTTCTTGTCAAATGCCACTACAACCTTCCTAAGCAATGTTCTAGTCAAAGGATGGGAGCACAAATTCTTCGAATGAGATAAGGTTTTCCTATGCACAAGTTCTCGTCTTACAAAGACATGTATGGATAAAAAAGAGAGCTTATATGTTTAGATTGTTGGAGATCAATATGTAGGCTTGCTCCCTTTTATTCCTCTTGGGATCGAGCCCGTGGCAAGAATCCTGCGGTTAGTGAAAAGGGATGCAGTAGCAACACATGATCTCTTCTACATGCTAATGTCAAGTTCATGCTTATGCTCATGATATGCTATGCATGCATGCATGTTTTGGGGGCCCCCAGCACTTCGTTTATTTATTGGCTGCTCAGGATCTACGCCCGACTTTTTACAAAGGGTTACATGCAGCATTGATAAAGTTGTACAAAAGGGTGGTTGCCGGGACAGGGCCCGACAGCCGCGCCTTACAGGTAGAACTTACAAAGATGCTCAATGTTCCATGAGTTTTGCACCTTGATGCCATCTTAGGTCTCCAGACGGATTGCGCCAGGTCTGGTGACTCGTACCACCCAGTAAGGGCCTTCCCACTTTGACCTCAACTTGTTGGAGCCCTTGGCGGACTGAACACGACAAGGTCGCCTTCCTTAAGACTCCGGGCATGGACCCTGCGACTGTGATAGCGACGCAGGGCCTGGTGGTATCGTGCAGCACGTATAGCAGCCCAGAGACGGTTCTCCTCAAGTAGCATAGCATCGTCACACCGGTGTTGTTCCTGTGCTACTTCATCGTAGGCAAGTACTCGAGGTGACATGTATATGAGTTCCATGGGGAGCACTGCTTTTGCCCCATAGACGAAGGAGAAGGGAGTCTGGCTGGTAGCTCAATTTGGTGTCGTACGGAGGGACCAAAGAACCACTGGCAGCTCATCGATCCATCGCCTGACACACTTCTGTAGCCTATCAAATGTTCTTGTCTTGAGTCCTCGCAGCACTTCAGCGTTCGCCCTCTCAGCTTGTCCGTTGCTTCTGGAATGGGCAACAGAGGCAAATGAGACCTTGCTTCCGAGGGCATGAATGTATTGCATGAAGGCGTGACTTGTGAATTGGGTGCCATTGTCAGTGATGACTCTGGCGGGTACTCCGAAGCGGCACACCAATCCTTTCAAGAACTTTATAGCTGACTGTGTGGTCACCTTCTTCAAGGGCTCCACTTCCGGCCACTTTGTAAACTTGTCAATAGCAACATACAAGAATTCAAAGCCCCCGGTAGCATGGGTAAAGGGGCCCAAGATGTCGAGCCCCTGGACAGAAAATGGCCATGACAAAGGGATCGTCTGGAGAGTTTGAGCAGGCTGATGGATATTCTTGGAGTGGAACTAGCAGGCTTCACATCTGGTGACGAGCTCATTTGCATCTTGAAGAGCCGAGGTCCAGTAGAAACCGTGTTGAAAAGCTTTTTCAACCAAAGCCCTTGACCCAATTTGAGAGCCGCACACGCCTTTGTGTATCTCTGCCAATAGTTCCTTTCCTTCTTCCCGGCAAAGGCACTTCAGTTTCACACCGTTGGGCCTCCTTCTATATAATGTGTTGTTGACAAACTGATGCATGCTGGCCCTCCGGGCTACTCTTTCAGCTTCTTCCTGCTCTTCGAGAAGTTCTCCGGTTTGGAGGTAGTGGATGATGTGTTGTGCCCAAGTTGGAGCCCGTGGCTCAACAACTAGGGGCAATGGCACCTCCTCACTCATGAGGGAGCCTGCTTCGACCACGAAGACCTAAGGTCCCGCGGAAGAGTGCGGCTCGCCAAGCGAGGTGGAGTCATTCCTGGCAGCCCTCTTACCGGGGACCTCTGAAGGTCCTGCCCGTAAATGCTTGCCGGAGTCTAGCTTCCTCCTCTTTCTAGCCATCGTCAATGGGGATATGGATGGTTGAGTCAGATGGAGGACAAAGGTTCCTGGTTCCACGGGGAGCTTTTGTGCCACACACTTTGACAGATAATTAGAAGTGTTGTTTTTCACGCGTGGTACGTGCTAAGATTGTAATCCTTCAAACTATTCCTCCAACTTCCTCACTTCTTCAATGTATGACTCCATTAATGGGCTCTGGTAATCCTTATTGACTTGTCTTACTACCAGTTGTGAATCTCCTCGGATGATCAGTTTCTTGATTCCCAATTCTATCGCAATCCTAAGCCCGGCAAGGAGCCCTTCATACTCTGCAGTGTTGTTGGTAGCCCTTTCCCAGGAAAAGTGCATTTGGACCACATACTTTAGGTGCTCTCCTATGGGTGCAACGAAGAGCATGCCAACCCTCGCACCCTGTAGTGAGAAAGCACTGTCAAAGTACATGATCCACTCCTGAGGCGCTTCCTTGCCGGGGATGACTGTTTTCGGTGTCTCTTCATCTGGAGTTGGTGTCCATTCTGCAATAAATTCTGCCAGTGCTCTACTCTGAATGGTTGAGGTGCTTTCATACTTCAGTCCAAAGCTTGATAATTGCAGTGCCCATTGAACTATCCTGGCAGTGGCTCTAGGGTTCCTCAATATGCATTCCAGAGGGATACGGGTGATGAATGTGATCTCGTGGGCTTGGAAGTAGTCGCACAGCTTCTTCGAGGCCATGATGAGGCTGAATATTAATATATGTACCCCAGAATACCTTGATCTAGCCCCTGCAGCAGGGAGCTAACAAAGTAAACTGGTCGCTGCACCATCTTCTACCTTGCCACAGTCTTGGAATTATCGTCACTATCCTGCCCTTCTTTCTCTTGATCTGCGCTCAATCCTGCCACGACTGGTTCACCTCCTTCTCTGGGAAGGGCAGTAGCTACCGCTTCTCATTCTTCCATTTCCTGCTGTGCCACCAAGGCTGCACTAACCACTTGATTGGTCGCTGCAAGATATAGCAGCAACGGCTCTTGTGGTTTAGGAGCAACCAAGGTGGGAATAGAGAAAAGGTAGGTTTTAAGTCTTGCAGCGCTGCTTCTGCCTCCGGGGTCCACTTCATGGGCCCTACCATCTTCAAAATTTTGAAGAACGATAGGGCACGCTTGGCAGACTTGGAGATAAACACCTTTCGGTCTTGTGACATCCAGCTAAATCGTCACATCCTTGGTATCACAGGTGCTTGAATCTGCTCAATTGCTCTGATCTTGTCGGGGTTGGCTTATATGTGCCAGTGAGACACAAAGTAGCCAAGTAGCTTGCCGAAGGGAATGCCAAACACACACTTTTCTAGATTAAGCTTCAAGTTGATCTTGCGCAGATTCACGAAGGTCTCTTCCAAATCTTGAATGAGGGTTGACTTGTCCTTGGTCTTGACCACGATGTCATCCATGTAAGCTTCAATATTCCTATGCTATTGAGGCTCAAAACCATTCTACACAGCCCTTGCAAAGGTGGACCCGACACTCTTTAACCCGAAGGGCATTCATACAAAGCACTACATGCCACATGGGGTTATGAACGCGGTCTTCTCCTCATCTTCCTTGGACATGAATATCTAGTGGTAGCCGGGGTAGGCATCCAAGAAGGAAAGCAGGCCACATCCGAAGGTGGAATCCATAATATGATCGATGCGTGTCAAGGGGAAGGGGTCATTCTGGCATGTTTTATTTAGATCTGTGAAATCTATGCAAAGCCTCCATTTCCCATTCGCCTTGCGCACCACCACTGGATTTGCCAACCAAGTCGGATGCAACACTCCTCTGACCAAACCAGCAGCTTCAAGTTTCTTGATCTCTCTAGCAATGAACTGTTGCCGCTCCAAAGCTTGCTTCCCGACCTTCTGCTTGATGGGTCGGGCATGGGGGCAGACAGCAAGGTGGTGCTAGATTACCTCCCTGGGAACACCGGGGATGTCATATGGTTGCCAAGCAAACATATTGACATTCTCCCACAAGATGGCAACGAGCGCACTTTCCTTTTTGTCGTCAAGGGTGGAGCTGATAGTGAACATACCATTAGCGCCCACCAACCCCGCCGAGACCTACTTCACAGCAGGTGCAGCAACCTTTGTTCTCTTTCCGTTGGAACTTTCCGGCAAGTCATCGACAGGCGCAACACACTCTAGAGGAGCGCGCTTCCCCGATTCCTTGCTGGTATCCTCGACAGCCTCTCTCCTTTTCTTGTTTTCCTTGGCGGGGATGGCAGCTTGAGAAGCCTCAGTAGCGATTGCCTCCCGAAACATCTTATCCACGCATATAATTGCGTCTTTCTTGTCTCATGGGATGGAAATGATGCCCATTGGCCCTGGCATCTTCAAAGTGTTGTAGGCATAGTGGGATGCCGCCATGAATTTTGCCAGGGCAGGTTGTCATAGTATCCCATTGTATGGCAATGGAAGTTCGACCGAGTCAAACACAATCTTCTCAGTCCGGTAATTCAACTCCCCTCCAAATGTCACTGGCAGTGTGATCTTTCCCTTAGGACGACTCCTGCCAGGATTGATCCTTTGGAAAGTACCAGTAACTTTGAGCCCTTCTTCTGCTATCTGAAGCGTGTTGAGCACCTTGGGGGAAATCAGATTCAACCCAGCCCTGCTGTCAACCAACATCTTTGTAACCTTGAGGTTGCGGATTGGTGAAACCAACAACGGCAAGCACCCTACCGCGGTGGTGTGGTTAGGGTGATCCTCTTCGTCAAAGATGATGGGCGTCCAAGACCACTTGAGCAGTTTCTGAGACTCTGCCGCAAGGTCCACAACATTGACCTCACGCGCCCACTAGTCAGCTTGGCAAGATGGGGAGTGGCGAGGCTGCGAAGGAGGGGGACGGAGAGAGCAGCTTGGCGGTGCCATGGTCACTACCCCCAGGGCCAGCAAGACGCCCCACCATAGACCCCGGCGGGGAGAGCCTGCCAGGGCTTAGCTGGAAGACTGCTGGAGGAGGAGAAGGCACCAAGAGAGCGTCCCCTCCCCGGCAACCATCTAGAAGAGACCGGTGATGATGGTGCCGGGAAGGGAGGGGAAGAGCGAAAAGATGAGGTAGCGGGCCGACAGTACGAGATGAATGCGTCGGTGCCATCGTTCTCCGACCTGACGGACTGCCACTCGCCTTCTCCATATTCCCTCGTTTTTCCTCATCACCATCGCTCCATGAGGGCGCCAACCCCTCGGCGCGTCTCCTCCCCCAGAGAGGCGGCAAACAGCGGTGGCATCCGAGGCGTGCGAGGAGCAACGCTCCCCACCTTGGCGGGCAGGAAGGCGCCGCCTTCTTGAACGCCAACCCCGAACCCGCTGGAAGGGGCAGTGCTAGGATTACCAAGGATCCCAGGCACAACATCCCACACGGGCATTGGAAGCCTCATGGGCCTCGCCAACGGAATGACAAGCCTCGACGACTTGCGGTGAGGATCAGTACTCCCCTCCAGGCGGCTGGCTTTGTGCGAGGGGAATGAGCGCTCCACCATTTTGGAGGAGCGGGACGCCCCCCACACCGCGGTCGACTCGGCGCCCACATCTACAACCATGCATTTCCTACGACCTCGGACCAAACTCACTCGCCAAGCTTCAACGCGAGCATTCGACATCGTCACCCCCGAGCAAGAGCTCAAGGCCTACCCCGAGTCTCCACCCCATGACATAACAAAGGAAGAGGCAGGAAATAATAGGGGAAATGTGCATAGATGGACATCTCCGCTCCCTCTCACACCCCTTTTTATAGGCAGGCCGGGGCTGGGGGCCGGTCCTTCATCCCCACCCTCGAAAGGCTCTTTCTGATTCGACCAGTCCAAGCTGCCGTCGACGGTTGGATCCGAGTACCACCCTCTTACACCAATCCAAGGAGACCAGGCCTTTGCCCTGACACTCTTTCCCACACCACGCGCCTCCTTTACCTACCCCACTCGATGCATGCAGCGTACGTGGCAAAGGAAAAGGGCGTGTCGGGATGAGTGAATTGGAAGTTACTCCCCCATGGATTAAAGTCATTCACGGGCCATTACATAAATGGCCACACCATGATTGGCATCAAGCGACGTGCGGGAAAACCGGAAACTGACTCAAGCACAAGTTAATGAAGAAGCAAAGAATACATCAAGGGATGAGCTACCACCAGCTCTTCGCGTGTGTACTGAATAGGGCCTACCCCGACGACGCTCACCAGTGCGTTCACGCCAGGCCCGGGGGCTCCTGTCGGTGTAACAAACCCTAGTGTATGTTGCCCGGACTGTAGACAGGCTCGAGGGCAAGTTTACAACATCCAAGACAGGGCCAAGCAGAAGAGATAGCTCTTCGAGGAACCAAAGGGCGGATCAAGAAGACCAAGACAAGACTGAGGAGTAAGATATCACTAAGGAAAAACCTCCCTTGCCGGGCAGGCAAGCCCGGTCAGGTCGAGGCCACACCAAAACAAGTCTCAAGACTCCCCCAGCAGGCTTGCCGGGGGCGCCAACCCCGCCAAGGCGCAACCGCTCCACCACACAACGACTCAGGTCACTTATCAGTGCGGTGTTGAGCCCCCAAGTGATTAAATGGTTGTCCTCTGGCATGTGGCAGCCATTTGAGGAGAAGATCCACCCTGCATGACACCCGTCCTAAGGCGTGTCAGGCGGACAGGGCGAGAGACAACTAAAGTAGCAGACAAGTCTTGCCGGACTACTCCGACGACGTGACATTAAGCGGTGCATTTAATGCGTACTGTCCTGTCTGCAGAGTTAGGTATGGTAGCACTGTTTGCTATCTGATCACTGCGTAATGACCACTTTGCCATTGTGGTGGCCCCTTGATCTATGAAAGGAGGACCGATGCAACATTATAAAGGATTCAAACCCTTGTACACTCATACGCGTGTAACTGCCCTTGTCCCAAGGCAACATTGCCGGTCTTGAGCGCTGCATCTCCACTATGGTCTCCTCATCAATCCACCAAAGCAGGAGTAGGGTTTTACGCCTCGCGGTGGCCCAAACCAGGGTAAAACTACCTGAGTCATTGCTGTTGTGCTATTCTATGGCCTTCGCTCTTTGTGCAACGTGCCCCTCCCCCTTGCCGAACCACAAAGGGGCCGATGGCCCCATAGGTGATCGTCTTGTGCAACGACAACACATACACATATCTCACTCGCGCTACATAGACCCATCTAACACTCTCCGCCCTTGTTCTCTCTCTATGTGACACCCACCCACCTAAGTACCATAATCCCTCACTCCATCATAGGAACACGCGCTCCCCCCTAAGTATCACTATCTCTCACTATCCATCAGGAACACACTTATTGTCTCCTTCCATCCATACGTCTATCTCGATATCTCTCGGGGTATCTTCTATCATGCACACACCTTGTGTCGGTGTACTAAAGTAGGGGTACCTTAGTACCCCGAACATGGGCACGGGCAGTTGCAGCGTCCCGTGGCAAGGCTTGCCGGGCGTCCGCCAAGACCCTTCGTCATTCCTATTACTACCATTCAAGAACAAAGTGTTAACTTTGAAGACAAGGCCCGGCAAGAGGAGCTTGCCGGGAAGGACAAACCCGGCAAGAGAAGCTTGCGGGAAGAACAAACCCCGGCAAGAGGAGCTTGCGGGAAGGCCAACAAAGCGCTTGAAAACTTGCCACGACGCGCGCGTCCGGCAAGACCCGACGCAGTGGCAAGCTTGCGGGTGCGACAAGACAGCGACATGACAAAGGCGCTTGCAGCGGCGAAGCCACCACTCTGCATACGCTCGCCCAGCTCACCCGACGAAGTGTCGCCACAAGATCATTCACGGTGCCGTGGGCGTGTGGTCAGGCAACCTAGCGGTGCGAGGTGGCGGCGAAGGTGACTAGGGGCCATCGTGGCGTCGGTGGCGCCCCTAACGGTCGTTCTGCCTTGTTGGAGCGACCGAGCGGGCGTAAATGCTCTTGTCCCTGCCGTCGAGTTAGGTAGGGGACATCATTGATAGTGGTTGTACCAACCCGCGTTTTACCTTTCTACCCTCTCTCTGCGTTGCCACCTGTCGGTGACCCCTTTAGACTATAAAAAGGAGGCCCGTGCGCACGTAGAAGGGGTTCGGTTCAGTTCGACTCATTCGAGACCACAGCATACCCACGCTTTCGAGCAAGAAAAAATACAAACACAAAGCAGTAGTAGGAGTTTTATCTCTCCGGAGAGCTCCGAAGATGGGTAAAATCTCCCCCACGCGCCCGACCTCGATCTGCTCTTCGTGCGCCCTCCGCTCGCTGCCGGACCAGAAGGGGCCCCCTGCCCCATAGGTGCTCGTACCCCACGACACCTTGTCTCTCGATCTCCCACCCATGTAGTCCCATCACGATCTCCAGGGGATCTCTCTATCACAAACACACACTATCTCCTCCCACACGTGCATTTTCTCCATACGTCTCTCTTGACCTCTCTCCAAGTTGGGATTATCCCGTGCGAATCGCACTCTGGCATCATTGCGCAGATGCGATCGCGCTGGGAGTTGTTGCACAATGGGATGACGCCCTGCGGCAGCCTGAACCATTCTGGATGGTTGGCGCCGTGCTTGAACAGCTCCCTCAGCATCCCGTCGAGCTCTAGAACTATGAAGTTGAAATTGAGGCCCGGGCGCAGCCTCATGATATCCGCCGGGCTGCCAAACTGCCAGGCGGGCCTCCCCTCTTACGTAGAGGCGTCGACGGCGAAGGAAATCGCGCCAACCGCCCTGCTGTGAGCTCGGCAAGCTGGCCGGAGGATTCGTGGTGGCAATCTTCACTTAGCGTCGTCCGACAGCAGGCGCCCGATCGCCGCTACAAACTACCGAGAACTGGCGCGAGTTGGTGAAGGGCTGCGGTTAGCATCACAGATCCAGCACCACTCCGCCCTCCACTCATCCCACTTGCCGCGGAGCTCACCCACGAGATACACCTCCTTCATGCCGATTCGTGAGGTCCAGGCGACTCCGCCAGACAATGGCTCTCCCTTCTCGGCTCGGGGGGTGAAATAATGGCGAAAAGGAGCGACACTTGGGTGGATGCCAACAAAGTTCTCGCAGAGGTGTGCGAAAACCGCCATTGTCAGAACGGCGTTGGGGGTGAAATCAAGAAGATGAAACCCGTAGGTGTTCATGATGTCGCAGAAGAAATCCGAAAAAGGTGGGCAGAGCCCGCAATAGAAGAACACCGGAAAGAATAAGTACCCTTTTGGGCACCGCTTTGATTTAGAAGCCTCAGCGGAAAGCACCGGCGTGCGCGGATGCGCCCGCGTCTGCGTCGAATAGAAGAGGTAGAACTCCTCCCGCAGCGCCTTCGGGGTGAGCTCGGCGGGGAAAAGCACTCGCTTCTTGCGCAGCGCCTCAAGCCGCAACACCTCGGCCGACTTCTCGGCCTTGCTGGTCTTCGGAGCCATGGCGGCAGCGGCGGGGAGCCTTGAGCGTTAGAGCGGCAGGCGGCGGGCGGTGGGCGCTGCTCTCTTCGGCTTGAAAGCGGAGGGAGCGGCGGAGCTTTGGAGGAAGGAACTGCAAGTGGCGAAGGTGGGGAACGGCCTGTTTCCTCTGCTTATATCTGAGGAGGCGAGCGTTACGCATTTCTGGACTTAAAATTGCCCGACCTCTCCCACGACGCCGCGATTGGCGCGTCTGTTCTGGGAGGATCTGGTGGATAAGGAGCGGATCTGGTTTGGACCCGGGCCGCGCGTGCCGTGCTCTGTTTGGGCTGGCCCAACAACGCTTCGGCACCGTGTATGGCCCAGGCCGGGGCTCTGTCGGTGTACTAAAGTAGGGGTACCTTAGTACCCGAACTTGAAACACGTCTTGATTCTGGCGTCAGCGGCAAGGCTTGCCAAGGCGTCTGCCAAGACCCTTCGTCATTCCTATTACTACCATTCAAGAACAAAGTGTTAACTTTGAAGACAAGGCCCGGCAAGAGGAGCTTGCGGGAAGGACAAACCCGCAAGAGAAGCTTGCCGGAAGAACAAACCCGCAAGAGGAGCTTGCCGGAAGGCCAACAAAGGCGCTTGAAAACTTGCCACGACGCGGCGCTCCCCCAAAAGATCCGACGGCGGCAAGCTTGCGGGTGCGACAAGACACCGACCTCGGCAAAGGCGCTTGCGTGGGCGGCCACCACTCTGCATGCGCTCCAGCTCACCCGGCGAAGTGTCACCACAAGATCATTCCTGGTGCGTGGCGTGTAGCTGTGCAGCCTAGCGGTGCGAGGTGGCGGCGAAGGTGACTAGGGGCCATCGTGGCGATCGGTGGCGCCCTAACGGTCGTTCTGCCTTTGTTGGAAGCGGCGGACGGGCGTTAATCTCTTGTCCCTGCCGTCAGAGTTAGGTAGGGGACACTGTTGATAGTGGTTGTACCAACCCGCGTTTTTACCTTTCTACCCCTCTCTCTGCGTTGCCACCTGTCGGTGACCCCTTTAGACTATAAAAAGGAGGCCCGTGCGCACGTAGAAGGGGTTCGGTTCAGTTCGACTCATTCGAGACCACAGCATACCCACGCTTTCGAGCAAGAACAAATACAAACACAAAGCAGGAGTAGGAGTTTTATCTCTCCGGAGAGCTCCGAAGCTGGGTAAAATCTCCCCCGCGCGCCCGACCTCGATCTGCTCTTCGTGGGCCCTCTGCTCCCTGCCGGACCAGAAGGGGCCCCCTGCCCCATAGGTGCTCGTACCCCACGACACCTTTGGCGCGCCAGGTAGGGGGCGTCAAGGTGGTGCGAACCTGATCCGGTCTCCACGCGCGCTACGTCAATATCTTCATCAACATTAACATGCCACCGAAGAAGAAGGCTTCGGAGGTGGCCGCTCCGTCTGCGACTGTCCTACCGCCACCGGAGCAAACGGGCGGTGGGGCGGGCGCCGGAGGAGGAGCGGGCGCCGACGGTGGGACTCACGTCGTCACCAGGTCCAAGGACAAGGCCCCGCAAGCTTCAGCGTCTGTACATCCACCGCACCCCTCCCAGGAGGGGCAAGATCGACAATGCCACGGTGCTCCTAGCACCGTGCTCGTGTTGGAACAAGGCCAAGCCGGCGGATCGCGGGACGCTCAAGGCCAACATGCACGCCAACACGCTGGCACGAGCGTGGTACGGTCGCCTGGGCGAGATGCTGCTCCTTCTAACACTGTTAGAAGTTTGAGCATATCCGCACCTCGCTGTTCGCCACCACCGCCTAAGACTCGGAGGAAGCGCCGGCTGAGCCCGGCTGCTTCTAGACTACCCTCGGCGCCCGAGACAAGATCGGCGACTAGAGGATGACCATTGAGCCTCGTCGGCCATGCTTAACGCCGACAAGCCCCGGCAACCGAGCACATCGAAGCCCCGGCAAGACGCCCAGGCGCAAGCCGACGCCGACAAGACCGCTGGGGGTGCCACTACCATGCACTCCCGGCCCCGAAGGCCAAGATCGCCGACTTCGCCGGGCCAACCTCGACACCGACTCAAGCGCATCGTCGGACCCGCAAGCTCGCCCGCGATCAACGCCAAGTTCTCCAAACGCCGACACGAAAACGCTTCTTTTCGCATCGGCGTCGCGCAGAGGCGCGACGTCGACCGACCAGCGCTAGGCCCATGTCGATATGCATGCGCCGGGGAACGGCGACTTGCCATCTGTGATAGGTTGCCTGCGTTCACCCGTGAGCTGCGGCAGGTCGGTGGCCCTGAACCAAGAACTTCAAACCAGGCGTGCCGAGAAGCGATGGCGAGATCCATCCGTCGAGTTCCTCGGCATCTACACCATAGCGGTGCAGGCTGCGGGCGCGACGACAAGATCCTCGCCAACTACTTCCCGCTGGTGCTCAAGCCCAACGCCAGATCTTGGCTCATGCACTTGCCGGACAACTCCGTTTCTTCGTGGGCGGACCTATGCCATCAGTTTGTCGGCGCATTCATAGGCGGCCACAAGCCCCATGGCCAGGAGAGCGATCTTCATTTGCTTGCCCAGAAGGAAGGAGAATCCATGCGCAAGTACATACAGAGATTCAGCCAGGTGCAGCACAACATCCTGTGACGTCCACCCGCGCGGTTATCGGCGCATTCCATCGAGCGTCGTAACCGCGGGATGAGGAGGAGATGGCGATGTGCAAGATCGAGATGTCGGCGAGCTATATGCTCGGCCGACAAGTGTGCACGCGTCTTTGAAGGGGAGAAACTCCCGGAGAGAATGTAGGAGCGAAGGATCGGCGGTGAGGAGGACGCCCCTCGGCAAGAGGAACCGGAGGCGGAATAACAGAAAGAGAAAGGCTAAGGATGTGCTAGTTGTTGAGCAGTCCGGCAACGGAGGCGGCTCCAACAAGGCCAAGGCTGACGACTCCGGCGAGGCTATGGTGGCCGCCAACAAGCGGGGCGCTCTCGGCAGCGATCTTGCAAGATCCATCACACCAAGGGCCATGACCTCCAAGCATGCAAGAAGGTTGAGCAGATGGCAGAGCTACAAAAAGCTGAATATGAGCGTCGCGACAAGGAAAAGGCCCGGGAAGGTGGCGGAGGATCCGGCAAGAAACTCCCGCCCGGGGAGGGCGCTGCGGCAAGGCCAAGCAGCGGCAAGGAGATAGACCTCCCCTTGGCCGTGACAAGGATGAAGAAGAAGATGAGGATGATGAGATGGATGAGGATGAGACCGACGACCAAGAGTTTCAGAAGGCGACGGAGGTTTTGTGAGTTGACGGTGGTGCTTCTCTGCACACCTCGCACCGTCAACTCAAGCGATGGTCGGCGGAGGTGAATGCAGCAGAACCATCGGTCGAATCGCGCAAGCCCATGAAGTGGTCCAGCCGCCCATCGTCTTTGATGTTGAGGATCACCCGATCGCATCACTGCGGTCGGGTGCTTGCCGATGTTGGTTTAGCCAACCATCCGCAACCTCAAGGTCACAAAGATGTTGGTTGGCGGGGGCGGCCTAAATCTGATCTCTTCGCGGTGCTCAACAAGCTCCGGATCCCGACAATGAGCTCGAAAAACGGGTACCTTTCAAGGAATCAACCGGGAAGGAGCAAGCCAAAGGGAAGATCACTGCTGCCGATGGCGTTTGGCGGCGAGCTGAATTCGGGACGAGAGAGTCACATTCGGCGTTGCTGATTTCCCATTGCCCTACAATGGGATACTCGGCCGTCGGCGCTTGCCAAGTTCATGGCAGCCTCTCATTATGCTTAGCGTGCTCAAGATGCCGGTCCGATAAGTGTTATTTCTGTCCACGGCGACAAGAAAGATGCACTTATCTGTACCGACAAGATCTACCGGGAAGCAGCAGCCGCAGCAGAGCGCAAACCACTTGCCGGGGAAGAAGAAGAAGACCAAGTCCGGCAAGAGTAGCTCTGATGCCCACTCCGGCAAGCGCACCTCTTGGTCTTTGCGCTACCGTCGAGGGCGCACCATCGACCTCCACCGCAAGTACAAGAAGGCAAAAACAACTTCACCATAGACCAAGAAAGTGGCCGCCAAGGAGGGCGGCGCGGTGGTACCTTCACCATCGATTGCCACGCTTGACCCTAAATAGGAAAGCGGCTCGTTGCTTTCTGCGGGCGAATGTCGATGTGTTTGCATGGCAACCATCGACATCCCGGTGTTCCTGGAAAGTAATTGAGCACCACCTTGCTTGTCTGTCCTCATCGCGCGCCCGTCAAGCGAGAGAGTCGAGAAGCAGCGGTGGAACACCAAGAGTTCATTGTAGAAGAGATCAAGAAGTTGGAAGCGGCGGGCCTCGTCCGAGGAGTACTCCATCCCGTGGTTAGCCAATCCGGTTGTCATCGCAAAGCGAGCGGAAGTGGAGGCTTTGTATTGACTTCAGCGATGTTAATAAAGCTTGTCCCAGGATCCATTTCCTTGCCTCGCATTGACCAGTTAGTCGACTCCACGGCAGGATGTGATCTGCTTTCATTCCTTGATGCATACTCAGGATATCATCAGATCTTCATGGCAGAAGAGGATGAAGAGAAAACCACATTCATTACTCCATGTGGCACGTACTATTTTGTACGGATGCCCTTCGGACTAAAGAATGCTGGTTCAACATTTGCAAGAGTAGTCAGTCATGCTTTTGAGCCACAGCTGCATAGAAATGTAGAAGTTTACATGGATGACACAGTGGTCAAGAGCAAGGACAAAGAGACTTTGATCCAAGATTTGGACGAGACCTTCACAAATCTGCGCAAGATCAATCTCAAGTTGAATCCTGAGAAGTGCGTGTTCGGAGTCCCTTCCGGCAAGCTTCTCGGATTCTTTGTGTCTCAGAGGGGGATTGAAGCCAATCCCGACAAAATCAAAGCCATCGAGCAGATTGAAGCCCCGAAGCGCGTCAAGGATGTGCGAACTTGCGGCTGTGTTCTTTGCTCTCGATGGGTTCATCTCCAAGTCTGCTGAAGGCATACGCCATTTTCAAAATTTTGAAAAAGGCGGGTCCGATGAAATGGACTCCAGAAGCGGAGGCTGCGCTGCAGGACTTGAAGAGATACCTATCCTCCACTCCAACACTTGTCGCACCTAAACCACAAGAGAAGTTGCTGCTATATCTGGCGGCAACCAATCAAGTGGTTAGTGTTGCGTTAATAGCGGAGAGGGAGGCGGATGATGAGCCAACAACGCGGCAAGCGAATCGGCGACAAGCGAGGGCTTCCTCAGCGAGTTACGCTCCGGCAAGGATGGATCTGTCAGATTTGCGGAAGAAAAGCGAAGAAGATGGTGCAGCGCCCGGTTTACCGTCGGTTCCCTTCTGCGGGGCTAGATCAAGGTACTACGGTGTGCGAAGTTGCTTTTCGGCCTTCTCATGGCCTCGAGGAAGCTGCGCCATTACTTTCAAGCACATGAGATCACGATTGTCACTCGCTTTCCGTTAAAGAGGATCTGCGCAGAATCCGGAGGCAGGCGGGATCGTCAGTGGGCACTAAATTGTCAAGCTTTGGCCTTAAGTTTGAAAGTACTTCAACTATTGAGCGAGCATTGGCGGAATTCATAGCAGTGGGCGCCAACACGATGAAGAAATTCGGAGAAGAGCATCCCGACAAGGAAGCGAGCAAAGAATGGATCATGTACTTTGATGGTGCCTTCTCGCTGCAAAGGCGCCGGTCTTGGTGTGCTACTTGTCGCACCCAGGAGAGCACCTCAAGTCGTGGTCCAAATGCACTTTCCCAAGGAACAAGCAACAAACAATCTGCGGAGTATGAAGGCTTGCTTGCGGACTCGAGATCATGGCGAACTTGGGATCAATAAGCTTATTGTCGGGGTGACTCACGACTTGTCGTCCGCCAAGTCAACAAAGATTATCGAGTCCGTTGATGGAAGCCTACATTGATGAAGTGAGGAAGCTGGAAGAGCATTTTGACGGCTGCGCAGATGGAACATGTTCCAAGAGCTCAAAACGACATTGCCGATGGCTTGTCAAAATGCGCCGCGCTTAAGTTACCTGTGGAACCAGGGATTTTTGTGCTCAAGCTGACTCAGCCATCTGTAACACCATCAACCGGACAGATCGGAAGAAAAGTTGGTTCTTGGCGACTACTTTCCGTGAGAGCTCCACAAGCCCGCCAAGAAGGTCCCGGGATCAACACAGAAAGTACTAAGGAGCGATCTGCTCCGACAAGCCCTAGGGTTTGTTTCGTTGAAACAAGCGCTCCCGCAAGCTGTGTCGACACGCTTGCCGGGAGCATCACGCCCGCAGGATCGGTTCTGGCCGTAGAAGCGGAGGTTCCATGCAGACATTTGCGCCTTTAGTCCTTGTTGTCGAGCCGCAAGCTCCGACATGGGCACAACAGATAGTCCATTTCCTTCAAACAGGAGAACTTCCCGAAGAGCAAGAAGAAGCAGAGAAAGTAGCCCGGCAATCAAGTATGTACCAGTTTGTCGATGACATCTTGTCTGAAAAAAGATTCAACGAGTGAAATTGAAGTGCATTTCTCGGGAAGAAGGACAAGAGCTGTTGGCGGAGATACATGGAGGCATATGTGGTCACCACATTGGCGCAAGAGCACTTGCCGGCAAGGCCTTCCGGCAAGGTTTCTTCTGGCCGACAGCCCTCCAGGATGCAACTGCACAAGTAACCAAGTGTGAAGCGTGCCAGTTCCACTCCAAGCAAATACATCAACCAGCTCAAGCTCTCCAAACAATCCCTTTATCCTGGCCATTTTCGGTCTGGGGGCTCGATATCCTCGGCCCCTTTCCCCGAGCTGTCGGGGGCTTCGAGTTCTTGTACGTGGCAATCGACAAGTTCACGAAGTGGCCGGAGGTGGAAGCGATAAGGAAGGTGACAGCCACGGTCGGCGGTCAAGTTCTTCAGGTCAATTGTTTGCCGTTTCGGAGTCCCTAACAGGATCATCACCGACAACGACACACAATTCACGAGCCGCACCTTCATGCAGTATGTCCAAGATCTTGGCGCCAAGATCTGCTTCGCTTCTGTTGCTCACCCGAGAAGCAGCGGTCAAGCGGAGAGGGCAAATCTTGAAGTCTTTGCGCGGGCTCAAGACGAGAACTTTCAACAGGCTGCACAAGTCGCGGGAGAAATTGGATCGAGCTACCAATGGTTCTTTGGTCGATCGAGCGGCGCCAAATCGAGCCACCGGCGGACACCTTTGCTCTTGTTTACGGAGCGAGGCGCTTCTCCCCACGGAACTTCATATACGGATCGCCTCGAGTGCTCGCTTATGATGAGCTTGAGCAAGAGCAGCTGCGGCAAGATGACGCGCTACTCCTCGAGGAAGATCGTCTTGAGGCTCTTTCTGAGCTGCTCGTTACCGGCAAGCTTTGCGCCGCTACCATAGCCGCAAAGTTAATGCGGAAGCTTCGAGGAAGGCGACCTTGTTCTTGGCGTGTTCAATCCGCCAAGAATTCCAACAAGTTGGCGCCGAAGTGGGAAGGCCCTTATCGGGTAAGCGAGTCACTAGGCTGGCGCTGTCATGCTTTGAGACCGAAGATGGCATTCGGTGAGCAACTCACGGAACATAGAGCATCTTCGTAAGTTTTACCCATAAGGCGCGGTTGCCGGAACCTGCTGTCCCGGCAACCACCTTTTGTACAAGCCTTGCCGCTGTTGCATGTAACCCTTTGTACAAAGCCGGGCGCAGATCCCGTGCATAAATAAAGATCCTATGCTCAGCACATATTGTCAAATTGCATGCCTTTTTCTTTTGTAGCATGTATACACTGACACTTTGTGCAAAACTTGCTCCCGGTAAGCAATAACGAGCCTTAAGGCTCCATAACTTTGTTTTCTCTTCTTTCTTTTGCTCAAAAAGATGCTTCCTCCGCCCACAAGTTCACCGGGGGGGGGGGGAGAGGAGAGGATAAACATATGGACGAGCGTCGTTCAAAGAAGCTTAAGACTTGCCGACACAAGCGACGAAAAGCTAAGTTGCCAAAGTTTGAGCACGATCGGTTTTAAATTTTTAAGTTATACTCCTTGAGCGACCGTGCCTTGTATGGAAAACACATGCGCGGAGGAATCAACTCGTGGCTAAGTTAGCCCTTACTTTGTTTTGAGTCCGCTCAACAATAAAAGCGTCTTTGCAACTAGCCCGACGAGGTTTCTTGCCGAGGCAACACCGCCAAAGAAGTCGATGTTCACTTTTCGGACTCAGCTTC
This sequence comes from Aegilops speltoides, assembly GCA_021437245.1. Lineage (NCBI taxonomy): Eukaryota > Viridiplantae > Streptophyta > Magnoliopsida > Poales > Poaceae > Aegilops > Aegilops speltoides. Next base: position 269,873,663 of record CM038146.1, read on the forward strand.
GCGGCAAGCTTGTTAGCCCGCAAGTTCCCTAAAAGCGTAAGGGTAAAAACATACAAGGGATGGAATCAAGTAAAGGAGATAACGTAACAAGCGATACCGGGATAAAGTTATATTACAATAAATAACTTGCCGCTACGATGAGTTATTCCTATGGCATATCTAGCGGCGGCAAGGAAAGGGAGAAGAAGGGTGGCCTAATCCACGCGCTCGCCGTCGATCCTCCTGACCTCATTCACCTTGTCCACAATGGGTGCGACGATGGCTTTGAGTTCTTCAAGATCAGCACCACCGGCGGCTTCTTGAGGATGCGGGTGAGGTCGGCCTTGAGGTTGCGAAAGAGTATCTTCACCAACACCTTCTCCAAGACCTTGGCACAGATCGCGCGCGACTCGTTGGCCAGCTTCTTTGGGATCCTTTCCCGGAGCTGCTGGAGAGCCGTCACCACACCCTTGAAGAAAAGCGTAAGCTTGGCGCTGGGCTAGAGGTTTTCCTCAGTGGAGTACCCGAAGCCCGCCAAGTCCAGCTCCGCCAGCTCCTCGTCGATGGATGCAGCAATGTTGACGAGGCCCTCCGTCCAGAGCTCCACCGTGGCCTTGAAGGTGTTCTGGGTCTCAGCGGCCCTCGTCAGCAGTTCCTCGTTGCCCTTGAGCTCCTTCTTCAAGTCATCCTCTCGCTTCTTGGCGGCGTCCAGTGTCTCCGTCAAGGTGGCGGCTTCATCTCGGATCAGCGCTTGAGTCCTTGGCGGTGTTCAGTTCCTTGGCCTTCTCGGCGAGTTGAGCTTGCATATCGCCATGGGCAAGTGCGTCCTTCTCGCGTTCGCGCTGGAGTACGGCAAGCTCTTCATTCTTCTTCCCCATATCTGCCTCCAGCTGCGCCACTTTCTCCTCTAACTCCTTGGCGGCCTCGGCGGCCGCGGCAGCGTCCTTTGCCTCCTTGAGTGCCCCGCCAAGTGATTGTTCCCGTGCGGCGAGCTCCTCCTCGTGGCTGTCCAGACTAGCCTTCTTCTGTGTCAGCTCACCTTCTCGCCTAGACATCTCCTCGGCGGCGAGCCTCTGCTGCTCCTCGGCCTCAGCCTTTTCCAGGATGAACGCCTTCTTTGCCTCGTCAAGTTGCGCCCTCTCCTCCGCAATGGATCGGAGGGCCTCCTGGTTGCGGTTCTTGAGCTCCTCCGCATGCTTCTCCATGTCAACTCCTGCCCGCGCGACAAGCGCTTCCCGGGACTCAAGCTTCGCTTGCCGGGCGCGGTAGAGTGACACCAACTTCCGGAGCAACTGCTCCTCCTCAGACCCGCCACTGCTGCTGCTGGGCACGTCAACCACTGCCAGCCCAGCAGAGGCGAGTACTTCCCGTCAAACTCCTCTTCTTGACCGGCGCCAGGCTCGGCGCCCGGGAAAGCTTGATGTATCGCCCTCGCCCGGCCTTCAAGTAAGCGCTGGTGGGGCTCCTCGGGCCAGTCTTTGCATCAGCGGCGGAGGGTCGGCGGTCGGTCAGCGCCTTGCGCTCTGTGTCCTCCAGTCGTCGATCGATCGCGGATCCCTCACCGGCTCCTGCGCCAGCAGCCTTGGCAGCTTCTTCGTCGGTGGGTTCATCAGCGCCGGCCTCTTCCTCATCAGCAGCGGCATCCCCAGTGTTGCCGCGTGCGCCTTCCTCGCCGGTGGCCTCAGTTTCCATCGGGTCCACAAGAGGGGGATTTGAAGACAGGAAGAAGAAGGAAAAGTCAAGCAAATATCCAAAAAAGAATAAAGAAGATCAGAAGAAGAAAAACCCACGGGAAAATTTCTGACAAGGAGAGTTACCTGTGCTGGGCTCCGTGACCATGGGCTCCACCACTGGGGGCTCACTCGATTTCCCTTGCCGGGGAGCGTTCCCTTGTCGGAGAGTTGCCCCTTGGTGGCGCGGTCGAAGCAGATTGCACCTCCGGAGCGGCCTCTGACTGCTCCTGGTGGGCCTGCTCTGCTCCTACACCAACAAATCAACAATCGAGATATCAGCAAAAGAGAAAAAGCACCCATGCGCGGCCCACGACGGGAAGTAAACCAAACACTTACGCCGGGGGCTGTGCAGGGGGCTGTTGCGAGGAGAAGGAATTGGGTCCGTCAAGGTGGTCTCGGACGTGTCTTCTGCTGTCGCGGCGGGATCGTCCTCGATGACAACCACGGGGACCTTGGCCCTCTTCGCCGCCCTCTCGGCCAGAGTCCTGAAATAGAGCAGGGATTCAGAGAGGAGCAGATCAGATGCAAGACAAGAAACAACAAAGATCAAAGAAAATCAAAAACAACGAGAAGAAAGTCTTACTCCTCCTCCTCCTCCTCTTCATCATCATCGGAGCTCAGCGCGGAGAGGTCGAAGTCCGGTACCCTCTCTATGCAGTATGGCGGAGGAGAAGGTTCCCTTCGACGTTCTTAGAGGCTGCGGCGGATCGGCGTGGCGGCCGGAAGACCCGCCTCGATTGGCGGCACACACAGGACCCTCCAGCAGCAACGGTACTTGCAGCGGTAGCGTGTCCCACGGCGCCTCGGCTCTTTGGGATGCTGTTCTCTGCCGTATCTCCAACTCGTGGAGGCGCCTTCTTGGTTGGAATTGGGGTTGCGGTGAGGGCTCCGCTGCGGCAAGCTGCTTTCGAGCGGCTGGCCACTCGCGCCCTCGGCGGGCTCGCTTCGCTTCGTTTCGGGCTCCCCTGCAACGACCTCTCCGTGAGGTCCTCCTGTCGGCAAGGCTTGCCGCCTCGGCCGCCTCTGCCTCCTCCAGTGAAGCCGAACTCACTGCGGTGGCAGCTGCTGCCGCCTCTTGACCTGGTGGCGATGTACGCATCTCGTTTTTCGGTGGTGGCGGGTGAAAGCTTCTTTTCGTCGGCGTTGATTGCTACCTCCGTCAAGCCGTCAAAAAGAATTGCTGCACGTCGTCGGCGGGCTCCATCAAGTTGGGATTATCCGTGCGAATCGCACTCTGGCATCATTACGGATGCGATCGCGTTGGGAGTGTTGCACAATGGGATGATGCCTGCGGCGGCTGAACCACTCTGGATGGTTGGCGTCGTGCTTGAACAGCTCCCTCAGCATCCCGTCGAGCTCCAGAACTATGAAGTTGAAATTGAGGCCCGGGCGCAGCCTCATGATATCCGCCGGGCTGCCAAACTGCCAGGCGGGCCTCCCCTCTTACGTAGAGGCGTCGACGCGCGAAGGAAATCGCGCCAACCGCCCTGCTGTGAGCCCGGCAAGCTGGCGGGAGGATTGGGTGGTGGCAATCTTCGACTTAGCGTCGTCTGCGACAGGCGCCCGATCACCGCTGCAAACTACCGAGCTGGCGCGAGTTGGTGAAGGGCTGCGGATTGGCATCACAGATCAACACCACTCCGCCCTCCACTCATCCCACTTGCTGCGGAGCTCACCGCGAATACACCTCCTTCATGCCGATTCGTGAGGTCCAGCGACTCCGCCGGACAATGGCTCTCCTTCTCGGCTCGGGGGTGAAATAATGGCGAAAAGGAGCGACACTTGGGTGGATACCAACAAAGTTCTCGCAGAGGTGTGCGAAAACCGCTATTGTCGAGCGGCGTTGGGGTGAAATCAAGAAGATGAAACCCGTAGGTGTTCATGATGTCGCAGAAGAAATCCGAAAAAGGTGGGCGAGCCCGCAATAGAAAAACACCGGAAAGAAATAGTACCCTTTTGGGCACCGCTTGATTTAGAAGCCTCGGTGAAAGCACCGGCGTCTTGCGGATGCGCCGCGTCTGCGTCGATGAAGAGGTAGAACTCCTCCGCGGCGCCTTCGGGTGAGCACGGCGGGAAAAGCACTTTCGGTTCTTCGCGGCGCCTCAAGCCCATAGCGCCTCGGCCGACTTCTCGGCCTTGCTGGTCTTCGAGCCATGGCGGCAGCAGCAGGGAGCGCGAGCGTTGAGGCGGCGGCGGCGGCGGGCGGCGGGCGCTGCTCTCTTTGGCTTGAGAAGCGGAGGGCGGCGGAGCTTTCGGAGGAAGGAACTACAAGTGGCGAAGGTGGGGAACGGCCTGTTTCCTCTGCTTATATCTGAGGAGGCGAGCGTTACGCATTTCTGGACTTAAAATTGCCCGACGACCTCTCCCACGACGCCGCGATTGGCGGTGCCGTTCACGGGAGGATCACGGTGGATAAGGAGCGGATCTGGTTTGGACCCGAGCGCGCGTGCCGTGCCTGTTTTGGGCACAGGCCCAACAGCGCTTCGGCACCGTGTATAGCCCGAGCCGGGGCTCTGTCGGTGTACTAAAGTAGGGGTACCTTAGTACCCGAACTTGAAACACGGCGATTCTGGCGTCAGCGGCAAGGCTTGCGGGCGTCGCCAAGACCCTTCGTCATTCCTATTACTACCATTCAAGAACAAAGTGTTAACTTTGAAGACAAGGCCCGGCAAGAGGAGCTTGTCGGGAAGGACAAACCCGGCAAGAGAAGCTTGCCGGAAGAACAAACCCGGCAAGAGGAGCTTGCGGGAAGGCCAACAAAGGCGCTTGAAAACTTGCCACGACGCGCGCGCGTCCGGCAAGACCCGACGAGCGGCAAGCTTGCGGGTGCGACAAAGGCGGCGACAGCGGCAAAGCGCTTGCAGCGGCGGCCACCACTCTGCATGCGCTCCAGCTCACCCGACGAAGTGTCGCCACAAGATCATTCCTGGTGCACGTGGCGTGTGGCTGTGCAGACCTAAGCGGTGCGAGGTGGCGGCGAAGGTGACTAGGGGCCATCGTGGCGATCGGTGGCGCCCTAATGGTCGTTCTGCCTTGTTGGAGCGACCGAGCGGGCGTAAATGCTCTTGTCCGTGCCGTCGAGTTAGGTAGGGGACACTGTTGATAGTGGTTGTACCAACCCGGCGTTTTACCTTTCTACCCCTCTCTGCGTTGCCACAGCCGGTGACCCTTTAGACTATAAAAAGGAGGCCCGTGCGCACGTAGAAGGGGTTCGGTTCAGTTCGACTCATTCGAGACCACAGCATACCCACGCTTTCGAGCAAGAAAAAATACAAACACAAAGCAGTAGTAGGAGTTTTATCTCTCCGGAGAGCTCCGAAGATGGGTAAAATCTCCCCCGCGCGCCCGACCTCGATCTGCTCTTCGTGCGCCCTCCGCTTGCTGCCGGACCAGAAGGGGCCCCCTGCCCCATAGGTGCTCGTACCCCACGACACCTTGTCTCTCGATCTCCCACCCATGTAGTCCCATCACGATCTCCAGGGGATCTCTCTATCACAAACACACACTATCTCCTCCCACACGTGCGTTTTCTCCATCGGCAGCCTCCCCGGCGACACGCTGCTCGTCATCATCGGCTTCCTCCCCACCAAATCTGCTGTGCGGACAACCTTGCTCTCCCGACGGGGCGCCTGATACGTCTCCAACGTATCTATAATTTTTGATTGTTCCATGCTATTATATTATCTGTTTTGGATGTTTTATATGCACTAATATGCCATTTTATATTATTTTTGGGACTAACCAATTAACCTAGAGCCTAGTGCCAGTTGCTGTTTTTTCCTTGTTTTTGAGTTTCGTAGAAAAGGAATACCAAACAGAGTCCAAACGGAATGAAACCTTCGCAATGATTTTTCTTGGACCGGAAGACAACCAGGAGATTTGGAGATGAAGTTGGAGGAGCCACGAGGCGGCCACAAGGACGAAGGGCGTGCCCAGGGGGTAGGGCGCACCCCCACCCTTGTGGGCCCCCCGTGACCCTCCTGACCTAATTCTTTTGCCTATATATTCCCATATATCCCCAAACAAACAAAGGCATCCACGAAAACACTTTTCCGCCGCCGCAACCATCTGTACCCGTGAGATCCCATCTAGGGTCCTTTTCCGGCACCCTATCAGAGGGGGATTCGATCACACAGGGCTTCCATATAAACTCTATTGCCCTTCCGATGAAGCGTAAGTAGTTTACCATAGGCATACGGGTCCATAGCTAGTTGCTAGTTGGCTTTTTCTCTCTCTTTGATTCTCAATACCATGTTCTCCTCAATGTTCTTGGAGATCTATTCGATGTAATACCTTTTTGCGGTGTGTTTGCTGAGATCCGATGAATTGTGGATTTATGATCAGCTTATCTATGAATATTATTTGAATCTTCTCTGAATTCTTATATGCATGATTTGATATCTTTGTAATTCTCTTTGAACTATCAGTTTGGTTTGGCCAACTAGATTGGTTTTTCTTGCAATGGGAGAAGTGCTTAGCTTTGGGTTCAATCTTGTGGTGTCCTTTCCCAGTGACAGTAGGGGCAGCAAGGCACGTATTGTATTGTTGCCATCGATGATAAAAAGATGGGATTTTCATCATATTGTTTGAGTTATATCCTCTACATCATGTCATCTTACTTAATGTGTTACTCCTTTCTTTATGAACTTAATACTCTAGATGCATGCTGGATAGCGGTCGATATGTGGAGTAATAGTAGTAGGTGCAGAATCATTTCGGTCTACTTGACACAGACGTGATGCCTATATTCATGATCATTGCCTTAGATATCGTAATAAATTTGCACTTTTCTATCAATTGCCCGGCAGTAATTTGTTCACCACCGTATTATTTTCTATCTTGAGAGAAGCCTCTAGTGAAACCTATGGCCCCCGGGTCTATTTTCAATCATACAAGTTTCTGATCTACAATATTAGTTTCCGATCTACTATTCTTGCAATCTTTTACTTCCCGATCTATAAACCAAAAATACCAAAAATATTTACTTTATCGTTTATCTATCTCTATCAGATCTCACTTTTGCAAGTAACCGTGAAGGGATTGACAACCCCTTTATCGCGTTGGGTGCAAGTTTTTTGATTGTTTGTGCAGGTATTCAGTGATTTGTGCGTTTTCTCCTACTGGATTGATACATTGGTTCTCAAACCAAGGGAAATACTTATCTCTACTTTGTTGCATCACCCTTTCCTCTTAAAGGGAAAAACCAATGCAAGCTCAAGAAGTAGCAGGAAGAATTTCTGGTTCCGTTGTCGGGGAGATCTATGCCAAGTCAAGACATACCAAGTACCCATCATAAACTCTCATATCTTGCATTACATTATTTGCCTTTTGCCCCTCGTTTTCCTCTCCTCCACTTCTAAAACGATTTTCGAAAAGATTTGCCTTTTTATTCGCCCTTCTTTCGTTCGATCTTATGTTTGCTTGTGTTTCCATGTGTGTTCTATTTTGCTTGCATCTTTGCTTGCTAAAAATCTATTGATATGGATCCACTCAAAGTTTTCTACCTGGATCATCTTCTATCCATATGTGCTCGTGCTGAAACTCCAACTAGTTTAGTTGAGGGAAAATCTTTAGATCAGCATGCTCATTTTGTGCGTCATCGTTTGTCTAAAAAAGGGAAGCTCGTATGGAATCAAATAAATTGTTTGCTATGCTATGCTTGGAATCTTTGTGAAAATTGTGATTTTACTTGTTGCTCTAAGAACTCTAAAAACACCTTCCCTACCTATGTGAGTTTAATGATAATGAAATCTTATATTCTTATGAAAAGGGTGTTTACAGTTACTATGATATTAAACAAATTGAAGAATTTGTTGCTTTTCAGGGTGCTTATGAAGTTGCTTCTTTGATTGAAAAGAATGATATTACTCTATACAAATCTGAAATTTTTGATATACTTAAATATTGCTATGAAAACTATGCTCATAATGTCTATGTCAAAGAATTTATTGAGAGAATGACCGTTGCTTTGGAAGAAAATAATGATATGCATTAATCTATAGATAATTATTATTACGACGATTTGATTGAAATATCCCTTGATGAACATGATGCTTGCTATTCTTATGGCCATGATGCCAATATTTATGGAGATGAATTTGCTATAGTTCCTTATGTTAAACATGAGATTATTGCTATTGCACCCATACTTGATAGTTCCTTGAATCAAAATCATGATTACAATGATGTTGTTATAAAGTCTTTTAGTGTGAGTTGTACTAATAATATGCAAAACCCCAAGCTTGGGGATGCTAGTTTTGCTATGTCCGCTACTTTCTGCAATGATCATGATTGGGGTGATAATGCTTCTTATGATCTTGAAAATTTATTTAAGCCTCATGATGAATATATTTGCAATGATATTGAAAGTGGGTATGGAAGAGTGTCAACTTTAGATCCCACATATTTGGAGAATGTCCAATCTTATGAAATTTGATAACAGTGGGTTTGGAGAGGTCATGACTTTAGTTAATGTTAATCCCACTATTTTGGAAAAGTGTCAATTTCGCATGCATGTGCATTGTGTTGAGAATATGTTTTGTGATAGCTATATTGTTGAATTTTCTTATGATCTTACATGTAATTATTATGAGAGAGAAAAATATGGTTTTAGAAATTTCCATGTTACTAAATTACCTCTCTTCATGTTGAGATTGCTATCGTCTCTTTCTTCTTCCTTGCATATGCTAGTTTTTGCTTGCCTTGATAATTTGTTTGCTTATAAAATGCCTATGCATAGGAAGTATGTTAGACTTAGATGTGTTTGTCACGTGTTTTATGATACTCTCTTTGTGCTCCAATTCTTCTCTTTTATGTGAGCATCATTGAATTATCTATGCCTAGCTAAGGGCGTTAAACAATAGCACTTGTTGGGAGGCAACCCAATTTTATTTTTGTTCCTTACTTTTTGTTCCTGTTTTGCTTTGAATAACTAATCTTGGTTTTGTGTTTTAATTAGTGTTTGTGCCAAGTAAGACCTTTGGGATGGCTTACGATGATAGTTGTTTTAATCTTGCTGAGAAATAGAAAATTTTGCGCCCAGGAAAATAATTTTCATAATTCACAGAAGCGTGCTTTTGATACACAAATTTACGAGGGTGTCCAAATTTTTCAGAATTTTTGGAGTTACAGAAGTATTCAAGAGTTACAGATTTCTACAGACTGTTCTATTTTTGATAGATTCTGTTTTCTATGTGTTGTTTGCTTATTTTGATGAATCTATGGGTAGTATCGGCGGTATGAACCATGGAAAAGTTGGAATACAGTAGATATTACACCAATATAAATAAATAATGAGTTCACAAGAGTACCATAAAGTGGTGATTTATTTTCTTATACTTACGGAGCTTATGAGATTTTCTGTTGAGTTTTGTATTGTGAAGTTTTCAAGTTTTGGGTAAGGATTTGAAGGACTATGGAATAAGGAGTGGCAAGAGCCTAAGATTGGGGATACCAAAGGAACCCCAAGATAATATTCAAGGACAACCAAGAGCCTAAGCTTGGGGATGCCCCGGAAGGCATCCCCTCTTTCATCTTCGTCTATCGGTAACTTTACTTGAGGCTATATTTTTATGCACCACATTATATGTGTTTTGCTTGGAGCATCTTGTATGATTTGAGTCTTTGATTTTTAGTTTGCCACAATCATGATTGATGTACACACCTTTTGAGAGGGACACACATGAGTCGTGATTTATGAGAATACTCTATATATATGCTTCACTTCTATCTTTTGAGCTAGGTAATTTTGCTCTAGTGCTTCACTTATATCTTTTTAGAGCATGGTGGTGGTTTTATTTTATAGAAATTGATGAACTCTCATTATTTTGATAGTCTTTAAACATCATGGTAATTTTCTTTGGTTATAAATTTAGTCCTAATATGATAGGCATCCAAGGGGGATATAATAAAAACTTTCATATAAAGTGCATTGATTACTATGAGATGTTTGATTCCTTATGATTGTTTTGAGATATGAGGATAATGATATTAGAGTCATGCTAGTAATTGTGAATTTGAGAAATACTTGTGTTGAGCTTTGTGATTCCCGTAGCATGCACGTATGGTGAACCGTTATGTAACGAAGTTGGAGCGTGAGGTATTTTTTGATTGTCATCCTTTGTGTGGAGGTCGGGATTGCGCGATGGTTAACTCCTACCAACCCTCCCCCTAGGAGCATGCGGGTAGTGCTTGGTTTTGATGACTAATAGATTTTTGCAATAAGTATGTGAGTTTTTTATGACTAATGTTGAGTCCATGGATTATACGCACTCTCACCCTTCCACCATTGCTAGCCTCTCTTCTGCCGTGCAACTTTCGCGGGTACCATACACCCACCATATACCTTCCTCAAAACAGCCACCATACCTACCTATTATGGCATTTCCATAGCTATTCTAAGATATATTGCCATGCAACTTTCCACCGTTCCGTTTATTATGACACTCTTCATCATTGTTTGCTTTGCATGATCATGTAGTTGACATAGTATTTGTGGCAAAGCCACCTTCCATAATTATTTCATACATGTCACTCTTGATTCATTGCACATCCCGGTACACCGCCAGAGGCATTCATATAGTCATGTTTTATTCTAAGTTTCGAGTTGTAATTTTTGAGTTGTAAGTAAATAGATGTGTGATGAACATCATTATTAGAGCATTGTCCCATGTGAGGAAAAAAAGAGAGGCCAAAGAAGCCAAACAAAAAAAAGAGAAAAATGAGAGAAAAAGAGAGAACCGGCAATGTTACTATCCTTTTTCCACACTCGTGCTTCAAAGTAGCACCATGGTCTTCAAGATAGAGAGTCTCCTATTTTGTCACTTTCATATACTAGTGGGAAATTTTCATTATAGAACCTGGCTTGTATATTCCAACGACGGGCTTCCTTAAATTGCCCTAGGTCTTCATGAGCAAGCAAGTTGGATGCACACCCACTTACTTTTTCTTTTTGAGCTTTCATAAACTTATAGCTCTAGTGCATCCATTGCATGGCAATCCCTACTCACTCACATTGATATCTATTGATGGGCATCTCCATAGCCCGTTGATATGCCTAGTTGATGTGAGACTGTCTCCCTCTTTTTGTCTTCTCCACAACCACCATATTCTATTCCACCTATAGTGCTATGTCCATGGCTCACGTTCATGTATTGCGTGAAAGTAGAAAAAGTTTGAGAATACTAAAGTATGAAACAATTGCTTGGCTGAAACCGGGGTTGTGTATGATTTGAATATTTTGTGTGATGAATATGGAGCATACCCAGACTATATGATTTTGTAGGGATATGATTTCTTTGGCCATGTTATTTTGAGAAGACATAATTGCCTTGTTAGTATGCTTGAAGTATTATTGTTTTTATGTCAATATTAAACTTTTGTTTGAATCTTATGGATCTGAACATTCATGCCACAATAAAGAAAATTACATGGATAAATATGTTAGGTAGCATTCCACATCAAAAATTCTGTTTTTATCATTTACCTACTTGAGGATGAGCAGGAATTAAGCTTGGGGATGCTTGATACGTCTCCAACGTATCTATAATTTTTGATTGTTCCATGCTATTATATTATCTGCTTTGGATGTTTTATATGCATTAATATGCTATTTTATATTATTTTTGGGACTAAACTATTAACCTAGAGCCCAGTGCGAGTTCCTATTTTGTCCTTGTCTTTGAGTTTCATAGAAAAGGAATACCAAACGGAGTCCAAACAAAATGAAACCACCGCGATGATTTTTCTTGGACCAGAAGACAACCAGGAGACTAGGAGATGAAGTCGGAGGATCCATGGGGCTGCCACAAGGACGGAGGGCGCGCCCCACCCTTGTGGGCCCCCCGTGAGCCTATTGACCTAATTCTTTCGCATATATATCCGCATATATCCCCAAACCAACAGAGGCATCCATGAAAACACTTTTCCGCGGCCGCAACCTTCTGTACCCTTGAGATCCCATCTAGGGACCTTTTCTGGCACCCTGCCGGAGGGGGATTCGATCAGAGACGGCTTGTACATCAACTCTATTGCCCTTCCGATGGAGCGTGAATAGTTTACCACAAACCTACAGGTCCATAGCTAGTAGCTAGATGCCTTTTTCTCTCTCTTTGATTCTCAATACAATGTTCTCCTCGATGTTCTTGGAGATCTATTCAATGTAATACTTTTTAGGGTGTGTTTGCCAAGATCTGACGAACTGTGGATTTATGATTAGCTTATCTATGAATATTATTTGAATCTTCTCTGAATTCTTATATGCATGATTTGATATCTTTGTAATTCTCTTCGAACTATCGGTTTGGTTTGGCCAACTAGATTGGTTTTTCTTGCAATGGGAGAAGTGCTTAGCTTTGGGTTCAATATTGTGGTGTCCTTTTCCAGTGACAGTAGGGGAAGTAAGGTATGCATTGTATTGTTGCCATCGAGGATAAAAAGATGGGGTTTTCATCATATTGCTTGAGTTAATTCCTCTACATCATGTCATCTTACTTAATGCATTACCCCGTTCTTTATGAACTTAATACTCTAGATGCATGCTGGATAGCGGTCAATGTGTGGAGTAATAGTAGTAGATGCATAATCGTTTCGGTCTACTTGACACGGACGTGATGCCTATATTCGTGATTATTGCCTTAGATATCATCATAACTTTGCGCTTTTCTATCAGTTGCTCGGCAGTAATTTGCTCACCCACCGTATTATTTGCTATCTTGAGAGAAGCCTCTAGTGAAACCTATGCCCCCCGGGTCTATTTTCCATCATACAAGTTTCCAATCTACAATATTAGTTTTCGTTCTACCATTCTTGCAATCTTTTACTTTCCAATCTATAAACCAAAAATACCAAAAATATTTACTTTATCATTTATCTATCTCTATCAGATCTCACTTTTGCAATTAACTGTGAAGGGATTGACAACCCCTTTATCGTATTTGTTGCAAGTTGTTTGATTGTTTGTGCAGGTATTCGTTGATTTGTGCGTTGTCTCCTACTGGATTGATACCTTGGTTCTCAAAATGAGGGAACTACTTATCTCTACTTTGCTGCATCACCCTTTCCTCTTCAATGGAAAAACCAATGCAAGCTCAAGAAGTAGCAGCGCCACCTCTGGCACTGCGCCCCCCTCAACCTCACCGTCGGCAGCTGCCTCTGCGATGGGGATTGCAAACGCATGGCCGCAGTCTCCAAGACCCTTTCATCGCACCCTAGGCCAGCGAGACGCTTTGGCATCCGCATGTTCAATACCAACTGCAAAGTCCAAGCCAAGTTCGATGCATGTTCTTATCCCCCGCCCTCGATTAGCTCGAGGAGCTCAGGTTTGAAGCTGGACGATGTCGCTCTCTGCTGCCGTCCGAGCTCCGTATCATGCCAACACTGTGCGGCGCCAGCTTCAGCTCCTGCTATTTTCCCCAGATTAATGCCGCGCCTGCCGTTTTTCTTCCTCAACTCAAGTAGCTCGACCTCTTCGACGTTGGCATCTCGAAGAAGGCTATGGAGCACCTGCTCCACAGTTGTACTACGCTCGAGTAACTTCGTCTTCGGCAGATCCACGGGTTCATTGGCCTCCACATCACCTCAATGAATCTCCGATGGATTTATGTGTCTTGCTGGCCCTGCAACAAGACATCAGTTGGGAAGAGATCACTCCAGCTGTTCCACATTATTGTCACTGAGAATGCGCCTTCCTTGAGAGATTACTTGTATCTGATCTAGAAGGTCCAACAAAAATTAGGGTCATTGACATGCCAAAAGAGACAGTGTTGGTGTACTCTTCAAACTCTTTATTAGATCCTCAATCGTTTAGGTACAACACTCATCTTCTTCTTTGTCTTCTTGAAACTCAGATTTTGAAATTTCTTCTTGATTTATTTACGACTATCATCCAGAAAATGATTCCCACAAGCTTGACTGATGTAGGGTAGAACCCTAGATGCCTGATCTTTCACGTTTGGAGGGAATCGTACCAAGAACACAAAGAACATGAGTGGGGAAACGAGGGGAACACGAGGGAAACACAAGAGAAATCACTCAACCAACAAGATATAGTCACACATATAATAGATCCTCAAAACACAAAGAGTGATACACGATTCAAAGTCAACAAGGGACGATACAAAGGGTCTTCTCCATGAGGAGGTCTTGAAGGGTCTTCCCGTAACGGGGTCTTGAATCCGCTTTGAGGATATTCTCCGAAGAGGTCATGAACTCCGAGGAGAAGTAACCAAGTGGATGAGCAAAGCTCTATCTCAAATATGAGCTATCACAATGCTAACTCTACCTAGGAGGAGGAGGGGGTCTATATATAGTGCTAAGCCATGAAGGGGTAAGTGGGAGAGAATACATGGGCCGGAGGCCCGATACTGTAACGCCCCGAGAACGATGCTCTAGATGCCTTCTATTTATTTTAGTCGTTGTCGTGTGTTTTTTTATGTTTGTTGCATTAGCATAATTGTTTTTGCATATTTCATTCCTACATGTTTATGCCAGGATCATGTTGTGTGCCTTGTCATATTTTGCTTCTTGCATCATGTTCATTATTGATTATTGTATGCCATCCTTGTTGTTTCCATGATCATCTTGCTTTGCTATGTACTTGATTTGATATCCCTTATGTCATGTTATTGCATTCTATCATGATCATCATGTGGGTTGTATTCTTCATGTTGATGTATTGTTCGTGTGCTGTCCATCTTGATCTTTTCCATGAACTTTTTCCCCATGTGCACAAACTATCCACTTCTTCATCTATTTCAAATTTTGACTTTCATGTCAAGTGACATTATTCCTGCCTCCATTAATGTTCATTTGTTTCCTGATAATCGTACTCCATGTCTTTTACCTCTCTGCAAAATTGCACCCTTTTTGAAGTTGTTTTGGTTGGGTTAAAAAAATGGCTCAAGTTTGAATTTAATTCAAACTTGGATTATTTTTCTACCTCTAAAAATTGCCAAGTCAATTTATTAAAATTTTGCACAAATTCTGGACCCCAGGCATATTCTCATATCTATCTCAACCCTCTCCATTATTCCTGTGATTTTCTGCCTTGTTTTTCTGTCTGAAGAAAAGAGAAGAAGGCATGCAACAGTGGCAACAGCGCAGCCCACCAGCACCCACTTCTCGCAGCCCAACTAGACCTCCCTCCTCTAAGCCGGCCCAGCCCCTCATCCTGATGCCTACCTGCTCCGTTGCTCGTTATCTCCCTCTTCTGTCTACAGGAGCGCCCGGCGCCGTGAGCCTGAGCTCACGGACGTCGAGGGAAGCCGTCCCTGCGCCCCTATATAACCAGTGCGACCCCTAGGATTTCCTCCTGCTTCCTCCTTCCCTCCTCGCGCCGCCATCTCTCTTCCTCCCCTCTGTTTTCCCTTCTTCTTCAAGAACAGAGAACATCCGAGAGCTTCCTCATTGTTTGCGTGGTTGCAGGCTACCATGGTCTGTTCTGTCATGTCCCTCTTCTTCCCCGACGTCGCCTTCGTCGACTCCAACCACTACGGCACTGCGGGACGTCAAGACGGCGCGCCGGTGTCCTCTGCTTCCACTGCAACATGGACACCAAGCCGGAGGCCATTCTCTGCTCGCTGTCGTCTCGTCTTCTACCTCGGGTGAACTTGTCGCCGACCATTTTCGTCGCCCCTTGCGTCCCCGAGCTAGAACGACTCCGTCAAGCCCCTCAATGTGAGCAGACGCACCTCCCCACCAGATCTTCTCGTCTGATTGTGCCCTGTTTCGTCCATCTCTGTCAAGCCCGAGGGCTCCCACGTCGGACCTCATCTCTGGCGAGTGTTCCGATCACTCCTTGTTGCCCATGTGCATCCAATAGGGACGAATCGTTCTGTAGAACCGATTCCCTCTTTCAGCTTGCCGTTTTGATCCTCGGTTTGTTGGGTCCGACCTCCTCCGCCGCTCCCTGTGCACAGCGCCGCCGCCTCCCCTGTCTTGCTCTGCTTCGCCCGCAACCCGTGCTCGTGTGGCAGCTCGTCCGTCGCCTCGCCTCGCTGTGCTTCGCCGCATGGCAGCAGGTTTCTGCCCACGTTCATGCACACTGCCACTGCCTCGCCGTGCCTCTCTGCCATGGCCGAGACGAGCTCCTGCCTGAGCTTGTTCTTGAGCCCTTGCTCATGCCGTTTCCCAGCCCCCCTTGCAGCTCTCCGCAAGCACACGTGCACTGTCTTCAGTTTCCGCACGCCCGCCGCAGGTTCTTAACCCCAACGGCCGTCGTTTGTGCTTGCCCTCGCCGTCAGTTGTCGCCGTGCAGCCATGGCCAAGCTCGACCTATTGTTGAATGCTCAAAAGAGCCTGGGAGCTGCTTGTATCTCGAACAGTAAGCTAGCCCAGTGGTTCCTCCCTCGCGCACACATCCAGGAGGTCCTGGGACCCAGACGCCCCTCTTTTGATCTGTTCTTTTATTTCTTTTGCACACACCCACAGCTGCTTGGGACGAATCCTCATCTGGGCTGCTGCACCGTAATGCTTCGGGCCCGTGCATATTTTTTTGGCAGTCTGTATTTTAGCATTATCCAATGCATTCTTATTTACAGAAAATGCCCCTATTTTGTATTACTAATAACTAATCATGCATGCATCCAAATTAAACGAAATATATATGTAAAATGCTTAGAATTTTATCTAGTTTCACAATATCCAACTTTCATCCATGTTAAAATATTTAAACCTGCTGTTTGCTTTAATTTGCTTAAATAGCATGTTAAAATGATTTATTTCATAACTAATTAACCGTAGCTCCGAATTTAATATACTTTATATGTAAATGGGGTGGAAAAATGCATAGATTAACTTGGTGCACTTTGTTTTACTGTTTAACAACTCTAAAATTATGTAATAGGCATAATAGTACCAAATTCGAAATATGCATATGAGGATTTTCCGGAATTGTTGTTTGTTGTTCCAGACTCATTTAAACTTGCCTAGATAGGTAGTTTAGTTATGCTTCACCTCTTGCCATGTTTAACAACATTTAACATTGTTTGGTAGCTTAAACGAGATTAAACTAAACATGTCAATGTGGTGTTTTGTCAATATGCAACTCGTTGCCTATTGAGCTCCACTTAACTTGTAGTATTGTTTGTTGCACTTTGCCATGCCATGCCTCATTAAACCGGACATGCATCATACTTGATTGTGCATCATGCCATGATTATGCTTGGGTGTTTATCATGTTGTTTGCTTCTTTCCGGTTTGCTTCTCTCATTAGCTTCGGTTTCGTTCCGGAGATGTGAGGATTCGTTCAACTACGTTCGTTTGTCTTCTTGATGGACTCGTTCTTCTTCCTTGTGGGATCTCAGGCAAGATGACCGTTACTCTGGATCTCACTACTATCATTGCTATGCTAGTTGCTTCATTCTATTGCTATGCTGCACTACCTATCTCTTGTTGATCAAGCCTCCCAATTTGTCATTTCAGCCTCTAACCTTTTCACCCTTCCAAGCAAACCGTTGCTTGGCTATGTTACCGCTTTGCTCAGCCCCTCTTATAGCATTGTTTGCAGGTGAAGTTGAAGATTGCTCCATGATGGATAGGATTATGTTGGGATATAACAATATCTCTTATTTAATTAATGCACCTATATACTTGGTAAAGGGTGGAAGGCTCGGCCTTATGCCTGGTGTTTTGTTCCACTCTTGTCGCCTTAGTTTCCATTATACCGTGTTATGTTCCTTGATTTTGCGTTCCTTACGCGGTTGGGTGATTTATGGGACCCCCTTGACAGTTCGCTTTGAATAAAACTCCTCCAGCAAGGCCCAACCTTGGTTTTACCATTTGCCTACCTAAGCCTTTGCCCTTGGGTTTCCGGAGCCCGAGGGTCATCTTTATTTAACCCCCCCGGGTCAGTGCTCCTTCGAGTGTTGGTCCTAACCGAGTAGACTGCGGGGCCACCTCGGGGAAACTTGAGGGCTAGATTTACTCGTAGGATGTCTCATCCGGTGTGCCCTGAGAACGAGATATGTGCAGCTCCTATCGGGATTTGTCGGCACATCGGGCGGCTTTGCTGGTCTTGTTTTACCATTATCGAAATGTCTTGTAAACCGATTCGAGGCGATCGGGTCTTCTGGGAGAAGGAATATCCTTCGTTGACCGTGAGAGCTTGTGATGGGCTAATTTGGGACACCCCTGCAGGGTATAAACTTTCGAGAGCCGTGCCCGCGGTTATGTGGCAGATGGGAATTTGTTAATTTCCGGTTGTAGAGAACTTGACACTTGACTTAAGTAAAACGCATCAACCGTGTGTGTAGCCGTGATGGTCTCTTTTCGGCGGAGTCCGGGAAGTGAACACTGTTTTGGGTTATGTTTGACGTAAGTAGGAGTTCAGGATCACTTCTTGATCATTGCTAGCTTCACGACCGTTCCTTTGCTTCTCTTCTCGCTCTTATTTGCATATGTTAGCCACCATATCATGCTTAGTCGCTGCTGCAACCTCACCACTTTACCCCTTCCTTACCCAGTAAGCTTTACTAGTCTTGATACCCATGGTAATGGGATTGCTGAGTCCTCGTGGCTCACAGATTACTACAACAAGAGTTGCGGTACAGAGTTATCACGATGATCTTGGCGCGAGCGATGTTTGCTTGTCTTGGAGTTCTTCTTACGCTTCTTCTTCGTTCGGGGATATGTTCGGTCGGCAGCCTGGGCTAGCAGGGTGGATGTCGTTTGAGTTTCTGCTTGTGTTTCATCCGTAGTCAGATGTTGCTCTTATGTATGATTATGTTGTATTAACAATTGACGAAAGACTGAAGAGGCTCCGCACGAATGAAATTGATGGTCGAAAGAGACGCATACTCCGGGAAGAAAAAGGGTGGGAGGGTGGGAAAACAAAAGCAACTTGGATGGGGGAACCGGCGAATAACTTCAAGAGGAAACACCGGTTGTAAGAATGCAAATGCTTCGCACGAGTAGGATGGATACTCGATTACAGACTCTGGCTCCGAGAAGAAAAAAGGGTGGGCGGGTGGGAAAAGAAGACAACTAAGGATTGGACTTGCAAAAATGGAGAGGGTCGAATCACCTTGACGAGAAATGCACAGGATGAAAAGAGATGAGAACCAACACCGGAAAACCAACTGCATGATCCTAAAGAAAAATTTGAAGGGGAAGAGGAGTAAGTCAAAACACCTACGTCAAGATTCCTGACCAGAGCGACGAAGGGGCTAGGGAGTAAAACGAATTCCTACTCTCCGATATAACTAGACTCCAAAAACAGTTTTCTTCTAGACTCAACAACGGCCAACTACGATCAATCAAGGGGGGCTCGTATGGTCGGTCAAGGCTTTGATACCAACTTGTCACGCCCAATATGCGACCCTATCCTAAAGGAACTCGAAGTTCCCACCAAGGATAGAAGCGCATATTGAAGACGCTTTTGCAAGGTGGATATCATTACATCGTAATATTACATAATAGTTGGGGATAGATACAAGAGGTATACAATGCCACACGAATACAACATCATCATACATAAGAGCAACATCCGACTACAGATGAAACACAAGCGAAACTTCGAGCGACATCCACCACCGCTAGCCCAGCCCGACTGGAACCTATCCCCTGAACGAAGAAGAAGCAGAAGAAGAACCCCAAGACAAGCAAACATCGCGTCAAGATCATCGCATAACCTGTATCTGTAACTGTTGTTGTAGTAATCTGTGAGCCACAGGACTCAGCAATCCCATTACCATGGGTATCAAGACTAGCAAAGCTTACTGGGTAAGGAAGGGGTAAAGTGGTGAGGTTGCAGCAGTGACTAAGCATGATATGGTGGCTAACATACGCAAATAAGAGTGAGAAGAGAAACAACGGAACGGTCGCGAAGCTAGCAATGATCAAGAAGTGATCCTAAACTCCTACTTACATCAAACATAACCCAAAACCGTGTTCACTTCCAGGACTCCACCAAAAAGAGACTATCACGGCTACACACGCGGTTGATGCGTTTTACTTAAGTCAAGTGTCAAGTTCTCTACAACCGGACATTAACAAATTCCCATCTTCCACATAACCGCGGGCACGACTCTCGAAAGTTTATACCCTGCAGGGGTGTCCCAACTTAGCCCATCACAAGGTCTCACAGTCAATGAAGGATATTCCTTCTCCCAGGAAGACCCGATCAGTCTCGGAATCCCGGTTTACAAGATATTTCGACAATGGTAAAACAAGACAGGCAAAGCCGCTCGATCTGCCGACAAATCCCGATAGGAGCTGCACATATCTCGTTCTCAGGGCACACTGGATGAGACATCCTACGAGTAAAACTAGCCCTCAAGTTTCCCCGAGGTGGCCCCGGAAACCCAAGGGAAAAAATGCATAGTTTAACTTGGTGCACTTTGCTTTACTGTTTAACAACTATAAAATTATGTAATAGGCATAACAGTACCAAATTCTAAATATGCATATGAGGATTTTCCGGAATTTATGTTTGTTGTCCCGACCTCATTTAAACTTGCCTAGATAGGTAGTTTAATTGTGCTTCACCTCTTGCCATGTTTAACAACATTTAACATTGTTTGGTAGCTTAAACGAGATTAAACTAAATATGTCAATGTGGTGTTTTGTCAATATGCAACTCATTGCATATTGAGCTCCACTTAACTTGTAGTATTGTTTGTTGCACTTTGCCATGCCATGCCTCATTAAACCGGACATGCATCATACTTGATTGTGCATCATGCCATGATTATGCTTGTGTGTTTACCATGTTGTTTGCTTCTTTCCGGTTTGCTTCTCTCGTTAGCTTCGGTTTCGTTCCGGAGTTGTGAGGATTCGTTCGACTATGTTCGTTTGTCTTCTTCATGGACTCGTTCTTCTTCCTTGCGGGATCTCAGGCAAGATGACCGTTACTCTGGATCTCACTACTATCATTGGTATGTGTCAACTCTACTCCTCTCTATTCAACAATCATAGCCGAATTCAAATCCACATCGCCGGAATTTGGGGATCGAGGAAGGGGATGAGAGCTCCTCCGCTACACGCACATGCCGTGCCTCGGCTTCTAGCCGTTCTGTCCTTCCTACCACACTCACGCTACCCACACACGCATAAGTATCAGTTACAAGGCTTAAGCCCACTCAGGCCCAGCAAGCCTAGCGGGCACCGAGGCTTCTTGACGAGGCCCGTCCGTAGCAGAACTGCCGCTTCCGCTTCATCGCACACGGGATCGTGACAACTCCTCCTCCCTTAGAAACGGCTTGTCCCCAAGCCGGTGCACGAGGGAACATTTGCTTGAGTGTTTCCTTGTCCTCCCAGGTGGCCAACTCCTCTGTAGAGTCGCTCCACTGGACTAAGACTTGGACGATCGAGTCGTTGCCACGGCGAACCACACGCTGCTGCAACACCTGTTCAGGAACCTGCAACTGCGCGTCAGCGGGTGGTAATGGCAATCCGGCGCCAAAACCTTCTTCAGCAAGGAGACATGAAACACCGGATGCACACGGCTGGTAACCGGCAGCTCCAGCTGATAAGCAACCTCTCCCACCCGACCGACGATCTTAAAGGGGCCATAGTACTTGAAAGCCAATTTGTGGTTGGCCCGAGGGGCCACAGATGACTGGAGGTAAGGTTGCAGCTTCAAGAAAATAGATTCGCCGACATCAAAGGTGCATTCAGTGCGGTGTTTGTCAGCTTGAGCCTTCATGCGTTGTTGGGCGCGCAACAGATGTTGCCAGACTGAATCAATGACCACAGTGTGTTGCGACAGCCATTGTTGAAGATCTTCAGACTATATCATATCATCAGTGGTCAATCCAAAATGTCGTGGCGGATGCCCATAGATGACTTCAAACGGGGTAGAGCCAGTAGCAGAATGCCAATTGGTGTTATACCAATACTCACACAATGGAATCCACTGAGCCCATCGAGCAGGGTGAGCACTGACGAAACATCGAAGGAAACACTCTACCTGTTGATTGACACGCTCAGTTTGGCCGTCAGACTGAGGGTGTCAAGCAGAGCTCATGCACAACAAGATTCCAGACCTGCTAAAAAGTTCCTTCCAGAAGAGGCTGGTGAAAATGCGGTCGCGATCTGACACAATGGAGAGTGGCATTCCATGAAGCTTGTAGACTGAATTCAGAATGCTTCGGCAACCGTTTGAGCGGTGAATGGATGATGCAAGGGAATGAAATGACCATATTTTGACAGCTTGTCAATGACCACTAGTAAGCAATTGTACACACTCAAGTAGGTAATCCTTCCACAAAATCCATAGTCACCATTTCCCACGGCATGTTTGGAATAGGCAGCGGTGAAGGAGCCACAGGTAAGGTATGCGCTCGGCTTAGCTTGGCGACAAATCACATAATGGTTCACAAACTTTTGATAAACCCACACATTCCCGCCCAAATGAAAAGTTGTCGACTCTTTTGTATGTAACAGAAAACCGGAATGGCCACCGATCGGACTATCATGGAGCATACCGACAATATTACGATGCAATGCGGCGTGTTTCCAATCGGATCACGATCATCAACACGAAGTAATCCAGCTTCGAGAAAACTTCTTATCGACCGGGATCTGTTGCTAAGCGTTGCAACAATCCAGCCTGAAGGGCCACTCGGATAACTACCCAATATCTCTGTGAGCAGGCGGTTGAGCCGACGCAACCTTGCTAAGATTTCGTAAGGCTTGGAAGAATTGTGAGGTCTACGTGACAATGAATCAGCTGCACCATTTTCCTTGCCTTTCTTGTAACAAATAGTGTAGCTAAGCCCCATTAGCCTGGTAAGAGCCTTCCGCTGCCACACTGTATGCAGTCTTTGTTCAGACAAGCTAGGCAAAGGCGTTGATCATTCGATGATAAATTCAGATAATCGTAATCTTGGCGCCAATGGTCGACAGCTAACAGGATGGCTAGATACTCCTTTTCATAAACAGACAAGGTTTGATTTCTAGGGCCCAATGCCTTGCTCACATAGGCGAGTGGGTGGCCATCTTGCATGAGTACTGCACCAATTCCCACATCACAGGCATCTGTCTCAATAACAAATTTCTTGGAAAAGTCAGGGAGGGCCAAGACAGGAGCTGAAACTAGAGCCAGTTTGAGGGCCTCAAAGGACTGTTGCTCAATGTCTGTCCAGTGGAACAACACTCCTTTCTTGAGAAGATTTGTGAGGGGTCTGCTGATCACTCCAAAGAGTCTAATGAATTTTCTGTAGTATCCAGCCAGACCAAGAAATCCTCTTACTTCCTTGATGTGAGAGAAGGCCGATTACGAATAGTTGCAATTTTGTAGGGTGCATGGCAACTCCTTCCCCATTGATAACATGCCCCAAATATTCAACTTTGTTGTTGAGCAAAAGTGCATTTGGACAGCTTAACTTGCCATTTGTTGTTTACAGAGGAGTTGCAACACCTCATCCAAATCTTGCAAGTCTTTGAGAATATGTGATCTTGAAGACCAATATGTCATCAAAAAACACAAGAACAAATTTCTTCCCCTTGTGACGCCTCATGACTGGCTTCAGATCACTATTCATGGCAAACTGAAATGTGCTGGGGCCACCAGTAAGGCCAAAGGACATGACTAGGAACTCATAGTGGCCTATATGTGTCTGGAATGCAGTTTTATATTCTTCACCAGGCGCCATTCTGATTTGGTGGAATCCAGTCCTAAGATCGAGCTTAGAGAACCAATGAGAACCAGCTAGTTCATCAAGTAATTCATCTATAACTGGTATAGGATATTTGCTCTTAACAGTGATATTATTCAAGTGTCTGTAATCAACCACTGGTCTCCAGGTAGTGTCCTTCTTTTCTACCATGATCATAGGGGAGGAAAAAGGGTTATTCTTGTGCTGATAATGCCACTTGTCAACATCTCTTGCACTTGTCTTTCCATTTCAGTTTTGAGCGGGTGCAATTCAGAGGGTCTAAGGGACCTTTGGGTGGCACCGGGAACCGAGGGAATGGTGTGGTCATATTGTCTTCTTGGAGGCAGGCGGAGGAGCTTCAAACACGAAGCATATTTGTCCAACGATGGCTGCACTTGGTGGTACTTGGAGAGAACAACATCGATCGTGATAATAGCAAGCAGGTTGAAAAGTGTGCAAAGCAGTGAGTGGCATTCTCTCCTAGCAATGTAATGAGGTACCATCATCTTTGGAAAGCCAACCAATGGGCAGACCAGTCCACCGCATAGGGCTGTGTCTTGATAGCCAATCAATGCCTAAAATTCCATAGGAGCCGAGAGGAAAAATCCTGAAATTACTGACAAACTTATGACCTCCACAAGTCCACTTGCTCTGCAACAGTTGTTTAGAACAGGGAATCAACTTGCCGTTGGTCACTCTGACCATGGATACGAGCATGTCGACACCCGACAATAACTCAACTCTCTGCACAATTGAAAGGTATGAGAACTACCGAATCAACCAAAAATGTTAAGGAGCCGACCTTGCAACTGGATTTTCATCTTCATTGTCATGGCGATAGCTGCGAAGTATCACCAGTCTTTGCGGCGAGAAAGAGACGAGCATTGGCTTGAGGCGTATGCGATTCAATGAAATCTGTAAACTCTTGTGGAAGATGATGCACATAATCGAACATCTCTTGCACAACATGCAGTTGGACCTCCTATTTGCAACTGTGATCCTTACCCCAACGTTCCCCACATACAAAGCATAACCCCTTGGCTCTCCTATAGTTACGCAGAGCACTCCATTTGTCATCAGTAGCAGTTTTCATGAATCCCTCCGTTGCCTTCTTATCGTCACTCGTCCGAGTAGCAAGCATAGGTGTTAATGAGGACGAAGGTGGAGGTGGCAGGGGCAACGCTGAAGCTCTACGGTTGGTACTGGCCGCTGAAGCAGTAACCGAACTCATGCCCAACTCCTCGTGCAAGATAGCTAACTGATAAGCAGCCTCCAAATCAGCTGGCTGCTGAATGCCGACGCCAACCAACAAAGAAGTTTGATCCCTCCATGAAACGGGTAACATAATGCACTGTATTAGGAGAACTCTCATATGCAGACAGCTGGTCAAACAATTCAGAGAACCGCTCGTCATAATCTTCAACAGTTCCTGTTTGAGAGATGTGAAAAAATTTCCTCATCACAGCTTGGTGCAGGTTGCGGCCAAACCTGTTCTGAAGCAGCCTACAGAACTCATCCCAAGTGGCATGGGGTACCCGGCGACGAACAGATTCCAACCACCTAGCAGCAAATGCCTCGAACATGGAAGTAGCCAGAGAAATCCACTGATTCTGTGGCGTGCCCCAAAACCTGAAATAATCCTCACGGTGGTGCGCGAGTTTGGGTTGGATCCGCCGAAGCAGGGCATCTCAATCCGAGGACCAACACCATACACATCATTCGAGTTACGCCTTGAGTCGAGGAGCGAGCGGGATGCGTTATGGCGCTTGTTCGGATCGTACCTCGATCGGAGGTGGAGCGTCGGACGATGGCGAAACCTCGATTCTCAACATCGGTGGGCGCCTCGAAACTCGACGAGCTGTTGCCATGCGCCCTTGAAGGAGTAGCAGGCGCGACACGCGGATCCGTAGCCGGTGGCGCAGGCGGTGCAGGCTTGTCGAACTCCTGCCGCAACTCGTCGATGTCGACCCCAATCGAGACCTTGACTTCATCGAGGCGCCCAGAGAGCAGGTCGAGCTTGGCGTCGAGCTGCGCGATGGCCTTGGTAGTAGTGTCCTCGCGCTCGCGGCTGGCCTTGTCGAAGTCGGCGCGCAAGAGGTCGTAGATGGCCTTCGTCTCCGGCGAGATGCGCTCCATCGCCTCCGCACGCAGCCGGTCGGCGAGCCTCGTACTCCGGTGGTGAGTCGGAAGGGCCGACGGATCGAATGGCTCTGATGCCAGATTGTCAACTCTACTCCTCTCTATTCAACAATCATAGCCGAATTCAAATCCACATCGCCGGAATTTGGGGATCGAGGAAGGGATGAGAGCTCCTCACTTCTGCGCACATGCCGTGCCTCGGCTTCTAGCCGTTCTGTCCTTCCTACCCCACTCACGCTACCCACACACGCATAAGTATCAGTTACAAGGCTTAAGCCCACTCAGGCCCAGCAAGCCTAGCGGGCCGCTGAGGCTTGCGACGAGGCCTGTCCGTAGCTTGAACTGCCGCTTCCCGCTTCATCTGCACACCAGGATCGCTGACACTATGCTAGTTGCTTCGTTCTATCGCTATGCTGCACTACCTATCTCTTGTTGATCAAGCCTCCCAAATTGTCATGTCAGCCTCTAACCTTCTCACCCTTCCTAGCAAACCGTTGCTTGGCTATGTTACCGCTTTGCTCCTCTTATAGCGTTGTTAGTTGCAGGTGAAGTTGAATATTGCTCCATGATGGACAGGATTATGTTGGGATATCACAATATCTCTTATTTAATTAATGCACCTGTATACTTGGTAAAGGGTGGAAGGCTCGGCCTTATGCCTGGTGTTTTGTTCCACTCTTGCTGCCTTAGTTTCCATCATACCGGTGTTATGTTCCTTGATTTTGCGTGCCTTCTGGCGGTTGGGTGATTTATGGGACCCCTTGGCGGTTCTCTTTGAATAAAACTCCTCCAAAGCAAGGCCCAACCTTGGTTTTACCATTTGCCTACCTAATCCTTTTCCTTGGGTTTCGGAGCCCGGGTCTTATTCTTTCCCCCGGGCGGTGCTCCTTGAAAGTTGGTCCTAACCGAAATGATCTGGGGCCACCTCGGGAAACTTGAGGTTGGTTTTACTCGTAGGATGTCTCATCCGGTGTGCCACGAGAACGAGATATGTGCAGCTCCTATCGGGATTTGTCGGCATCGGGCGGCTTTGCTGGTCTTGTTTTACCATTATCGAAATGTCTTGTAAACCGGGATTCGAGACTGATCGGGTCTTCTGGGAGAAGGAATATCCTTCGTTGACCGTGAGAGCTTGTGATGGGCTAAGTTGGGACACCCTGCGAGGTATAAACTTTCGAGAGCCGTGCCTGCGGTTATGTGGCGGATGGGAATTTGTTAATGTCGGTTGTAGAGAACTTGACACTTGACTTAAGGAAAACGCATCAACCGTGTGTGTAGCCGTGATGGTCTCTTTTGGTGGTCAGGAAGTGAACACTTATTTTGGGTTATGTTTGGCGTAAGTAGGAGTTCAGGATCACTTCTTGATCATTGCTAGCTTCACGACCGTTCCTTTGCTTCTCTTCTCGCTCTTATTTGCATATGTTAGCCACCATATCATGCTTAGTCGCTGCTGCAACCTCACCACTTTACCCCTTCCTTACCCAGTAAGCTTTACTAGTCTTGATACCCATGGTAATGGGATTGCTGAGTCCTCGTGGCTCACAGATTACTACAACAAGAGTTGCAGGTACATGTTATGCGATGATCTTGATGCGAGAGCGATGTTTGCTTGTCTTGGAGTTCTTCTTTTGCTTCTTCTTCGTTCAGGGGATATGTTCCAGGTCGGCAGCCTGGGCTAGCAGGGTGGATGTCGTTTGAGTTTCTGCTTGTGTTTCTTCCGTAGTCAGATGTTGCTCTTATGTATAATGATGTTGTATTCGTGTGGCATTGTATACCTCTTGTATCTATCCCCAACTATTATGTAATGGTACGATGTAATGATATCCTCCTTGCAAAAGCGTCTTCAATATGCGCTTCTATCCTTGGTGGGACCTTCGAGTTCCTTTAGGATAGGGTCACATATTGGGCGTGACAGATACACTATGCGCAAACAGGCTGGTAGTACCGGTCATGGGGGCGGTAGTACCGCCGAGAGTCCAGGCGCTGGTTCTCAGAGGTGTACGTCGAAGGGAGCAATGCTTGAACCAGTTGTCGGGGCGGTTGTACCAGTCTTTTGGCAGTTACCGGTACAACCGGTGAAGTACCGGCCTTGCAACGCGCGATCACAGAAGCTGGACCGGTTGTTGGGCGGTAGTCGGGCGGTTGTACCACTCGGGCGGTAGTACCACCTGGGCGGTAGTTGGGCGGTTGTACCAGTCCTTGTGGGCTGTGCAGATTGTATTCATGCTCTTGATGTTCATCTTGCACCGTAACTTCTCCTTGGTTGCTTCCTTGGTACCTAAGCACACAAAGCATCTCTGTTTGAGGTAGTAGCCATGTCTCAAGTGGGTCAAAGGGGAGTTCAACAAGGAGAGAGTTAACATCGTTTTCGATAGCTCTCGCACGGGCTCTTTTAATTTGTCACGCCCAATATGCGACCCTATCCTAAAGGAACTCGAATGTCCCACCAAGGACAGAAGCGCATATTGAAGACGCTTTGCAAGGTGGATATCATTACATCATACCATTACATAATAGATGGGGATACGTACAAAAGGCATACAATGCCACATGAATACAACAACATCATACATAAGAGCAACATCCGACTATGGATGAAACACAAACATGAACTCAAACGACATCCACCCTGGTAGCCCAGGCTGCCGACCAGGAACCTAACCTCTGAACGAAGAAGCAGAAGAAGAAGAACTCCAAAACAAGAAAGCGTCGCTCTCACGTCATGGTCATCGCATTACCATGTACATGCAACTGTTGTTGTAGTAATCTGTGAGCCACGAGGACTCAGCAATCCCATTACCATGGGTACCAAGACTAGCAACGCTTAAAGGGTATGAAATGGATAAGTGGTGAGGTTGCAGCAAGCGACTAAGCAATGTATGGTGGCTAACTTACGAGTACAAGAATAAGATGAGAAGCTACGCAAACGGTCGCAAACTAGTAAAGCTCAATAAGTGATCCTGAACTACTATGCATGCGGTTGGTGTATTTTAATTCGAAACTGGTGTCAAGTTCTTTACAACCAGACATTAAAAATTCCCATCTGCCACATAACCGCGGGCACGACTTTCGAAAGTTTATACCCTGCAGGGGTGTCCCAACTTAGCCCATGACAAGTTCACGATCCGCGGAGACAATCCTCCATCCAGGACATCCGATCAGACTTGGGATCCCAGTGCACAAGACATTTCGACAATGGTAAAACTAATCCAGCAAAGAGTCTGGGTGTGTTGACACCCTGATAGTAGCCGCGCGTATCTAGTCTCAGGACACGTCCAGATGGGAAAGCCTACGAGTAAAACCAGATCCTCGGGTTTCCCCATGGTGGCCCCGCAGTCTACCCATTTGGGACCAACACCATTAGCGCTGGCCCCTTCCTGCTATGTAGAAAAAAAATCCTCGGGTTCATGATGCCCCATGCATATTAATTATTTAGTTCAAGTATTATTATGGCAAATGTAAAACCAATGTTAGGCCTTGCTGGAAGAGTTTTATTCAAAACAAACTGTCAAGAGGGGCTCATAAACCGACACCGTGTTAGGGATGCAAAATCAAGGAATATAACACTGGTATGACGGAAACTAGGGCGGCAAGAGTGGAACAAAACACCAGGCATAAGGCCGAACCTTCCACCCTTTACCAAGTATATAGATGCATTAATTAAATAAGAGATATTGTGATATCCCAACATAATCATGTCCAACATGGAGCAATCTTCAACTTCACCTGCAACTAACAATGCTATAAGAGGGTCTGAGCAAAAGTGGTAACATAGCCAAACAACGGTTTTCTAGGAAGGGTGAAAAAGGTTAGAGGCTGACATGACAATTTGGGAGGCTTGATAAAAAAGTGATAGGTAACACAACATAGCGATAGAATGAAGCAACTAGCATAGCAATGATAGTAGTGAGATCCAGGGTAACGATCATCTTGCCTGAAATCCTGCTAGGAAGAAGAACGAGTCCATTAAGAAGATGAACGGGTGAAGACGAACCAAGCGTAGATGAACGAATCCTCACGATCGCAATGAAACAGGAACTATCGAGAAGAAGCACAACCGGAAAGAAGCAAACAACAAGGTAAACACACAACACATAAACATGACATGATGTTCAACCAAGTATGATGTATGACAAGGCTATATGATGCTACTCATGGCAAGAGATGATGCGTACAAGAATTACACATCAAAGCAAGTTTAAATGAGGCCGGAACAACATATAACAAATCCGGTAAGTCCTTATATGCAAATTTTGGATTTGCTCCAGATATGAATAAACCTTATGTTCAAGTTGTTAAGCAGCAAGTTAAGATGCACCAAGATGATCTACACGAAATTCTAGTGAAGTTTCATATAAAGTTCATTTAGTTCGGAGCTACGACCTAGAAGATATGAGCAAAACAAGTTAAACATGGCATTGATGCAAAATGCATTCAAACATCAAGAAAACTCTCCCAAAACATGGATGCCACATGATAAGATGAAACTACATGCAAAATCAAGCAATTTTCATATAGAGCATGCTCAAAACGAAGCAACGGTGCAACACATACTCTCCAAACAAGATATAACAACAATCTGCCCAAAACAGCAAGTAGGCACTTTGCAAACATCAAAACAACATGCTACAGGAATCATATGAGCACCAACTTGACAAGCAATTCAAGTACAGATAACATAATTCAAATATCATTAAGTTTTAAGTTCATAAGCATCAAGATTAAACCAAGATGATCAATGCAAAATGCAACTTTATAACACAGGAGCATATACATGAGAATGAGTTAATATGATGGCAACTTGAGAGCAAGAAAGAGACAAGCTAACAAACTTTTATATAGCAACCAAGGGCATGGTATCAAACTACACACAACAAAGAGCAAATAACATCAAATCATCATATGCATATGGCTCATGTATTAGTAGGAATATACAAGATAAGATTGAATGTTGAAACAGTTTCAGCAAGTGAAAAACAGCAACATTATGATAGCATGTTTGCAAGCATGGAACAGAGGCTTATTTTATCCAACATTAGCAAAAATGGCACGTTAACAGAGTACTCATAGCATACTTCAAAACATGTAATTGGAGCATATCCATAATAGGCATGTATCAACTAATATCATGCTAATAACAAGGCATCATGAAGTTAACAGAAATCTGAAACATCATGTAGGCATGTTCATGGCAATGAAAACATAGGCTACAGGACATATATAGGGCATCAAAAGGCATGACATGATAGACCATAGCATAGAAAACAAAACATGGCAACTAAGCATCTCCAGATTATGCATGTATTAATTGCTACCATCAAGCAAACATGGCAATATGATATAGCAGTTTCAGCATTGACAGAAAGTTAACAGCAAGTAGCCCACTTCACAAGCTTGATGCACTCACTACAGACCATATCAAAATATATGGATTGCACCAAAGTAACTATGGCATGATTATGATTCTAAAACATGTAGATATGATGCTCAAAAGAAAATCACGCAAAAAGATGGAAAAATGACAATTAGGCAAGTTATAATAGTTTTTAGCAGTTAACAGCAACATGCACTTTTGCAACAGAGATAAAGATATCAAGATGCACCTTAACATGATTGCAAAGCACACCAAAATGTGGATCATGAAGAGTAGAACATGTGCATATCAAGATCATCATCATAGGGTCAACAGGTACAAAGTTACACCACTCACAAGACGCATACTTGATGTTAACAATCAGCAGATTTCAGCAGTTTATATCACTTAGCAGTTTTGCAACGAAGATTAAGACATCAAGATGAACATTAACATACATGTAAACTACTTCATCATATAGAGAATCAAGAGATGAACATTTTTACATATCATACATCATCATGGGGTAAACATGCACAAAGATATGGCACCTCAAACATGCTCACATAATATGCAGATCCAGGGACTTGGCAGTTTTTGAAAAAATAGGAGAGCGCAATTTAGCTAAGCGGCGCTCAGAGCGGGAAATAGAGGGCGGCTCACCATGGGCCTGGCCCAGTCGGGGAAGAGGCTTGGCAGGCAGGTCTTGGCTGGGCAGCTGACTGGCGGTCTTGGTGGGGCCACGTGGCCGGCGCCGAGGGAGGCGGCTGGCGCGTGTCTTGGCACCATGGCGGCAGGCGGGCGGGAGGCCGACAATGGCGTAAACCGGGCGAAGGTGGTGGATCTAGCCCCAGGGGCCCCATTCCCGGTGACGGCCGCCGGATCCGGGCGACGGTGGAGCAGATCGGCGGCGGCGGATCTTGAAGGCGGCACGGAGGCGCTGGAGTTCGAGGCAGGAGCAATGTAGGGCGTAGGGCGAGCGGGCATCGGCGAGGTCGGGGCTCCGGTGAAGCCTACGAGGGGGAGATGGACTAGGCGCGGGATGGCGGCGCTCAATGGCGGGGTCGCCGGAGGGACTGCGGCGGTGGGCTCCTGGATCGGGGCTGGTCGAGGGACTCCTCCCCTCGGGTGAGCTCGAGCGGGGGAGCGGAAGGCTCAGGCATAGAGCGGGCTCGCAGCGGCGGTGGATCGGGCCTGCACAGGCCCACGACGGGCTCCACGAGCCGGCGGCTGCGGGGGAGGCCAGGGGCGCGACGTGGCGAGTGCCGGTTGGAGGAGAGCGACGGCGGGGGCGGCGCTGGCCAATGGGAGGTTGCCAAGTGGCTGGGATGTGGTGTTCGGGCATGGATTTGGAGGTGGGAGGCTCTGATTCTGAGAAGGAAGGGGTGGCTGCGGCTGGGAGGCAGGGGAAAGGCTAGGAAATGCCCTAAAAGTAAGGAGGAGGGGTTTAAATAGGTAGGAGTTAGGGTTAGAGGGTTAGGAGGGGTTTTTCAGACCCTTGGATCGCGATCCAACGTCTCAGGTCGGAGGGGGTTAGCTAGGTGGGTTGTTGGGCTGTGTAGAGGGCCTTAGGCTGAGGGGAGAGAAGAGAAGAGAGGCCCGGCAACGGTTTCCGGAGACCGAAAATGTCCGACGTTAGACCTGTTGGGGAACGTAGCAGAAATTCAAAAATTTTCCTACGTGTCACCAAGATCTATCTATGGAGAAACCAGCAACGAGGGGAAGGAGAGTGCATCTACATACCCTTGTAGATCTCTAAGCGGAAGCGTTCAAGAGAACGGGGTTGAAGGAGTCGTACTCGTCGTGATCCAAATCACGGAGATCCTAGTGCGAGCAGACGGCACCTCCGCGTTCAACACACGTACAGCCGGTGGCGTCTCCCATGCCTTGATCCATCAAGGTGAGAGGAGAGGTTGGGAAGACTCCGTCCAGCAGCAAGCAGCACGACGGCGTGGTGGTGATGGAGGCGTGGCAATCTGCGGGGCCGCCAAAGCACCGCGGGAGAGGAGGAGTACTTGGGAGAGGGAGGGCTGCGCCCGAGAACTTGTGTTGCGGCTGCCTCCCACCCCCATATATATAGGGCAAGGGAGAGGGGCCGACCCCTCGGATCAATCGAGGAGGCGGCGGCCAAGGGGGGGAGGAGTGCCTCCCAAGTCAAGTGGAGGCCCTCCCCCTTTAGGGTTTTCCCCTCCCATGCGCATGGGCCTTGGGGGGGGGCTGGTGCCCCTGGCCCATTAAGGCTAGGGCGCCCCCTACAGCCCATGATCTGATTGGACGTGGTGGAACAATTTCCGGACCTCCGGAACCCTCAGAATCCTCCGGAACCTTCAGAAGCTTCGGTACAATACCGAAAAAACCCGAACTTTTTCCGGAACCGGAACAACAACTTTCCATTTATAAATCTTTACCTCCGGACCATTCCGGAACTCCTCGTGATGTCCGGGATCTCATCCGGGACTCCGAACAACATTCGGTAACCACATACAAGCTTCCTTTATAACCCTAGTGTCATCGAACCTTAAGTGTGTAGACCCTACGGGTTTGGGAGGCATGTAGACATGACCGAGACGTTCTCCGGTCAATAACCAACAGCGGGATCTGGATACCCATGTTGGCTCCCACATGTTCCACGATGATCTCATCGGATGAACCACGATGTCAAGGACTCGGTCGATCCGTATACAATTCCCTTTGTCTAGCGGTATTATACTTGCGAGATTCGATCGTCGGTATACGATACCTTGTTCAATCTTATTCTTGGCAAGTCTCTTTACTCGTTCCGTAAGACATCATCCGTGATCAACCCCTTGGTCACATTGTGCACATTATGATGATGTCCTACCGAGTGGGCCCAGGATACCTCTCCGTTTACGGAGTGACAAACCCAATCTCGATTCGTACCAACCCAAGACACTTTTGGAGATACCAGTAGTGCACCTTTATAGCCACCCGGTTATGATGTGGTGTTTGGTACATCAAAAGCATTCCTACGGTGTCAGGGAGTTGCACAATCTCATGGTCTAAGGAAAAGATACTTGACATTGAAAAGCTTTAGCATCTGAACTACGATCTTTGTGCTAGGCTTAGGATTGGGTCTTGTGCATCACATCATTCTCCTAATGATGTGATCCGTTATCAACGACATCTAATGTCCATGGTCGGAAACCGTAACCATCTGTTGATCAACGAGCTAGTCAACTAGAGGCTTACTAGGGACATGGTGTTGTCTATGTATCCACACATGTATCTGAGTTTCCTATCAATACAATTATAGCATGGATAATAAACGATTATCATGAACAAGGAAATATAATAATAACTAATTTATTATTGCCTCTAGGGCATATTTCCAACAGTCTCCCACTTGCATTAGAGTCAATAATCTAGTTCACATCGCCATGTGATTAACACTCACAGGTCACATCGCCATGTGACCAACATCCAAAGAGTTTACTAGTGGCACTAAACTAGTTCACATCATCATGTGATTAAGACTCAATGAGTTACGGGGTTTGACCATGTTTTGCTTGTGAGAGGTTTGATCAGCGGTGCGCAACATTCAGATCCGTATGTACTTTGCAAATCTCTAGGTCATTACGTAAATGCTGCTTCCACGCTCCACTTGGAGCTATTCCAAATGGTTTCTCCACTATCGTATCCGGTTTGCTTACTCGAGTCACTCGGATAGGTGTTAAAGCTTGCATCGGCGTAACCCTTTACACGAACTCTTTATCACCTCCATAATCGAGAAACATGTCCTTATTTACTCCAAGGACAATTTTGACCGTTGTCCAATGATCCATTCTGGATCATTCTTGTACCTATAGTGACTCATGGCAAGGCACACTTCGGTGCGATACATAGCATAGCATCTTTGTAGAGCCTCGTCTAAAGCATAGGGGCGACCTTCGTCCTTTCTCTCTTTTACGCCATGGTCGAGCTTTAAGTCTTAACTTCATACCTTACATCTCGAGCAAGAACTCCTTCTTTGGTGATCCATCTTAAACACCTTCAAGATCATGTCAAGGTATATGCTCATTTGAAAGTACCATTAAGCATTTTGATCTATCCTTATAGATCTTGATGCTCAATGTTCAAGTAACTTAATCCAGTTTTCTATTGAAAAACACTTTTCAAATAACCCTATATGCTTTCGGAAATTCTACATCATTTCGATCAACAATATGTCAACAACATATACTTATCAGAAATTCTATAGTGCTCCCCCTCACTTCTTTGGAAATAGAAGTTTCTCATAAACTTTGTATAAGCCCAAAATCTTTGATCATCTCATCAAAGCGTACATTCCAACTCCGAGATGCTTACTCCAGTCCTTAGAAGGATCGCTGGAGCCAGCATACCTTTTAGCATCCTTAGGATCGACAAAACCTTTCTGATTGTATCACATACAACCTTCCCTTACGAAGACTGGTAAGGAAACTCGTTTTGACATCCATCTGCCAGATTTCATAAATGCAGCTAATGCTAACATGATTCCGACAGACTTAAGCATCGCTACGGATGAGAAAAACTCATTTTAGTCAACTCCTTGAACTTGTGAAAAACTCTTCGCCACAAGTCGAGCTTCATAGACGGTGACATCACCGTCCATGTCCGTCTTCTTCTTAAAGATCCATTTATCTCAATGGCTTGCCGATCATCGGGCAAGTCCACCAAAGTCCATGCTTTGTTCTGATACATGGATCCTATCTCGGATTTCATGGCTTCTAACCATTTATTGGAATTTGGGCCCACCATTGCTTCTCCATAGCTCGTAGGTTCATTGTTGTCTAGCAACATGACCTTCAAGACAGGATTCTTGTACCACTCAAGCGATCGCATCCTTGTCACCCTACGAGGTATGGTAGTGACTTGATCCAAAACTTCATGATCACTATCATAGCTTCTACTTCAATTGGTGTAGGCGCCACAGGAACAACTTCTGTGCCTGCTACACACTAGTTGAAATGCGGTTCAATAACCTCATCAAGTCTCCACCGCTCCCACTCAACTTTTCGAGACTATCTTTTCCTCGAGAAAGGACCCGATTCAAGAAACAATCCCTATTGCTTTCGGATCTGAATTAGGAGGTATACCCAATTGTTTTTGGGTGTCCTATGAAGATGCATTTTATCCGCTTTGGGTTCGAGCTTATCAACCTGAAACTTTTTCACATAAGCGTCGCAGCCCCAAACTTTTAAGAAACGACAACTTAGGTTTCTCCAGACCATAGTTCAAACGGTGTCGTCTCAAAAGAATTACGTGGTGCCCTATTTTAAAGTGAATGCGATTGTCTCTAATGCCTAACCCATAAACGATAGTGGTAATTCGATAAGAGACATCATGGTATGCACCATATCCAATAGGGTGTAGTTATGATGTTCGGACACATCATCACACTATGGTGTTCCAGGCGGTATTGGTTGTGAAACAATCTCCACAATGTCTTAATTGTGTGCCAAACTCGTAACTCAGATACTCATCTCTATGATCATATCATAGACATTTTATCCTCTTGTCACAATGATCTTCAACTTCACTCTGAAATTACTTGAACCATTCAATAATTCAAACTTGTGTTTCATCAAGTAAATATACTCAACGTCTACTCGAATCATCTGTGAAGTAAGAACATAACGATGTTCACTGCATGCCTCAGCACTCATTGGACTGCACACATAAAAATGTGTTACTTCCAACAAGTTGCTATCTTGTTCCATCTTACTGAAACCGAGGCTTTTCAGTCATCTTGCCCATGTGGTATGATTTGCATATCTCAAGTGATTCAAAATCAAGTGACTCCAAACGATCCATCGTGAATGGAGTTTCATCATGCGTATACACCATAGACATGGTTCGCATATCTCAAACTTTTCAAAAACGAGTGAGTCCAAAGATCCATCAACATGGAGCTTCTTCATGCGTTTTATACCATTATGACTTACATGGCAGTGCCACAAGTAAGTGGTACTATCATTACTATCTTATATCTTTTGGCATGAAAATGTGTATCACTACGATCGAGATTCAATAAACCATTCCTTTAGGTGCAAGACCATTGAAGGTATTATTCAAATAAATAGAGTAACCATTATTCTCCTTAAATGAATAACCGTATTGCGATAGACATAATCCAATCATGTCTATGCTCAGCGAAAACACCAAATCTCGATGGTAGAGGGAGTGCGATGCTTGATCACATCAACCTTGGAATCACTTCCAACACATATCGTCGACTCACCTTTAGCTAGTCTCCGTTTATTCCGTAGCTTTTATTTGAGTTACTAACACTTAGCAACCGAACCGTTATCTAATACCTGGTGCTACTAGGAGTACTAGTAAAGTACACATTAACATAATGTATATCAAT
Organism: Aegilops speltoides; assembly: GCA_021437245.1. Lineage (NCBI taxonomy): Eukaryota > Viridiplantae > Streptophyta > Magnoliopsida > Poales > Poaceae > Aegilops > Aegilops speltoides. The sequence continues at coordinate 269,910,833 of CM038146.1, forward strand.
ACACTTCTATCGACCTTGCCGACCTTCTCATCTACCAAGTATCTAGGGTAATTCCGCTCGATGGTTGTTCCCCTTATTACGAAGCACTTAGTCTCGGGTTTGGGTTCAACCTTGGGTTTCTTCACTAGAGCAGCGGCTGATTTGCCGTTTCATGCGGTATCCCTTCTTGCCCTTGCCCTTCTTGAAACTAGTGGTTTCACCAACCATCAACAATTGATGCTCCTTCTTGATTTCTACTTTCGCGGTGTCAAACATCGCGAATACCTCAAGATCATCATATCTATCCACGATATGTTATAGCTCATCACGAAGCTCCGGCAGCTTGGTGGCGGTGACTTTGGAGAAACATCACTATCTCATCTAGAAGATCAACTCCCACTCAAATCAAGTGATTGTTGCACTCGAGACAATCGAGCACAAGCTCAACGATTGAGCTTTTCTCCCTTAGTTTGCGAGGCTAAGAAAATCGTCGGAGGTCTTATACCTCTTGGCGTGAGCACGAGCACGAAATCCCAATTTCAGCCCTCGAAAACATCTCATATGTTCCTGACGTTTTGAAAACGTCTTTGGTGCCTCAACTCTAAACCGTTTAAGCGAACTATCACGTAGTTATCAAAAGCGTGTATGTCGATGTTCGCAACATCCACAAGCGGCGTTTGGGGTTCAAAGACATGGCGGTGCATTAAGGACATAAGCTTTCTCTTGTCGCATAATCGCTCTCATCAACTTTCAATTATATTTTCTCTAGGAACATATCTAAGCGGTGGAACTAAAGCGCGAGCTTCGACATAATTTGCAAAGATCTTATGACTATGTTCGGGATAATTAAGTTCATCTCATGAACTCCCACTCGAATAGACATCCCTCTAGTCATCTAAGTGATTACATGATCCAAGTCAACTAGGCGTGTCCGATCATCACGTGAAGACGGACTAGTCATCATCGGTGAACATCTTCATGTTGATTGTATCCTCCATATGACTCATGCTCGACCTTTCGGTCTCGTGTTCGAGGCCATGTCTATACATGCTAGGCTCGTCAAGTTAAGCCTAAGTGTTTTGCATGTGTAAAACTGTCTTACACCGTTGTATGTGAGCGTAAGGATCTATCACACCGATCATCACGTGGTGCTTGGAAGCGACGAACTTTAGCAGCGGTGCAGTTAGGGAGAACACTTCTTGAAATTGTTGTAAGGATCATCTTATTTACTACCGTCGTTCTAAGTAAACAAGATGCATAAACATGATAAACATCACATGCAATCAAATAGTGACATGATATGGCCAATATCATTTTGCTCCTTTTGATCTCCATCTTGGGGCTCCATGATCATCACCATCACCGGCATGACACCATGATCTCCATCATCATGATCTCCATCATCGTGTCTTCATGAAGTTGTCTCGCCAACTTATTACTTCTACTACTATGGCTACCGTATAGCAATAAAGTAAAGTAATTACATGGCGTTGTTCAATGACACGCATGTCATACAATAAATAAAGACAACTCCTATGGCTCCTGCCGGTTGTCATACTCATCGACATGCAAGTCGTGATTCCTATTACAAGAACATGATCAATCTCATACATCACATGTCATTCATCACATTCTTCTTGGCCATATCACATCACATAGCATACCTGCAAAAACAAGTTAGGCGTCCTCTAATTGTTGTTTGCATGTTTCTGATGGCTGCTATGGGTTTCTAGCAAACGTTCCTTACCTCATAAAACCACAGCGTGATATGTCAATTGCTATTTACCCTTCATAAGGATCCTTTTCATCGAATCCGATCCGACTAAAGTGGGAGAGCGGCACCCGTTAGCCACCTTATGCAACAAGTGCATGTCAATCGGTGGAACTTTGTCTCACGTAAAATGCGTGTAAGGTCGGTCGGGCGCTTCATCCCACAATGCCGCGGATCAAGATTGGACTAATAGCGGTAAGCATATTGAACAACATCAATGCCCACAACTACTTTGTGTTCTACTTGTGCAAAGAATCTACGCAATAGACCTAGCTCATGATGCCCTTTGTTGGGGAGCGTAGTAGAAATTCAAAATTTTCCTCGTGTCACCAAGATCTATCTATGGAGAAACCAGCAACAAGGGAAGGAGAGTGCATCTACATACCCTTGTAGATCGCTAAGCGGAGCGTTCAAGAGAACGGGGTTGAAGGAGTCGTACTCGTCATGATCCAAATCACGGAGATCCTAGTGCGAGCGGATGGCACCTCTGCGTTCAACACACGTACAGCCGGTGGCGTCTCCCATGCCTTGATACAGCAAGGTGAGAGGGAGAGGTTGGGGAGGACTCCATCCAGCAGCAGCCGACGGCGTGGTGGTGATGGAGGCGTGGCAATCTGCGAGGCCGCCAAGCACCAGCGAGAGGAGGAGTACTTGGGAGAGGGAGGGCTGCGCCCGAGAACTTGTGTTCGGCTGCCCTCCCACCCCCACATATAAATAGGGGCAAGGGAGAGGGGGAGGCCCCTCGGATCCAATCTGGAGGAGGCGGCGGCAGGGGGAGGAGTGCCTCCCAAGTCAAGTGGAGGCCCTCCCCTTTGGGTTTTCCTCCCATGCGCATGGGCCTTGGGGGCTGGTGCCCTGGCCCATTAAGGCTAGGGCACCCCTACAGCCCATGCTACTGTATTGGGCGTGGTGGAACAATTTCCGGACCTCCGGAACCCTCCGAATCCTCCGGAACCTTACAGAAGCTTCCGGTACAATCTGAAAAAAAACCGAACTTTTCCGAACCCGAACAACAACTTTCCATATATAAATCTTTACCTCCGGACCATTCCGGAACTCCTCGTGACGTCCGGGATCTCATCGGGACTCGAACAACATTCGGTAACCACATACAAACTTCCTTTATAACCCTAGCGTCATCGAACCTTAAGTGTGTAGACCCTACGGGTTCGGGAGGCATGTAGACATGACCGAGACGTTCTCCGGTCAATAACCAACAGCGGGATCTGGATACCCATGTTGGCTCCCACATGTTCCATGATGATCTCATCGGATGAACCACAATGTCAAGGACTCAGTCGATCCCGTATACAATTCCCTTTGTCTAGCGGTATTATACTTGCCCGAGATTTGATTGTCGGTATACCGATACCTTGTTCAATCTCGTTACTGGCAAGTCTCTTTACTTGTTCCATAACACATCATCCCGTGATCAACCCCTTGGTCACATTGTGCACATTATGGTGATGTCCTACCGAATGGGCCCAGAGATACCTCTCCGTTTACCGGAGTGACAAATCCAAGTCTCGATTCGTGCCAACCCAACAGACACTTTCGGAGATACCTGTAGTGCACCTTTATAGCCACTCAGTTACGTTGTGGTGTTTGGTACACCCAAAGCATTCCTACGGTATCAGGGAGTTGCACAATCTCATGGTCTAAGGAAAGATACTTGACATTGAAAAGCTTTAGCATACGAACTACACGATCTTTGTGCTAGGCTTAGGATTGGGTCTTGTCCATCACATAATTCTCCTAATGATGTGATCCCGTTATCAACGACATCTAATGTCCATGGTCAGGAAACCGTAACCATCTGTTGATCAACGAGCTAGTCAACTAGAGGCTTACTAGGGACATGGTGTTGTCTATGTATCCACACATGTATCTGAGTTTCCTATCAATACACTTATAGCATGGATAATAAACGATTATCATGAACAAGGAAATATAATAATAACTAATTTATTATTGCCTCTAGGGCATATTTCCAACAAGACCGACTATATTGCAGCTGTAAGTTTAACGGTTGGGCTATCAAACGAGCTCCGAATGCGATGAAATTTGGTAGGCAGTCTACCTACACTATAAAAAGACCACATGCCAACTTTCATCCCATTCCGAGAACATTTTTATGCCACTTATAAAATAATATTTCGGAGGTGCCGTGGGTGCGTGCGAGTGTGGTTGGGCTCAGAACGGGCAACAGAGAGAACCAGGGGAACCCGAACGGATGCAAGTTTTGAAAAACATGCAGATGAAATGCACATGATGACATGGCAAAGTGCAACACACAAGCAAATGACATGGCAACGGCGGCGAATAACTGGAAGACACCTGGCGCATCAGATTCGGGGCGTTACATCATTGTTCCATGTGGTGTCATGGGAGACGAAGGTAGGTCCATGGGGATGACCATAGGATGCTCCGCATCATCTCCCCTCCCTTGGGAAAGATCCGACTTCGGATCGAAATACTCATCACCATGGTACGGGGAGAGATCCTTGACGTTGAAGATGTCACTCACAGAGTACTTGTTGCATGGAATGTCGATCTTGTAGGCATTGTTGTTGTAGTGTTCAAGCACCTTGAAGGGTCCATCGGCTCGTGGTAGAAGTTTGGACTTGCATTCGTTGGGGCAGCATTCCTTTCGAAGGTGTAGCCACACAAGATCTCCAATGTTGAATATCATGGGTTGCTTGTTGATGTTGAGCTTGGTCGTGAGTCGTTGTACTTGGCGCTCGGTGGTGTGCTTTGTATCTTCATGCATCTTCTTGAGGTAGTTCACTTTGGCATTCATGTCCATGTTGGTGCGCTCTTGTAGTGGTAGAGGAAGAATGTCCAATGGGGACAACGGGTTGAAACCGTAGACGACCTCGAAGGGGGACTTGCCAATAGTCGAATGTCTTGCGTGGTTGTAGGCGTACTCGGCGATGGGTAGACACTCCTCCCACTCCTTGATGTTCCTCTTGATCAACACGCGTAGTAGAATGGAGAGTGTATGGTTCGCCACCTTTGTTTGGCCGTCAGTTTGAGGATGCTATGCCGAAGAGAACAAGAGCTTGATTCCGAGCTTGGCGCATAGAGACTTCCAAAAGTAACTCAAGAACTTGACGTCGCGGTCCGAGACAATCGTCTTTGTAACTCCATGTAGGCGCAAGATTTTCCTACACAAAATATTTGCAATATGTGAAGCATTGTCTATCTTGCTGCATGGGATGAAATGAGCCATCTTAGAGAATCAGTCCACAACAACAAACACGGAATCCTTTCCATTTGGGGTTCTAGGCAAACCAAGTACAAAGTCCATGCTAATGTCTTCCCAAGGTTGATAAGGAATAGGAAGGGGCATGTAAAGACCATGGGATTGAGCTTTTGACTTAGCTTTGTGACATGTAGAGCATCGGTTGGTGAAGCATGAGACGTCACGGAACATCTTGGGACAAAAATAGTTCTTGGAGAGTGTAGCGAATGTCTTCTCGTGTCCAAAGTGTCCCATTAGTCCACCTCCATGAGCCTCTTGCAAAAGGAGCAAACGAATAGAAGACTCATGAATGCAAAGTTTGTTAGCTCTCATAAGATAATCATCCTTGATGTAATATCGTTCCCAAGATGTATGTGTCAAACACTTAGCATAAGGAATAGAAAAAGTAGGATCATGCGCATACAAGTCTTTGATGTGCTCAAAGCCAATGACATTCAATTCAAGTTTCGTGACTAGCATGCATATGCGGGAAAGAGCATCCGCCACTACATTTTCCTTACCCTTGATGTACTTGATAACATAGCGAAATGACTCAATGCACTCACTCCATTTTGCATGATGCTTGTTCAACTTAGTTTGGCCCTTTAAGTACTTAAGCGTTTGATGATCAGTATGGATGATAAATTCGTGAGGGCAAAGATAATGTTCCCATTCACGCAAAACTCGCACTAATGCATATAGCTCTTTGTCATAGATGGGATAATTGACTTGTGCTCCAGAATGTTTCTCACTAAACTATGCTATGGGGAACTTATCTTGCGTTAACACACCTTCTATGCCATTACCACTAGCATCACAATGAATCTCAAAAGGTTTGTCAAAGTTGGGTAATGCAAGCACGGGAGCATGAGTAAGCAAATTCTTAAGCTCATTAAATGCGGTATCTTGGGATGGTCCCCAAACAAAAGGCGCGTTCTTCTTACTTAGGATGCAAAGGTGAAGCAATGGTGCTAAAATCCTTCACAAATCCACAATACAAACCGGCTAAACCAAGAAAACTATGCACTTGTTTCAAGTTGGTTGGTTGGGGCGAAGTTTTAATAGCATTGATCTTAGATTCATATACATGAACACCCTTAGAAGACACAACAAAACCCAAGAAAACAAGCTTATCAACACCAAAGAGGCATCTGTCCGTATGAGCATAAAGTCGCTCTTTCCTAAGGCTTTGCAACACCGTTCTAAGATGGGTGAGATGCTCTTTGAGGGATTTGCTAAAGACAAGAATATCATCAAAATAGACCACAACAAATACACCAATATAGGGACGAAGAACAAAGTGCATGACTCGCATGAGAGTACCGGGTGCTTCAGATAAACCCATTAGCATAACTAGCCATTCATATAAGCCAAATTTGGTCTTACATGCGGTTTTCCATTCATCACCTTCTTGGATGCGTATTTGATAGTAGCCACTCTTAAGATCAATCTTAGAGAAAATGGTGGCTCCGCTAAGCTCATCAAGCATATCATCTAAACGTGGAATAGGGTAACGATATCTAATGGTGATAGCATTGATGGGACGACAATCGGAAACCATGCGATAAGTATCGTATTTCTTTGGAACAAGTATGACCAAGGGCTCAAGCTTTCATGTACTTGACCGTTGTCTATGAGTTGTTATACTTGCCGTTGGATCTCCTTAGTTTCCTAGGGGTTGACATGGTAGGGAGCCTTGTTAGTTAGAGGTGCTCCGGGGATGAGGTCGATTATGTGTTCAATGCCTTCTAGTGGAGGTAGACCCGGAGGTAGCTCATCGGTGAAAACATCTTGGAATTCCTGCAAAAGAGAAGACAACACTAAAGGTAGATCGTGAGATGTGTTAGTTTTTTGTGCCTCATCCTTTCACATAAGGACATAGTACATAACACTTGATGGGTTCTCACACACTTCTCTCATCTCACTTTTGGTGGCAAATATGACTAAGTTTTTCTTGTCGCTCATCATGGAGGCACTCGATTATGGCTTGTGGCGCTCACTCTCTTTTGGGTGGGTCACTCTCTCGCTCTTTTCTCCATGATGGGTGGCTTGCTTGTCGGCGATCACTTGACTTGGAGATAGGTCGTAGCACGTACTCCTTTCCTTTCATCTTGAAGCTATAGTGATTGGTACGCCCGTTGTGGATGACGCTGCGGTCAAATTGCCATGGTCGACCAAGAAGGAGGTGGCAAATGGACATCGACATCACACTCCAAAGTGTCTTCATATGCTCCAATTTTGAAGAAAACTTTGACTGTATGCTCAACTTGTATAGTGCCAGAATCGCTTAGCCATTGAACCTTGTAGGGGTGCGGGTGCTTCATCTTGACCAATTGGAGCTTGGATCATAGTTCTTCACTTGCCAAGTTGTGACAACTCCCTCCATCGATGATGACCTTGAGAGACCTTCCGTTTATGCCGGCCTTGCTGTGGAATATGTGGCATCTTTGGCCTTCGTCTTGTTGATCTTGACAAGTCAAGACTTTGCACTACTAGGAAAAGGGCTATAGATGATATGGACCCTAAACACGCACCAGACATGTGGTGCGCCACTACTATATACTAATGGCGCACCATGTGTTGGTGCGCCATTAGTATCCAAATACTAATGGCGCACCACACCCACGGTGCGCCATTAGTAACAATTTTTTTTCAAAACTAGTAATGGCGCACCAGGATAGTGCGCCATTACTAGTTAAACTAGTAATGGCGCACCACATCCACGGTGCGCCACTAGTAATTTTTGTTTATTTTTTTTTCAAAACTAGTAATGGCGCACCAGGGGATAGTGCGCCATTACTAGTTAAAACTAGTAATGGCGCACCACATCCACGGTGCGCCACTAGTAACTTTTTTTCAGATTTTTTTTCAATTTTTTTTCAAAACTAATAATGGCACACCGTGGGAGTGGTGCGCCATTACTAATTGAACTAGTAATGGCGCACCACTCCCACGGTGCACCATTACTAACTTGGCCCAGAGCAAATGCACCCCCCAGTGGACCGCCTTTCCAGTTTAAAAATAAATAAAAGAAAATGATGTAAATGTCAAAAAATAAAAGAAAATAAGTTTCCCATGTGATATATGGTCTAGTTGTTGGGAAAATTTACAAATATGAATTTCGACTTTATTTGCAAAATCTCTCTGGAATTTGTAAAATGGGCATAACTTTTGCATACGAACTCGGATTAAAAAGTTTTTTATATAAAAAATCATATACTCGAAAAGTTACATCCGAATTTAACCGGGGGAACCTTGTTAAACATTTTCAAAATCCTCAAAAACCTAACAGAAAAAAAGTTACGGGGCTTTCAAGATCTAGAGACAAAAAAATTCAAGAAAATTCAAACTTACTAGTGGCGTCACTAGTAACAGAAAAAAAATTGGTTTTGAAATTTTTTTTGGAATTTTTTTCAAGAAATGATACGTAATATGACCGGGAAGTTTGAAATATTTTTCAAAATTTCATCATAGTCATGGACATGAACAAAGTCCTAGACATCAACAAGGTATAATAGGATTGATATGATAGATATATCAACAAGTGCCTGTTAAGTGAGGTGGTGCTGGGGTTGGATAGAACTGCGAAGTTAAGCGTTCTCGGGCTGGAGTAGTGTGAGGATGGGTGACCTTTCAGGAAGTTTGACCACTTAGTGGTATACTAATGGCGCACCATGGGCTATACTGTGCGCCATTAGTATCTGATATACTAATGGCTCACCACAGGTGCGCAATTAGTATTTAATACTAGTGGCATGGTACTAGTGGCGCACCAGTAGTGCGCCATTAGTAGGCAAAACTGGTGCACCACTAGAAGGCCTTTTCCTAGTAGTGTTGGAGCCAACGAGAGCGGGGCTCAAATCCTCATCACAAAAGACTTGATCTTCTTCATCTTCGTTCACGTGCTGGTGCATGGCCACTTGCTCAAGGGCTTCCATCTCCTCTTCACTCATGGAGTCATATGTTCCGTCGTCATTGAGGATCATGGTGTGCTTGTTGGTACACTTAAAGGACTTGTGGCCTCGGCCGCCACATGTGAAACACTTGATGGAAGTTGTCTTGACGGTCTCATCGGTTGGAGTAGATGATGAAGTGCGTGGCTTGAAGTTGCTTGTAGTAGGAGGATGACTTGAGGTTGTCGAAGTTTTCTTGTAACTCGACTTGTCGCCGTTGTTTGTAGATGGCTTGGTTGAGGTAGGAGTTGTTGGAGTCGTTGAAGCTTGGGTGTTTGAGAAGCCATAGCTCTTGGACGAGTACTTGGCGTACTTGAAGTCATCTTGCACTTGACGTTCCGCTTTGGTAGCTTGATGCACGAGCTCAATGAGGTTGGAGTAGGGTTCGAAGTTGGCAATCTTCTTGATGGGATGATTCAGGCCATTCAAGAAACAGGCCATACTTTGCTCATCATCTTCCGTGACATTGGCTCTTATTAGGGCAATCTCCATTTCCTTGTAGTTTTCTTCAACACTCTTTGTACCTTGCTTGAGGAGTTGGAGTTTCTTGAAGAGGTCGCGGTTGTGGTAGGTTGGCATGAAACATGCTCGCATGACATCTTTCATTTCCTCCCATGTGGTGATTGGTGGTTCACCTCTTGCTTCTCGGCGCTCAAGGACTTGTTCCCACCATATGAGCACAAAGTCTTGGAAGTCAAGGGATACCATAGCGATCTTCTTCTCTTCCTCATAGTTGTGCAAACAAAAGGTCTTGTCGACCTTCAATGCCCATGAAAGGTACTCTTCGGGATCATTGCTTCCATGAAATTTGGGCATGGTGAACTTGAGCTTGCCGTAGCATTGCTCTTCATTTTGTTGGGGACAAGGGTGATGATGACGCCCTTGACATGGAGGATTGTCAACCTCATATTTCTCTTGGCGTGGAGGATTTCCATAGTCATCTTGCTCTTGATGAACTTGAGGTTGTGGAGGTGCTTGTCGAGCTTGTGGAGGAGCTTGAGGAACTTGACGATGCACTCTAGCTTGGTAGTTTCACTCTTGGATTTCTTCGCGAAGTATTTCCTCTTGATTGCGCCTATCTCGGTTGCGGTTGGCAATGGCTCGACTTGATTCTTGAAGGGCACATTGCGCCTCAAGAGCTTGTGCTTCACATTGTTGTTGTTGTTGAAGACATTGAGCTTCGGTGTCTTGTTCGTCTTGATGTTGTCGCGCTCGCTCTTCCTCTTGGAGACGTTGACGTTGCCTTTCTTGTGTCTGCGCTAGAGGGACGTGGTTTTGTCGATGACGATGTGCTTGCTCGTCGACTTGCTATTGTGGATGATTACCGTGTAGAGGATTGCGAGATGCTTGACGGTCTTGACGCGCGGCTCAACGTAGAGTGTTCGATGTCGGTGTACTTGAGAAGGAGAGGGTGTCGTCGTAGTGTCGACTCGAGCGGCTCCGTCTTGAGTAGGAAGAAGTGGAAGAATGACGGTTCACCAACAAGGCATGAATGTCATCCATTCTTGCATCGTTCTCTTGTTTGTGAGCGTCGAGCTTGTTGTCGAAGTAGTCTCTTGTTCGTTGCTGGAAAAGTCACAAGTCAGTGGCGAGATTGTCGATGTGGTCGCTCATTGCTTGTTGTTATTGGTGCAAATCTCTTTGTGCACCGAAGTGGTGGCTCTTGGTGACATAGGATGACATGTCGTCATCTTGCTTGATGAAGAGTGGGTTGGTAGAAGAACTTGGCCTATCCATCATTCCAAGCAAATATGTGAGTAGGAGAAAGAGAAGAACTTATACCAAATGTACCTTGACCGATGTTGAAGATGGATCAATGATCACTCAAATGTGGAACAAGGAAATAGCACAATTGGTACCAATTCTTGTCAGTTCTCACACCTACACAAGTAAAAGCTTATGGTGGAGCTTGGTTAGGATGGTGGCACAAGATTTGATGCAATTGTTAGTGAGCATCAATAATGTTGGAAAAGATTCACAAATTTGCAAATGCAACAAGTAGACCAATAGCAATATATGGTACACGGAAATAAACACACAAATAGGTAAGTGGGGTCGTGCAACCAAGCAATGAGCCAAAATGTGGAAACCACAAAAATGTTCTTGTTGCACAACACTAGAGAGACGCTAGCACAATTTCACAATAGGTGGATACTAAACTTGTGCACAACCTACTAAGCAAAAATTCAATGACTTCTATCCCAAGTATGCTATATGTATGGTATTCCGATGGTATGATCCAAGATGATCGGATATGAGAATCTTAATGTAGTATGATGCTATGGTTCTTGCTTATAAGCTCTTTGCTTATCTTTCCTTATTGCTTAAAAGCTTGTTTGGTTCTTTCTCTTTTGAGCTCTTTTCTCATGCAAACTTCACAAACCAAGATAGCAATCGTGTATGCGGTGACAACTTTGTGACACAAGAGATGATACCAAGATATGAACCATGATGATATGGTATGTATGCTATGGGAAGTATGATCACTAATGTGCACAAGTAACATTGCCGGCAATACTCAAAGGCTAGTCTCGATGGGTAAGCAACGCAAAAGTAAGGCTATGGTGGTTATCAATGCAATGGCAATGTGTAGACATAGATGTCGTCGAGGTTACCGTCGAGGTAGTCGTTTGTAAGCAAGGACGGTTGTTGGCTATGATGAGTCCTTGACGAAGATGAGTGGTGGTGATGTTGATGTCGAACTGTACCTATATAGATGAAACACAATAGTACACGGAAACCACAACTCAAATTCTCAAAGACCAAAAACAAATGGTGGTAGCGGAAAGCGTTGGTGGTATAGCGGATACTATGGTGAAAGCCCTAGGCAAAGATGCCAAAGTTCGGAAAATTTGATGGTGTCAACTGATGTTGGAACCTATCTAGGTGGATGGGGGATGTTAATAGCTTCTCAACGAGCTAAAGAACGCGAAAATCAGACTCAGGATGTGGAAGTTATGGGGAAAACTGTCAATCAGCCGAAACGGAAACTGGGAGGGGCGGTAGTACCGCTTGTGGTGCTCAGCGGTAGTACCGCTTGGGAGGGCAGTAGTTCTGCTGGGGTCAGGAAAATTTGCAGATCTGGATCGGGGCGATTTGGGGCGGAAATGGATGATTTCAGATGCAAAATTAGATGGATTTAGTGGATGGAAGGTGGGGAAACTAGATCTACCTGCTACACACGAAATCCATGGATCAAATCCAACAAAACTTCATCACACCAACAAATCACAAAAAAATTTGGGGCTAATTTTGGTGGGGATTTTCGAAATTGGGGAAGAACACAACAAAACCAAGCTAGAAAAAGAGGGGCAGGGGCTCCAAATACGTGATCAACGTGGCTCATGATACCAAGATGAAATAGGGTAGAACCCTAGATGCCCAGTCTTTCACGTTTGGAAGGAATCCTACCAAGAACACGAACAACACGAGTGGGGAAACGAGGGGAACACGAGGGAAACATGAGAGAAATCACTCAACCAACAAGATATAGTCACACATATGCTAGATCCTCGGAACACAAAGAGTGATACACGATTCAAAGTCAACATCTATGAGGAGGTCTTGAAGGGTCTTCCCGTGATGGGGTCTTGAATCCGCTTGGGGGATCTTCTCCGAAGAGGTCGTGAGCTCAGAGGAGTAGTAACCAAGTGGATGAGCAAAGCTCTATCTCAAATATAAGCTAGCACAATGCTAACTCTAACTAGGAGGAGGAGGGGGTCTGTATACAGTGCTAAGCCATGAAGGAGTAAGTGGAAGTGGATACATGGGCCAGAGGCCCCATACACTGTGCGCAGATAGGCCGGTAGTATCGGTCATGGGGGCGGTAGTACCGCTAGGAGTCCAAGCACTGGTTCCTGGAGGTGTACGCCGAAGGGAGCAGTGGTTGAACCGGTTGTCGGGGTGGTTGTACCTGTCTTTTGGCAGTTACCGGTACAACCGGTGCAGTACCGGCCTTGCACCGCTCGATCATAGAAGCTGGATCGGTTGTTGGGCGGTAGTCGGGCGGTTGTACAGCCCGGGCGGGTACTTGGGCGATTGTACCGGTCCTTCTGGGCTGGGCAGATTGTCTTCATGCTCTTGATGTTCATCTTGCACCGTAACTTCTGCTTGGTTGCTTCCTTGGTACCTAAGCACACAAAGCATCTCCGTTTGATGTAGTAGCCATGTCTCAAATGGGTCAAAGGGGAGTTCAACAAGGAGAGAGTTAACCTCATTTTCGATAGCTCTCGCATGGACTCTTGTCATTTGTCCAAGTGGTGTCGTGGGAGACGGAGGTAGTTCCATGAGGATGACCATAGGATGCTCCTTATCATTGACCCAGTCTGTGCGCACAGTGAAGATCTTGGCAATAAAATCTATCGGCCCCAATCTGGATCAAGTTGTTGGATTTCTTACATGCTTTCCGTGCACAGAGAAGCTACTCATCGAGGTGAAACTTCTTTCCTATTAGTAAACGGTAATCACAACGTAGCTCAATTTTTTCATAATTTTCCCAAATTACGATAACAAGTATAGTGTTCAAAATTGCTTCTACACACTACACCGAAAGAAATGTTTTTAGTATTTTTTCTCACGTGATCACCTGCTTCATTTGGTGTACTACTAGTAGCCTAGGCTAGTCATAGTGGCAAGTAACTTAGACTAGTAACTCTATGATTAGCCTAAGAGTAAGTACTACCCCCGTCCTGTTCTACTCTTCGTATTTTGTAGTATCAAAATTTAACCATATATTTAACTGACAAAATGTTAATGCGTGTAGTTGGATTCATATTTGAACATAATCTCAAATGGTATAATTTTTGGTGACATGCATTGGCATTTTCTTAGGTAAATCTATGGTCAAAATTTTACACTAAATACGAGGTAGTACAAAAGTGGGCTATAACGGCCCTCCACTATGTAGGCCAAAACACGTGCCAAATTCACTTCTGATGCATTTGGCATCGATGCCTCCATTGCTCACCTGGTGCCCCAATCTGGATCACCTACTTTGCTCCGGTGCAAAATTAACTCACGCCATGAAAAACACTTTCGTGGGAGAGGGAGAGGACCGAGGCAATGAAAAACACTTGTTTGGGAGAGGGAAAGGCTGGTGTAGTTGGTTTGATTGATTTGTTTATACATGTGGGTCTGTGTGCACAGGCGGTGCCAACTCTCTCACATTGCTAGAGCGGTTTCAAGATCTTTTGATTTGACATCGATGCGTATTATGTGGCATACTTTTGAGAAATATGGCATCGGCCACATAGTGGAAGGCAACAAATGCCCAATCTCTTCACGTGATCCTAGGTAAATGAGAGGAAAGGGAGAGAGAGAGAGAGAGAGAGAGAGTGAAAAAATATCATTAGCCTTAGACCCAACCCTATAGCCAACCCTATCGTATGAGTGAAGGTAGCTCTTGATGACACATCAATCTTACACAGCCAGCGGCTCTAATATGTTCTCCTCTTTTGCAGATAAAAAATGACCCGAAAGTGAAAAATGTGCTGGACTATAACAATCTCATCGAATGCCTTGATATCCACCTTAGAGAAATTGATTTGATTGACTACCGAGGCAGCACATCTGAGATTGAGTTGGCCAGATTCTTTGTTCTGGAGGCAAGTATCCATAAGGTAATGAGGTTTGGCATTCTCTGGCGCAACAATGAAAGGCGTGCTCATCACCGCAAGCGTCTAAGACTAAATGAAAAAGTCTCCGCAGAAGCTGAAATTGTTTTTGAAAATCAAGTCGCCAAAGACTCAATAATTTATTTGCCCATTAGTGACTTGTCAGGGCGATGGATTTTAGTTTGTATGATAATGCTGCATCCAACTAAAGTAACCAAAGTTCTTACGTAAACTTCCTAATAATTCCCTCTTCGTAGGTGCAACATTACTCCTAGAATTTGTAATATCAGTTTGAAACTTGTAATATTATCACTATCCAGCACGAGGTACTATGTTACAATAAGTTCGTGTGCATAGGTGCAGTAACGATATACCCATTACTCGAGTACAATATTTATTATTACCAGCAAGAGGCCCATGCGTTGCACGGAACATCAAGATGCATTTATACGAGCTGTTTATCTTGTGGGAGACAAAGATGAGGGAAGGCCTTATCTGCAAATGTGGAGAGGGGTGCGGGTATTTTTTTGCAAAATTGCCATAGTTTACTTTCTATCCTTCAGGTATAGATCGGACGGTTTATATTGTAGGATGGCAGGCACACCATCATCACCAACTCGGTTTTTTATAAGAGTTTCTCAATTTATCTATACTACTCCTATAAAAACCTGAGTGCTCATTTGATTCAAGGGAATTCTATAGGATTTTTGGAGGATTGAAATCCTTTGAAAATTTTCCTATGTTTGTCCTTTGATTCATATGATCGAATCCCATAGGCATTTTTCCAATGGAATCTTTTGTACTAAATTTCATAGGAAATCTAACATCCAGTCTAACCTCTTTTTACAATTCCTATGCTTTTCCCATGAAATCAAATGCTCCATGCTAATCCTATAGGATTCAAGTGGGCATGACACTCCAATCCTATACTTTTCCTATTCATGCGTTTTCAACATCCTGCGAATCAAAGAGGTCCTGAGTTGGTGATGATGGTGTGCCTACCATCTTTCACAAATAGCCGTTGGATCTAGACCTAAGGCATACAAAGTAAAATGCTACAGTTATGCGAAAAAGATGCCCGCACATGTTCCATATTAGCGAACAACTCCTTGTCTCTCATAATCGGCCTTATCTCTTCTCCTCCACATCTAGAAGGCCATGGAACAATCTGGCATGATGGCCGCTACCGGCGCCATCGACACCCAATCTTCGTGTTCCGTGCAATGCAAGGACATCTTACTCGTATAAGAAAAGAGTAGAGATACAAGTGGCAACGCACGGGAAATTATGTCAAACATGGCTAGTTGTAAGCAGGCTAGCTCACAACCATAATGATAGTGACCGCACACGGTGAGGCTGACTTTGGTATGTCGAACATGACGCCTACATTTAGGTGTCTCCTCGGTGCAGGGACTTGTCACTTCACTGTGAGGAGCAAGACGTAATAATTTTACCAACGGGTAGTACTGCACTACTACATTGGTAGTACAACTAGTAGTACTAGCACCACCGTCTGGATTTAGTAGTACTACCACCTCCGTCTGGATTTAGTATTTGACTAGCAATATCTTGTAATGCATGTCACAGAAAATCTACTACTCCCTCTGTAAATAAATACATGGAGTATTGTTTTATTCGGTTTTGAACACAGTTCCCAATGATATTATACACTCCCCCTTCCGGTAGATGGCTCAAATATGAAATCTCGTCAATCAGACTACTACTGTACCCACCGAGCGGTCAGCTTGGTAAGCTACCAACAAAAATTGCAATCAAAGACTACTATTGTACTCCCTCCGTACTGGTGCATTAGTCACGTTACGAAAAACAAATAATTCCAAAAATTTTAGGTGTGGTGCATTAACTACCCACCTCGTTCCCTATTTTTTCCACGAAAAAGAAATCACCCAATAGGAGACGTGGGGTGCGTACGCATTCAATGACTTGAGACTACTTAGCACAACAAGCAGTGCTCAATTCTTTTTATGGAAGTACATTAATTACAAAATACTACTCCTACCTTCGTCCTGGTTTAATGGTACCCTTAATATCTTTTGCCAAATTTTGACCATAGATTTAATTAAAATAATGATAATGCATGTCACCAAAAATTGTATCATTGGATTATTATTTGAACATAGTTTCCAATGATATTATTTTTGGTTACATGCATTAACATTTTATTAGTTAAATCAAAGGTCAAAACATGGCGCAAAATGCAAAGGGGACCAATAAACCAGTAAACATCAAAGTTCTCTCGTTTTGCCCCAACTTGGTCTCAGTGAGATGACTATACTGCACCGACACAGAGGGAGGGCCGAGGAGTAGATGGACAGCACACATGTGAATGCAACACAGTCTGCACTTCTCATATAAAGGCTCCCCGCCAGTCCAATCTATGAAATCCTACGCACCTACGCACCCTAACCAAGGGCAAGAGTGATCACTCTAATCGCAAGATCAGTTGACTAGAAGCTAGACCGTTGGAGGCGATGGGCACGAGCATCAACCGACTATGCCAGATGGTCGATGATGCCGGTTTGCGGCCCAACACCAAGGAACGTCTCTAGGTCGTGCTTGAGGCCGCCAGGGCGAGAGGCCTCTTGGACGACAACTTCGTATCCTTGTTCGACAAGGTCCTCGTCGGCTTCCTCGACACATTCACAAGTTCCCACTCGCAGTTGTACCCAATATAAACAACCCAATGTCCATTTGCGCCTGCCCACCCCTTAAGCGATGGCATCTTAACATCACACATATCATTATCAAGTGGCATCAACTTGCACAAGGCAATGCTTCCGTCGTCCTCACGCCAGCGAGTAGGGTCATGGCGAAGAAGATAGGGGAGATCAAACCGCTCCTGAACCCTTGGGATCTTTGTAATGATGTTATTTGTTGAGTTGAGAATGGTCTTGAACGAACCTGCCATGCTAGCCGACGTGATGATGTCGCACCGATCAATGAGTTCCTCCACCACGTCATCTTTTAGATCGGGGCAAGAATAACGGGGTCATTTTGGGCCTGTTCCTTCCATGGAGAAGACGATCGAACAATGGAAGAAGGAAGGGTGAAGGAAAATGGAGGGAGGAAGAGCGTGCGACAGTAGTTCCAAATCGAGAGGGAAAGGCAAAGAGGCCGTGGATGGATGCCACGGTACAGGAAGAGGCACCCCGGCCTACATAGATGTCCGTTCAGAAATTGTACAAAAGGACTCGTCGTCGTCTCACTGACATGTTGGAACGGGACCACATGTCAACGAAACATGGTGTGTCATTTCTCGTATAAAATGCGATCTGGCCGCGTTGGCCCGAGGTGCATCATTATTTCTCGACTTTATTTTTATAATTAATGGCATGTCATTCAGTTTTATAACACAACTAATTGGTACTGTATGCAGAGAAAATATAAACTAGTCTACCGCTACTCCACCTCTAGTACTAGTAGTATCAAAAACTATATATAGGCGGGAGCTCAGCGCTTGCTTGCTAAGGGCTGCCCACTTGCTTCTCACACTATCACCCTCTCTCCAGATCTTAAAAAGGCGGTGGCGTCTCCTCTCTCTCCTTGCTCACCAGTGGTCATAGATCCACGAGGATCCCGTCCGCTGGGGAAGAAAAGGACATGCAACGTTGAAGTACTCATCATCAGCGAGCGAGGTGATACACTGACGACAAGGCCGTCCTCTCAGACCTAGTGCCCGCGCGGGATGGCCTCCATCCCCAAGCTCACTGCCATAGTGTGTGCGGAGGACAACGACCACGAGCAAAGCCACTTCTAGTCGACCCTTGGGTATGCTACCTCTTTTTGAACCATACCCTTGTTCGATTGCCCCCATCTTCCACATCGCTGCACGTGGATCTTTTTCCACTCCACCATCTCCCCAATTTGCTATCATCTGCTCTGCTGGTCACATAGAGAAAAAACTTAATTTGCACTATTAAAGGAAACCCTACTTCATGCAGACTAATCCATGTCTAGGTTGAATAAGGAAAGGAAGGGAGAAAGTACTGTCGAAGAGACTAGGTATCGAACCCGCATCTAGGTTGAAAAGGGGAAAATCAGTAGCTAAGGAACGAGTCTCGTGTCTCTTGATTAAAAAAGGGTAGAAAGGTATGACAACGCAATATAGAATGACCAGGTAGATCGGTTTGTTGTCCTCACCACTACAAAAAAAGACACATCCGTGACATTTTGGGCCGAACGAATTTTTTCTGTCATGCTTATGACACTTCTATGACGATAATTGTGACAAAACCCGGTATCATCATAGATGTGGTCGGATCCTACTTTTATGACAAAAAATCATGACAGAAAATAGGCTTTTTGTCGGCGTTAAGGAGCAGGGGTCCCAAGACTTGCACTGCGGCTGCTGGCGTGGCTCAAGGAGGCCAGCGCAGCCCATCTTCATCAATGCAAGCTCAAGACCCTCGCGAGGCCAAGCCTCATGAGGCGGGCGACAAGGAGCTTCCTCGAGCCACGGCCTCGTCGAGTGGCTCATGAGGCGGAGAGTTCAAGGCGGGGTACCTCGCGAGGTGCCCATGGCGTAACCATGGCGACCAAGGCGCCCGATCGAGGCGCCAACCCATGATGTCCTCCTTTCCTCTTTGATGCAAAGGGAGAAAGCGCAGGCGAGAGCATCAAGCAAATGCGTCCATTTCGGTGCAATGAGACCAAGACTAGCCCAACGGCTAGAAGGAAGTCATTGTGGAGCCCAAGCGGGCGTCACCACCAGAGCCTTTGATAGGCGAGGACCAACTTTAGTCAGGATAAGTGTACCCGATGTTCCCCTTCAAAATGGCCAATTGTTGGCACCCTTCCCGCTCAATATTTGGGAAGAGGCCCAGGGCCTTTTCCTATAAATAGGATTAGCCACCCCCAGGGTAGAGGCATCTGGATCCTCATCAACAAACCAGTAGATAGAGCGACTGAACCCCTCCTAGCAGTTCATCGCACTAGCCTAGAAACGATCCCTCGCGAGGCTGTTACGCTTTGTATTATTCATCATCAAGCCCAGAGGCAATCCACCACACCATACCTTTGGGTAGGGTATTACACCACAATGGTGGCTTTGAACGATATAAATCTTGTGTCTCTTGTCTTTGTTTAGTTTGGTAGTTTAGGTCCTAGCGATTGGCGAGGAGCGGTGGCGAAGGTTGAATCTCGTCGCGCGAGTTGAACCTCAAGGTGCGGAACCGAAATCCGACATTTGGCGCGCCCGGTAAAGTCGCGGGATCCGCTATACAATAACCGCGCCCGTCGCATCGTCATCACCATGTCCGGCGACGGGCGGGCAACCAGATCCTTAGGCGGCTGGCCCGCCCGCATGGCTTCCCTTCGCCCGGGCGACCCGTGCCCCAAGCAGCTCGCGGTCCATAGGGCGCTGCGGGCCATGGGCGGCAGACGAGACCTCGATGGCTAACACGCGGCAGGCGCGGTCGGCGGCGAGGCCTCCAACTACACGCGACAACGGCGTCGTACACCGCCGGGGCGAGGCGAACTCAAGGGCGCTCACGGTAGCAGAAACTCTTTGCGGTGTAGGCTGATGGAAGCGGCCGCGACGTCTTTGCTAGGCGAGTGGCGAGCTCACAGGCCGCCGCCTTGGGGGCTCACCCCTTCGCACCCGCTCCACCTCGGGCCCAAAGGCGGCCAGCAGGGCCCCGTGCAACCGCGGGCTCCAAAACTACTCCAACACCAGCGAAGCCGTCAGCACAGGGCCGGCGGCGGCATCGACTCCGCTCCCCATCAGTGAAGAAGGACTCGTCACGACCCACGGCCCCCGTGGGCCGCCGCGCTACCATCACCAGGCCGGCACGTCAAGCGAGCTGCATGGCGCGGAGCCCTCGGCGCAGCCGGGGTGACAACCACGGAAAATCGTGCCCCACATGATGGATCAAGGGCACCAGCGAGGTGAACAAGGCTCACTCCTCGGCCCAAGCTGGGGGACGAGGCGCCGAGTGAGCTCTTCTAGGAACCGGGGCCGCCCGCCCGGCCAGCTGGGGCAGCGACTATCCGGTACCACTAATCCCTCGAGGCGCGGGCATACACTAATCATGGGTCGCGAGGAGGTGCAGTCGCCACGGCGGCAGCTACCCCCAGCGGTCTCTTACCCCTCGGGGAGGCGTCGGGGCTGCGGGAGAAGGCCGAATCGACATCGCCACCGCGGCGTTGAACAAAGCGTTCGAGGAGTAGGCCCTCGGGGGAGAGTGCCTCGGGGCCTGCCACAGTAGAGGACCGTGGTCGTCGGAGAACGGCCGGCGACCGCTCTACCCCATCGGCGGCGTCTGGTTTCGGTCGTCGTTGATGGCACTAGAATGTGGCGCAAGGAGGGCCCTAAATGCAGCGATATGAAGCAAGGCGATACACGTGAAGAAGGCCGGTGCTGTGAAGCTCACATACTGTGACACTCTCACGTAATAATGAGTGAAATTGTACCGCCCGAGTCTCGAGGTGCGGCCTCGAGCCTGGGGCTCCCTCCACGCCGATGGCAGCACTTAGGTCCTTGTTGGTGAGAAGGCGTCCAAGACTAGACTAGGTGCGGATCGGCCTTTTGTTTGCTTCGTTGCTTTTCCTTGGTTGTTGCTTTCCCATTGGATTTAAGTTGAACTCGAATTTGAAATTTGCGTGTGTTGGGGATGGGGTGCTTACTCTCGTTCGAGCAATCTCTCGCGTTTCGGTTACGACCTCACCTCAGCTACCTCCCCTCGTGAGCCCCTCGCGAGCCGGGTCTAGCCTAGCTTGCGTGCAGCCTAGACTGCCGCTGACGTACCCTCTCAGGAGGTTTTTTCACTTCAGATCCTACGGATTCGATCAGGAGGCGTTCGAGGCACCGCGGCCTCCCACAAATTATCTCAGGACCCACACAGGACGAAGGTAAACTAACTAGCCGGCTCGTCACATGGCCAACCGCTCGGCACGGGCCTATGAGCAATGGAGCATCGACTAAGGCGCTGAAACATTGGTTTTACATGAGGGGCACCCCCTCCCAAAATGCTCTCACAACCATCGGGACAAAAGCCTGAGTTCTATTCATGCAGGATAAGGAAGCGAGAGCGACCTGCTTGTCGATCGGATAAATCCCCAATGCATCCTTAGGGCGCCACCCGGTTGTCGTGGCGTCGGCGGCCTCGCATCGCCCTCCTCGTTGCCGCCCGGTGTGTCGGGGCCGTTCACCACGCCGCCCTCGCCAGCGGCCACGATCACGCCGTCGTTATGCGAAGCGAAGGACTGGCGAGGCGTCCACGTTGTCTTCCACCCATCGCCGGTCGTCTTGGGCGGCACAGGGGCTGAAGCGATAGCAGCGTCAAAGTCAGTGAGGATCCATGTTAGGAGATGGCTGAAGGCGGGAGAAGGGCGCCCGAGCAATGCTCGACTCCTCTCCTCCACCAACTTGTTAGCACGAACCGGCCGTGCCTCGGCTGCGTCACGATGTCGGTGAAGAAGCGAAGGTTCTTTGGCGTGAATTGATGGCAGCGGCTGCTGCCAGCGGCCGCCTCGCAGATGATACCCAAGGCCGTGTTGGCCCTCTCTCAAAGCGTGGAGAGCATGGGGGCATGCTCATGCTCCAAGAGCCGCCGCTGATGCATCTCGTCCGCGTTTTGGCGAGCGACAACCTCGGCCTCAACCACCTGTCGGCGAAGAAGAAGCACCTCAGCATGGGAAGTAGCTGACTCCCCCTGTGCTGCCTCAGGTGTGACCCGCAAGGCATCGGCCTGCCTCGTTGCTTCATCTAGTTTGGCCCTGAGGGCGTTGGTCCTACCTTCAGCCTCGGTCCGAACCAACTCCAGCCTCTCCTTGTGCTCGCGCTCAAGATTCAGGCGCGCCGTCGCCACCCGACGTCCGACCTCCTCCGCGACACGGGCTTCCCGAGCAGCTACGTCGTCCTCCGCCCGTGTCACCCAACGCTCCCTCGTCTCCAGGCGCTCGTGCTCGCGCACGCATTCGGCGGCTTCCAGCGTCAACACCTCCTCATGCTTCTGGAGCTCCGCTGGGTCGCCGGAGGCCACCTTCATCGATGCAAGGGCCGCCTCGCGCAGCTCACCTACTCCTCCGATGGCGGCACGGGCCAAGAGATCTGTGCCGCTCCTCCGTGCCCTCTCGCCGCCCGGTCAGCTTCTCGGGCTTCTTGACGGCTGAGCACGGGCCTCTGAAGCCGCCCGGTGGCGCCTGGCCTCCTCATCATCAAGATCGCGCCGACGGTGCGCAAGGGCGACAACCGCCTCCAGCTTGCGTCTCTCCGCAACCAGCCGAAGGCCCTCGGCCTCAAGGCGCGCGTCCTCATCAACAAGTTCATCACCAAGTAGGCTCACCGCGTCAGCCGCCCTCCGGAGGAACCCTTGGCGAAGAGCGCGATGCTCCCGGGCGCGCTCGAGTACGTCCTCCACACCATCATCCGCCCCAAGCAAGCGCCATGGAGCGCGGATCAGCACTCCCCTCTCGGGCAGGGGGCTGGGGGCTGGCGCCCTCGAGATGATCGGGCACGCCCTGCCGAAGGCCCGACCTAAAGCCAGCCCATCTCCAAATGAAGAGCGCCGGGAGTACCCCAGCCAATCACGGTCCACAGCCAGGTGAGAAGCCCACGGCAGGCTGGCTATGCCACGGGAAGGCCCGCGAAGGAAGATCGCGGAGAGCGCAGGGCCAAGCTGCGTTCCAGGATGACTCGTCTCGCCAACCGGCCTCACCATGAGGGCCCGACTGCTCGGGATGGTCGAAGACGACGGAAGAGGTGGAGGCGAAGGGGACGGCTCCTCATCCAACCCCGTGAGCTCGGAAGGAAGGGCCCTGTAGGGCAAGAATCAGAACAAGCAACGAAGGAGTCAGGAGCAGGAAGGGGAGAAGGCTTACTCGTCGATGGCATAGTACTTCCTCACAGCTTGGCGGCGGCAGGGGTAGTAAATCGCCCGGGCCTCCCTCCTCTTCCGTAGGGCCTCAAAGTCCAGTGAGTGGCCCAAGAGTTGGCGCAGGTCAGCTTGCGGCGAGGAGAAAGCTTGTCGAGGCAACTTCGCATTAGGGCGTCCGCGATCTTGCGCTTCTTGGCGCCTCACCAAGAAAATGCGGTGGGGCCTCGGGGCCTCGGCCTCGGGCACTCTGGTGGCCTCTCGCCACCTTCGACTGCGACAGCACGGGCCTCGGGAGCCGCTCCCTCATGAGCGCCGCCCAGTGCTGTTGCCTCGGCAAGGACACCCTTGGCCTCCGGAGGCTCATGCCTCCCTGCACCACCACTTGAGGAAGAGTCGCCCCGGGCGGCTGCGAGGGCAACCACCACCACTGGATTCTCGCGAGGCCCCTGGTGGCCAGCGAGGCGCGGCCCCCATTCGTCGAAGATGGGCATCTGGCTCACAAAGTCGCCTTTGTTCGAGCAGAGGTACATCAGGGCACCCCCTTGACGAATGTCGCCAGGGGAAGGATCCCCAGTCAAGACCAAGAGCACCTTCTTCAGAGCTTCAGGCGTCAGGTCCCCTTCCTAGAGCCGCATACGGTCCCTGCGACCGTTGTAGGCCCACATTTGATGAGAGTGGCGCTGGAGAGGGGCGACGCGGCATACAAGAACTCCTTCACCACCTTGGGCGCTGTCACGCCAAGCTTCCTCAGGAACTCGAAGCGGTGCAGGACAAAAGCGAGCGGGGCTCATGGCGTCATTGGCCCGGCTGAGTTGGGGACAACGAGCAAAGATAGCTCCATCGGCGAGGCTGGGCACCCCTCGTCCACATACAGCCACCGCTCGTGAAACCCGGTCTTGAGCGGAGGAAGATGAAGTCAATCCGAACCCGCTATCTCGGTAGCGCAGCAATGAAGCTCACGCACCCGAGCATTGGGTGGGATCGATAAAGCGCGAGAGAAGAAGTGGCGCAACAAGGCAGCGAAGGAAGGATGCCCGTCATTGCCTGTAAGCGAAGGCAAATACCGCTAGAAGGGTGATGGATTCGGGACGGATGCATCATATGGATCGATAATGGGAAACACGGCATTGAAGAAATCGAGAGAAGGGAACCAGGTCCGCCCATAGGGCATCGGCGAAATACCGGACCTCGGTGGGAATCTGTCAGCGGAGAAGCGAGGCGGGCGGGCCGTCGTCCTCCGCACTCATTGAAGATGGTGGCGGGGCGGCGGACCTTGCGAGCCTTCTTGATTGATTATGACCGGCCAATCAGCGGCGGGGGCTGCCGTCGGCGACAATGGCGGCGGCATGTGCTTCTTCCTTTTCCCTTCCTCGGCGGGGCCATGGCGATGGGAAGGGGATGGGGAAGGTTCGAGATGTATTGGATCACGAGGCTGGAGTTCGAGAGAAGAAAGGGCGAGGCGCTCAAGCGGCGAAAGAGGCAGTGTGCGGCGGCAAGTGCATAGCAAGGCACAAAATAAGGGGCGTGGGGAACGGTGCCGCCCACGTCCAATCAAGCGCCTTTGGCGCCCAAGACCCACAGGCTGTTAGGGCCCATGACGCTTCACTGCCCTTCGCCTCTCTGCTCGATCAAGTTCGGGCGTGCCGTGGGCCGGGGGCTACTTCGGCGTTACAGGAGCAGGGGTCCCAGACTTGCCTACTGCGGCCTCTGGCGTGGCTCAAAGGAGGCCAGCGCAGCCATCTTCATCAGCATAAGCTCAAGACCCTCGCGAGGGCCAAGCCTCATGAGGCGGGCGACAAGGAGCTTCCTTAGGCACGGCCTCGTCGGTGGCTCATGAGGCGGAGAGTTCAAGGCGGGTACCTCGCGAGGTGCCCATGGCGTAAGCCATGAGCGACCAAGGCGCCCGATCAGGCGCCAGCCCTCATGATGTCCTCCTTTCCTCTTTGGTGCAAAGGGAGCAGCGCGAGCGAGAGTATCAAGCAAAGGCGTCCATTTGGTTCTGTGAGACCAAGACCAGCCCAGCAATGGAAGGAAGTCATTATGGAGCCCAAGCGGGCGTCACCACGAGAGCCTTTGACAGGCGAGGACCAACTTTAGTCAGGATAAGTGTACCCGATGTTCCCCTTCAAAATGGCCAATTGTTGGCGCCCTTCCCTCTCAATATTTGGGAAGAGGCACAGGGCCTTTGCCTATAAATAGGACTAGCCACCCCCAGGGTAGAGGCATCTGGATCCTCATCAAGAAACCAGTAGATAGAGCGACTGAACCCCTCCTAGCAGTTTATCGCACCAGTCTAGAACAGTCCCTCGCGAGGCTGTTCTACTTTGTATTGTTCATCATCAAGCCCAAGAGGCAATCCACCACACCACACACTGGAGTAGGGTATTACACCACAATGGTGGCCTGAACCGATATAAATCTTGTGTCTCTTGTCTTTGTTTAGTTTGGTAATTTAGGTCCTAGCAATTGGCGAGGCGGTGGCGAAGGTTGAATCTCCGCGCGCACCCCAGAGTTCGAACCTCAAGGGTCTGCCGGAACCGAAATCCGACACTTTTCATCCTGGGCGGGCCGGAGACGCAGCTGCATGACATTCTTTGGGCCGTCCATGACGGAAAAAACCGTGGTAGAAGCGAGGGCGAGGAAAATTTCATGGAGTTCTCGGTTATGGTGGGTGGTCGGGGGCCGAGCGATGCGCGTTTCACTCGTACACGTACGCGCGTGGGTGCGAGGTGTTGGGCTCTAACTGAACCCAAGTGAGGCGTTCGCCTAACTGAACCCGAGTGATTGCACTACAGGCTACGCATTACTGAACCCGAGCGATCGATCGATGGCTGTTAACTAAACCCGATCGAGCGATTCCTTCGCTACTGCTGCTAAGAAGCCGATCAATGCTGCCTCTGGATGAATAGTGAGCATTGTTGGGGGGGTTTGGACGAACAATTCCCGGTGGGGGGTTGGATGAACAGGACCCCGTGGTGTTGCCGCTGGATGAACATGACCCCGATCGATCGAGCCGGTTGGGCGTGGATGAACAGGACCCCGTGGAGGGCTAGATGAACAGGACCCCGTGGAGGGAAGGTTGAACAGTAGCCAGTGGCGGGCTGGTTGAACAGTAGCTGATGGAGGGCTAGATGAACAGTAGCCATTGGAGGGGTGGTTGAACAGGACCCCATGGAGAGGGCTGGTTGAACAGTAGCCGGTGGAGGAGCGGTGGAGGCTGGATGAATAGGAGCCCATGCATGAATAGTCGCAGGTGGAGGCTGGAGGAGGTCGACGGTGGATGAATAGTAGCCTGTGGAGGCTGGAGGAGGTCGATGGTGGAGTTGAACAGTATCCCGTGGAGTCCCGTTTTGCGGTAAGCCACACCCCTCCCAATGAACAGGACCCCCGTTTCGACCGTAGTGCTCCAACAGAAGTCTGCTTCCTCCATTTTGCAGTATGCCACACCCCTCCCGATCAACAGGACCCCGTTTCGACCGTAGGAGGTCCAACAGAAGTCCGTTTCCTCTGTTTTGCGGTATGCCAGACCCCACCCGATGAACATGATCCCGTTTCGACCGTGGCCGGTCGAACACAAGGCCGTTTCCTCCGTTCTGCGGTATGCCAGGCCTAGTTTCCATCGGCTGTTGCATCCGAGCTAGTTGGCTCCCGATGAACAACACGCCTTCCGTTGCCTCCCCATGAACATGACGAGGATGTAGCCCTGTACAAGAGCCATCCATGTACATGAGCCCTTGTCGTACGTATGCGCAAGTAGGTGTTTGAGACCCCGCCCGTATGTATGTACGTGACTGTATTTTCTTTCTTGCACCCTGACCGCTGTACGTACGTGTACATGCTACGTGCGCGCCTCTACTACGACACGTGCGCGCCTCTACTACGACACGTGCGCGCCTCTACATGGACCAACATGTACGTACACATTCGGAACCAAAATGACAACGCTACATACTCTTCGACCAGGTGGGTCCCGACTGTCAGGCACTTCCTTGCATGTTAAGATGTAGCTGGTGGGTCCCAGCAGTTAGGGGGCGAATCATTTTTTTGCCTGTAATATGGACGCATTTCCTTGCTTGCGAAGATGTAGCTAGTAGGTCCCAGCAGTCAGGGGAAACGTTTTTTTGCAAAATACGATGGCCCGTCCGGTGGGTCCCTACTGTCAGGTGGAGGAATCATTATTTTCCGTGTAATAAGGAGGCACTACCTTGCTACAACCGTGGACCCAGCTGTCAGCCTCTCCACGTACAATACTCTTCTGATGGAAGTCGGTCGTTGAACACATTGACCACGCCGCGCCGAGAGCACCAAGGCAGTCGATGACGACGAGGCCTAGGAAGGGGACGACACGGGCAGGGAAGATGACGATAGATGCCCAGCGGAGAGAATCTGAGGTTCAGGTTCGTTCATTTGCTGTGAGGCTGCCGTCGCTGCAGAATAACAGGGGGTGTGGGTGAGTGGAGGGATGGCTTGGCCAGCGGTGGGAGTAGTAGGGGGTGGTGTGGCCTCCACGGTAGCACAACCAGCCACAGGAGGCAGGAGCAGGCGGCACGATCGGGGCTGCTTTAGGCGGCTGGAACAAGAAGACCAGAGGTTGAAGAAGCACTACGACCGTTGGATGGACATGATACGGTCACTGGAGCTAGAATCATTCATATTGACAAAGTTGACAAAGCCCTCCATCCCTGTCAACTTAGTAGGCCCACAAGTCAGCCTCCCACTATGCTAGGTCCTAGCTAGCAGGGGGAGTATTCATTTTTTTGTGCGTAATAAGGAGGCACTTCCTTGCGTGTGAAGATATAGCTGGTGGGTCCAGTTGTCGTGGCGGGAGCGTTTTTTTTTTGCGAAATCTGAGGGCCCTTCGGTGGGTCCCAGATGTCAGGCGGAGGAATCATTATTTTGCGTAATAAGGAGGCATTTCCTTGCGTGTGGCCATGGACCCGGTATCGACCTCTCCATGTCGATCCGCCGGATGCATGATGATGCGTTGACCATGTTGACCACGCCGCGTCGAGAGCACCAGGGCGGTGGATGACGATGAGGCCTAGGAAGGGAACGACACGAAGCTAGGGAGGACTCGGCAGTTGTTTCCCACGGGGGAGTACAACTGTACGAGGGTTTACTGGTTCGTCTGCCGTCGCCGGAGAATAACAGCAGGTGTGGGTGAGTAGAGGGATGGCTAGGCCAGCGATGGGAGTACGGTGGGGCTTGAAATAAGGAGGCACTTGCTTGCATACTGCCATGACCTTGGTGGGTCCCTGCTATCATCCTCTCCACGTACAATCATCTCCTGATTGTGTACGCATCAACCTGGTAGGCCCACAAGTCAGCCTCTAAACCTGTGGCGGACAAATACAACCCATTTAAAAAAATAATAGCCCATTCCATATGTTCAAACGGAAAGTTCAACATTCAGAGTAATGTAACAGGTCTGATCCAGATATAGAGTACTGAACTTCCACGTTGACAACCATCATAGCCAAGTTAACTATCTACTCCCACTAATACTCTAGTAGTGTACAAGTACTAACTTACTCTTAGCTAACTAGATGATGCCGGCCGCCATCTGTGGTACACGCTAAACGCAGGCGCCGGCGTCCTCCGCCTCGCCTTGGACTTGCCAGAAGTGCGATAGGGCGCGTTGCTTACGCGCATTGGCCCTTTCCATGCCGGCGTGTTCCATCGAAGCTTCAGCTTCTAAGAGGGAAACCCACTTGACGAGCGGATAGCAAAATTCGGCATCGCGAACTCCTGCGTGCCCGACAGCCTCTAGGACTATTTGCCGGGCGCCGGCCTCCACGTAGTCGGCCCAGTTGTGGGCGCTCTGCTCGCGACTCAGAGCGTCGGTGCGCTGCTGCTCCATCTCCCGCTGGCGGCGCAAATTGGCGATACGCTGCTCCTCCGCCAGGCGGTCTCGCTCCAACAACTCCTCATACTCCGCATTGCCATCTAAAGACCGATAGAATGCCTCCTCCCTCTGTCTGCCTTCCGGTGAAAAATCAAACACTAGTTCCGGTGGTGACTGCCTCCGATGTCGCCTATCACGGACGGGCGGGGGCATGAGACGTGGCGAGAGCGAGGATAAGTGGCGAGCGACGTCGGGCGGGTGGGGGATTATGAGGATAGGGTGAGTTGGGTGATGGTGCCACCGGAGAAGGTCGAGAAACAGTAATTATACGTGGAAGGTAGGCGAACCAGCGTCTTGCAGGAAACACGACGGTCATCGCGGTCATCGGAATTCAATGCATAAGCAGGCATGGCTTAGCACACCAGCTTGCCGTGGAAAACTAGAAAAACAGAAATTATGCCTGTGCCGTCCCATCCCGTTAGTGGTGCATCCCGTCCGTGCTGGGTCGCACGCATGCATGACGGTCAAACGAGTGCACTCGAATCATCCAGATGAGGTACTCCCTCGTCAAAAATGATTCCACCACTCATCATCTACCTTGGTTGGTGAGAGTTTTGAATTAAGCCATGCAAACCGGAAAGGAGGTTGTACGTGCATGATCTGCTATTAATTCATGTAGGATCGAGTAGGTCGTTTTTTGAATTGAGCCCTGCAAACCGGAAAGGAGGTAGTACATGCGTGATCCGCTACTTATCCATTTATGATCGAGTAGGTCGGATAGTGTACGTGTAGGATCGAGTAGGTCGAATGGTGTACGTGTACGATCGCATTAGCTGATGAACATTTGCTGGGAGATAAGGCATTTGCGAACGTTTTTGCTATCAGTTTCTTTAGATTCGCATGGCATGTTCTTCATAGCAGCTTGTCAGTTTCTTCAGAGATGGGATTTTTATTCAAAAAACTTCCACCTAGGATCTTGCTCGCAACTAAAGCTGCCAGGAGCGCATTAGTAGGCTAGCTAGTGATCGGTCAGTAACTTGTAAACACTGAGTGAACAGAAATAAGGAACTATTAGTAACTTATAAACAATGAGAACACAGAAATAAGGATCATGCTGTGCACAACAGTAAGAGCCGATCCATTCGAAATGTTCACACGAGACTCATAGGCCTGGCATTGTTGTATGTTCACACTAGTAACCCAAATTCAAAACCAACGAGTATGATTCCCATACATAAGATCAACATGTTAATGCATCTCAATGATTCATAGATCATATACAAATATGTAGCTCCAAAAGCAAAGATCTAGAAATAATATTTGTTCTTCCTACTAACATGGATGCATCTCTTGGCCAACATTCAGTACAGAGTGAAAGACAAATTTGTTTGTGAAGTCTACAATTCCTCTTGCAAACGTAAGTGGTTTCACCAACAGCTGGAACCATGAGAATGAACCACACATGATGGAGGAACATCCACTGCAATATGATTTGGTCTTCTCTTGATCACACGGCAGGACTAATTTCGGAATACAAACTTTAACTTTGGCAAAATGATGCCCATTGTATAATCAGACCAAAGCAATGAAGCACCTAGTGTTAGCCAATAAATTGTACAATACTACTTTTCTGCAGTCCATGAAGTGACTATCCATTCCTTTCTGTGTCTATTTTCAAATGGCATTGCATGAAGTGACTATACTATTCTCTTGTGCAGTGCAACCAAAATTGCGGTCACTTTGTTTGTTTGCCAAATAGCAACGGGCAGACATCTCTGTCTGCACAAATATCAAGAAGCTAGTAAACATATACCCCACCTTGTATTTTTGGTTTAAACACGTCCCTTCCACTTAGCATCTGTCATGTTTTGCGCTGGACAATTTGGAACAATCATGTTTTGCCCTGGACAATTTCATACTAAATTGATTTGCTGGCTCATAGCAGAAATATAGCGCCTATTCTTCATCAGACCAAGGATATCCATGTTCGCAGTGATGGAAGAGGTAAAATCGATACAACTAAAATTGAGCATCCAATCATTAAATCCTGTCCCACACCTCCAATGTAGGTCCACCCTGCCAATAAATTCGCGTGCAAACCACTAGTATTACTATCTAATGACAATACAAAAAGAGTAGCAAGATAGTAGAAAACCATGTACCTTCTTAATGAACAACTCATAGTGCCACCAATTGGATATAAAGGTTTGGAAGAAAACATGCTCCTAATGTTGAACCATTTGGACTTTTTGTGCAGTTCCACTAAAATCGAGCATCCCTGTTTGCATAGATATTGGAAATGTGATTACTATAAAACTGGCACTAGTTGAAGCATAGACTCACAAATATAAGCATTCCAATTTCTTAATGGGAAAAAGTAGCAAGACTGTTTCTAACCACCTGTTTGAAGGAATAAATAAGGCAACAATGGCTGATGTCAGGAAGGCATACATAGTTTTTTCTGAAAAATTGAGCCATTCCTGACCTTTCCTCTTCTTTTAAGCATATTTTGTGCAGTTCAACTAAAATAAAATGCCATCACCGCCTTGACAATTCAGTGATACTGTACAAAAGGAATGACTTAACATTACACCATGATGTCAGGTATGTAGTCGACATGCATTAGAGACAAACATACAGACCTCCTTTGTTAACATCATGAACATTAATTTTAACAAAGGTGTGACTAGTTTCACCGGGATAATTTGAGTGAACTCTACACCCTCTGTTCTTTAATATAAGACGTTTTCACAGTTCAATTTGAAGTACCCAAACGTCTAGTATTTAGAAAAACAGGTAGTAGTTTTCTTGAGCACATATCTGGGAAAGCTTGCCACACTTTATATATGTCCATACGCTAATGCAACACCATTCGAATAGTACAAATATACACTAATCCAGTGGCTAGTGCAAAAGTAGAGTAGTTATTTTATTACAGGGTACATTACAATGGTTTTACTGAACAGATTTCCATAAGCTCTAGCACTGGAAGATTTCTATAAGAATTAACAATACAAAATGTAAAGGTAACAAGTCTTAGCATTGGTATACTAGCTGTACAAGAGCATTAAACTAAATACAAAAGTCTAAAGGTAACTAGCATTATTAACTAATGAAAGTATAAAAAATTTGCAAACCATGTACCGTCAAGGTAAATATCATATCGACCTCGAGGGGACCTAAAAATTGCTATCCCAATCTTGATAATCGGTTAAACATAAAAAGTTGATCGAACGAATCAAGAGAACAACCGGAGGAGGAGGTGCCCACTCTTGACCTTTCCTCTTGACACTGTACAAAAAAATTTGACTTATCTCATGAAAGTGAGGTATGTAATCTATAAGCATTAACAGTGCAAAAATCTGAAGGTAGTAACAAGGTTCATCGTTGGTATACTGGCTGTGCAACAACATTAGAATGCCTTAGCTGAAAAATCTTTAATACATCCACAATCAACAACTAACCCTGAAATAATCCAGTGACATTAAATGACATTGCTTAAATTTATCGGTGGCATTAGACTGAGTGCGGCATTAGTTAAATGTGGCATCACTTTAGCAGTAGCATTGCTTGAGTTGACCGCTGGCATTATACTAACAGCAAAAAAGTGGCAATAAGAGCACGGGAGGCCCATTTAGACAGTGGGCGCACCAGTATGATGTACCTCCACGGAAGCATAGAGTGGCGAGGGAGGTATGGTTGCCCAGAGCAACAAATATCCAAGCAGCATATGTGGATTACGTCCCATTTTTGTTCTCTTTAGCCACCTTTTTCCTATGTGAGGAAAACAAACCGGTCGACTTGGTCATTCTCTATTGCGTTGTCATGCCTTTCTACCCTTCTTCAACCAAGAGACACGAGACTAGTTCCTTAGCTACTGATTTTCCCCTTTTCAACCTAGATGTGGGTTCGATGCCTACTCTCTTGGACAGTACAATCTCCCTTCCTTTCCTTATTCAACCTAGACATGGATTAGTCTGCTTGAAGTAGGGTTTCCTTTAATAGTGCAAATTAAGGTTTTCGTCTGCGTGACCAGCAGAGTAGAGGATAGCAAATTGGGAAGATGGTGGAGTGGAAAAAGATCCACATGTAGCGACGTGGCAGATGGGGCAATAGAACAAGGTTATGGTCCGAAAAGAGGTAGCATACCTGAGGGTCGGCAGGAAGTGGCTTCGCTCGTGGTCGTCTTCCTCCGCACACACTACGACAACGAGCTTGGGGACGGAGGCCATCCCGCGCGGGCGCTAGATCTGAGAGGACGGCCTTGTCGTCAGTGTGTGACCTCACTCGCTGATGACGAGTGCGTCAACGCTACACATCCTTTTCTTCCCCGGCGGATCTGTGACCACCGGTGAGGAGGGAGAGAGAGGCCGTCTTTTTTAGATCTGGAGAAAGGGTGATAGTGTGAGAAGCAAGTGGGCAGCCCTTAGCAAGAAAGCGCTGAAGCTCCAGCCTATATATCTTTTTATACTACTAGTACTAGAGGTGGAGTAGTGGTAGAGTAGTTTATATTTTCTCTGCATACAGTACCAGTTAGTCGTGCTTCAAAACTGAACGGGACGCCAATAAAAAATAAAGTCGAGAAATAATGCGACACTTCGGGCAACGTGGCTAGATTGCATTTTGCACGAGAAATGACACACCATGTTTCATTGACATGTGGTCCCATTCCAACATGTCAGTGAGACAACGGTGAGTCCTTTTGTACAATTTCCAAATAGATGTCTATGTAGGCCGGGGCGCTTCTTCGTGTACCATGGAAACCGTCCACCGCCTCTTCGCCTTTCCCTCTCGATTTGGAACTGCTGTCGCACGCTCTTCCTCCCTGCTCCATTTGCCTTCACCCTTCCTTCTGCCATTGTTCGATCGTCTTCTCCATGGAGGTAACAAGCCAGAAATGACCCCGTTATTCTTGACCCGACCTGAAAGATGACGTGGTGGAGGAACTCATTTATCGGTGCGACGTCATCACCTCAGCTAGTATGGCAGGTTCGTTCAAGACCATTCTCGACTCAACTAATAACATCATTACAAGGAACCCAAGGGTCTAGGAGCGGTTTGCTCTCCCTTATTTTCTTTGCTATAAGCCTGTTCGCATGGGCGCGAACGACGGAAGCCTCGCCCTGTGCAAGTTGATGCTGCTTGATAATGATACGTGTGATGTCAAGATGCCATTGCTTAAGGGTAAGGCCTGGGCTAGCACAAATGGAGATTGGGTTGTTTATATTGGGTACAATTGCGAGTGGGAATTTTTGAATGTGTACACTCGTCAGCGGATTACACTTCCAAAAATTTCAGAGTGCCCTGAGGTTGAGCACACAGATGATCTATGTACATTAAAATACGATCATTGTGGCTTTCCTCTATGGAAGATAGCAACTTGTCAAGTTCCCAACCGCTCTTGGTATTACAAGAACTACGAAGTTGTTGCTATCTTCGACAAGCTTGTTGCCATCGTTACTGCTTCCACGACTCGTCCATGGATATTGCTCAAAAATCAATTTCTATACACAGATGAGTACTGTGATGTAATTGAATACGAGCGTCTTGTGTTTACTTCCACCACTCGTGTCACTATTTTTGCATGGCATCCTCGTTGTTTTGGTACGTGTGTTCCACCTAATTATAATTGTTTCTTCCACATGCATGCAGTTAGCAAGTTTCCCTTTAGTAATTAACCTTATTGTGTTTCCAAGGTCCTGTGAACATTCCACCACCTATACTTGAAATTTTTTATAACCAAGGGGAAGATGATGATGGTGATGATCACGAGCATGAGGACGAGCAGAACTTATATACTCAGTGGCGCTTGGCAACTAATTCCGATGGATCACGTCTTCGTGTCTGTATACAGTGCATTGAGATTGGTACTACTGAGGGAGCACGTGTTGTCTCCCATGGTCGCCCTCTTCGGACCTATTCCAACACCCTTTGTAGGGTATTCAGGATGGATACTAGTTTTCTAGCACCAACACCTTCTCCCTGGTTCAGTATTGATAGTCTTGGAGAAAACTCGCTCTTCCTTGGACCAAACTATCCAATGATGGTGAAAGGCGATCCAGCTGCTGTTGAGACAACGTTACTACCATTTATGAGAAGCAACTTTATCTATACCTCAGACATTGCAGTGGTTCCCTTCCCTGGTCCTGATATATGCCACTTCAGCCTCGATGATCAGTCCTGCATTGCTCTCGATATTGACATTAGCTGGCCCTTCCTAGAGCACCTATGGTTCAAAGCAAGCGTTTCCAACGCCGAGATTGGTTGAGATGAAGTTCATTTCATTGCTTGTTATTTGATGTGTGTTGAAAACTTTAGTATTTGTACAATGTTTTGTTGGAAATAATAATCCAACATGTATCCTCGTTGTCATTGTGTGTTGATGACTTGTTGTATGTAATGAATGGTACATTGGCAAATGCATGTCATAAACTCAATTTATGAATGGTTTTCGAGTCACTTCTTGGTGTGTGAGTACCATAGTAGTATAGCCAACATCTGGTTAGTATATGAAGTTGCCACATCACATAGAGCCAACCTAATATTGGAGTATGCTAGCCCTCCACCGGCGCGCCGCTTCAAATGGCGGATGAAGTGAGAGGTCGCGTCACCTCGTGTCCAGATCTGAGATGCCACGTGTACCAGATGAATGACTCCAAGTTTGACCACAGTGATGCTAGGTGCGAGCCGAGGAACACTGTTGGAGAGACCCCCTCATAATTTTCCTATATTGGTCGTTTGATTCATAGGATAGAATGCTATAGGATTTCCCCCCTATGTAATCATGCTTTAATGGGCAATCTAGCATCTACTCCAACTTTTGTTTCACTTCCTTTGTTCCTATGAAGAGAGTACTTGCTCTAAATGATGTGCCGCTGCAAGAGCCGCCTATATTAATTAACCAAGCTCTAAAAAGGTGGACCAGATTTGGCTATAGTATACTAGTACTGTACTAGGTTAGTAGGTGACCTTGCTTGGCTCTTCTCCTCTTCCAGAAGTTGAACAATAATGATGGTACTACAGTAGCACTTCTGGCAATCTGACACCAAATGAACCGTTGAACGTCCACCGCTTGTAAGCAAAAGTTTCTACTCGTGCCGTGAGCCACCGCGCACGCATTGGCGAGGGAGAAGGCATAGTAATCAAGCTTTTTGTCAAGTTGATGAGACACATCAAAGTTATTTAGTACTCTCTTCAAAAAGGGCTGACCATGTCCATGGCTACCGTCTCGTGCTCTGTCATTGAGTACGTGCACACACGTGCCATCGAGGAGAAAAAATATTGCGTAGTACTAGGTGACATCGAAGTGCACGACGCACTTACGCACCGCATATCTCCATTTTCTTGCATGACACGTCCACCTTGATGCTAGATCTCCCACATGTCGGCAAAAGGATGAACAAAGCTCATGTCTTAAATGAAAGAGTGGAAGAACATAGATTCCCGATGACCAAAAAGGAGAAAAAACCTCGCGGTGGAGCTTCTGCACTCATAATATTTTAAATTATTTAGTGATATAAAATCAACCAAACCTCTCCACGTTCCTATACCATTCTATAGTATGAGAATAACTTTGAACGTAAGCCATTGATTCACTCTATCCAATGGTCATAGTTGGAAAATCGAAACAAAACCAAGCATTGATCAACTCTTTTAGCACTCAGATTGTTGCCGCCTGCCCACCTAGCCACCTATATATCCGCTCACGTGTGATGACCACAGGAGCTATCCACTCAGATTGTATGTCAAAAAATAAAGGTTGATAAGTAATGCGGCACCTCGGGCCAACGCGGCCAGATCGCATTTTGCACGAGAAATTACACACCATGTTCCATTAACATGTGGTCCCGTTCCAACATGTCTGTGAGACGACGACAAGTCCTTTTGTACAATTTCCGAACGGACGTCTATGTAGGCCGGGGCGCCTCTTCGTGTACCGTGGCAACCATCCACCGACCCTTCGCCTTTCCCTCTCGATTTGGAACTGGTGTCGCACACACTTCCTCCCTCCTCCATTTGCCTTCACCCTTCCTTCTGCCATTGTTCGATCGTCTTCTCCATGGAGGGACCAGGCCGGAAATGACCCCGTTATTCTTGCCCCAATCTGAAAGATGACGTGGTGGAGGAACTCATTGATCCGTGCAAAGTCATCACCTCGGCTAGCATGGCAGGTTCTTTCAAGACCATTCTCGACTCAACGAATAACATCACTACAAGGAACCCAAGGGTCCAGGAGCGGTTTGATCTCCCCTATCTTCTTTGCCATGACCCTGCTGACCGACGCGCGGATGGCAGAGGCCTCGGCTTGTGCAAGTTGATGCCGCTTGATAATGATACATGTGACGTTAAGATGCCATTGCTTGAGGGTAAGGCTTGGGCAGGCGCAAATGGAGATTGGGTTGTTTATATTGGGTCGAACAGCGAGTGCGAACTTGTGAATGTGTACACTCGTCACTGGGTTCCACTTCCAAAAATCTCAGACTGCCCAGAGGTTGAGCACACCGGTATTCTACGCACATTCAAATACGATCATGGAAGATAGCAATTTGTCGAGTTCCCAACCGCTCTTGGGATTACATGAAATATCAAGTTGTTGCTATCTTCGACAAGCTTGTTGCCGTCCTTACTTCCATGCCTCAATGGAAATTGCTCAAAAATCAATTCCTGTACACAGATGAGTACTGTGATGCAATTCAATACAAGGGTCTTGTGTTTGCTGCCACCACTCATGGCAGTATTTTTGCATGGGATCCTTATGCTTTCGGTACGTTTGTCTTCCACCGTAATTATAATTGTTTCATCCACATGCATGTGGGTTAGCTAGTTTCCATTTACTAATTAACCTTCTTGTGTTTCCAAGGTCCTGTGAACATTCCACCACCTATACTTGAAAAGTTTTATAACCAAAGGGGAGATGACGATGGTGATGATCACGAGCATGAGGATGAGTATGACCCATATACTCAGTGGTGCCTGTCAACTTATTTCGATGGATCACCTCTTCTTGTCTGTGTATAGGGCACTGCTAATGATACTAAGGAAGCATGTGTTGTCTCGCATGGTCGCACTCTTCGCACCTATTCCAACATCCATTGCAGGGTATTCGGGATCGATACTAGTGTGCTAGCGCCAACACCTCCTCACTGGTTCAGTATTGATAGTCTTGAAGGAAACTCGGTCTTCCTTGGACAAACCTATCCAATGATGGTGAAAGGCGATCCAGCTGCTATTGACACAACGCTACTACCATTTATGAGAACCAACTGTATCTATACCTCAGACATTGCTCTGCTTCCCTACTATTGGGGATATAACTACTAAGTATAAACCGCCCAAGAGGGGCTGGGTTATGCTCATCTGTATTGAAGCCCATGAAAACAAGGAATATGGCGCTTTATTATTGAAGCTTAGAGGCCTAGGGCCCAAGGGCGGATTAGGGCCCATAGTCATAAACCGCCAGGAGATATGTAACTTGTGTTGTAAGTTAGGGAAAGGTACAAAACGAGCCGGACATGTGTATGAGCCGGCCCCTGTATTTTGTAAACCGCCAAGTCAACTTTGTGTATATAAAGGGCGACCAGCCGGTTCGAGGGGCGAAAACAATAACTCGAGAGATAGGTAAAGCGGATTCACTCCCTGCTCATCGAGACCCCATCAATTCCACCACAACTGGATCGTAGGCTTTTACCTTCACCGCAAGGGGCCGAACCAGTATAAACTCCCCATGTCCTTTGTCCGGTTTAACCCCTTTAAGCTAATCTCGTTGCGAAGGCTCCACGACTAAGTCCTCTCACTAGGACATCTGACGTGTTAATTCCACGACAGTTGGCGCCCACCATGGGGCTATCACACGATGGTTTCGAGTTCTTGAAGGGCAACTTTGAAGGATTCAAGGGATACGCGGTTGGCCGGATGACCAAGAGTCGTCGCGGCAAGCTCTAAATCGACGACGTAGGCTGGGGCCCCGAGGCCGGCTCAATCGAGTACGGGTACCGGGTCCCCTTTGGCGGAATTCACATTTTCATAGGCAAGATTGGTGAACCGGGCCCTGAGCCATACATCTGCACCGACCTCATCGAGACGGCCCAGCGTGCGAGCCCTGCCCGGGTTCAGCCTACCATGAAGCGTGCGTTCGTGGGATTCATCCATGGTGCGGAATCTGAACTGGTGTCCGATGGTGAGACGATCGTTTACTCAGATGGCGAATCATCCACCGGGGAGACCGAGTCACTGTACCAGCTACAAGATGGCGATTCGGGGCTGTTCGATGGCGGCGATGATACGGACCCTTTGAACCGCCCAACCGGGTTGCAATTTTCATGGCCGGTACACAGCCCACATTGCAATCTTCAACTGTAGCAGCAATGATTTTCGGATCGACAGCGGGGGCAGGAGGCCTCGCGCGCCGGCCGGCCCAAGTTCCGTCCGGTTTATTGGATGCCTAGACAACACTATTGACCACATCAGTTACCCCGGAGACTCAAGATCAGCATAATGCGGAGGTCACAAAACTGCGGGATCAGATAACCCAGGCCAAGGAGGACTTGGCGGCTGAGGAAACCAAGATGGCTGATGAGCGGGCCGCTATAGATTCCCAGTCACAGCGGATCCAAGCAGAGAATTACCGGCTCATGCTGGATCAGAATGCTTCAAACGAAGTGTTGAGAAGGAGGCACCGGTCTCGTCTACTGCTGGTTTATGAAGGAATGAATCTGTTCAACACGCCAGGAGGTGGACCCAGTGATCCGGCAACAGTGAACCAAACTGAGACACCGGGGACAGGCGCGCCGGGTCAGCCACAGGTGACGGACCCGCTATTGGGGTTCTACGGTAGGGTGCGTCGACTGCAAATTAAAATTTTCCTATGCGCAGAACATCCAGGAACATGCTACAGGAGATGGATCACAGTTCGTTACCACTAGACGCGCAGTGCCGTGCAGCGGAAGAAGAGTTGGGGAAGCGTGTCCGTGTGGATCATCTCCTCCTTATACGATATCCCTTGAACAGTCGGTCATCCGATCCCACGTACAAGTTCGCCGGAGCGGCGCAAGTGCACCGCCTCTAACAGTATCCGCGCGTGCAGGGGGAACACCATGCGACGGACTGCTAGGTCCGATCACACAGTTAGCGGCGAGTGGAGGTGGCTAATCAAAACACATGCAAACTCTAGCGACAGCGCCGAAGGGATCAATCGCATGAGTGTGCTGCACCTCCACTTTCTATAGGCGTCCGTCGCAGGCTCAACACTTGGGCCTCGCACAGACCCTAAAGCCCAAAGTCTACTCGGTCACGTTCCTTAGTCCAGTTCGGATCACATCCGACCAGTGTCCAACGAACCGACCTCGTAGGTTCCTCCCCTTAAGCGCGCGACCCCTTAGGTTCAAGTCGGCTTGGTCACACTCCGGATCACCTCCGACCTGCACGGTTGGTAGTGGCCTCTAGCAAGGCGTGCCGACCACCAAGCAGACTATGAAGCTGGTTAGGCGAACCTATACAACATGTCACACTTCTGTTCCCTTTGCCACACGATATATGTTGTCGGGCTCAAGGCGAGACTGTCATCCTTGTGCTAGCCCGACCTCTTTCTCGTTCCAGTGATACCGACCACAAATTGGATTATCTCATAATCCCTGTCACATGGCCATGCTTATCCTTGTCGGATCACACGAGGGGCCCAGAGTATATCTCTCCTGATCAGAGGGGCAAACCCCATCTTGCTCGACCATTTCTCGCAGCATGGGACTGGACAAACCTGAAACTTACCTTTGTAACTACCCAGTCATGGAGTAGCGTTTGGTCGTCCCAAAGCAAGTCTGTCACCATCCAGTACATGCGCCAGCTCAGGTCTTAGGACATAGAGCATTATGTTGTACTAGAGACTCACAGATGACATATCCTGCGTCTCATAGTTGGAGTGCATCACTCGGACCTTATCTCAACTCGGATCCGACTACGTCGAATCCGACTAAACCTTTCCAAGACCATATTACCCAGTTAGCATCCAATGCTCCATGGCTAGTGAGACCAAGCCATCGACCGTGTCATATGCTAGTCTAGTCGGCTGCGTGTCCACACAGCCCTTTCGACTAGGGACCTTTTAGGATAGTCATCATACAATGCATAGTCCCACAAACAAGTCACGTACTTGCTGATACACATTATCAATAATGTCCAAGGACTATCTTTATTCATAAACACATAGGAAATATCATCATCCATGATTGCCTCTAGGGCATATCTCCAACACCCGCCTCGACGACCAGATAACCCGCCGCAATATATGCCGACACCACCGGGTCACTTGTCTAGCCCTTTAGATAACATGATTGTAGCAGCGTCTCGATTGGCAACTATTTCGATGGAGGGCGAGTCACTGGCTGTGGTTGAAACGCGACGGACCAGGGATCTTCTTCAAACCGCTATGGTGCAGCAGTAGGCTTATTCATATAGCCGAGACATAATACATACAACACCTCGTCCGAGCAAGAGTTACAGCAGGCACATTGATAAACCGGCTGTGTCAAGCAGTGCGCGGAACCGCGACGCCCCTCGAGGGCCTAATTTGGCGCGCGGTGTTATGAATGCTCAGGATGTGGTGAACAATGGTAGGGCGCATCGGGAGGCAGAGTTTGCAGCGTAGTTGGCAGCACAGTACGCGAATCGTCAACCCGCTCCGGTTCAACCGACGGCGTCAGTCGAACGAGGACTAACTTTCAGCTCTTGGGGGTGCCGTATCTCACTCCAGCTCTACGTAATGTGCGGTTACCTAAGGATTTCAAGGGCCCACGTAAG
Source organism: Aegilops speltoides (assembly GCA_021437245.1). Classification (NCBI taxonomy): domain Eukaryota; kingdom Viridiplantae; phylum Streptophyta; class Magnoliopsida; order Poales; family Poaceae; genus Aegilops; species Aegilops speltoides. The sequence goes on from CM038146.1 coordinate 269,952,866, forward strand.
ATGCCTAATTACACTGCCGATTTACCCCCTGAGTCATGGGTTGAGAGTTATGAGATGGCAATGGAGATGTTAGATGTGGACGAAGCGGCGTGTGCAAATTACTTCACCAGGATGTTAGATGGAATGGCTCGCACTTGGTTAAAAAGTCTGCCTGTTAATTCAATCGGTTCATGGGACGTGTTGAAGGCCCGGTTTATAGCAAACTTCAAAGACACGTGCAAGAAACCCATGTCGATTGTGGATCTGGCCGCTTGTGTCCAAGGAGAAGGCGAATCAATGACTCATTGGGTGCGTCGGGTTTTGGAAATTCTGCATTCGTCGGACCGCATCAATGCTAATTCGGCAATCATAACATTGGAAGGCAATTGCCGGTTTAAGCTGTTGAAGTTGAAGTTGGGACGGCTCAAGCGTCACTGCAATGATATGGGAACACTTATGGCAGCTTTGGTTAAGTATGCCGATTTTGATAATTCCAAGGATCCCGAGTCCAACGATGAGGAGCTGGAGAAGGGAAAGAAGAATGTCGGTGCAAAAGGGAAGCAACATAACCAGGCGAGCCATGGGAGTAACGGTAAGCGCAAGGCGGATAATAATTCTGGCTTTTTGGCTAACACCAATGTATAGGGTAATAATCAACGCCCTAAGGGTAAACCGCCCCCACGGGGCGGAGGATCGGGCATGAATCTGGAGCGGCTGTTGAACCAGCCCTCCCCAAAGCACGGGACGCAAGACAAACCGGCTACGCACCTGTGGAAGGATTGCTTCATCATGCGAGAGTTTAGAAATTCCAGATCTCTTCCGGTATGATCATGGACCGACCGGCGGTTCAGGACCCGGGTTTCATGGACCGGGTTATGGTGGAGGTAATTCCGGTTCAGGTTTTCTGGGTAACCAAGGGGGACAGGGCAATCAAGGCAATCAGGGCAACCAAGGCGGTTATAATCAACAGGGGAATCAACAACAGCAGCAGACGGGTTATCAGAGCAACCCGAAGCAGTTAAATGGTGGACAATATCATGTCTTCACCACTAGTCTGTGCAAGCGTGATCAGAAGCTTCATAAGAGGGCAGTGAACTCCGTTGAACTGGCCGTGCCCCGTACTTTGTGCTGGTCCGAACAGCCTATTGTGTGGAGTCGAGAAGATATCCGCCCCGGGTTGATAATCCGGATAATCTGGCGTTAGTGGTCGCACTGCAAGTTGGAGGTTATAAGTTCACCAAAGTGCTCATGGATGGAGGGAGAAGTATCAACATCCTATATTATGAAACTTTCCAGCATATGGGGTCAACGGATAAAAATCTTAAACCGTCGAACACCGTTTTTCATGGTGTGGTGCCTGGTAAATCGGCCTATCCGGTCGGCAAGATAGCTCTCGAGGTGGTTTTTGGAGATGATCATGATTCAAGATCAGAAACATTGTCCTTTGAAGTGGTGAAAAATCAGAAGTGCGTACCATGCCCTGTTTGGACGGCCGGTCTATGCTAAGTTCATGGCAAGGCCGTGTTATGTTTATTTGCAGCTCAAGATGCCGGGTCATAAGGGGACCATCACGGTTCATGGCAGCTGCAAGATTGATTTGGAGTGCGAGGAAGGTGATGCGGCTTATCTTTGAGTCGGTTTGTGCAGCAGAGGAGTTAAAATTCTATAAAGACAATGTTGATCCGGCAGATATGACTTCTCTGAAGAAACCCACTACAGAGCATGATCCGGCTTTGAAGTTTAAATCGGCTGATGAGACTAAGTTGGTTGATTTTGTTCCTGGCGATTCATCCAAGCAATTTAGCATCAGCGTTAACTTGGATCCAAAATAGGAAAGCGCGCTCATCGAGTTCATCCATGAGAATCGGGACATCTTTGCATGGAAGCCTTCTGACATGCCAGGTGTACCGAGAGAACTCGCTGAGCACACTCTTAATATTGATCCCAAGTTTAAATCAGTCAAGCAGTTTCTCCACCACTTTAATGAAGAGAGACGCAAGGCCATTGGTGAGGAGGTAGCCTGGCTCTTGGCAGCAGGGTTTATTGTGGAGGTTTTTCACCCTGAATGGTTGGCTAACCCGGTGCTGGTACTGAAGAAGAATGGCACTTGGCGTATGTGCGTGGACTACACAGATTTGAACAAAGCTTGCCTAGCTAATCCCTTTGCCCTCCCTTGTATTGATCAAATCATTGATGCTACGGCGGGTTGTGAGCGTTTGAGTTTTCTGGATGCTTATTCGGGTTATCACCAGATCAAAATGGTAGTTAAGGACCAAGAGAAGATGACTTTTATAACTCCCTTTGGAGCCTTCTGCTATGTATCTATGCCTTTTGGGCTCAAGAGTGCCGAGGCGACTTATCAGCGGTGCGTGCAGAATTGCCTTCATAATCAGATTGGGCGCAATGTTCATGCTTATGTGGATGATATCATGGTGAAATCCAGGAAAGCAGAAACACTTATAGCTGACTTGCAGGAAACCTTTGATAATCCGAAGGTTTATAAAATGATGCTTAATCCGGCCAAATGTGTTTTTGGTGTGCCAGCTGGCAAGCTCTTGGGTTTTCTGGTTCTAACAGGGGCATTGAAGCTAATCCGGAGAAGATCAAGGCTATTACGTCCCTGGCTAAACCGGCGTGTATCAATGACGTTCAACGGCTGACGGCTTGTATTGCAGCTTAAGCCGGTTTATCAGCCGGTTGGGGGAGAAGGCGATCCCGCTTTATCAGATGATGAAGAAGACAGACAACTTTGTCTGGAGTAATGCTGCTGACGCGGTGTTTGAGGATTTGAAGAAGCAGTTAGCTGAACCACCCGTTCTTGCTGCGCCCCATTGATAAGGAGCCATTGTTGTTATACGTGGCTGCTAATGCCCAAGCTGTCAGCGTGGCTATTGTGGTGGAGCACAAAGAGGCTGGTAAGGAATATCCGATTCAATGGCCGGTTTATTATATCAGCGAGGTACTCATCGAGTCCAAACAGAGATATCCCCATTGGTAGAAGCTAGTGTATGGAGTGTTTATGGCAAGCCAGAAGCTTAAGCAATACTTTCAAGGCCATCCCATCACTATGGTTAGTTCCGCTCCATTGGGAGATATCATTCAAAACAAGGAGGCGAGTGGCCGGGTTGCTAAGTAGGCTATTGAGCTTGGGCCTCACGGGTTGAAATATATGCCCCGCACTGCTATCAAGTCCCAAGCACTCATAGATTTCATTAATGACTGGACAGAGTTGCAGGCACCGGAGGATAAACCGGATAACACATACTGGACTATTCACTTCGATGGATCCAGACAGTTGGAGGGCTCGGGGGCTGGAGTGGTTCTTACTTCCCCTCGAGGTGACAAATTGTGTTCTCCGCTTAATGTTTCCCTGTACTAACAATGCAGCTGAGTATGAGGCTTTGCTCCATGGTCTTCGGATGGCTAAGGAGATGAACTTAATCCGTGTACGTTGCTTTGGCGACTCAGATTTAGTGGCTCAGCAAGTATCTGGTACGTGGGACTCCAAGGATCCACTTATGGCGGTTTATCGGCGTGAGGTGGATATCATTGCTGGTCACTTCAAGGGTTACCAGGCCGAGCACATTGATCGGCGCAAGAATGAAGCGGCAGATGCTCTAAGCTGGCTCGGATCCCAGCGTAAACTGGTGCCACCTAATGTTTTTCTTGATGTTCTGCATAATCCGTCGGTCAAGATACCAACAGAGGAGGATTTGGCTATTCCTGACCCGGAAGCTCAATTGGTGGCGGTTCTTCATGCTATCCCTGATTGGACAGTGCCGTCCCTGGCATACATGAACCAGGGCGAGTTACCAGAGGACGAAGTTTTAGCCAGATAGATAATCCAGTGGTCTAAGTCCATGACTATTGTCAATGGCAAGTTACATCATTGCAGTGTCTCAGGGGCGTTTCAGCATTGTGTTTCCCTGAAGAAGGCTGTGAGATCTTGCATGAAATCCACGAAGGAGATTGTGGTCATCATGTCGGTTCAAAATCCTTGGTGGCTAAGGCTTTCCGGCACGGTTTTTACTAGTTAACAGCTCATGCTGATGCAAAGGATCTGGTCAGAAAGTGTGATGGCTGTCAGAAGTTTTCACACCGAGCTCATGTTCCGGCTTAGGAATTGAGGATGATTCCAATCACCTGGCCGTTTGCAACTTGGGGGCTGGATATGGTTGGGACTTTTAAGCGGTCCTCAGATAAGAAGACCCATCTGCTGGTGGCGGTTGATAAATTCACCAAATGGGTGGAGGCAGAGCCAGTGAGTAAGTGTGATGCAGCCACGGCGGTTCAATTCATGAAAAAGGTGTTCTTCCGCTTTGGTTTTCCACATAGTATTATAACAGATAATGGCACAAATCTCTCCAAGGGTGCTATGGAGGAGTTCTGTCAGCGTGAGCACATCCGGCTTGATGTGTCATCAGTGGCCCACCCCCAGTCTAATGGTCAAGTAGAGAGAGCTAATCCGGAAATCCTAAAGGGCATCAAGCCCCAGTGTCGGGGGTTGGGTGCGACATATGCCAAGGGATGGCTTATCATGGTGGGGGCGAGTAGAACGTCGCGGTGCACAGAAGCGGGATGGCGAACATGCACGCCAAAATCTTACCCAGCTTCAGGGCTCTCCGAGAAGATAACACCCCTACTGCTGCTCTGCGGGGTCTCCGCATGGTCACTAAGGCAAAGTGAATACAAGGTTGCTCCTAGAGCTGTTTCTGGAGGTAGGGGAAGGCAAGGCTAGCTTTCTCCTCCTCGTATGGTTTGTCTAATGCTAGATGGGTTCGAACCCTTTGCATGGGTGCCCTGGGGGGTTTATATAGGCCTACCCCCCAGGGGTACAATGGTAAAACTGACTAGGTGTGGGTCCCAGCCGTTTGTCTCTCAGGCGCCGTCTTCTCCGTGACTCACAGGGCCGCCGACCGGCCTTTGGTGCAGGGGCGTCAGCCGCATCCGCCCACGCTGGCGGTAGTCTTGCCGACTCTGATTCTTGTGCAGCGCTTCTAATGTGAGCTTGGTCATGGGGTCATGGCAACAGTGCCGCCGCCTGGCGGGCGATCACTGTCGCCATTCCCCCGTCGCATCCGGTCAATGGCGTGTGGGGCCCGTGGGAGGGGCCGACCGACTCCTGGGGGCTGACTCCCAACGGGTTTGACTCCTGGCGCTCTGGCCGTCTTCAACACTCTCGCTGACTGGTAGGCCCCGCTGCCTTGGGCCGTCTGAGACGGAGCCGTCGTGGTCTGAGGCTCCGCCCCAAGGGGCCGATCTTCTGCAGGCGGAGATCTCCGTGAGTACGGCGCACTGTGGCCATACCTGTCCTTAAATAACAGGGTGGTTGGAGTTGTAGGCCGACTTCCGTAGTCAGCCTCTGGGGAGTCTCCTCTGGAACTCGGCTTTATCTGGAGTCGCCTTGGGGACTCGGCTTATCTTGGAGTCGCCTCAGGGCCCCTCTTTCTCTCGAGAGGGTCGCCATCCCCTCTGTCATGGGGTCGGCCGAGACGTCCGCCAATACTCAGCGGATTGACCCCGCCGCCGACCTTCGGGAGGCGACAGAGCGCAACGCACGGGAGAAGCGCGACGAGGAAGAGGCTGACCGTCTGGAGAAGGCGGAGGCCGAGAAAGCGGCGGCCTCTGCCCAGAAGAAACTGGAGGAAGCCGAAGCCGCCGCCGCAGCAAGACAGCGGGCAGAGGAGACCGCACACCATCAATCGGCGTTGCTTGTCGTCCCGCTGAACTCCACGCCGCCGCCCCCGGAGTTCACGGGGCAGACTGGAGAAGTCGGTGGAGAGCACTCCGTCGTGGAGAAGGACGGTGGCGAGGCCTCCGCGTCGGGCACGGCCACGCCGCCACCGCCGCCTCCGCCGCATGGCAAGCAGCCGGTGGGCCCACCAGTGCCGCTGACTGAGGACGAGGCGGTGGCGAGGCTGCTCCTTCAAGTCACCTCACCAGTGCGCAGCCGCCTCGAGAAGGCGGTTTCGGCGCCATGCCCCTTGGAAGTCGGCGCCGCCAGCTCAGCCATTCCAGATGCTGAGGCAACAAGCGCTGTGCCTACTAGATGGGTGCGAGGAGGCGGCGACGGTCCACTGAACCACACGCTCCTAGACGTGCAGGCGAAGCTGCGAGCTGAGGGCGAAGCCATCCAGGGCTGCACCAAGGTGCATCTGGCGTCGCGAGCGTCTATCCGGGTATGTTTTCGTTTTTGACTTTGTCTCTTCTCGCTCTTCTGCGTGAGGCGCACCAGTACCCACTAGAGTGTAATCCTCGAGTTTGGGCGGCTTACGGCGGCGGCCGGAACTCAATCTGGCGAGTTCCTCAATTTTGTCTTTGTCTAATTGTTTATCACAGGAGTATCACAACCTCCGCGTCACCGCCTTCAACCGCAACATTGAGAAGCTGGGGAAGCGGACTGCCGACTTGTCGGAGAGCTGGAGTAAGTTCTTCTTCTTTTTGGCGTAGCTTGGCGCACCAGCGGCTGTAATTCGAGATTGGGCGGGCTGCTGGCGATCGGGCGGATCTTCAGCGACCTTCCTGTTGGCGACTTAACATCCTTTCTCTTTGTTCTTGAGGCCAATGCGCTCTTGAAACGGTTGGGCGAAGTCGGCATGCCCTACGCCAAGGAGGAGGAGTCGGCAGGCTCGCCCTGAGCGCGATTCTTGGCAGCGCGGTTGGCGGAAGCGAAGGAGCTGCTTAAGGCGGCTCAGGACGAGGCGGAGAAGAAAGAGACCGCTCTCCTGGCCAAGTTCGAGATCGAGCGCTCCTCCTGGACTGACAAGGAGGCGATGCTGACTTCCGGCTTCCACGAGATTGAAGATATTGTCGACGGTGAGTTTCTTTGCTTTCTTTCCTCAAACCGCCGACTGCAAGTCAAGCCGACTTCTAATTCTTTCTCTTGCTTCTTTACATTTTGGGCGACTTCTTCCACAGCCACTTTCATGAGCGATCCTCGAGCCAGCGAGGATGATCGCGAGTCACGGAGAGCAAATGGCGAGAGATCACCGCCGCGCCCCCCGACCGTCGACGAGCTGCTCTGAGCATCGAGACTACGCTGCGGCGGCCCACCAGCTGCTGCGCCAGCTTCAACGCCGGTGCCAGGCGATCTACGCCTGTGGCCAAGCATGCGGACCTGCGCACTCCCGGTCGGACTCTTGGCCGAGGTGGAAGTCATGGCTGCCATATGAGGCTTGGAAGGGTTCCTCGGCCGGGCTGGAGCGCCGGGCCTTGGAATTCGTCAAGGCTTGGTATCGAGGCTGGACTGGACCGTAGCCGCCTCGGTCGAAGGCCCGAGCGGCTGGCGGCTATGGAAGCGCCCTCGTCGGCGTCTTGGCGGCGATCGCCGACTACACCGACACCAGCGTCTTCGTTCTGGCGGGCGCATAAGCGGCGAGAGGTGCCTCGGAGTGGTTGAGGATGAACCGGACTCAGCGAGGACTCGGCAGAAGGTGATTGGCTCCAGCACGAGGAGGAAGGCGAGGCGGGGGCGGAGAGCGAGGCAGGCGCCCGAAGAGCGAGGCGGGCGACCATCCTCAGCTCGACCGCGCCTCCAGCAACGAGCCGCGTCCGACCGGGCCGGCTGCCGCCGGAGATGATCAAGCCGAGACTGCCTAGCTGGCCGCTCCAGCGCCTGACACCACCGTCTCCATCGACCCTTCGAACCCGTCTGCCGCTTCTTAGGCTTCCGTCTTGTTTTTACTTTATCTGCTTTCATAGTCTTTGAAGAACTTGTTAATTTGCACAATTCCACCCGCGGGGTGTATTTTGAACTTAGCCAGAGGCCTATGTTATGTAAATATCTATCCGACTTCTATCCTTCCTCTCTCATTGCTCTTTTGGCTTTTTCCTTTGCCGCCTTTCCATAGTCGCCGCTTTGCCAGGCGAACAACCGCTCTGCGGACTGCCGCTAGGTCAAATACTTGGCTACTTTAGGGAAGGCAGGTACTTGGCCTTTTCAGAGTCTTCTAAAAAGTTGGATAGAAGGCGGCAAGCCGACTATTCGAGAGTCGGCTCTGCAAAGAGAGGCTGGAAGCCGGCTTGGGCTATGCTTTATGCTTTGAGTCCTTAGCCATTTTTCGTGTGTGCGCTCGTTCTTGTTTACTCTCTGCCTACCAACAGTCGCTCTGCGAGCTGTGGCTTCCGACAGGAGATGGCTTAAGCGTGGCACACTACTTGTCCGACTGCAGGAAGCATTTCATAGCGCAAGACGGCGAGTCCCTGGGCCGACTAGTCGAACCCGGTACCAAGCGGCGTAACAAAGAGTAGCATACTCGGAGGCATAATTCTTATCATACCGATAACAAAAAAGGGCAGTCCCCGAGCTTGCTCTCAGGGAGCCCAAAGTCTTGGTACTTTAATACAAAGGATAGCATGGTACATACTGCATCAACTGTAAAACCTTCGGAGAAGATTCGCGTTCCATGGTCGTTCCAACTCTTTGCCGGAGTCGTCCCTCTTGCGTGCTCGGGGCTTCTGAGCGTCAATTAGGTAGTAGGAGTCGTTGCCCAGTACTTTGCTGACGATGAAGGGGCCTTCCCAAGGCGCCAACAACTTGTCTTGGCGGCTGTTATTTGGATCAGCAGACACAAAGTCGCCCTCTTGGAAAGATCTCAGCTGACCTTCTGTTGTAGAATCGGCGCAGACTCTGCTGGTAGATCTTTGGACCGGTGAGTGCCAACAACCGCCCTCTTCCGGCGGATCGATGTCGTCTAGATGTGCTTCTTCCGCTTCCTCTTGATGTACATGGTGACTCGTGGAAGTCGAATTCTATGTCCGTCGGGATGGCGGCTTCGGCACCGTGAGCGAGGAAGAAAGTCGTGAAGCCGGTTGACTTGTTTGGAGTCATCGCGAGACTCGGAGGACGGTGGCAGCTCCTCAAACCAACAGCCGGCGGCGCTCGAGTGGTTCGACGATCGAGGCTTGATGCGGACGAGGATGAGGCCGTTTGCTCGCTCCACCTGGTCGTTTGATTGCGGATGGGCAGCGGATGCTAAGTCGGTCGGATGCCTGCGTCGCGCGAAAGCGGGCCAAAGCGCCTTTGGCAAAATTTGTGCCATTATCGGTGATGATGCGTGCCGCACCATGATGTCGGCGATGAAAGTCACTGCGGTCGGACCATTCAACTTCTTGATGGGCCGCTTCTATCCACTTGGTGAACTTGTCCCGCTGCGACAAGCGGATGAGTTAGGCCGCCTCGGGCCGTCTTGAATAGTCCCACCATGTCCGGGCCCCAAATTGCAAGGGCCATGCTATGGGGATTGTCTTGGTGCGAAGCCGGTGAAGCGGCTTGGCGGAACCGGCACCTTGCATGTTTGGACTAATTCCTTGGCCTCTTCAGGCGATCGGCGGAAGAAACCGTCGAAAGGCTTTGGCGACGAGTGCTCTTGAAGCCGCATGGTGGCCGCACTCGCCTTGGTGGATGTCTCTGAGAATTGCTTGGCCTTATCTGGCTCCAAGCAGCGCTGGTAGACTCCCGTGACGCTGCGCTTGACCAGCTCTCTGTTGATTATGGTGTAGGCTGCCGCTCGGTGTTGCACTTACCGAGCCAAGATTTCATCAGCTGGCAGCTCTCTGTTCACTAGAAACTTGAGGATGGGCTGCGCCCATGAGGGTGCTGCTATTTATTCAATAGCCACCACCGCGACTTGGACAAGGCCGGCTGGGCTGGGAGGCGGCGGGCTGGAGTCTGTGGCCGCTTGCTGATTTCTGAAGTCCCAGACGGACCGGTGCAGTCCACGGGCCGACCGGTATGATCCCGGACCGGGCGCAGATCCGGGCTGGGTTCTGAAGTCTTTGGGCCGGCTTCGCTCGTGATTTTCTTGGGGCCGTCTGCTGGGGTTCTTGAGTCGGATCCGACTTCTTCGGGGGGAGCCGGCACAAAGATGGAGTCTGATTCTGGTGAAGGCTTGATAGACGGCTTAAGGAGGCGCTGAAGAGTGACGCCGGAAGGTATTGCTTGGCGGGTGGAGCCGACTCGTGCCAAGGCATCTGCTTGGTCATTGTCATTTCTTGGCACGTGAAGGAACTCGCAACCCTCGAAGTATCCGCTGAGTTGCTGCACCAGGAATCGGTAGCTCGCCATGTTTGCATCTTTGGCGTCCGGTCGCGGATATTCTTGGACCACCAAATCGGAGTCGCCATAGCACAGGATCCGATGAATGCCGAGTTCTTTGGCAAGCCGGAGCCCGTGAATGAGCGCCTCGTACTCGGCGACGTTGTTGGAGGCGGCGAAGCGGATCTGCAGCACATACTTGAGCTTGTCTCCTTTAGGGGAGGTGAGGACGATGCCGGCTCCCAAGCCGGTCCGCATCTTGGAGCCATCGAAATGCATCCGCCAATGGGTGGAGTCGGTATTTGGCGGTAAGTCTTGGTCTCGGCCCGGTCGGCGAAATCGGCGGTGCTTGCGACTTGATGGCGGTGCGGGGCTGGTAGTAGATGGTGTAGGGAGCCAGATCTATGGCCCATTTGGCTACTCGGCCAGAAGCATCTCGGCTTCCAATGATCTCGGCCAGTGGGGCTGTGTAAACAACCGTAATTGGATGCTCTTGAAAGTAAGGCTTCAGCTTCTTGGTGGCAAAATGCACACCGTAGCACATCTTCGGTAGCGGGGTAGTTACGCTTGGAGGTCGACGATTACCTCGCTCGTAATACACGGTCTCACGGGACGAGGCGCCTTGCCTTCCTCTTTGCGCGACTACAATGGTATCTTGACTACTCGGTGGTGGCGGCGATGTCTGAGAGCATGGGCTCTTTGGGAGTCGGAGCTGCCAACACAGGGGGAGTAGTCAACATCTTCTTCAGCTGGAGAAATGCTTCATCCGCCTTGTGGTTCCACTCAAAGAAGGTGGTCTTGTTCATTAATTGATACAACGGGAGAGCTTTCTGCCAACCGTGATGATGAATCGGTGATGGGCGCTTGAGGCAGCGGTGAACTTCTGCACATCTAACAGTCGGCTGGGGACCTCCATCCTCTCGATGGCCTTGATCTTCACAGGGTTACATTCTATGCCGCGTTCAGAGACCAGGAAGCCAAGGAGTTGGCGGTGGTACTCAAAACACACTTCTCGGGGTTGAGCTTGATCTGGAATCGTAGCGAGTTCTCAAAGGTCTCCTTGAGGTCTTCGGCGATGTTCCGCTTCTCCGTCTTCACCACTACATCATCCGTGAGCGTGGGCATTTCTGTCGAGTTGCTTGAGGAGGCACTTCGCATACTAGCGCTGAAAGGTGGCGCTGGCATTCCTCAAGCGAGCGTCATGGTCGGTGCGAAGGCTCGAGCGGCGTGATGAAGGCGGTCTTCAGTCTGTCTGCCGGGTTCAACTTGATCTGGTGATATCCTGAATACGCATCTAAGAAGCTCAAGAGCTCGCATCCGGCTGTGGAGTCTATCACCTGATCGATTCTTGGCAAAGCAAAGGGGTCCTTGGGGCAAGCCTTGTTGAGGCTTGTGTAATCAATGCACATCCGCCACTGCTTGTTTTTCTTCAGTACCAATACCGGGTTTGCCAACCACTCTGGAAAAAACACCTCCATAATAAAGCCGGCCGCCAGGAGCCGGGCTATCTCTTCTCCAACAACTCTTCTCTTCTCTTCTGACGGTAGCGCAAGGGCTGCTGACGGACTTCACATCAGGTCGGACATGTAACTTGTGCTCGGCGAATTCCGTCGGTACACAGGCATGTCTTTAGGGACCATGCAAAGATGTCTCGATTCTCACGGAGGAAATCGGCAGGCTCGCCTTCCTATTCTTGTCAAGGTTTGTACCTATGATGCGTACCTCTCTGGGTGCTCCGGGTCCAAGGGTATCTTCTTAGTCTCTTTGGCCGGCTTGAAGGAACCCTCAGCTTCCGACTCCTTGAGGTCAGGCGACATCTCTGGCTGCTTTCCGGCCATCGCCACAACCCGATCAAGGAGCCGCTTCTCAGCTGCGATCACCAGGGACTCGCCCAGCCAACTGCTCTCGGCCAGAGCGGACGACTTCTGTGTCGCCCGGCGATGGTGAAATCCCTTGGAACTCGGCATCTTCATCTTGAGGTAGGCGTAGTGAGGAACCGCCATGAACTTGGCCAGTGCAGGTCGGCCAAGCAACGCATGGTATGGGCTTTCAAGGTCCACCACTTCAAACCAGACTGGCTCTCGGCGGAAATGATCTTTGTCTCCGAAAAGAACGTCTATCAGGACCTTGCCGATTGGTGAGCAGGAAAGGCCAGGCACGATGTCGTGGAACACCGTCCGGCTGCTCTGCAGCTGTCTTTGCTTGATTCCTAACTTCTCCATAGTGTCCTTGTACAGGATGTTGATGCTACTGCCTCCGTCTATCAGCACCTTCGAAAAGCGGGCGGCCCGCCTATCAATGGCCAAGGTGGCACTCAGGACCAGGGCGTGGGAGCCCGGATTCGACATCACCTCTGGGTGATCTGCTCTGCTCCAGCTGATAGGCTTCTCGGACCAATGCATGAACTCTGGAGTATTTGATGCCACAGCGTTCACTTCTTGCTGCTGCAGCCGTCTGCTGCGTCGATCATCGACCACACCGGTGAACACCACATAGGCTCCATGCTCTTACGGGTACTCGTCTTGTCTTTGCGCCGGCCGGCTCGGCAGCCGACTCTTTGGGGCTGTGGTGGAGGCGGCGGCCCAGCAGGCGGGGGAGGAAGGAGGCCGTCTCCCTTGGCGATTCTGGTAAGCCAGTGGCACTTTCGGGTGGTAAGATTTGATGGCTTTGCGCCACTGTGGAACTTGCGGGACCATCGAGTGCGCTTTCGTAAGAAGGCCGGCAACGATTGGACTTGCCGCCTTTACGTCGCTTGGCGGGGGCCCCTCCGGCTGCTGATCTTGATTATCGCAACCTGCCGATTGCTGGAAGTCGGCTGTTGGGCCTGCATTTGTTGTCGTTACATTCTTTGCCGCCGACTGGTGTCTCGGCCGGAGTTACGGGAACTGAGGGCCACTTTGCCGGCCGCGTGCTTGAATTTCCGTCTTCATGGAGGAGTCGGTGTGGCGTGTTGTCGGCTATGACCAGCGATTCGCCGAGGTTTCCGGCTCGTCGCAGAGGAGCTTGTGCTTGAGGAGGTGCCTTCTCGGCACCGGCGATGAAATACTCAATAGCACGCACCTCATATGCGCCTTCGCAGAGTTCCAAAGCTTCGCCCGGTAGCGTGAGGTAGTCGCGTGTTGACTCGTCGAGGCGTGCCGCATACAAGGAAAGTCTGGCGCGGCTTGGGAGGTCGCTTATGCGTGCTTTCGTGAAGTTGCGGATGAAGGCTTCGGTGAAATCGACCCAGCTATTGATGCTGCGGGGTTTCAGATCGTTCAACCATGTCCGGCCGTGCCACAGGCATGAGTGGAACATACTTCACGGCAACTTCGCTTGTTGCCATTAGCTATGTTGGCGGCGTGGGTAATCAACTAGCGGTCTTCCGCTTCACGGGCGGTGTACTTGGGTGTGTCTCGGGAGAGCGTGAACCCTTTGGGAAAAGGCTCGTCTCGGATACGGGGTGCAAAGCAAGGCGGACCCAGCTCATCTTCTTCTTCTAGCACCAGGGATCGGTGGAGTCGGTCGATCCGGTGGCGAGCGTCGTTTTCTCCGACTCCCTCTCGACGGCCAAGGCAGCCACCGAGAGTCGGATGCTCAACAGGCGGCGGGGAAACTCGCCGTTCTCTTCTTGGTGGGGGAGGTAGGTAGTCGCCTTGCCGTTCCACTGCTCTCGGACGGCTGTCTTGGTCGCGCTCGATGGTGATGCGAGTCCGACTGTGGCTGACAGCCGGCTCTTTGTCTTTTCTTCCGCGGACTCCGCCAGTCGGCGTCCGAGACGTCGCGCCTTGATCTCGGCGGGGAGGCAAGTCGTCGTTTGGTTGCTGCGGCGCATCTGTGCGGCCGCCGGCCGTGTTCTCCGCAGCAACCGCGTCGAGGAGCTGCTGGACTCGCTCCATCATCATGCGGCGTTCTTCACCCTCGAAGTTCTTCAGCTCGTCAGTCGCCGCTTGGAGGGCGCGGATGATCTCCGTTGGGGTGGCATATACGGGGCGATTGGCCCCAAATAGGTTGGCGATGGTCGCGCCGCCCTGTCGGACCGCGCCCAGGCGGCTGGGCCCAGTCGGAGCCCGCGAGCCGCCCACGGCGCGATCCATTTCGTGCTGGTAGGCTTCTGACAGGCGCCTCATGCTCGCCAGCTTCTTGGCGCCTTCGATGATATGAAGGCGGCGTGTCTCTAGCGTCTTGACATCTGCGTCTTCTGGAATGGCGCAGTCAGGTCTTGTAGAGCCGCGTCGAGCGGGTCCTGAGCTCCTTCGCCGGAACGCTCATCGCGACTGATGACGAGCACTTCCGTGACGGCACTTCCGCCGCTCTCCTCGTGAGGGAGCGGCTCGTCGTAAACCGCCACATTGGTGGGGAAAGTGTCAAGCGACACGGCGTCGGAGTCGACCAACATCGGGTCGGTGGAGCCTACGGACTCCAAGTCTACGGTAGGCTCACCGGTCACATGGAGTTGGTCGAGGAGGCCCGTGAGGAGGCTCTTGGGGCCACCCGTGCCTGCGTCGGATGCAGGCTCATCAGAGAGGTGAACCTCGCTGACAAGTTCGGCGAGGCAGCTCGCAGCACTGCGTGACCTCGGCGCCCGCGGCAGCCGTCGATCTGAGACTCCGTCTGGCGAAACTGGCTAGCTGCTTCGCCCGGAGGAAGAGGTTCCGTCGAACAGATCTCCGGACGACGGTGCACCAGGCTCCACGGTGGGCGCCAAATGTCAGGGGTTGGGTGCGACATATGCCAAGGGATGGCTTATCATGGTGGGGGCAAGTAGAACGTCGCCGGTGCCTAGAAGCGGGATGAGGCGAAGACATGCACGCCGGCGAATCTTACCCAGCTTCAGGGCTCTCCGAGGATATAACACCCCTACTGCTGCTCTGCAGGGTCTCCGCATGGTCACTAAGGCAAAGTGAATACAAGGTTGCTCCTAGAGCTGTTTCTGGAGGTAGGAGAAGGCAAGGCTAGCTTTCTCCTCCTCGTATGGTTAGTCTAATGCTAGATGGGTTCGAACCCTTTGCATGGGTGCCCTGGGGGGCGGGTTTATATAGGCCTACCCCCCAGGGGTACAATAGTAAAACCGACTGGGTGCGGGTCCCAGCCATCTGTCTCTCAGGCGCCGTCTTCTCCGCCGACTCGTGGGGCCCGCCGACCGGTGGGTCCCTTGACTTGCTGGTATGGGATCGTCGGCCCGCGTCCGCTTGTGGCGGTCTTGCTTGCTGTAGATTCTCAGTAGCTGCGCTTCTAATGACGCGGGCTTGGTCATGGGGTCATGGCAACAGTACCGCCGCCTGGCGGGCGATCACTATCGCCATTCCCCCGTCGCATCCGGTCAATGGCGTGTGGGGCCCGTGGGAGGGGCCGGCCAACTCCTGGGGGCCGACTCCCAACGGGTTCGACTCCTGGCGCTCTCGCCGTCTTCAACACTCTCGATGACTGGTAGGCCCCGCCGCCTTCAGGCCGTACAGACAGGCCGTCGTGGGTACAGGGCTCCGCCCCCAAGGGCTGACGTCAGGGCCGACATGGCGACAGTGCCGCGCCGGGCGGAGATCTCCGCAAGTACGGCGCACTGCGGCCATACCTGTCCTTAAATAACAGGGTGGTTGGAGTTGCAGGCCAACTTCCGTAGTCGGCCTCTGGGGAGTCGCCTCTGGGACTCGGCTTTATCTGGAGTCGCCTTGGGGACTCGGCTTATCTTGGAGTCGCCTCCGGGACTCGGCTTATCTTGGAGTTGCCTCTGGGACTCGGCTTGTCTTGGAGTCGCCTCCGGGACTCAGCTTATCTTGGAGTTGCCTTTGGGACTCGGCTCGTCTTGGAGTCGCCGCAGGTACATGAGGGGCGCAGTCTGTCCCGATGTCTTGAAAGGTTCTGGGGCTCGTGTTAGCCTACCCGTGGCCCATTACTCCGACACCCGGCTTATGGTTCCTTTGCTGAGGACGCCGGGTTGTTGGGTGGAAGAGTTGCCTTCCGTTTTATGGAGCATTAACACCACCCCCAATAGATCTGCTGGTTACACACCCTTCTTGATGGTTTATGGAGCAGAAGCAGTTCTCCCAAGTGATACTCGCCATGACTAGCCCCGAGTGGCAGCTTATGTTGAAGCGGACAATGAAAGAGCACGCCAAGATGCATTGGACCTGTTAGATGAATAACGGGATATTGCGGCAGCTCATTCGGCAATTTATTAGCAAGATCTGCAGCGTTATCATAGCCGCCAGGTTAAAACCAGGACTTTTCAAGAAGGCGACTTGGTGCTCCGGCTCATCCAAGATCAGACTGACATGCATAAGTTGTCTCCACCTTGGGAAGGGCCCTTTGTGGTCATCAAGAATCTGAACAACGGGTCATACTACCTCATCATGTCTGAGAGCACAAAGACTCACACAAGTCAGAGGAGGAGACTCGCCGGCCGTGGAATATAGCTCATCTTCGGCCTTACTACACCTGAGCCACATGCTTCTACTATGTATATATTTTTGACAATGTACATATTATGATCAATAAATAAACCAGCACCTTTGCTAAAGCAGGGCCTCTGCCGTTTTGTCTTATATGTCTTCTTGGTTACATGGGGGCTTGTACTTATAAAATGAAGTTCTAATTACCCATTAAACCAGCTTATAAACCATATAAAAAAGCTTGCGAGCTTCACACCCAAGGGACCAAAGAGAGTCCATTGCCACGCACAGCTCAAACATAGGTACCCATTGAGCACAACTCACAATGTTACTTGGGGGCTCTTTGTGCACAACAACAAAGAGTTTGAAAGGACCCTTGTAATAGGCTATCAAGCCAGGCTTGGAAGCCAGGTGTATTCACCTAAAACCCAGGGTTAACCTGCCTTCATCAAGTAAACCACTCCGTCCAGGTAATCCTGGTATGACCCGTCGAACGTTTTTCAAGTCAATCTTATACAGACCCTAAACTTGTCAAAATTAAAACGACGATTGGTTAATGTGAGGTCCATCTTAAAAGGCTTTGTAAAATGGTTTAACTCAGTGGCCTGGCAGCCCATGAAAAGCCTCGAATTTGGGCCTGGCAGCCCTTGAAAAGCCTTGAATACAAGTTTTCATTTGCTTTTCCCAAGTTTTTCTCCTTTGATAAGGTTTTGAGATAAACCCGCGTCTATTGACCCGGCTTGACTATAAGTCATCAATGTAAGCCGATGTTCATTAATCCGACATAGCTTTCAACTATCAGTTGTAAGTACACAACCAAACTTAAACCGGTGCTTATTAACCCAATCTGGCATTGACTATAAGTCGCCAGGATGATCATCCGGTGTTTATCATAACCCGGCATGACTTATTATAAACCAGCATGGCATGGTGAGAGTTATCAATACTCAAGATTTGGGTTATTTCCCTTACTACAAATTGTTGGTAAACCAACGATGTGATTCAACATCACAGGACGGCATAAAGTTGTTAAAGATCATAAGCAGACATTGCATATCATGATAGATTGGCAGTCTCAGAAAAGTGGCTATGCACGATGGCATAGTACACAAAGTGTTTCAAGCTATGCACGATGGCATAGCAGACCCAGTGTTTTAAGCTAGCCTATTACAAGGCATTTTAACTGCCCAAAAGGATGATTGTTTCTTGTCCAAAGGACAGTGCACAAGCGATAAACTGGCTTCCATATTAGGATTTTTCAGCTTGATGAGAAGGTTGTGGATCATCTCGTGCCGGTTCAACCTCCACCTCCCCACCCACTGGCTGGAAGTCAATGGTTGCCCAGTCTGTTCCAGACAAAGCTCGGAAGACAGCTTCATCGCTTATAAGATCTGACAGTTCAACATCAGGGGAATAAGTGTGCTTACGGATTGGCGGGATTAGATTTTGAGCTTCATAAACCGACGCATCGATCTGTCTGTTGTCTGCATCATAGATGGACTAGTGGAACGATAAATCCGTCTCTTCGGCCAATCTACTTGCAAGCAGACACATCTCCTTTGTCAAGGCTTTAAGGGCATCCTCGTCAAATTCCGACCCATCTTCTTTTTGACTAGGATAGCCATTTCCAATGTCTTCTGGGTCCAGATCAGCTATCCAAGCCTTAGCCCGCGTCAGCGCAGAAAGCGCCAGCCCTTGCAGCAGATCTCTTCAGTTCTTCCAGCTAGGCAGGTGTCATGGATAGCTTGGCCAATGTGTCCTTGATTAAAGTCAGCGGCGTTTTATTGTATGAACCGGTGCAGATGACTCATTGAGCGCCGATATATAACTGCTCTATCAAAGTATAGGCAGCCTTCAATTTCTTGCGCATATCTGAACCGAGAAGGGCAACACGGCTGCCTGCAAGGGTTACAATATTGTTAAACCGGAGGTTTCAAAACTGATTAAGTATGGTTCATAGCAAGGCTAATTACCAAAGATGGCAGAAGTCATAGCGTTGATTTGCCGCTTCAAGCTAGACAGCTATTCTGCCACCGGTTTAAGGGCCGCTTCAGCATCCTCCGCCCGCTTCAGCAAAGTGTTTTTTTCTGCCTCCCAATCCGCTTGCTTGCCTTTGAAGCCATCCTTCAATTTCTCCATGGCTGTTAAATGCCCTTCAGTTCTTATTTGTCTTTTGAAGTTTCGGCTTGCTGGGACTTGATGTTCTCCTGGAGATCGGCGATTTGAGAATCTTTGTTGGTCAAGCCAGCCTGCAAAAGACAGACATTAAGACGGTAATAATTTTTCAAAGTCCCAAGCACATAACAAGTTATACAATTGGCACTTGGGGGCTAATGCGGATTGATTTCTTCTCAACTGGTATTTTAAGTCCCAAGCATACAACAGGTTATATACTTGGCACTTGGGGGCTAATGCATATCGGCTCTATTCAAGGAATTCTGATGTATAAACCGGACTATCCTAAAGGTATAAACCGGTCTATAGGGGCTACACAAGCAAAATCCGATCTTTTCCTATTACAAGTCCCGGTCCACATTCATATTGATGAACCGACACTTGGGGGCTACTAGAGTTGCTAATTGAAGTAGGATATAAGGAAAAACAAGTTATTCAAAGGAACAAGTATTTACCTCATATCACTCTTTCCTCAGGTTTACTAAACCGGCTTCATAATCACGGCTGATGTATAGACAGTTTAGATATCCAGAATGGATGTCCTGAGCAGAGGGATGGGCGTAGCTTGATAGAACAGTTTTCCATTTGCCCTTGTCCACAGCAGAAAAGTCTTCTTTTGCACTGTGCTTTATAAAGCGACAGGATTGCTAGGAAAGGTATGGCCAAAGCCAGTAATTACAACATCATCTGTTGTGCCTTCAGCAGTCTTATCTGGGCTTGGTGGTTTGTCAGATGGTTTGGTTGGGCTTGGTGGATCGGCAGATGGGCTTGGCGGATCAACATGTTGGCTTGTCGGATTCATTTCTGCCGGATCAACAAAAGTATCCCGACCCTGAGGTACCAGGTCATCCAGAGTAATATCAGCATCTTGATCAAGAGCCTCTGAGGTCCTCTCCGGTTCAGTGGCCGGGTTATCATCCGCTGGCGTAGTCAGCTTGGCTTTCTTGCTAAGTCTGGCTTTGGCACTAAAAAGAAGAAATACAGAGGTTAGTATAATAAACCGGTGCAAGGGAGCGAAACTGAGTCTATTATGGTTACCCAGGGACGGTCTTGAGAGGAGGCATCTGTGTGATGAATCGCCGGAGGAGGAATTGGACGTTCCCTGATAATTCGAGTCAGACGGATTTAGAGGATATCGAAAGTAACCCGCCTTGGGATAAAGTTTATTAGAAGTACAAGAGACCTCCTGACGACGCTTGCGAACCGGGGAATATGGTAAACCGGAAGAAGTAACCACTTGACCACTATACCGGGTTGTGCGGCGAGCTTCTTGCTGCTGTGTCTTCAAAGAAAAGTGTGGATCCAAATGAGCAAGGGGGTGTGAACGTTTTACTTTCCGGACTGCTCGACGAAGTTTTGGTACTGGCACATGATTTGAGTCGAAGGATAGAACAATTACCTCTCCATCACCAGCGTGGCTAGCTTCCGCATCATCCTGATAATAATCATTGTCAATGAGGTGTATGAAGAAAGAACTAGTGAATCTAATTCTACCTCTGAGTTCGGATCATGAAGCTCTTCATCATTGGGCAAATCGGAAGGTTCGGCGGTTTTCTTCTTCGCTGGCCTCTTTGTAGCCTTAGTCTTCCTGCGGGGTGCCCTGGCCGGTTTATCCTGGGGCTTGGCCGGTTTATCTTGAGATTTCTTCTTCCAGAAAGGATCATCACCTTGCACATATGGATAACAAATTATAAAGAGATATTTAAGAAAGGACGGATTAAGCTAAAAATGAGGCAATTCTTACAGCTGACGGTTTATTGGAAGTGCAGAAGGGACTAAGCCCTACTTGAGTGTAGACAACTTTCGGTTCCTTCAGTATTTCCTTAACAGCTTCATTAACTTCATTTTCTGTTAGCTGAATATCAATATGACGTTGAGGATCTTTCAAGTCCCCCGTGTACTCACACATTAAACCGGGGTGCCGGCTTAAAGGTAGAACGCTCCAAGATATCCAGCAGCGGACGAAGTCAACGCTGGTTAAACCGTTCACCATAAAGGCTCTAAGTTTTGAGAGTTGTGGTGCATAGCTGGACCGTTCCTTGGCAGTCAGCCTCTGAGGGAACGGATGAGTATTGCTAAGACGGTGCGGGCGATAACCCGGCATAGGATTTTCGCCAGTTGGAGATGTGTCTTTACAATAAAACCAAGTCTGATTCCAGTCCTTGGGATGATTGTGAAGCTTGGTGTGAGGGAAATTGACGTCTCTCCTCTTTTGAATCGCCATCCCACCAAGCTCAGTGTTGGGACCTGATACGTCTCCAACGTATCTATAATTTTTGATTGTTCCATGCTATTATATTACCCCTTTTGGATGTTTATGGGCTTTATTTTACACATTTATATCATTTTTGGGACTAACCTACTAACTGGAGGCCCAACCCATATTGCTATTTTTTTGCCTATTTCAGTATTTCGAAGAAAAGGAATATCAACCGGAGTCCAAATGGAATGAAACCTTTGGGAGCGTTATTTTTGGAACAAATCTGATCCGGAGAGCTTGGAGTGCAAGTCAAGAAGCCTCCGAGGGCCCCACGAGATAGGAGGGCGCAGCCCCATGTAGGGCGCGCCCCCTGTCTCGTGGGCCCCTCGGGCGGCCACCGACGTACTTCTTCCTCCTATATATACCTACGTACCTCGAAAACATCCAGGAGCACCACGAAACACAATTTCCACCGCCGTAACCTTCTGTATCCGCGAGATCCCATCTTGGAGCCCTTGCCGGCACTCTGCCGGAGGGGGAAGTAACCACGGAGGGCCTCCACATCAACATCCTTGCCCCTCCGATGAGTTGTGAGTAGTTTACCACAGATCTACAGGTCCATAGTTATTAGCTAGATGGCTTCTTCTCTCTTTTTGGATCACAATACAATGTTCTCCCCCTCTCTTGTGGAGATCTATTCGATGTAATCTCTTTTTGCGGTATGTTTGTTGAGATCCGATGAATTGTGGGTTTATGATCAAGTTTATCTATGAATAATATTTGAATCTTCTCTGAATTCTTTTATGTATGATTGAGTTATCTTTGCAAGTCTCTTCGAATTATCAGTTTGGTTTGGCCTACTAGATTGGTCTTTCTTGCCATGGGAGAAGTGCTTAGCTTTGGGTTCAATCTTGCGATGTTTTTACCCAGTGACAGAAAGGGTTGCAAGACACGTATTGTATTGTTGCCATCGAGGATAACAAGATGGGGTTTATATCATATTGCATGTGTTTATCCATCTACATCATGTCATCTTGCTTAATGCATTACTCTGTTCTTATGAACTTAATACTCTAGATGCAGGCAGGAGTCGGTCGATGTGTGGAGTAATAGTAGTAGATGCAGGCAGGAGTCGGTCTACTTGTTATGGACGTGATGCCTATATACATGATCATGCATAGATAATCTCATAACTATGCGCTTTTCTATCAATTGCTCGACAGTAATTTGTTCACCCACCGTAATACTTATGCTATCTTGAGAGAAGCCTCTAGTGAAACCTATGGCCCCCGGTTCTATCTCTTATCATATTTGCTTTTCATTTACCTTTATTTGCATCTTTACTTTTCGCATCTATATCCTAAAATACCAAAAATATATTTATCTTATCATATTATCTTTATTAGATCTCACTTCCGCAAGTGGCCGTGAAGGGATTGACAACCCCTTTATTGCGTTGGTTGCGAGTTCTCAGTTTGTTTGTGTAGGTGCGTGGGACTTTTGAGGAGCCTCCTACTGGATTTATACCTTGGTTCTCAAAACTGAGGGAAATACTTATGCTACACTTTGCTGCATCACCCTCTCCTCTTCGAGGAAAACCAACGCAAGCTCAAGACGTAGCAAGAAGGATTTTTCTGGCGCCGTTGCCGGGGAGGTCTTCGCTCAAGTCAAGACATACCAAGTACCCATCACAAACCCATCTCCCTCGCATTTACATTATTTGGCATTTGCCTCTCATTTTCCTCTCCCCCACTTCACCCTTGCCGTTTTACTCGCCCTCTCTTTCCCAATCTCCTCCGCTCTTTTCGTTTGTCTTCTTTTGTGTGCCTGTTTGCTTGCTTGACCTTATGACTACGCCTAAGGGCCCTGACCACCTTCTCAGGATGGATGAGATTGAATCAAATATTAGAAGTTTTATGAATTTGCAATTTGAGCATAATAATTTCTTTAGAAAAGAGCTTAAGGAACAAAAAAGTTTTTTGGGTTTCATGAACAAAGAGCTTGATGATATGAATAAAGAATTGTATGGTGTTAATGCTCAAATTACCCAGCTTGAAAATGCTATAGCCAAAATTTCTGACAAGCAAGCCACCTTTGTCAATAAGATGGCCGCTAAACCAGAAAAATTACATGAAAATAATGATGAGGATCTTAAAGTTATTGATACGTCTCCGATTAGATCTATGTTTTGCAATACGAATTTTGATGATTATGGGAGTGATGATGAATCAACTTTGCCTAGAAGGCGTTCCAAAAATTCGGAGTCTTTAGATCTTGATGCTAAATCTGGTAAAAGTGAGACTGGAGAATCCTCAACTTCTAATAATACTGAACTTACTATCTCAGATTTCAAGGAATTTGATTGTGATAATTGCTCTTTAAAAGGATGTATTTCCTTGTTGCAATCCGTTATTAATTCTCCTCATGCTTATAGTCAAAACAAAGCTTTTCCCAAACATAATGTTGATGCCTTGATGCAATCTTATGATGCAAAACTTAATTTCGAAGTTTCTATACCTAGAAAACTTAATGATGAGTGGGAACCTACTATAAATATTAAATTAAAGATTATGAGTGTTTTGCTTTGTGTGATTTGGGTGCTAGTGTTTCCACGATTCCAAAAACTTTATGTGATATTCTAGGTTTCCATGATCTTGATGATTGCTCTTTAAATTTGCACCTTGCGGATTCCACCATTAAAAAGCCTATGGGAAGGATCAATGATGTTCTCATTGTTGCAAATAGAAATTTGGTGCCCGTAGATTTTATCGTTCTTGATATAGATTGCAATCTTTCTTGCCCTATTATTCTTGGTAGACCTTTCCTTAGAACGATTGGTGCGATTATTGATATGAAGGAAGGGAATATTAGATTCCAATTTCCATTAAAGAAAGGCATGGAGCACTTTCCAAGAAATAAATTTAAATTACCTTATGAATCTATCATGCGTGCTACTTATGAATTTAGTGCCAAAGATGGCACTCGTTAGATCTATCTTTGCTTTTATGCCTAGCTAGGGGCGTTAAACAATAGCGCTAGTTGGGAGGCAACCCAATTTTTCTTTATGTTTTTTGTTTTTGCTCCTGTTTAGTAATAAATCTTGCATCTACCTTCTGGTTAGATGTGTTTTTATCTTTTAATTAGTGTTTGTGCCAAGTAGAACCTATAGGATAACCTACGATGATAGTTGATTTGATTCTGCTGAAAAACAGAAACTTTGCACGCACGAATATAATTTTGTTAAATCACAGGATCGTGTTTTTGCGTTGATTCTCTTTGCTTCTGTTCAATAGACAAATTGTACAGGACTTCCTATTTTGGTAGGATTGTTAGAGTTCCAGAAATTTGCGTTAGTTACAGATTGCTACAGACTCTTCTGTTTTTGACAGATTCTGTTTTTCGTGTGTTGTTTGCTTATTTCAATGCATCTATGGCTAGTAAATCAGTCTATGAACCATAAATAAGTTGGAATACAGTAGGTTTAACACCAAATATAATAAATAATGAGTTCATGGCAGTACATTATGTGGTTGTTTTGTTTTCTTTCACTAACGGAGCTTATAAGATTTCCTGTTGAGTTTTGTGTTGTGAAGTTTTCAAGTTTTGGGTAAAGCTTTTATGGACTATGGAATAAGGAGTGGCAAGAGCCTAAGCTTGGGGATGCCCATGGCACCCCAAGATATTCAAGAATAGCCAAAATCCTAAGCTTGGGATGCCCCGGGAAGGCATCCCCTCTTTCGTCTTCATTCATTGGTAACTTTACTTGTAGCTATATTTTTATTCGCCACATGATATGTGTTTTGCTTGGAGCGTCGTGTATTATATTAGTCTTTGCTTTTTAGTTTACCACAATCATCCTTTCTGTACACACCTTTTTGGAGAAGCCTATTTGATTAGAATTTGCTAGAATACTCTATGTGCTTCCTTATATCTTTTGAGCTTGATAGTTTTTGCTCTAGTGCTTCACTTATATCTTTAGAGCACGGTGGTGTCTTAATTTTGAAGAAATTGCTAGTCTCTCATGCTTAACTTATATTATTTTGAGAGTCCTTTAGAACATCATGGTATTTGCTATGATCATAAAGTTGGTCCTAGAATGATGAGCATCCAAAGTTGGGTATAATAAAAACTATCATAGAAAGTGAATTGGATGCTATGATCTATTTGATGCTTGATAATTGTTTTGAGATATGGAGGTAGTGATATTAAAGTCATGCTAGTTGGGTGATTATGAATTTAAAGAATGCTTGTGTTGAAGCTTGTGATTCCCATAGCATGCACGTATGGTGAACCGCTTTGTGATGAAGTTGGAGCACAATTTTATTTATTTATTGTCTTCCTTATGAGTGGCGATCGGGGACGAGCGATGGTCTTTTCCTACCAATCTATCCCCCTAGGAGCATGCGCGTAGTACTTTGGTTTTTGATGACTTCCAAATTTTTTGCAACAAGTATATGAGTTTTTTTGATTAATGTTGAGTCCATGGATTATACACACTCTTTTACCCTTCCACTATTGCTAGCCTCTCTTGTATCGTGCAATTTTCGCCGGTACCATACACCCACCATACTCCTTCCTCAAAACAGCCACCATACCTACATATTATGGCATTTCCATAGCCATTCCGAGATATATTGCCATGCAACTTTCCACCGTTCCGTTCATATGACACGCATTACTTTTGTCATATTGCTTTTTGCATGATCATGTAGTTAACATTGTATTTGTGGCAAGCCCACTTTCATAATTTTCATACATGTCGCTCTTGATTCGTTGCATATCCCGGTACACCGCCGGAGGCATTCATACAGAGTCATATCTTGTTCTAGCTTTGAGTTGTAAATCCATAAAAGTGTGATGATCTTCATTATTAGAGCATTGTCCTAGTGAGGAAAGGATGATGAAGACTATGATTCCCCCAAGTCGGGATGAGATTTCGGACTTTAAAAAAAAGGGGGAAAAAGAAGAAAAAAAGAGAAAGGCCAAAAAGAAAAAAGATAGGCCAAAGAAAAAAAGAAAAAAAGGAAAAATAAAAATGAGAGAAAAAGAGAGAAGGGACAATGCTACTATCTATTTTTTCCACACTTGTGCTTCAAAATAGCACTATGATCTTCATGATAGAGAGTCTCATATGTTGTCACATTCATATACTAGTGGGAATTTTTCATTATAGAACTTGGCTTGTATATTCCAATGATGGGCTTCCTCAAAAGTGCCCTAGGTCTTCGTGAGCAAGCAAGTTGGATGCACCCCACTTAGTTTCTTTTGTTGAGCTTTCATATATTTATAGCTCTAGTGCATCCGTTTGCATGGCAATCCCTACTCACTCACATTGATATCTATTAATGGGCATCTCCATAGCCCGTTGATACGCCTAGTTGATGTGAGACTATCTTCTCTTTTTTGTCTTCTCCACAACCACCCTTCTATTCCACATATAGTGCTATGTCCATGGCTCACGCTCATGTATTGCGTGAAAGTTGAAAAAGTTTGAGATTATTAAAGTATGAAACAATTGCTTGGCTTGTCATCGGGGTTGTGCATGATTAAATACTTTGTGTGATGAAGATAGAGCATAGCCAGACTATATGATTTTGTGGGGATAACTTTCTTTAGCCATGTTATTTTGAGAAGACATGATTACTTTGATTAGTATACTTGAAGTATTACTATTTCTTATGTCAATATGAACTTTTATTTTGTATTCATTTGGATCTGAACATTCATGCCACAATAAAGAAAATTACATTATGAATTATGCTAGGTAGCATTCCACATAAAAATTCTCTTTTATCATTTACCTACTCGAGGACGAGCAGGAATTAAGCTTGGGGATGCTTGATACGTCTCCAACGTATCTATAATTTTTGATTGTTCCATGCTATTATATTACCCCTTTTGGATGTTTATGGGCTTTATTTTACACATTTATATCATTTTTGGGACTAACCTACTAACCGGAGGCCCAACCCATATTGCTTTTTTTTTTGCCTATTTCAGTATTTCGAAGAAAAGGAATATCAAACGGAGTCCAAACGGAATGAAACCTTCGGGAGCATTATTTTTGGAACAAATCTGATCCGGAGAGCTTGGAGTGCAAGTCAAGAAGCCTTCGAGGGCCCCACGAGATAGGAGGGTGCCCCCCTGTAGGGCGCACCCCTTGTCTCGTGGGCCCCTCGGGCGGCCACCGACGTACTTCTTCCTCCTATATATACCTACGTACCCCGAAAACATCCACGAGCAACACGAAACACAATTTCCACCGCCGTAACCTTCTGTATCCGCGAGATCCCATCTTAGAGCCCTTGCTAGCACTCTGCCGGAGGGGGAAGCATCCACGGAGGGCCTTTACATCAACATCCTTGCCCCGCCGATGAGTTGCGAGTAGTTTACCACAGACCTACGGGTCCATAGTTATTAGCTAGATGTCTTCTTCTCTCTTTTTGGATCTTAATACAATGTTCTCCCCCTCTCTTGTGGAGATCTATTCGATCTAATCTCTTTTTGCGGTGTGTTTGTCAAGATCCGATGAATTGTGGGTTTATGGTCAAGTTTATCTATGAATAATATTTGAATATTCTCTGAATTCTTTTATTTATGATTGAGTTATCTTTGCAAGTCTCTTCGAATTATCAGTTTGGTTTGGCCTACTAGATTGGTCTTTCTTGCCATGGGAGAATTGCTTAGCTTTGGGTTCAATCTTGCGGTGTTCTTACCCAGTGACAGAAAGGGTTGCAAGACACGTATTGTATTGTTGCCATCGAGGATAGCAAGATGGGGTTTATATCATATTGCATGTGTTTATCCCTCTACATCATGTCATCTTGCTTAATGCGTTACTCTGTTCTTATGAACTTAATACTCTAGATGCAAGGCAGAGTCGGTCGATGTGTGGAGTAATAGTAGTAGATGCAGGCAGGAGTCGGTCTACTTGTTATGGACGTGATGCCTATATACATGATCATGCCTAGATAATCTCATAACTATGCGCTTTTCTATCAATTGCTCGACAGTAATTTGTTCACCCACCGTAATACTTATGCTATCTTGAGAGAAGCCTCTAGTGAAACCTATGGCCCCCTGGTCTATCTCTTATCATATTTGCTTTTCATCTACCTTAATTTGCATCTTTACTTTTCGCGTCTATATCCTAAAATACCAAAAATATATTTATCTTATCATATTATCTTTATTAGATCTCACTCCGCAAGTGGCCGTGAAGGGATTGACAACCCCTTTATTGCGTTGGTTGCGAATTCTCAGTTTGATTGTGTAGGTGCGTGGGACTTTTGAGGAGCCTCCTACTGGATTGGTACCTTGGTTCTCAAAACTGAGGGAAATACTTACGCTACACTTTGCTGCATCACCCTCTCCTCTTTGAGGAAAACCAATGCAAGCTCAAGATGTAGCAGGACCGTCTGTGAACTCTGTGCGACGGTTCATGTAAAAGAAATCTCTGAACAGCTCAACTGTGGGTGCTTCCTGAAGATAGGCCTCACAAAACACTTGGAAATCGCAAATATTGGACACAGAGTTTGGTCCAATATCTTGAGGGTTGAGTTGGAAACTGGCAAGAACATCACGGAAGAACTTTGATCCGGGATGGCTGAACCCTCGATTCAGATAATCATTAAAAACGACCACTTCTCCGTCCTGAGGCTCAGGAGGATTCTCTAAACCGGGGACTCTACAGTGGATGGTTTCATTGCTCGCTGAAGCGCCAGTCACAACATACCCAATCAACAGCATAAAACGTCTTGGCCATTTTAACAGGAAGCTGGAAAACAGGACCAGGGCCGGTTTAAGGTTTTTGATTGATGCATACAATCCGGTTTAAAGACAGGAAAAACAAATTGGAACATATGTGCATGATAACCCAGAGTTTTATATTAAGGTGAATTGGCGGTTTAAACCGCCTACAATGGTGTGGAAGTTACAGATCTGAAAATGCCTAATTGTTGTACAAACAGATTTCACAAGTTGGTGTTGTAATTTTGGATCTACCGCAGTTCTAAAAAGGAGATAAATTTTAAACCTAAGTTTGCGACAACAGAAGAGCACATATGCACAGATGGGATCTTATGCAGAGAGGGGTGTCTTCTGTGATTGAAAAGGGATGCTAAATTACTGTTACTCGTCTTTACTATCAGATTCAGATCAAACAACAAGATATCAAAGAGGAAAAATGAGGAATGGTGAAGAACACGGATGAACAGAGGAAACCCTAATGCAGATCTGTTATGTGAAAAAAGTACTTATTGACGCTGCTGAACAGCGGAGGAGGTTTCGCGTTTTTCTGGTCCGATCAGGTTGATGCAGCGGCCGGTGGTGGTGCGGAAGCGAAGGTCGACAGCGGCGACTGCGCTCGAAGCTCTGAGGCGACGCGAGGAAGACGCTGAGGTGAAAGGGCACGAAGGCTAAAGGAAAGAATGACCCTTGGCCATATTTATAAGGCGAAGAGGATAAGTGACAAGCACGGGAATTGAGGAACCAAAAAATGGATATCTGACACAACTGTCGCCTCCGTTTTCGTAGGGTTATTAATGAAAAGGATATATATACAGGTTTTTTATAAATAGATGATGTCACGATGATTTATTATAATCTTAGAAGATGACGTCATGGCGGTTTATCAAGTTCTTATGGAGGAAACGTCATGGCGGTTTACAAGGATCATACGAGGATGTTCAAGCAGTTTTTTCTATGTGTTGAAGATTGACATGAACAGGTTCAAATCAATCTAGGGCCTAATGTTGGGGATATAACTACTGAGTATAAACCGCCCAAGAGGGGCCGGGTTATTCTCATCTGTATTGAAGCCCATGAAGACAAGGAATACACCACTTTATTATTGAAGTTTAGAGGCCTAGGGCCCAAGGGCAGATTAGGGCCCATAGTCATAAACCGTCATGAGATATATAACTTGTGTTGTAAGTTAGGGAAAGGTAGAAACCGAGCCGGACACGTGTATGAGACGACCCCGATATTCTGTAAACCGCCGGGCGTTAACCTGTGTATATAAAGGGACGACCTGGCGGCGGTTCAGGGATGAGAAAACAACAACTCGAGAGATAGGTAAAGCGGATTCGCTCCCTGCTCATCGAGACCCCATCAATTCCACCACAACCGGATTGTAGGCTTTTACTTTCACCGCAAGGGGCCGAACCAGTATAAACTCCCCGTGTCATTTGTCCGGTTTAACCCCTTTAAGCTAATCTCATTGCGATGGCTCCACGACTAAGTCCTCTCACTAGGACAAATGACGTGTTAATTCCACGACACCTACCGTGGCCTTCACAATAGGCGTCTTGATATAGGCCGCTTTAGCCTGGATGATCAGTCCTGCGTTGGTCTCGAGATTGACAGTAGTTGGCCCTTCCCAGAGAATCACTTCTGGTTCAAAGCAAGCGTTTCCAACGCCGACGAGTGGTTGAGCTGAAGTTCATTTCATTGCTTCTGATTTGTAGTGTGATGAAAAATTTAGTATTGTATGTAATAAAATGATATGCTTGTGATAAAATTACTAAATTAATGAATGGCTTTCGAGTCGCTTCTCTGAGTGGGTGCTGCGACGAGGCAAAAATATATTTTCCAAATACATAATTGTATGTGCATTGCAACAGGTTACTGGATGTGGCCAATCAACAATAGTACTACTATTTGTACTAGCTTCACATGCTTCGCGCGTCGGGCGGGTGTTTTTACTGTAGCTGCAAATCCCATCATCCTAGGTCCTCGGATGAGTCCAGTAGAAATTGCATTCTAATGTTTGGGTTCAAACTTTCAAAACTGCTGCACTATCTCTACGTCTACGTATACATAATACAACAAGTTTTAAACTTGAGATCAACCACCCACCCTCACAAAGAACACTCTTTGACCTAGCACAGACTCCAGGGAATTTGGCCACAGTGTGAGGTGGGACATATGTTAATGTGTTCACTGTACGTAACCAGCACCTCAAATCCTCGATACTATATAGTAGGGTGGCATGGGCCAGAACAAGCATTAACGTCCGGGAGTACGACACATGCCACCAGCATGACTTCAATCTGACACCATATTTCTTAGAGTCCGTGCTACAGCTACCTCTTCAACCTCGTCATTTCTCTAACTCAGCCATCGCGCGGCGGGCAAGGTGGGGGTTTGCCGATAGTCGGTTTCCTCAACTACGGCCCCACTTGTAAGGCCAGCTCCAACACATGACCCCAAATAGACCACCGTTTTGCCCGGATTCTGTCCGCGGGTAGGGCAATGTGGTTGTGTCTGGGCCATTTCTCAGATGCGGTGGCCGTGCGCCCAACACGCGGACGCATCCCGGCCACGTACATATTTCTTTGCAAACACATATCTTTTTTTCATCATTGATTTTTGGTACATGGAAATACATCACCAAAATTTGACTAGAAAACCAAGACCAAAGAAAACAAGAACCACAAGAATACGTTTTAGAAGATATCCATCTTCCATAACTGCTCCTGTAAGTTGGATTAGTGCCTTCTCGATGCATTCATTGTTGATCTGCGGAGGCTTGATCTTGCGTGCTTCTTTCTTCTTCGAGTGTAAAGAAGTAGACATTGCTTCCTCGCATCTAGTCTCACTTCTAGCCTCTATTTTATCAACAAGTGCACTAGTCTCATATCTAGCCTCTATGCTAGCTAAAAGTGCTAGAACATCTACTAAATTGCGCTCTATCAATATATCGATGTACTCTTCTGTCACGCCCAATATGCGATACTATCCTAAAGAGACTCGAAGGCCCCACCAAGGATAGAACCGCATATTGATACGCTTTTGCAAGGTGGATATCATTACATCAACATTACATAATTGATGGGGATACATACAAGAGGCATACAATGCCACATGAATACAACATCACAATACATAAGAGCATCATCCGACTACGGATGAAAACACAAACAGAAACTCAAACGACATCCACCCTGCTAGTCCAGGCTGCCGACCTGGAACCTATCCCCTGATCGAAGAAGAAGCAGAAGAAGAACTCCAAAAAAAAGCAAACATCACTCTCGCATCATGATCATCGCATAACCTGTACCTGCAACCGTTGTTGTAGTAATCTGTGAGCCACGAGGACTCAGCAATCCCATTACCATGGGTATCAAGACTAGCAAAGCTTAATGGAAAAGGAAGGGGTAAAGTGGTGAGGTTGCAGCAGCGACTAAGCATATATGGTGGCTAACATACACAAATAAGAGCGAGAAGAGAGCAAACGGAACGGTCGTGAAGCTAGCAATGATCAAGAGGTGATCCTGAACTCCTACTTACGTCAAACATAACCCAGAAACCGTGTTCACTTCCCGGACTCCGCCGAGAAGAGACCAGCACGGCTACACACGCGGTTGATGCGTTTTAATTCTAATCTAGTGTCAAGTTATCTACAACCGGACATTAACAAATTCCCATCTGCCACATAACCGCGGGCACGACTCTCGAAAGTTTATAACCCTGCAGGGGTGTCCAAACTTAGCCCATGATAAGCTCTCGTGATCAATGAAGGATATTCCTTCTCCCAGGAAGACCCGATCAGTCTCGGAATCCCAGTTTACAAGACATTTCGACAATGGTAAAACAAGTCCAGCAAGACCGCCCGATGTGCCGACAATCCCGATAGGAGCTGCACATATCTCGTTCTCAGGGCAACACCGGATGAACACTACGTACAACTAAAACCAGACCTCAAGTTTCCCCGAGGTGGCGCTGCAAGTGGCTCTAGTTCGGACCAACACATAGACAAGCATTGGCCCCGGGGGGGGCTATAATAAAGATGACCCTTGAGAGAGCGACTCCCAAGGGAAAAGTAGGTGGTGGTGAGGCAAATGGTAAAACCAAGGTTGGACCTTGCTGGAGGAGTTTTATTCAAAGCGAACTGTCAAGGGGGTCCCATAAATCACCCGACCGCGTAAGGAACGCAAAATCCGGGAACATAACACCGGAATGACAGAAAATAGGGCGGCAAGAGTGGAACAAAACACCAGGTATAAGGCCGAGCCTTCCACCCTTTACCAAATATATAGATGCATTAATAATATAAGAGATATTGTGATATCCCAACATAACCCTGTCCACCATGGAGCAATCTTCAACTTCACCTGCAACTAACAATGCTATAAGAGGGGCTGAGCAAAGCGGTAACATAGCCAAACAACAGTTTGCTAGGAAGGTGTCAAAGGTTAGAGGTTCATGGCAATTTGGGAGGCTAGAAGAGCAAATGATAGGTAGCGCGGCAAAGCGATAGAACGAAGCAAAACTAGCATAGCAATGATAGTAGTGAGATCCAGGGTAGCGGTCATCTTGCCTGAAATCCCGCTAGGAAGAAGAACGAGTCCATGAAGAAGACGAACGGGAGTAGTCGAACGAATCCTCACAATTGCAACATTACCGGAACTAAGAAGCAACACCAGAAAGAAAGAAACAACATGGTAAATGCACAAGCATAAACATGGCATGATGCACAAACAAGTATGATGCATGTTCGGTTTAATGAGGCATGGCATGAGTGCAACAAACAATACTACAACATTGACATATTTAGTTTGCTCTTGTTTAGGTACACAACAATGTTAAATGTTGTTAAACATGGCAATGGGTGTAACAAAAGTAAACTAACTATTTAGGCAAGTTTAAATGAGGCCGGAACAACAAACAACATTTCCAGAAAATCCTCATATGCAATATACGAATTTTCTACTGTTCTTCCCTAAAACATATTTTAAAGTTGTTAAACAGGAAAATAAAGTGGACCATGTTAAACTAGGCATTTTCCCACCCCATTTACATATAAAGTTTATTTAAATCCGAGTTACGGTTGTTTAGTTATGAAATAAATCATTTTAACATGGCATTTATCCAAATTTAAACAAACAACAAGTTTAAACATTTTTAACATGGATGAAAATAGCATATTATGAAACTAGATGAAATTCTAAGCATTTTACATGTTTGAATCATTTTAATCTGAAGCACGGTTCATGAGTTATTATATGCATGAACATGAGGGTTTTTCTGCAAAACTGATATTCTCTGGATAATTGGACAAATTCGCAGGCAAGAAAAAAACACACTGGACCGAAACTGGCTGGCCCGATAGTGTACAGGAGAGGCGCTGGAGGGGGGCTGCTCACCCATGGGCTTGGCCCGGTGAGGCAGAGGCGAACTTGGACGGCTGGGCTGTGCTCGGTCAACGCGGGGCAGGGTACTCGTTCCCAAGCTGCCGCTCGATGCGGAGGAAACACAGAGGAGGCGAGACGCGGGGCGGCTTCAGGCGATGCAGGAAAGCGGCGGCGCACACAGGAGGTCGGGAATGGAGGGGATCATGGCGGAGGCGGCGAGATCCAGCGGTCCCCGGCCGGATCTGGCGCGGAACGACGACGAGGACGTGCGTGGGAGCTCCATGAAGGCAGTAACTACTGTTACCTGAAGAAAAGAGGGAGAGAAAGATTCAGAGAGGGAATAGGGAAAGGAGAAGAACGAGAAGGAAACAGAGGAGGGATGCGGCGATCCTGCTGGTGCTCCGGCAGTGGCGCGCCGGCGACGACTCGGATTGAGGCTCGGGGATGAGCAGGGGAGGCTGGGCTTGGAGGCGAAGCGCTCGATGGCTGGCGTTGCAGGAATCGGCAGCAGGCAAGGTGGCTCCATGGACTTGGCGCGGGGACGACAGGCGACCGGAGTTAGGGCCCCGGCGAGCTCCTGCCAAAACGACGGGGCGGGCGGCGCGAAGGATCGAGAGCTCCTCTCCCGATCGAGCGGAGACTGCAGGACGCAGAGGCGCGACACTGGAGATGGCGGGGAGCTCCTGCTTCAGCGAGGGGTGCCGGGCGACCAGCGGGCAAAGCCGCAAGGCAGTAGCTGCAGAAGACGGTGGCGATGGGATCTTGAGGCCGAGCCCAGGCCATGGCGGCTTCCTTCCGTTCCCTGACGGAAACGGGTCACAGGGAGATGTGTGAGAGAGAGAAGCACGGGGAGGAAGGGAGACAGGGGAGGAGATGAGTGGGACGAGGCCGGTCCTGGTGGTTGCCGGCGAGGAGCGGCTCGGGAGGCCTCGGACACGAGGAGCGGGGCTGGCTGCTCTGGTTGGTGAGATGGATCGATGGCGAGGTCGGGAGATGGTTGGGTGGATCGGGAAGGAGGAGGCTTCGGCTCTCAGTGGTTGGGCGCAGGTTGGCTGGCTACGAGATGGATCTGGGAAGATCCCGAGGTGGAAGAGGAGTGGGTAGTTGGTTAGCGGCGGCGATGGGAGGGATGGGACAGCTCTCCTCAAATTTAGGGTTGGGTCATTATATAGGAACAATAGGATTTGGTCTAGACCCTCCGATTAAAATTGGACGGACTCGGATAAATATATTAGGGGCTCAATTAAGAAAATGGACATGTTATATAGATGTTTGGGGATGAACCGGACCCAACGGTAACGATAGCCCAGTTCGAGTCAAGGGGAGTTTCGGACATGGGCGAGGGGTCGATGCGCTGTGCAAAGAGACTCTGATTTAGGCAAAAGGGAAAACGAAGAACAAGGTTGGTCTCAGAACGGTCAACAAAGCAAGGAGGGACGCGGCAACTACGAGAGGAGGCAAGTTTTTAAAAACAATGACGGCAACCAGTGCCGATGCAATGCGGATGATGCCATGATGAAATGCAACAAACAAATAAATACACACAGCGATCACACAAAACATGGAAGGCATCTGAAGCGTCAGTCATGGGGCGTTACAACACTTCACCACTACAAGAGGATCTCGTCCCAAGATCTAGGATGGCACCAGAGGGAAAAAGGAAGAGGAAGATAGAGGTAAACTAAGTTGCTTCTTCGACAAACGAGTGAAACCATGAACCTTGAGATGTTGAGCAAAATGAAAGAAAGAAAACAACGAAGATGAACAAGGCTGAAAACACTCCGTTAGAAAAGAGGAACAAGTGATACGACGGGAACCAAGAGGTTTAGTGATAAGATAGATATTGAAACCACTCCGGTTAAAACAAGATAGGAAGGAATAAGAATGATATAATTTGGGCAGCACTCCGACTGAAAGAAGAAGGAAAACTTGCTAAGATGAAAAGAACTTGAAGAGATGACACAACACTCTGGTTAAATGGATATGCACGAAAAGAACATGATCCTCACAATCGATGATGATGAGTGAAGAGAGCAACATCATAATGCCTCCGGAAGAAACAATAGAAGATAGATCATTGGAATAAAAGAATGGAGAAGAAAATGCCAACTTCTGCCACAAATTATCTTGGAAAGCACCCTTCCAAGAAGGTTAGAACGGAATTGTTGGAAAACCAACAACGAAACGAATAAGCTTGGAGTGGGCTTATGGAAAACATCTCAAGACTGTGAGGTGACAACCGGCCACTAATGGAAAACCATTGATTTGATTGGGAGCACCGAAGAGATGAAAAACTTCTTCAGCGAGATGAGAAGGAGAAAATTGGATCATTGATAAGCACCACAAATAGCTACATTCCATATGGAAGGATGTAGGTGAAATATAACCCAATATAACTCCAACAAAAAGATTGATTGGTTGAAAAGATCTCTTGAATGAAGAGAAAATGATGGATTTAAAATACTTCATTCTTGACAACAAGTGAATCCTGAAGCACGAGGAGAAATTGCCAAGGATGACATAACACCATCTCAAAAGATAAGGTAGAAAGAATTGCACTTCGGAATGCAAGACGAAAAATACTTGAACTCCTCAAAACAAAACATGTGTTGAGCACCATGTTTATTTTGAAGTATGGCTTGACGGATCATAACTTTGAGAGAAAACTTGAGGAACAATTGAAGAATGAAAGAATCCTTGACAAACCACCATGTAGATCCTCCATGAAGAACTCCGGTAAAAAAGGATGATAAAAAGAAAGAGAAGTTGAAAACACAAGGTGAAGCCTTGCAATGATTTAGATGGAGCTTCGCGACGAGATAATTGTGAGAGCTTGGAACTCCGAAAAGAAAGATGAAGCCTCTCGAACCGAGAATGTGATATGATGACCAACTCCGGAAAGAAAGATGAATCACTTGTACTCAAGAATTTATTCATCATGAATAATCTCCGTAAAAAGAATTAAGTCACCTCGAGGAAATAAGAATAAGATTTATTGTATGCTTATCCTTCATCAAATTAAATTGATGACAAGCAACGGATTTGGCATGCTACTTATTCTTCTTGAGGGATTGAAAAGAGATATAGCGCCAACTTGAAGAAGGTATTGATGGAACCACCGGTGGGATTTGGAAACAACGAATGAATTGATATGATAACAAAGGAAGTGAAATCTTGAACGAACCACCGTAAGAATTGAGAATGAACGTAGCAAAGGCACGATTCACCGGGAAGAATTGGAAAACGAATGAAGATACTTGAGGGGATTTAGATACATGAGAACGAAGAGATCATGAACTGATTAGATAATACTTGAATGATGCACCGGTATGATTTGGAGAACGAGAGATGAAAGCTTGAATGAATAATTCCGAGATGATGGGGCTTCGAAGAATCGAACTGAAAAGACTCGTGAAATGCTCCCGATGGGTGAAAATTATTCTCAGAATCGAAAACAATTATGAGAGAATGGCAACAAGCTTGAACTACGCATCTTTGGAAGAACGGGTAAGGATTTAAAAGGAACTCTTCTCCGGTCTTGAAAATCCGAGAATGACGAGGAGAAACAACACCAAAATTACTGAGATACGTCGGGATGAAAATTGGAAAGGTTGAACCAACGATGAAAAGAATTTGAAAGATTTTGGAGAAAGACATATGACTGATGAAATTCATTCTTACGTCAAACTTCGAAAAGAATTTGGGAATAGCTCCTGATAATTAGAAGAGTTAGGTAAGATCCTGGGAAAAGACCTGTGGGTTAGGGCCCACTCAAAAGAAAACACCGTTGAATGATTGCTTGAAATAAAGATTGCACCGGTAGAATTAAATGGCTTGAATGAGATAACAACCTTGAAATATCTTGAGCGGATTGAGAATGGAACCACAAGTCTTGTGAGATATTTTTAGCACTCCGGATACGAATAGAGAGAGGTGAATGATTATGAGATGCACCGACATGAGAAAACATTTGAAACGGGGAAAGGATATGCTTGACAAAGCTTGAATTGGATCCACCGAAGAAGAAAAGAGAACAAAGAATAATAAACTTGAAGCTCCGTTAGTATCTTCACGAGGGATCACCGGATCAGAACATTGATTGAAAGAGTGAAGTGACTTCACATGAATAAATGGATACTTGAAACTGTTGAGCATCTTCATGGGAAATCACTGAATAAAAACATTGAAAGAAAAGAATGAAGAGACTTCCCACCAATAAAAGGATACATGATTACGAAATCTGAGTCCTTGAAGAAAAAGGGTGGGAGGGCGGGAAAACAAAGGCAACTTGGGGACAGATGAAACGAATACCGTTGAGAAAACTTAGAATTGATCTCACAAATGTTGAAATGATCGGATTCACTTGAAGAGAAGCACACCGGTTGGAAAGAATTGACATGACAATCTTGATGACCAAAAGGATTAGTACTCCCATAGAAATATGAGAACACCGTTTAGGAAAAGTATGGTTTCAACATTTGACTTCGAAGCAACTCGAATACCACAAATTTTAAAAAAAGGATTTGGCTTGCAGAATAAGCCGGAACAAATACATATGATAGAGATTTACCCAATCCCATATCATGCATCTGTCGGAAAGATATTCTAGGAGCTACTTGAATTCCCACCTATTAACTCCCGAAACTTTCTGGTTATGCAATCTGGTGTTGGGGATACAGGGGAAGCAATATATCTCACCCAAACTAACAATCCCTACATCCAGCTGTATCCATCCGTCAACACATAACCAAGAAAACTCCGGAAATCGTGTACCTCAACCTTTGAAAAGCATCTGTTATACGAGCTATGGCAATACTCCCGAACTCCCCAGTACTGGGTGGCGTCGAGGTTATCTCACCAACAACTGCATAAAAGAGATTTTCGATGTCGGCAAAACTCAGGTATTCCAGAACTGCAACGATAAAATTATGACGACAACACCTCGGAGGTCAACCCCCCGGGACATTGCCACAACCCCTAAATGTCAGGAGGCACTAAGAACAATGTTCTCGTCATAAGAATATCGGAACGATTCCAAGATACCCGCGTGATCCTAAATTTTTTTTAGTGAAATTTGAGGAGAGGGAAGACAAAACATCTACGTCGAGAGTCCTCACCAGAGCGACGAAGGGGGCTAAGGAGTAAAAAGAATCCTACTCTCCGATATATATATAATCCTAAGACTCAAAATAGTTTTTTTTTTCTAGACTCAACAACGACCAACAAACAAGGGGGCTCCTATGGTCGGTCGAGGCTCTGATACCAACTTGTCACGCCCAATATGCGATACTATCCTAAAGAGACTCGAAGGCCCCACCAAGGATAGAACCGCATATTGATACGCTTTTGCAAGGTGGATATCATTACATCAACATTACATAATAGATGGGGATACATACAAGAGGCATACAATGCCACATGAATACAACATCACAATACATAAGAGCATCATCCGACTACGGATGAAAACACAAACAGAAACTCAAACGACATCCACCCTGCTAGCCCAGGCTGCCGACCTGGAACCTATCCCCTGATCAAAGAAGAAGCAGAAGAAGAACTCCAAAACAAGCAAACATCACTCTCGCATCATGATCATCGCATAACCTGTACCTGCAACTATTGTTGTAGTAATCTGTGAGCCACGAGGACTCAAAGAATCCCATTACCATGGGTATCAAGACTAGCAAAGCTTAATGGGAAAGGAAGGGGTAAAGTGGTGAGGTTGCAGTAGCGACTAAGCATATATGGTGGCTAACATACGCAAATAAGAGCGAGAAGAGAGCAAACGGAACGGTCGTGAAGCTAGCAATGATCAGGAGGTGATCATGAACTCCTACTTACATCAAACATAACCCAGAAACCGTGTTCACTTCCCGGACTCCGGCGAGAAGAGACCATCACGGCTACACACGCGGTTGATGCGTTTTAATTCGAATCTGGTGTCAAGTTATCTACAACCGGACATTAACAAATTCCCATCTGCCACATAACCGTGGGCACGGCTCTCGAAAGTTTATAACCCTGTAGGGGTGTCCCAACTTAGCCCATGATAAGCTCTCGCGATCAACGAAGGATATTCCTTCTCCCAGGAAGACCCGATCAGTCTCGGAATCCCGGTTTACAAGACATTTCAACAATGGTAAAACAAGTCCAGCAAGACCGCCCGATGCGCCGACAATCCCGATGGGAGCTGCACATATCTCGTTCTCAGGGCAACACCGGATGAACACTACGTACAACTAAAACCAGACCTCAAGTTTCCCCGAGGTGGCGCTGCAAGTGGCTCTAGTTCGGACCAACACTTAGACAAGCATTGGCCCGGGGGGGGATATAATAAAGATGACCCTCGAGAGAGCGACTCCCAAGGGAAAAGTAGGTGGTGGTGAGGCAAATGGTAAAACCAAGGTTGGGCCTTGCTGGAGGTGTTTTATTCATAGCGATTTGTCAAGGGGGTCCCATAAATCACCCGACCGCGTAAGGAACACAAAATCCGGGAACATAACACCGGTATGACGGAAACTAGGGCGGCAAGAGTGTAACAAAACACCAGGCATAAGGCCGAGCCTTCCACCCTTTACCAAATATATAGATGCATTAATAATATAAGAGATATTGTGATATCCCAACATAACCTTGTCCACCATGGAGCAATCTTCAACTTCACCTGCAACTAACAACGCTATAAGAGGGGCTGAGCAAAGCGGTAACATAGCCAAACAACGGTTTGCTAGGAAGGTGTCAAAGGTTAGAGGTTCATGACAATTTGGGAGGCTTGTAGAGCAAATGATAGGTAGCGTAGCAAAGTGATAGAACGAAGCAAAACTAGCATAGCAATGATAGTAGTGAGATCCAGGGTAGCGGTCATCTTGCCTGAAATCCGCTAGGAAGAAGAACGAGTCCATGAAGAAGACGAACGGGAGTAGTCGAACGAATCCTCACAATCGCAACATTACCGAAACTAAGAAGCAACACCGGAAAGAAACAAACAACATGGTAAATGCACAAGCATAAACATGGCATGATGCACAAACAAGTATGATGCATGTCCGGTTTAATGAGGCATTGCATGGCAAAGTGCAACAAACAATAAGTTAAGTGGAGCTCAATATGCAACGAGTTGCATATTGACAAAACACCACATTGACATATTTAGTTCGCTCTCGTTTAGGTACACAACAATGTTAAATGTTGTTAAACATGGCAAGGGGTGTAACAAAAGTAAACTAACTATTTAGGCAAGTTTAAATGAGGCCGGAACAACAAACAACATTTCCAGAAAATCCTCATATGCAATATATGAATTTGCTACTGTTCTGCCCTAAAACATATTTTAAAGTTGTTAAACAGGAAAATAAAGTGGACCATGTTAAACTAGGCATTTTTCCACCCCATTTACATATAAGGTTTATTTAAATCTGAGTTACGGTTGTTTAGTAATGAAATAAATCATTTTAACATGGCATTTATCGAAATTTAAACAAACAGCAAGTTTAAACATTTTTAACATGGATGAAAATAGCATATTATGAAACTAGATGAAATTCTAAGCATTTTACATGTTTGAATCATTTTAATCCGAAGCATGGTTCATGAGTTATTATATGCACGAACATGAGGGTTTTTCTGCAAAACTGATATTCTCTGGATAATTGGACAAATTCGCAGGCAAGAAAAAAAACACACTGGACCGAAACTGGCTGGCCTGATAGTGTACAGGAGAGGCGCTGGAGGGGGGCTGCTCACCCATGGGCTTGGCCCGGTGAGGCAGAGGCGAACTGGGACGGTTGGGCTGTGCTCGGTCAACGCGGGGCGGGGTACTCATTCCCAAGCTGCCGCTCGATGCAGAATAAACACAGAGGAGGCGAGACGCGGGGCGGCTTCAGGCGATGCAGGGAAGCGGCGGCGCGCACAGGAGGTCGGGGATGGACGGGATCATGGCGGAAGCGGCGAGATCCAGCGGTCCCCGGCCGGATCTGGTGCGGAACGTCGACGAGGACGTGCGTGTGAGCTCCACGAAGGCAGCAACTGCTGTTACCTGTAGAAAAGAGGGAGAGAAAGATTCAAAGAGGGAATAGGGAAAGGAGAAGAACGAGAAGGAAACAGAGGAGGGATGCGGCGATCCTGCTGGTGCTCCGGTAGTGGCGCACCAGCGACGACTCGGATAGAGGCTCGGGGATGAGTAGGGGAGGCTGGGCTTGGAGGCGAAGCGCTTGATGGCTGGCGTTGCAGGAATCAGCAGCAGGCAAGGCGGCTCCATGGACTTGGCGCGGGGACGACAGGCGACCGGAGTTAGGGCCCCAGCGAGCTCCTGCCAAAACGACGGGGACGGGCGGTGCGAAGGATCGGGATCTCCTCTCCCGATCGAGCGGAGACTGCAGGAGCAGAGGCGCGACACTGGAGATGGCGGGGAGCTCTTGCTTCAGCGAGGGGTGCCGGGCGACCAGCGGGCAAAGCCGCAAGGCAGTAGCTGCAGAAGACGGTGGCGATGGGATCTTGAGGCCGAGCCCAGGCCATGGCGGCTTCCTTCCGTTCGCTGACGGAAATGGGTCAGAGGGAGATGTGTGTGAGAGAGAAGCACGGGGAGGAAGGGAGACAGGGGA
Source organism: Aegilops speltoides (assembly GCA_021437245.1). NCBI lineage: Eukaryota > Viridiplantae > Streptophyta > Magnoliopsida > Poales > Poaceae > Aegilops > Aegilops speltoides. The sequence goes on from CM038146.1 coordinate 269,995,363, forward strand.
GGAGATGAGTGGGACGAGGCCGCTCCTGGTGGTTGCCGGCAAGGAGCGGCTCGGGAGGCCTCGGACATGAGGAGCGGGGCTGGCTGCTCTGGTTGGTGAGATGGATCGATGGCGAGGTCGGGAGATGGTTGGGTGGATCGGGAAGGAGGAGGCTTCGGCTCTTAGTGGTTGGGCGCAAGTTGGCTGGCTACGAGATGGATCTGGGAAGATCCCGAGGTGGAAAAGGAGTGGGTAGTTGGCTGGCGGTGGCGACGGGAGGGATGGGACAGCTCTCCTCAAATTTAGGGTTGGGTCATTATATAGGAACAATAGGATTTGGTCTAGACCCTTCGATTAAAATTGGACGGACTCGGATAAATATATTAGGGGCTCTATTAAGAAAACAGACATGTTATATAGATGTTTGGGGATGAACCGGACCCAACGGTAATGATAGCCCAGTTCTAGTCAAGGGGAGTTTCGGACACGGGCGAGGGGTCGATGCGCTGTGCAAAGAGACTCTAGTTTAGGCAAAAGGGAAAACGAAGAACAAGGTTGATCTCAGAACGGTCAACAAAGCAAGGGGGACGCGGCAACTACGAGCGGAGGCAAGTTTTTAAAAACAATGACGGCAACCAGTGCCGATGCAATGCGGATGATGCCATGATGAAATGCAACAAACAAATAAATACACACGGCGATCACACAAAACATGGAAGGCATCTGAAGCGTCGGTCTTGGGGCGTTACATCTTCCGAATACCAAAACTTGCATCCATTCAACACAATAAAATTTTAATTTAGCACAACTAGTGTAATCCGAGAGCACAACCAAATATTTGGTCAAGTTCTTCCTCCTTTTGCCGACATGTGGGACATCCAGCATCCAGGTCGTGTCATGCAAGAAAATGGAGTGGTAGTTGAAGCCACATGATGTGCATCTTGGGTTAAACTGTAAATGGAATCTTACTACTCTTGAGTAACTCCAGAAGTGGCCATCGAAGTTCTTTATTGGATTTGTTTTTCATCACCAGCAGATTGAGGTGAAAGATGTGCAGGTTTAGTGGGTCCTCTTGCGTTTTCACTGACATGTGGGACCGCATATGAGCAAACAGATGATGGGCTCTACACGTCTGCTGGCTGGTTGAGAAGAGAGATAGAGGAGGGCTGAGCATGGACTCCAGGAAATTTGTTCTATCTAACCAGCACCTCGATATAGGCTCGATATTGTGGGGTGGCATGGGCCATAACTAGCATTCACGTCTAGCAGTATGGCACATGCCACCCACACGAGTCCCATTCGACACCAATTTTCTTGGAGTCCGTGCTAAAACCATCTCTTCTCCCTCCTGTTTTCTCAGCCATCGCGCGGTAGGCGGGGTGGGGGTTTGCCGATAGTCGAATTGCTCAAATGCGGCCCCACTTGTAAGTGAAAATGCAACACAGCATGCATTCCCCTTTGAGTAGCGTGCTGGACCAACCGTGTGGGGGTGCGACGCGAACACGACGGGCTTTTCCTTTTGAACTTGTAACTTGTAAAATTTGGTTCTACTCCATGGCCGTGTCGGTGTCAAAACAGGCAGATCTTGGGTAGGGGGTCCCAAACTGTGCGTCTAGGCGGACGGTAACAGGAGACAAGGGACACGATGTTTTTACCCAGGTTCGGGCCCTCTCGATGGAGGTAAAACCCTACTCCTGCTTGATTGATAGTGATGATATGGGTAGTACAAGAGTAGATCTACCACGAGATCAAGGAGGCTAAACCCTAGCAGCTAGCCTATGGTATGATTGTTATGTGTCCTATGGACTAAAACCCTTTGGTTTATATAGACAGCGGAGAGGGCTAGGGTTACACAGAGTCGGTTACAATGGTAGGAGATCTACATATCCGCATCGCCAAGCTTGCCTTCCACGCCAAGGAAAGTCTCATCCGGACACGGGACGAAGTCTTCAATCTTGTATCTTCATAGTCTTGGAGTCCGGGCGACGGTGATAGTTCGGCTATCCGGACACCCCGTAGTCCAGGACTCCCTCAGTAGCCCCCGAACCAGGCTTCAATTTCGATGAGTCCGGCTCACATATCGTCTTCGGCATTGCAAGGCGGGTTCTTCTCCAAATTCCATGTACTCGCCGAATGGTGTCCAGCTTCTTATAAATGCTGCGCTCCTTGGCTTCTACGTCCTATAATGGCCATCTTCCACATGTCGTACGAATGCGAAAAGCCAGGGTATTTTTATATTCTACCCCCTAGCTGCGCGGGTGAGCTGCCTATAAAGAGAGGCGAGGATCCAGATCCGAATCACACCATCCTCCTTCCACGAGCATTCATCGGAGCGCCTCTGACCAAAGATCCATTCCATCATGGACAGTCGATGCGGCTCCTCCTCTCGCGCTCCCAGCCCTCTGCCAGGAGATTGGGGGAGATGCTCGGTCCCGCATAGTGAGCTGGTGACGCTCCAAGCTGAGGTATTTCTTCCCCCGCCCTTTATGGTGCTGGTTCGAGCCGGACTTGCCACCTACAAGGGCGGAAAACAGGCGGAGACCGTCCCCAATCCCTCCAAAGGAGAGCGGGTATGCTTCGTCCCTTATCTAACAAGGGGACTCGGATTTCCTATACATCCGTTTCTCCGGGGGCTCCTGGAGTTCTATGGACTCCAGCTTCACCATCTCACGCCTGCCTCCATCCTGCACATCGCCGGCTTTGTAGCCCTTTGCGAGCTGTTTTTGGGCATCGAGGCCCATTTTGCGCTGTGGAAGAGATTGTTCTGCCTCGTGCCCCGTTCTCACGAGGGGTCGATATATCAAGTGGGCGGAGCCGAAATATGGCGCATCGCCGGGACCGGATATCTATCCCGAACCCCGAAGAAGGCGTCTGAAGACTGGCCTTCGGAATGGTTTTACATGGAAGACGCCCCGCTGCCGGACCCAGTTCAGATCGGCCTCCCGGAATTCAGCAACGCTCCTCTGCAGAAACGCCTGAGTTGGCGCCCGCGGAGCCCTCAACGGGAGAATGATGGGGATGTTCAATATCTGATGGGCCGAATAAGGTTATTGGCTCATTCCGGATTAACCATGATTGGAGTCATGGCCACATGCATCATGCGAGGGGTGCAGCCGCTCCAATACAGGGGCCACCCCATGTGGGATTTCAATGGGGAGGATGATGCCACCGTCATGGCTGCAAGGGGCCGGGATCGGTAGATAATCTGGTGAGTATCCTATCCGGCCTGTACAAAGGGGAGAAGGAGGACTTCCTTCGTGCGAGTCCATTAAATGGATTTTCGATGAGCAGCCCTCGGAGCTGGGTAAGCGGACGTTCGTCTCTCCGATCCATATTCCCAAGTTGAGTGTCTCACTTTATGATTTTGATGCAGGAACTGCGCCGGGCCGTAGAGAATATACACAGCCCGGCTCCACACCCCGAGGATCCGGAACGATCCCTCGATCTGGCCTCCGAAGAGGATCCGGACATAAAGGTGGAGTTGATTGAGGGGGTGTTCCACCAACTTAGCACTGACAATGCTTTGGTTGCCATTACGGGCGACTACCCGGCATATCTCCAGTTCCCCAGGTAACTGTGACCAGAGTCATGATACCATTACTTATGCATGCTTATTTTTGACCACCGTATACCAATGGTGTTCCGCAGGAGGTGCCTCCGAGGCGGGAAGCCGAACCCGCGGCGGCTAGCCAACAAGGAGCAGCTCGGCCCAGCAGGCGGTAGAGAAGTGCGGCGAGGATCGAGACGTCGCCCCAACGGTATGGCTCGCCACCATGTTTCAGAAAAAGGTTCCTGGGAGGCATATTAATGGTCGTGGCTTTTTCAGGAGAAAAAGCGCTCGCCGGACTGTGTCCGGGGAGATTGCCAATCAAACCTCCGCCGGCTAGGCTCCAACGCCAGGTCCGGAGGGGGAGGCGAACGCAGGGCGCGCGTCGGGTGCCCCTCCAACGGAGGACACCGACAGGTTGTCCGCCACCAGATCTGAGGTGGAGAGCGTCATGAATCACAGGCGTCGCCGGACAGTTCTTCGTGATGCATGCTTCTCCCCAGAGGCGTTAAATGCCTTCAATTCGAGAGATGCGCACCTCCATGCTGCTCAAGATGGTCTAGCCAAAGCCACAGAGCAGTATGTAAAAGACACAGTTATATATGCCAGTAGCCCCCGAGACTTAAAATAGTTAGAATAACTGATTTAAGGATCATTTGTTGTGCAGGATCTTATGGAGAAGAATACCCACCTGTCCCAGGAACTGCAAGAGTGCAAGGCCAAACTTGAAGCCGCACTAGCCGCCACAGGGGGAGCCACAGAGACCCCCTCTGGTAATACATACTTCGAAAGATAAGTAATTTGCAAAGTGCGGCGTGTGTATAAGTCTAACAATAATATTGCAGATGGTCCCGGACTAGATCTGGACAGGCAGTAGCTACTACGCCAGCTAAAGGCCGGCGAGAAGGTGCTGACGAGGGTGTGGCAGGAGAAGAATAACCTCCAAGATGCCAACACTCAGCTGGGCGAGGAACTAAAAGATGTTTGGGTCCAGCTGTCTTACTCCGTGAAGGAGAATCTGCGGCTTCGTCGCGGCATTTACAGTAAGTGCTTGAACGAACTTTTGAAAACAAGAGTTCGGCGAGGAAGTCGATTAACTGAATATGTCTCAGAGGTATGCTCACAGCCGCCCCGCAGAGGAGATGCCCGGTTCAACGGGTGACCAGCTTCCTGAAGTTGTTGCAACCGCATCGAACGAAGTTCGGCAGGTGATGAGCAGCGTCGCCCAGGCCTTATGGCCGTCCGTCTCCCTACCCGAGGGTCTTGGAGGGCTTGTGGAGAAGCTTCAGGGAGCTCGGCGTTGCTTCCGTCTGTGGAAGATATCGGCCTGCCGTCAAGGCGCCAGGGAGGCCTGGGCCATGGTGAAGACGAGGTACACGAAAGCCGACCCGAACCACATGGCCGAGGTCGGGCCTGTGGGGCCCGATGGGAAGGAGATCCATGTGAGCTTAATGTACGGCCAAGTAGAGTTGGCCGCAAAGTATTCCCAGCGGGACTATAAACTAGATAGCCTGCTAGATGGTATTGAAGAGGAATACAATCAGTCAAATTGACTATGTAATTTAAAATGACATGTAAAATGCCTTCTAGCCGGATTGTAGATCGTTCGTCATTGCGGACCTTTTTGCTTCAACCTCGGGACCCGACAGTCCGGAGTGTGTCCGAATACCCTCGCTGTTATAGAAAAACCGGGGCATGCGTGGAGACCTGGCGTAGGGGTCATTAGTGCTTTATCAGACAAGTGCCCAACTAGTTATGTTATATTAAATGGTTAGTAAGAAACATCTTCCAGGGAGAATAGTTCCGTTAGGGGTTCCTTTCCCTGGGGGGGCATGCCCTAAAGTGCATGTTCGGACTGCGAAAAAAGCAGGAGAGCATCTGGGGGCAGATAAATAAATAGGTAAGAAATCATCTTTTAAGTCACCGACCGAATATTCCCTCAAGAACGCTAGCTTTCGGCTTCACCCAGTCTGAGGTACACATCCGGTGAATTCGACAAGAATAATCGGAGAGGTGCTCCCTTTACCTCCTAGCCGAACAATCGGGAACGTAGGGGTAAGCACAGGAGCAAGGCAACCCAGCTTGGCCAAAACTTAAGTCATATCGATGCATATAATGGTGAATAAAAGGTACATGCGGAAGTGTGGCGCATGTGTTGGGCATGAAGCCCATATAAATAAGCTTCTGTTAAAGAAGCCCCCAGGTATAATGAGTGCGAGCAACACGTCAAGTGTGTGCAAACAATGCACAGATCGGCCTTCAAAGGCTTTAAGGAAAAAAGGAAGGAGAAAGAGAGAAACAAAAGACAGCTAAAGTATAAAATGTGGACGGAGGAAGAAGACGAACTCTGAGTTCGGCGCTAGGCGTAGAATCTTCGGAGACGGGCTGCGTTCCATGGGTTCGGCTCGAGTCGGTTATCCGATGCGCTTCGCAGACGGTCTGCTCCGCCGGTTAGGACTTGGTCGATGATGAAGGGACCATTCCATTTCGGCTTGAGTTTGTCCTTTTTCTTGTCCAGCAGGCGTAGAACGAGTTCGCCAACATTGTAAGTTTTGGCCCGTACTTCTCTGCTTTGATATCTTCGAGCCTGCTGTTGATAGAATGCAGAAAGAGCTTTTGCCACGTCGCGCTCCTCCTCTAAGGCGTCCAAACTGTCCTGCCGATCTAGCTGGGCTTCTCTTTCTTCGTACATGCGCACGCGAGGTGAGTCATGAATTATGTCGCAGGGCAAGACTGCCTCTGCGCCGTACACCATGAAAAATGGTGTGAATCCGGTAGTGCGATTCGGCGTGGTCCGCAGCCCCCAGAGTACGGAGTCGAGCTCCTCTACCTAGTGCATGGTTGATACCTTGAGGGACCGCACTAGTCTGGGTTTAATGCCGCTCATGATTAGACCATTTGCTTGCTCGACTTGACCTTTGGTTTGAGGGTGATAGACTAAAGCGTAGTCGAGCTTAATTCCCATGTTTTTGCACCAGAGTTTAACCTCGTCGGCGTGAAGTTTGTGCCATTATCAGTGATGATGCTATGGGGGATACCGTAACGGTGTACTACCCCTGATATGAAGTCTATCACAGGTCTGGATTCGGCCGTCTTAACTGGCTTGGCCTCTATCCATTTGGTGAATTTATCCACCATGACCAATAGGTATTTTTGCTTGTGGGTTCCCCCTTTAAGGGTCCAACCATGTCAAGCCCCTGCACATGAATCGACCGGTGATGGGTATAGTTTTCAGGGCGAAGGGTGGTATGTGGCTTTGGTTAGCAAAGAGATGGCAACCGACGCATCGTTGGACTAAATCCTGAGCGTCTGTCCAGGCCGTTGGCCAATAAAATCTTGTATGGAAGGCCTTGCTTACAAGGGCCCGGGCTGTGGCGTGGCGCCCACCGAGTCCGGCATGAATTTCAGCCAGAAGATTTCTCCCTTCCTCTTCGGAGATGCACCTTTGAAGGACTCCGGTTGTGCTTTTCTTCTAAAGCTCTCCCTCATGGACCATATAGGCTTTACAACGCCGTACTATGCAGCGGGCCTCATTTTGGTCCTCAGGAAGTTCTTTCTTAGTTAGGTATGCTAGGAATGGCTCGGTCCACGGGACAATGGCTGCCATTATTTCGTGGGCTGAAGGTGTTGTTTCATTGACAGAACCGCCGATTGTGTCAGAGTGTACGGTGTCGGGTAGTGCGGTTGGGTCCGGATTGTTATGTCCTGACTCCCCTTCCCATAGTACGGATGGCTTGAAAAGCCTTTCTAGGAAGATATTGGGGGGGGGGACGACATCGCGCTTTGTGCCGATGTGTGCCAATACGTTCGCCGCTTGATTATTATCCCGGGCTATATGGTGAAATTCGAGCCCTTCAAACCGAGCTGACATTTTCAAAACGGCGTTATGGTAAGCTGCCATTTTTGGATCCTTGGCGTCGAAGTCTCCATTTATTTGGATATCGCGAGGTTCGAATCCCCTCGCACCTCTAGGCGTTTAATGCCCATGGAGACTGCCATCCGGAGGCCATGTAGAAGGGCCTCGTATTTGGCTGCGTTGTTGGAGTCCGTGCACATTATCTGAAGTACGTATTGGACTGTGTCCCCAGTTGGGGACGTCAGGATGACGCCAGCCCCCAGGCCGGCCAACATTTTGGAGCCGTCGAAGTGCTTGATCCAGTTAGAATATGCGCCGTACTCTTTAGGGAGTTCGGCTTCAGTCCATTCGGCGATGAAGTCAGCCAAAACTTGCGACTTGATGGCTCGCCGTGGTTTATAGGTTATGTCGAATGGTAGGAGCTCAATGGCCCATTTTGCAATCCTACCGGTCGCGTCGCGGTTGTTTATAATGGCATTAAGAGGTACTTCAGAGGCTACTGTTATCGAACACTCTTGAAAGTAGAGTCGGAGCTTCCGGGATGCCATGAACACTGCGTATGCTATCTTTTGATAATGCGGATACTGGGATTTGCATGGAGTTAAGACAGTGGATACGTAGTACACTAGTTTTTGAAGAGGGAACTTATGTCCGTCTGTTTCTCATTCGACGACGAGTACCGCCCTTACAACTTGATGAGTTGCCTCGATATATAATAGCATTGGTTCGCCCAAGTTGGGCGTGGCCAGGACCGGATTTGTTGCCAATATGGCCTTTATTTCTTCGAGTCCGGCCGTGGCGGCATCCATCCATTCGAAGTGTTCGGTGCGCCGGAGGAGGCGATAAAGGGGTAGTGCCTTTTCTCCCAAGCGGGAAATGAAGCGGCTTAGAGCCGCCACGCATCCAGTCAATTTTTGTATTTGCTTGAGTTCTTTTGGAATATCCAATTGTGACAGAGCTCGGATCTTGGCTGGGTTTGCTTCAATTCCTCTACCGGATACAATGAAGCCCAAGAGTTTACCGGATGGTACGCCGAAAACGCATTTTGCCGGGTTGAGATTAATTGCATATGCTCGGAGGTTGTCAAATGTGAACCTCAAGTCGTCTACTAGAGTTTCGACGTGTTTAGACTTGACGACCACATCGTCTATGTATGCCTCCATTGTTTTGCCGATCTGGGTTGCCAGACATGTCTGAATCATGCGCTGATATGTTGCCCCGACGTTTTTGAGCCCAAAGGGCATTGTGTTGAAGCAGAATGGTCCGTATGGAGTAATGAATGTCGTTGCGGCTTGGTCTGGCTCCTCCATCTTGATTTGATGGTAGCCGGAGTATGCCTCGAGGAAGCACAATGAATCGTGCCCTGCGGTAGCATCTATAATTTGATCGATGCGGGGAAGGGGGAAAGGATCCTTTGGACAAGCCTTGTTAAGGTCCTTGAAATCGACACACAGGCGCCATGATATGTCCTTCTTTGGTACCATTACCAGGTTTGCTAGCCAGTCCGGATGTTTTATGTCTCTGATGAATCCGGCTTCGAATAGTTTGGCTAGCTCCTCTCCCATTGCCTGTCTTTTGGGTTCAAAAAATCGCCGAAGAGCTTGTTTGACTGGCTTGAATCCTTTTAGGATATTTAGACCGTGCTCTGCCAACCTGCGTGGGATTCCTGGCATGTCTGAAGGGTGCCAGGCGAAGATATCCCAATTTTCCCGAAGGAATTCTCGTAGTGCGGCGTCTACATCAGGGTTTAATTGTGCCCCAATGGAGGCCGTCTTTTGGGTTCATTGGATGGACTTGGAATTTGACAATTTCGTCCACTGGCTTAAAAGAGGTGGACTTGGATCTCTTGTCGAGTATCACGTCGTCCCTGTTCACTGTGGAGCGCAGCGCAGTGAGTTCCTCGGCCGCTAGGGCTTCGGATAGTGCCTCTAGGGCTAGTGCTGCTGTCTTATTTTCAGCGCAGAGTGCTATGTCCGAATCACTGACAAGAGTGATAATTCCGTTGGGCCCGGGCATTTTGAGCTTCATGTACCCGTAATGGGGTATAGCTTGAAAAATTGTGAATGCCTCTCGCCCTAATAAAGCGTGATATCCGCTACTGAACGGGGCCACTTGGAACGTGACCTCCTCGGACCTGTAATTGTCCGGCAAGCCGAACACCACATCCAGTGTAATTTTTCCTATGGAGCGTGCTTCCCAACTAGGGATTATTCCTCTAAAGGTTGTGCTGCTTCGCTCAATGCGGCTCTAGTCTATTTCCATTTTTCGAAGGGTTTCCTCGTAGATGAGGTTTAATCCGCTGCCGCCATCCATGAGTACCTTAGTAAGGGGAAAGCCGTCCACCATCGGATCGAGGACCAATCAGGCCGGCGCCGGGCTGTTCGAATTTAGGTTCGCACTGGCGTTGAAGGTAATAGCCGTGTCGCTCCATGGATTTATTGTTTCTACTTGGTAGACTTCGGCGAGGCTGCGAAGTGTTCGCTTCCGCATATTATTTGATGCGAAAGTCTCAACGACTGTTAATACCGTACTGGTACTGTTGGTCTGGTTCTCTGGGGCTAGAAGCTCTTCGCCACTTTTGGCCACCTGCCGTAGTATCCAACATGCTCGAAGGCTATGCGTTGGAGTGGAGCCCTCTATGCTATGAATTTTGCAAGGTCCGTTGAGCCACCCCTCCAGTACGGTTCCGTTCCCTTTAGGGGGTTTTTGTTTTTTGGTTTTTAACCTAGGTGCATGAATATGATGCACCCTTTTATTTCGGACTAGGGTTGTGTTCGGAGCCGGATTGTCCCAAAATTTGGTTTCGGTTTTCTAGGCGCTCTCCATCGCACAGTACTTTTGTAGTATGGATGCCAGGTCGGCGAAGCGTGTAATTTCGCGACGACTTATGGCATTCATGATTCCTTTGTCCGTGCAATTATTGCAGAAAATTGAAATTGCACTTTCCTCACGGCAGTCCTTTATCCTGTCCATAACCAGGAGGAATCTGGCCCAGTAATGATGTACTGTTTCAGCGGGCTCTTGCCAGATTTGGGATAGATCGCTTGTGTTTGGGTGGGCGGGTGGAATTAAATTCGGAACCGCGTCCAATCTGAGACTCAGGGGCCGGAAAGTTTCTGAACTTGGAAGTTCGGTTTGTTGGATGTTGTCCAACGAATCCGGCCCGCTGCCTGACTTTAGGTTCAGGGCTTGATCGGCATCCGTCCCTCCGCGGGAATCCGGCATGGAGGGGTCGGGAATTCGGACACAGCTTGTCCTTAATGTAGAAGAAGAGTCGCCGTGCTATTCCACCACCACAGCAACGTGGTGGGTAGCCTGGGGAGAGTTGATCTCTCTCAGATCGGTTTTAGGCTCGATCTGATCATAGTCTGTAGCAACTCCCAGGGCGGCGATGCGACCCAAGAGCTCGTTTACGGAAGAGAGCTCCATCAGATCTAGCTGCTCGGCGAGTTCCGAGTTGACATGAAGATTGATTTTTATGACTTGAGAGGTCATCGTCAGCGCGGCGGCCGAACAGGCGGTCATAAGAAAACCACCTAGCTGGATAGTTTGGCCGATGGCCAAAGCTCCTTTGGCGACGGTACCGTCTTTAAAGACGGGATGAGGCATCCTTCCTGATGGCGATGGCACAGAGGAACTCTCAATGAAAGCACCAATGTCGGTGTCAAAACCGGCGGATCTCGGGTAGGGGGTCCCGAATTGTGCGTCTAGGCGGATGGTAATAGGAGACAAGGGACACAATGTTTTTACCCAGGTTCGGGCCCTCTCGATGGAGGTAAAACCCTACTCCTGCTTGATTGATATTGATGATATGGGTAGTACAAGAGTAGATCTACCACGAGATCAAGGAGGCTAAACCCTAGAAGCTAGCCTATGGTATGATTGTTATGTGTCCTATGGACTAAAACCCTCCGGTATATATAGACAGCGGAGAGGGCTAGGGTTACACAGAGTCGGTTACAATGGTAGGATATCTACATATCCGCATCGCCAAGCTTGCCTTCCACGCCAAGGAAAGTCCCATCCGGACACGGGACGAAGTCTTCAATCTTGTATCTTCATAGTCTTGGAGTCCAGCCGACGGTGATAGTTCGGCTATCCGGACACCCCCTAGTCCAGGACTCCCTCAGCGCGACCGATAGATAGAAATAACAATTTTCCCTAGAGTAATGAGAAGTTTGGTTCTGGCACAGTTCATGCATGGAGTACGTATGAAAAATATGAAGTTGATGCGAAAGGTAAGATAATTACTAGTAGTACCATATACTACTACATGGATTTGACGGAAAGATAAAGATACATACAGATCCATCAACGACATCCTCACGCCCTAGTGCGCCGGGTCACCAACCGACGTGTGAGGAGCAGCGACATTGGCGGCGAGCTCAACGTGCTTCCGAACAATGCCGTCCAAGGTTTTCCTGTGGTCCAAGAAGGCTAGCGTCCTATCATCCTCCTCTTGCATGTAGTAGTCCTTGTGGACGATTTGTGCGTAGATGTGGGTGATTATGTCGATGGTGTCTTGCTGCGCCAGGCGGTGCGCGGCGAGCGCGACCTCGAGGTGGACATTCTCCGGCATGACGGCGGGCAGTCGCAGGGCCACCACTGCCTTGAAGAGGTTGTCACCATAGAGGCCGTTGAGGGTGGCAGGCATCGTAGAGCCTCGGAGTGTGGGCTGGATACGTATGTCAAGGTCGTCTGCGAGCTTCTTGACGACGATGAACTTGTCGAGGACCTCGTCGAACAAGGAGATGAAACTATCATCCAAGAGGCCCCTCGCCTTAGCGGCCTCAAGAACTACCTGGATACGTTCCTCGTTGCCGGGCCGCAGGCCGGCGTCGTGGACCATCTGGCACAGCTGGCTGATGCTCGCGCTCATCGCCTCCATGGGTCTAGCTTCTAGTCAACTAATCTTGTGATTGGAGCGATCACTCTTTCCCTTGGTTTGGGTGCGTAGGTGCGTAGGATTTCATAGATTGGACTGGCGGGAGCCTTTATATGAGAAGTGCAGACTGCGTTGAATTCACGTGCGTGTTGGCCATCTACTCCTCGGCCCTCTACTGCACTTGCCTTTGGCTGTATGACAGGTGGGCCAGCCACCTGTTGGGCCCACGTGTCATACACCCAAAGGCAGGTGCAGTAAGTCAATGAAGCTACGTCCCCCTCCGTGCCGGTGCTGTATAGTCATCTCACCGGAGCTCTAGTTGGGGCCAAACGAAAGAACTTTGATGTTTACTGGTTTATTGGTCCCTTTTGCATTTTGCACCAAGTTTTGACCTTTGATTTAACTAATAAAATGTTAATGCATGTAACCAAAAATGTTGTGTAAGTCACCTTACGAAAACCAAATAATCCCAAAACACTTGGGCACGGTACATTAACTCCATCCTCGTTTCTTATTTCGTGACATATCGACCAATGAGAGATGTGGGCCGTGCATGCTTTCATTGACTTGAGACTACCAAACATTACATGCAGTGGTTAGTTCATTGCATGTAATCATATTAATTAGCAAAAAGACATTAAGTTCTCTCGCCGATAGGAAGAAAACAATACACCATGTATTTATTTATAGAGGGAGTAGTACATTTTTTGTGACATGCATTACTAGATATTGCTAGTCAACTACTAAATCCAAATGGACGTGATAGTACTACTAAATCCAGCCGGTGGTACTAGTCACAAATTATTACGTGTTGTACTACCCATTGGTCAAATTATTACGTGTTGCTCCTCACAGTGAAGTGACAAGACCCTGCGCCGGAGATGACAGCTGAGTATAGGCGCCGTGTTCGACATACCACAGTCAACCTCACCATCTGCAGTCACTATCATCATGGCTATAGAGCTAGCCTGCTTACAACTAGCCATGTTCGACATAATTTCCCGTGCGTAGATGCCCGTGCATTGCACGGAACACCAAGATTGGGGGTGGACGGCGCCAACAGCGGCCATCGCGCCAGATTTTTCCATGGCCTTCTAGATGTGTTGGGGAGGAGATAAGGCTGATTATGAGAGACAAGGAGTTGTTTGTAAATAGGGAACAAGTGTGGGCATCTTTTTGCAAAACTTGAGAAGTTTGGTTTGTATGCATCAGATCTAGATCCGACGGCTATTGGTGAAAGATGGTAGGCACAACATCATCACCAACTCAGGACCTCTTTGATTCGCAGGATTCTGAAAACGCAGGAATAGGACACGTCAATATTACAAGTTTCAATCTGATATTACAAATGTTAGGAGTAATGCTGCACCTACGAAGAGGGAATTACTAGGAAGTTTACGTAAGAACTTTCGTTACTTTAAGTGGATGCAGCATTATCGTACAAACTAAAATCCACCGCCGTGACAAGTCACTAATGGACAAGTAAATTTTCGAGTCTCTGGCCACTTGATCTTTCAAAAACAAATTCAGCTTCTGTGAAGACTTTGTCATTTAGGCTTAGATGCTTGCGGTGATTAGCACGCCATTCATTGTTACTCCGGAGAACGCCAAACCTCATTACCTTGAGCACACTTGCCTCCAGAACAAAGAACCTGTCCAATTTAATCTCAGATGTGCTGCCTCGGTAGTCGATCAAATCAATTTCTGGAAGATGGAGATCAAGGCATTCGATGGGATTGTTATAGTGCAACACATTTTCACTTTTGGGTCTTTTTTTATCTGCAAAAGAAGAGAACATATTAGAGCAGCTGGCTGTATAAGATTCCCGTGTCATCAAGAGGTACCAATATCATTTACTCATACGATAGGGTTGGCTGGCTAGTGATATTTTTTCACTCTATCTCTCTCTCTATTTCTCTTTCCTCTCATTTACCTAGGAGCACGTGAAGATCTTGGGCATTTGTTGCCTTCCACTATGTGGATGATGCCATATTTCTCAAAAGTATGCCACATAATACGCATCAATGTAAAATCAAAAGATTTTGGGACCGCTCTCATGATGTGAGAGAGTTGGCACCACTGTGCACATAGACCCACGTGTATAAACAAATCAATCAAACCAACTACACCAGCCTCTCTCTCTCCCAAACAAATATTTTTTATTGCCTCAGTCCTCTCCCTCTCCCACGCAAGTGTTTTTTCATTGCGTGAGTTAATTTGGCACCGGAGCAGAGTAGGTGATCCAGATTGGGGCACCAGGTGAGCAATGGAGGGGCATCGATGTGAAATGCATCACAAGTGAATTTGGCACATGTTTTGGCCTACATAGTGGAGGGCTGTTATAGCCCCTTTTGTATTACCTCGTATTTAGTGTAAAATTTTGACCATAGATGTACCTAAGAAAATGCCAATGCATGTCACCAAAAATTATACCATTTGAAATTATGTTCAAACACGAATCCAACAATATAATTTTTAGTGACATGCATTAACATTTTGTCAGTTAAATCTATGGTCAAATTTTGATACTACAAAATAGGAAGAGTAAGCCAGGACGGAGGTACTTGCTCTTAGGGTAACCACAGAGTTATTAGTCTAAGTTAGTTTCCACTATGACTAGCCTAGGCTACTATAGTAGTACAACAAAGAAATGATGCAGGTGATCACGTGAGAAAAAAATACTAAAAACATTTCTTTCGGTGTAGTGCGTATATGCAGTTTTGAACACTACACTTGTCATCGTAATTTGGGAAAATTACGATAAAATTGAGCTACGTTGTGATTACCGTTTACTAATAGGAAAGAAGTTTCACCTCGATGCGTAGCTTCTCCGTGCACAGAAAGCATGTAAGGAATCCAACAACTTGATCCAGATTGGGGCCGATAGATTTTGTTGCCAAGATCTTCATTGTGCGTATAGACTGGGTCAAGCTTGTGGGAACCATTTTCTGGAAGGCAGTCGTAAATACATCAAGAAGAAATTAAAAAAATGTGAATTTCAAGAAGACGCAGAAGAAGATGAGTGCTGTACCTGAATGATTATGGATCCAATAAACAGTTTGGAGAATTTGGCAGACTAGTACACCAACACTGTCAATTTCGGCGCGTTAATGACCATGATTATTGTTGGACCTTCTAGATCCGATACAAGCAATCTGTCAAGGAAAGGCGCATTATCAATGACCATAACATGGAACAGCTGGAGTGATCTCTTCCCAATTGATGTCTTGTTGTGGGGCCAGCAAGACACATAAATCCATCAGAGATTCGTCGAGGCGATGTGGAGGCTAATGAACCCGTGGATCTGCTCAAGATGAAGGTACTCGAGCACAGTACAACTGCGGAGCAGGTGATCCATAGCCTTCTTCGAGATAATAACGTCGAAGAGGTCGAGCTGCTTGAGTTGAGGGAGAAGAAGGGTGGGCGCGACATTAATCTGGGGAAGATAGTAGGAGGTGAAGTTGGCGCAGCGCAGCATTGGCATGAGGCAAAGCGCGGACGGCGGCAGAGAGCAACATCGTCCAACTTCAAAGCTGAGCTCCTCAAGCTGATCTAGGGCGGGGGATAAGAACCACTCGTCGAACTTGGCTTGGACCTTGCAGTTGGTACTGAACATGCCGATGTCAAGGCATCTGGCTAGCCCAAGGTGCAATGAAAGGATCTTGGAGACTGTGGCCAAGCGTTTGCAATCCTTGTCGCAGAGGCAGCTGTCGACGGTGAGGTTCAGGGGAACGCGGCGCTAGAGGGGGCGCCACCGCCGGGAGAGCAGGGCAGTCTGCATGGCAAATTTGGTGGGGAGGAGGCCGATGATGACGAGCAGCATGTCGTCGAGGAGGCTGCTGATGAAGTCCAGCCTCACCGGATGCGGTTTTGGCTCGAGCTGCCTCCGCTTGTTGGCTGCCTCGCCGTCCATCTCAACAGGCAGTGACGCCGGTGTACATGTGTGCTTGTGTGTGTTGTGTGCTGGCCTACTAGGTGTGGGCGAGTGCGTCCTTCTGTGCATGCCGCCGCGCAGTGGTGAATGTGAGCGAGTGCGTCCTTCACGCGGAAGAAGTGTGTCCTCAATGCCCTCAATTTACTAGTGTGCGGGGTGCTACCCCGAGTGGTTTTGACTTTGTTTACTTCACCATGTGTCAGATGGGCCTCTAGTTTACTTATTTTCACCCACTGCCACATGGGCCAGCACACGAAGATAGAGAACATGAGCTGACAAGGCAGCATTTGGACTGGTTGACCGACCAACTAAACAATATACGAAGCTATACGCTGACACGATGAACGTATAATCCATCCGTATAGAGAGTTCAAGTGAGAGGGGAGGCCCGTGAGAGATAGCAGAGAGATAGAAAGAGCTACTCCCTCCATTCGATAATGTAGTGCCAACATTTTTTTAAAGTCAAACTTTTGAAACTTTGACCAAGTTTATAAAGAAATCACTTATATCTACAATACCAAAGATAACATAGTATGAAGTAAGTACATGTTGTGATGAATCTAATGATTGTTTCAGATGTAAATGTGTTTCTCCACATATACATGGTCAAACTTTTTCTAAGGATTGACTTTTCAAAACATCCATATGCTTATGGACCTGAGAGAGTCCCTAACTAGAGAGAGAGAGAGAGAGAGAGAGAGAGAGAGAGAGAGAGAGAGAAGGAGTCCGGGAGAGGGGGAGGTCGCGTTTTATGCATCAAAGACTGATATAAACCATGTTTCGATATAAAGTTGCATTCAAATATTTAAATTGGAGAACATGTTGTCTACACTCCACACATGAACGGAGATATGAGTATATCAAACAAGTTCATTAATTTGACTTTCAACATGTTCATGGAGTACTATAATACTGTACAACAAGCTACTCGATTGAGGTGCTCAATTTTGGATTTAGTTCACAATTTTGACTTGGTGAACAAGCTATTTCATTGAATCGAGATATTTCATTTTGGGTTTGATTCCCGTTTTGAGTGTGTGAACTATTTGTCATATAGTAAATCGCTAGCAACGAGCATGTAAAAACACATTACTCCTGAGCATCATCTCTCCATCTAAAAAAGAAGTGGCAAGCTAATATTCCAAAATTTGATTCGAATTGACTTGGTAAGGTAGACGTGGATGCTCGTTCTCCCAAAATTTGAACGAACCGTTAAACACCCTGTGCTCGGTGGAATTCGCCCAAGCAAATAAATGGGAGAAGCGAAATTACCGGCCTATGTGGGACACACATAAATTGGCCTGTTGTACATCGTGGGTAGGTTTGTAACTTCAACCAAGTGTGCCTTCTCCTCATCCGAAATGACATGTGCTGAATAATTCATAAACCATGGTCGGCAAAACACCCTCTCCTTGCCCGAAATAGCTCGCACCCACTATTTCAAAACACGCTCTCCTCGCCCGAAATCACTCACGCCCACTATATTTCAAAACACGCCCTCCTCGCCCGAAATCGCTCGCGCCCACTATTTTTGGGAGAAGCAAAGTTACTCTACTATCCCCAACCCTCAGTACACAGACCCAAGCCGAGAAGCCTAAAGGCAGGGGTAGAACTGTAACCCCCCCACATTTTAGACAAATGTGTCCGTAAGACATGATTCCACTCCCCTCCCAATTCCCTCCCCATTCATACCTTGTGGGCGCCAAATCACCTTCTCCCCGGAAGCTCCCTTCTCCTGAGCCGTGAAACCTCAGCCCCTCCTCCATGGCGCCCCCACCACACCAAATTCACAGCCGCCCTCCTCCCTAATGTCGGAGACGATGTCCATTTGCCGTCGTGCACCGGGCCGTGTGCCTCTTACTCCATGCTGCAGGAGCTGCCTCGACGATGGCCGCGTGAACCGTACCAGAGCCGATTCACCCCCGCCGTTGTTCACGGCACCGGAGCGGCTCCAACATCGGATCCGTCCAGAGCCCCGATGCTGCTTCCCCGTAGCCATCGACCGTCGCGACATCTCTGCTTCCCATGCCGCCGGTCGCCACCACAACCGCGCCAACCTCACCGGCTCGACAGCTTGAGCTGCCTACTTCACCGTGCCAGCAGATAGGTCGCACCCTCATCTCAAATAACTTTATTTAGGCGTCAGTTGTCTGAATTTTCATTCTGGGCCAATCGACTCCCAATGGGAAGAAGCACCCCTCAAGGCGGCGGAGCTCCTAGGCTGCCAGTTGGCTGGTGTCTAATGTAAGGGTGCAGGGGCGCAAGTTCGCCGTGTAAGCAGCTCTTAGATGGCTATCTTAGAGTTCTGTGGGTTGAAGGTACTGCCGCCGCTGGATCTGGATGACGGCGAGTCTTTGTGGATGGGCCCAGGGCGGCGCAACCACGACAGTGCGGTGGGGGCGGGGAGCGGGGTTTTGGTCGGGGCCACGGACGGCGGAGGCAGGCTGCTCTGCCGTTGGTTGCTGGCTCTTCGGGGAAGATTCTGAACAGTGTCAGCGGGAGGCACAAGACAGCCATCAAGCCATCCGGCATAGATCGGACGGTACCAAAATGAAATAAAATCGTGTGACCCCAATTTAGTCTTCTGTTAACAGACGTGTGACAACTTTCGTACCTTGCTGTTGATCTCTTAGTGTATTTCTTCAGATCAAAGAGACGTGTCGTTCTTAACATTACGCGTTTTTTGCATCTTCAGCCACACCGTCTTCTGACTCACCGCAACTGCTCCAACAAGGGAAGCATACACTAGAAGGGAGCTATAGTCCCCACTCAACAATTCCCTGCATCGAATGCACGTTCCCGACATGGACAAACACAACAACTGCAGGTCCATCGACAAGTCAACACATGATGCTCACTCCTATGGATGGCGGCCAGATAGGTTGTTCCCTCTTCTTACTTGTGTGCAGCATTTATGGCTTTGTTGTTCATCTAAGCATGGAAAATAGTATAACGCCCCGGATTCGATGCGCCAGGTCTCTGCCAGTTATTCGCCGTCGTTGCCATGTCATTTTGCTTGCGTGTTGCATTTTGCCACGTCATCATCTGCATTTTATCATGTCATCATGTGCATCTCATTCTGCATACGTGTTCGTTTCATGCATCCGAGCATTTTCCCCATTGTCCGTTTTGCAATCCGGCACTCATATGTCCTCCGGCGTTCCCCTTTTTGTCTCTCGTTGTGAGTGGGTGTTAAACATTCTCGGAATGGCGCGAGGTTTGCCAAGCGGCCTTGGTATAGCATCGGTAGACCGCTTGTCAAGTTTCGTGCCATTTGGAGGTCGTTTGGTATTCCAACGGTTAACCGGGTAACCGTAAAGCCCTCTTTTGTTACAGCCCAACACCCCTTCCAAAGTGGCCCAAAACCCATCAAACTCCCCTCCATGCTCTCGGTCGTTCGATCACGATCGCGTGGCCGAAAACCGCTCCTCATTTGGACTCTCCTAGCTCCCTCTACCTATATAAACGTCTCCCCCTTCATTTTTTCGCGGATGAATCCCCTCAAACCCTAGACCCGCTCCCTCTCCGCCGCCGGACATGTCCGGACGGAGCCGGACACGTCCGCACAGCCGCGCCGAGCCAATCAGAGCGCCGCGCGTGGCGCGCCGCCGCCCTCCCGCCCGCCCCTGGAGCCCATCGCGGCCGGCGCGGCCTCGCCCGCCGTTGCGCCCGTCTTCCGCCGCGCGCCCGCCGCCCGACCCGGCCGCCGGGCTGCGCCTTCCGCCGCCGCCGCCCGCCGGCGTGCCGCGTCTCCGCCGCCGCGCCTCCGCGCCTCGAAGCCAGCGGCCAGCCGCCCTCGGACCTCGCCGGCGCCTCCGCCGCCGCCACGCCCCGTCGCGGCCCCTCGCCGCCCGGCCACGGCCTCCGTGCGGAGGCCTCGTCCCTAACGCCGCCACCGCGCCGCCTCGCCGCCTGCGCGAGCTCGGCGGATCCGCGAGATCCGCCGGATCCGCCCGTCCCGCCCGGATCCGTCGCCCGCCTCCGATCCGGCCGCCGGGCCCTCGCCGTCATCTCCGCGATTTAACTCCGGAGAATCCGGTGCCATTGACTTTTCCCCGAGGTCCAAAATCTGCCAAGTCCATGAAGTTTTAGCATAATCATGCCATGTTCATCGCATCACATCTCTGCATCCGTAGCTCCGTTTCGTGCGTGTAATATGTCAAATTGTTCGTCTCGACGAGTACTTCATTTAATTCCATTGCATCATTTTCATTTGAGCTCATCTTTATGCCCGAAATGCTGTTGGAAGAGTGCATGTTGATGTTAATCTGCTGAAACTGTTATAACTTGCTCATTTGTCATTTTTGCCATGATTGATGTGTGCATCCTATGGGGTTGATGTCTTCATGTGTTTTGATCTATGCCATGCCATCTTTCTAGGGGTGTATGCCATGTATTTTTGTGATCAATGTGGTGACTAGCACAAGCATGCAAACTAGGCTTCGTGATATTGCTGATTTTAGTCCCTGTTCTGCTGTTATTTTGATGCCATGTAAACTTGATGCTACAGAGAGATCCATGCATATTTTGAGATACTTCAGTAAGGGTGTTTTGAACATATGGTTATGAGCTATCCATTCATGCCCTTATTTGCAATTATGGAGTAACCTAGCATGTCATTTAAGTGCTCTACTTTTGCTTCAAAATGTTTCCTGGCAGATTGTTTACTTGTTACTCAATTTGGCCAAGCTTGCTATAGTTGATCCTTGCATGCTATGGACTTGTTCTTGACTTGCTTTGTTTCATAAACATGTCTTATTGATGATGCTATGCTTATCTTGTCATGCAATGACTTGTGGTGAGTGAATCGAGCTTGTTAAGTAGTGTACTTGCTGTTGCTGTTTTCCTGACAGATTCTGTTATATTTTGTTGCTATGTTAACATGCTTCTACTAATCATTCTATGCATAATCTGGAGATGTTATATAAACATGTTTTGATCTACATGTCATGTTGTATCCATTCATGCCCTTGGTTGCTATTATAACCTGCTGTAGCTTGTTGTAATCTTGCTCCAAAGTTGCTAAAAAAATGTTTGTCAACCTGTTAACATGAAGTTCAATGTTTCCATGATTGTTTAATAGTGATCCATGCACCCTATGAACTTGTTCTTGCCATGCTTAGCTTCACAAACATGCCTCCTTACTGTTGGTTGCCTTTCCATGCCATGTATTTCTCTGTGGTGAGTGGTTCAAGCTCACCAACATGCCTACTTATTGTTGTTCCTGCCATGTATGAATCTGTAATATAACTTGCCATGTTTACATGGGTGCCATCATATTTTCTGATCCTTTTTGGCTCATGGTCAGTAAGGGACTTTTGATCTATGCAATTAGTAGATTCATTCCATGCCTTTGTTTGCCATGATATGTTCCTGTAACATGTTTTTTGCTTGGTCTAAACATTGCAACCTGATGTTATTTCTGCTAAATTCTTAAACTGTTATTATTTGCAATCTTACCATGTGTTTTGGAGCATGTTCTAGTGATTTCTGGAGATAGCTCAGTGTTCATGTTTTGTTATGCTTTGCCTGTACTTCATGACCATGCCTTTTGTTTTCATGTTGGGGTGCTGTAGCATATTGTTTTGATGCTTGCAATATGCCTAGTTGCTGTTATGGACAGATTGTTGCTATGACTTGTAGTGTGTGTGTGTTGAACCGTTGCTCCGTTTTGAGTGTCCTCTATATGAAACTTGCTTGATTTTGCATGTAGTTTCATATTATCATGTTGCATCCTTGCCTTGAGGTGTTTTGCTTTATGTTTGTATGCATTTTGCATCAATGCCATGCTTAACTTGTTTTGCTCATATCTTCTAGGCCGTAGCTCCGAATCTAATGAACTTTACATGTAACTTGACTAGAATTTCGTGTAGATCATCTTGGTGCATCTTAACTTGCTGTTTAACAACTTGAACATAAGGTTTGTTCAGATCTGGACCAATTTCGAAATTTGCATATGAGGACTTACCGAAATTGTTATATGTTGTTCCCGGCCTCATTTAAACTTGCCTTGATGTGTTGTTCTTGTTTGCATCATCTCTTGCCATGAGTAGCTTCATGTAGCTTGGTCATGCATCATGCTTGTTGTGCATCATGTCTTGCTCATGTGTGGTGTGTTTACCATGTTGTGTGCTTCTTCTCGATAGTTCCCGTTTCGTTGCGATCGTGAGGATGCGTTCGTCTACGTGTGGTTCGTCTTCGTGGCTTCATCTTCTTCATGGACTCGTTCTTCTTCCTTGCGGGATTTCAGGCAAGATGACCGCTACCCTGGATCTCACTACTATCATTGCTATGCTAGTTGCTTCGTTCTATCGCTATGCTGCGTTACCTATCTTTTGCTCATCAAGCCTCCCAAATTGCCATGAACCTCTAACCTTTGACACCTTTCATATGCAAACCATTGATTGGCTATGTTACCGCTTTGCTCAGCCCCTCTTATAGCGTTGCTAGCTGCAGGTGAAGATGAAGATTTCTCCATGGTGGACAGGGTTATGTTGGGATATCACAATATCTCTTATATTATTAATGCATCTATATACTTGGTAAAGGGTGGAAGGCTCGGCCTTATGATTGGTGTTTTGTTCCACTCTTGCCGCCCTAGTTTCCGTCATACCGGTGTTATGTTCCCGGATTTTGCGTTCCTAACGCAGTCGGGTGATTTATGGGACCCCCCCTGACAGTTCGCTTTGAATAAAACTTGTCCAGCAAGGCCCAACCTTGGTTTTACCATTTGCCTCACCACCACCTATACCCTTCCCTTGGGTCGGCCAACCCACGGGTCATCTTTATTTTAGCCCCCCGCGGGCCAGTGCTTGTCTAAGTGTTGGTCCGAACCGAGCAACCTGCGGGGCCACCTCGGGGAAACTCGACGTCTGGTTTTACTCGTAGCTTGACTTATCCGGTGTTGCCCTGAGAACGAGATATGTGCAGCTCCTATCGGGATTGTTGGCGCATCGGGCGGCTTTGCTGGCCTTGTTTTACCATTGTTGAAATGTCTTGTAAACCGGGATTCTGAGACTGATCGGGTCTTCCTGGGAGAAGGTCTATTCCTTCGTTGATCGCGAGAGCTTGTCATGGGCTAAGTTGGGACACCCCTGCAGGGTTTAAACTTTCGAGAGCCGTGCCCGCGGTTATGTGGCAGATGGGAATTTATTAATGTCCGGTTGTAGATAACTTGACACCAGATCCGAATTAAAACGCATCAACCGCGTGTGTAGCCGTGATGGTCTCTTCTCGGCGGAGTCCGGGAAGTGAACACGGTTTCTGGGTTATGTTTGACGTAAGTAGGTGTTCAGGATCACCTCTTGATCATTACTAGTTGACGACCGTTCCTTTGTTTCTCTTCTCGCTCTCTTTTGCGTATGTTAGTCACCATATATGCTTAGTCGCTGCTGCAACCTCACCACTTTACCCCTTCCTTTCCCATTGAGCTTTGCTAGTCTTGATACCCATGGTAATGGGATTGTTGAGTCCTCGTGGCTCACAGATTACTACAACAACAGTTGCAGGTACAAGTTATGCGATGATCGTGACGCGAGCGCGATGTGTGCTTGTTTGGAGTTCTTCTTCTGCTTCTTCTTCGATCAGGGGATAGGTTCCAGGTCGGCAGCCTGGGCTAGCAGGGTGGATATTGTTTGAGTTTCTGTTTATGTATCATCCGTAGTTGGATGTTGATCTCTTGTATGATGATGTTATATTCGTGTGGCATTGTATGCCTTATGTATGTATCCCCATCTATTATGTAATGTTGATGTAATGATATCCACCTTGCAAAAGTGTTTCAATATGCGGGTCTATCCTTGGTGGGACCTTCGAGTTCCTCTTGGATAGGGTCGCATATTGGGCGTGAGAAATAGATTATCACATTTCACTGTATATCCATGCTGATCTCTTACGGGTCTTGTTCAGGAGTTAACGCTGTTCCATACTTCAGCTAAGAGACTTGTTCTTTAGGTAACGTTGTTCCATAGTTATCATCCATCAGCCAAGGCTATCCCACAGGCGGGTGATTTTAGTATTATACCACTTCTAGTATTACCTATATTGTTCTTTAATACTTTTGTGTGCCATCTAGTTAATCTCGAGTACAAACGATACATATTCTGTAGCTTTCATCTGTGTTCTCCCTTTAGTTTTTGAGACCTGTTGCTACTAGTTAACCCCAGCCCTACTATTTATGTCGTCTCCTACATGCACTCATTACATAAATCCAACTATTAGTTGTCTTCCATGCATGTCAGATATAATTGCACATACTGATTTATCCATAAGAACCTCACAGAGCAATGTACCGGCCAACAAACTTGACGTCAATGATACCCAATATGATGGAACATGTAAAGGCAGTTCTTCACAAGATTTGCAGAAAGATGATGAATCCTATTCACCCCACAAGGTCCTTGCTCTTACTTGGCCCTTGATATGGGTACAACATGCATATAATGTCCTAGAGTGCATCTACTTTGTTGCAATGCCTTGTGCTTAGCCTGCTGTCATGCATGTAAATATGGCATGCCTTCCTGTTTTTCAGTACCTATTCAATTCATGTTAACATGTTTTCAAATTCAAGTACTGTCATTCTACTCTATCGCAATGCCATCTGCTTAGTTTGTACATCATGCTTCTGAATATCTTATGCATTGTTATTCATCAGTATGTACTTCATCTGTCTACCATACCATGTTCCTTTTTTTACATTGAAGGGTTGTTCTAGTGGTCTCTTGCAATGCCATCTTAGTTTCCCAATCATACACGCATATGTTGCCTTAGTGTTTTTCTGTATGTATTCCGCTAGCATACATTTTTACATTCAAGTAGTGTTTTTTTTACACTGTTGTCCTGTTGTATCCCTAGCTCTTACATCATACTCCCTCCGTCTGGATTACATGTCACAGAAATGGATAAAACTGGATGTATCTAGAATTGAAATACGCCTAGATCCATCCATTTATTTCCGGATGGATGGAATTCATGTCAATATGGCATGCCTTTCTATTCTTCAGTACCTATTCCATCTCTATTGTAGCTTGTTTTATAATTGAAGCACCATTCTTCTATATAAGGCATGCAAGGGGAAGACGACTATGTTAGAATCTGAAGGGTTACAAAGCAGGTCTTTGCAAAAGATCCAAACTCCAGGAGATAATAAACCAACTCCAGTTTTCATAGATACTGCTCCAGCACAGAGAAACCCAACTCCCACTAATAATAAGTAGATTCCAGTGGCCAAAGAACTAGTCCGCTCCAGTCCAACAAAAGAATGTCAACTCCATTCTAAGAAGCATGTGTGTATCCTCGCATCATGAAATTTTATAGCATTCTGATCATATTTTCTACATGTTTCTTACCCATCTCCCTTTTAGAAAATAAGGTTAAACGATAGAAGACTTCTTCCATTGGGATCGTATTCCAGGAAAATATCTTGCGGGAATTCTCTGTGCTCCAGTGCTGATGTAAGTACCTGTTGTATATCACTATATTTTTACATCAGCATGTATTTTGTTAATCGGCGTGAATCCAAACTTTATCTGGTCTAAAATTAGTTGTATCAAAATGTTAAAGGCGCCAATGTTGATTTTTGTAAGGAAAGCTGCCTGGTAGTTTTGCATACCGAGCTACATGAGTGTACTATCTCATATCATGCACATTAGTGAATTTATAGTGCTGCTCTGGTTGCCCATTCATTCATTATGTCAATGTTGCTTTCGTATTACCTTACCTGGCTGATGATAGTTGTGCCATATTGTGTTAATTTGGTGTAGGCTAGTTGCCCAAATGTTCATTGTGTTAATGTTGCTTTCCCATTACCTGACTTGGCCAATGATAGCAATGCTAGTGTGTTAATTTGGTGTAGGCTGCTAAAGATAAGAAGAAAAACTCTGAAAACAGCAAGGCAACCCCATTGTTTCTTTCCAATAAATCTAGGCCAAGTAATATGGGAATACCTCATGATTAATCTGTTCGGTCCCCCTCCTAATTTATGTTATGTTGCAGTGGTCGAGACACTCTCGACTATCAATAATACAAGCCTACCAAAATCGCCATCTGAATCTGTTCAGTTTCCTCTGTCTCGAATGCAATGGAAAAAATGTATGTTTGTGAACCAATTAATGGCTGAGGTAATGATGGAAATGGTGGAGGAATCAGAGGTGCACATTCGTGCGCAACAACAACTGATCAATGTTTTCAGAGACAGTGTAGCAAAGCAGCAAGAACTTGCCCACATGCTTATGGGCGTCATCCGCGCTGAGGTTACAGATTGTGACGTTGTAGATCGTTAGGTTATGTTCATTTATTTGCACTGGCATCAATCTTTGATTGTCTAGTGGATGTAATTTCCTCTAATATATGCTGGATGTGCTTTTTTCCCTGTATGCCGTACCTTTGCTTGATCGGTTTTGGTCCTATGCATAATTGCTCGTCGTAATGGGCTCAAATTATCTAATTTGGCCTAAAGACATGTATGAACTTTAGTGGGCCCATTAAGTTAATTAATGGGCTGTTACCAGGCTGAATGTTAATGGTCGGCCCTCTTACCTCCCAGGTCGTTAACAGGCCGACATCGAAGCGGGCAACAGGTGGGCCCATTTGATTTCACGGGCCGTTAACAGGCCGTAACTAAGGTCGGGCTACATATGGTCCAACTATACTGTGGGCCTTTACCAGGCCGAAAGAGACAGCGGGCTCATACTGGACCATGAAGAGCATGGGCCGCTAAGAGGCCGAAATTCAGGTTGTACTGTAAATGGCCCAACTGTGTTGTGGGCCTTTAGCAGGCCGAAAGAGAAACCGGGCTGGTATTGGACCATGAAGAGCATGGGCCATTAAAAGGCCAAAACTTAGGTCCGACTACAAATGGCCCAACTCATTTATGGGCCGTCAATAGGCTGAAAGACACATCGGGCTATGAATTGGCCCAACACTTAAATGGGTCGCTAAAAGGCCAAAACTCAGGTCTGACAACAAATGGCCCAACTCATTTATGGGTTGTCAACAGGCTGAAAGACACACCGGGTCGGAAATTAGCCCAAGACTTAAATGGGTCGCTAAAAGGCCGAAAGATGTACATCCTGAAAATTGGCCCATCCCTTGAATGGGCCTTTAACAGGCCGGAATCACATCGGGCCGATATTGAGACCAAATATATAGCGGGCTATTAACGGGCTCGAACTGACGATGGGCTGCAATGGTGTCAACTCTTTAACGGGCCGTTGATGGGCCGAATTGGCACATATTGTATGGGCCGTGGACTTAAATGGACCTGACACAAGTAGGCCTTATATGGGCCGGCCTGGTAATTTTTACTAGGCCGGCCTTTTTCACCGGAATGGGCCACTGTTGGGCCGTGCCACATGTTGACCTATCATAGGCTCCTCCTGTCCAATGAGTGGATGACATCTGTCCCAACGGTGAGCCAACACGTGTTTCCTCTGGCCAATGAGAATTTTACACGTCGAAAATCCTCATTGGTCAAGGCTGTTAACGGGTTATCGGATCCAAAACCGAACCCGATAGCTTAACGGCGACCCGTTATGGTGGATGCCACGTGTCGGTCACCCTTGACGAAAGCACTTTCATGACGCGCCATTTATCGTCATGGAAGTGGACACTTCCATGATTATAACTTTGGTAATGTCATGGAACACTTCAACAACAACACATGTATGAATATCTTGATTCTGTCATAAAATCGTCATGGATGTACATGCATGACAGAAAATGTGACCTACTATGACAAACACTTATCATCACAGAAGTGTACTTTTTTTGTAGTGCACATAGGAGAACAAAAATGGGACGTAATCCACATATGTTGCCTGGATATTTGTTGCTCTGGGCAACCATCCCTCCCTCACCACTCTATGCGTCCATGGAGGTACATCGTATTGGTACACCCACTGTCCGAATGGGCCTCCCATGCTCTTATTGTGACTTTTTTCCTGTTAGTATAATGCCACTAGTAAAGTCAAGCAATGCTACTGCTAAAGTGATGCCACATTTAACTAATGCTGCACTCAGTCTAATGCTACCGATAAATTTAAGCAATGTCGTTTAATGTCACTGGATTATTTCAGGGTTAGTTGTTGATTGTGGATGTATTGAAGATTTTTTATATAAGGCATTCTAATAATGTTACGTAGCCAGTCTACCAACGATGAAACCTGTTACTACCTTCAGATTGTTGCACTTTTAATACTTATAGATTACATAGCTCACTTTCATGACATAAGTCAATTTTTTTGTATAGTGTCACCAAAATCCCAAGGCGCTGATGTCATTTTATTTTGGTTAAACTGCACAAAACACTAAGAAGAGAAGAGGAAAAGTCAAGAGTGGGCACCTCCTCCTCCAGCTGTTTTCTTTATTTGGTTGATCAAGTTTTTATGTTTGATTGATTATAAAAACTGGGATAACAATTTTTCGAGTCCCCTCGAGTTTGAAACGATATTTACCTTGAAGGTGCATGGTTTGCAATTTTTTATACTGTCATTAGTTAATAATGCTAGTTACCTTCAGACTATTTTATTTGGTTTAATGTTGTTGCACAGCTAGTATACCAATGCTGAAATTTGTTACCTCTACATTTCGCATATGTAATGCTTATAGAAATCTTCCAGCCTAGCTTATGGAAATCTGTTCAGTAAAACCCGTAATAGAAAAACTACTCTACCGTGCACTAGCCACTAGATTAGTGTATATTTGTACTATTCGAATGGTGTTGCATTAGCGTATGGACATATATAAGGTGTGATAAGCTTTCCCAGATATGTGCTCAAGGAAACTACTACTTTTTTTTCTAAATACTAGACGTTTGGGTACTTTAAATTGAACTACGAAAATGTCTTATATTAAGGAACAGAGGGTGTAGAGTTCATTCAAATATGCCGGTAAAGCTAGTCACACCTTTGTTAAAATTAATGTTTATTATGTTATCGGAGGAGGTCTGCATGTTTGTCTCTAATGCCTGTTGATTACATACCTAACATCATGATGTAATGGTAAGTCATTGCTTTTTGTACAATCTCACTGAATAGTCAAGGTGGTGATGGCGTTTTATTTTAGTTGAAATGCACAAAATATGCTTAAAAGAAGAGTAAAGGTCATGAATGGTTCAATCTTTTAGAAAATACTATGTATGCCTTCCTGACATCAGCTGATGTTGCCTTATTTATTCCTTCAAATAGGTGGTTAGAAACAGTCTTGTTACCTTTTCCCATTAAGAAATTGGAATGCTTATGTTTGTGAGTCTATGCTTCAGCTACTGCCACTTTTATAGTAATCACACTTTCAATATCTGTTCAAACAGGGATGCTCAATTTTAGTGCAACTTCACAAAAAGTCCAAATGGTTCAACATTATGAGCTTGGTTTCTTCCAAACCGGTATAGCCAATTGGCGGCACTATGAGCTGTTCATTATGAAGGTACATGATTTGCTATTATCTTGCTATTCTTTTTGTACTGTCATTAGATAGTAATATTAGTGGTTTGTATGAGAATTGATTGGCAGGGTGGACCTACATTGGAGGTGTAGGACATGATTCAATGATAGGATGCTCAACTTTGGTTGTATTTATTTCACCTCTTCCATCACTGTGAACATGGATATCCTCGGTCATATGAAGAATAGGCGCTATATTTCTGCTCTGTACCAGCAACCCAATTCAATACAAAATTTTCCAGGGAAAAACATGACATTATCAAATTGTCTAGTGCTAAACATGACAGATGGTAAGGGGAAATGACTAGAAGAGACATGTTTAAACCTAAAATACAAGGTGTGGTATATGTTTACTAGCTGCTTCATATTTGTGCACACAGATGTCTGCCCATTGCTATTTGGCAAACAAACAAAGTGACCTCACTTTTGGTGGAACTGCACAAGAGAATAGTATAGTCACTGCATGCAGTGCCATTTGAAAATAGACACAGAAAGATTGGATAGTCACTTCATGGACTGCACAAAAGTAGTATTGTACTATTTATTGGCCAACACTAGGTGCTTCATTGCTTCGGTCTGATTATACAATGAGCTGTGAGATCGAGAGGAGACCAAATCATATTGTAGTGGATGTTATTCTATCATGTGTGGTCCATTATCATGGTTCCAGCTATTGGTGAAACCACTTACGTTTGCAAGATGAAATATAGACTTCACAACCAAATTTGTCTTTCACTCCGTACTGAATGTTGGCCCAGAGAAGCATCCATGTTAGTAGCAAGAACAGATGTTTTCTCTAGATCTTTGCTTTTGGAGCTACATATTTATATATGATGTATGAATCATTGAGATGCATTAACATGTTGATCTTATGTATGGCAATCATACTAGTTGGTTCTGAATTTGGGCTACTAATGTGAACATATTACAATGCCAGGCTTTTGAGTCTCGTTTGAACATTTCGAACGGATCGACTGTTACTAATGTGTAGAAGATGATCCTTATTTCTGTGTGATCAGTGTTTACAAGTTACTAGCAGATCCTTATTTATGTCCACTCAGTGTTTACAAGTTACTGATCGATCGCTAGCCTACTAATACGCTCACTACAGGAATCAGGCACTTTGCTGTCAGCCATGGCTCACCGCAAAGGCATGGATGGCTGACGCTAAAGACCTTTGCCGTCAGCCAGTAGATGGCAACATGTCCGGCTGAATAGGCTATGGCAAAGGCTTCTTTGACATCTGCTGGCGGACGACAAAGATGAAAAGGTCTTTGCCGTCAGCTAGCTGACGACAAAGGACATGGACGTCACACATGGCAGCTTAGAGCCGTTAGGAGGTTAACGGTGTGCTTTGCCGTCCACTGGCAAATGACAAAGATGCAAAGTTCCTTACCGCCAGCCAGCGGACGGCAAAGAAACCATATAGGCTAGCCCAGTGCCCCAGGTTGTACAGGTACCTGCCATGTCGCAGCTTTGCCGTCCGCTTGCTGATGGCAAAGCTCTTTGCCATCTGCCGGCAGACGACAAAGTGTCTGTATAGCCCCTTTTTATCTTGCATTCATTCAATTTGACAGAATTTCACACACACACACACACACACACAAACACACACACACACACACACATTTGAAAATAATTTCAACAAGCATACCAACAATAAGTTTCCAACAACATAAGAAACATAAAAGTTTCCAACAACATATCCAACATACAATGATTTCCAACAAGAAGTTTCCAACAACATATCCAACATACAATGATTTCCAGCAAGAAGTTTCCAACAACATATCCATATATACATACATATCGAAACAAGTTTCCAACAAGAAGTTTCCAACAACATATCCATAATATACAGACATATCCAAAAGGAGTTTCCAACAAGTTTCCATAAACAAAAAGGAAGCACAAGGAGAAGAGTACACTCCATCAATGCAAGCTTCCTCATCTAAAGTAAATCTGCAAATTGGGAAAGATGAAAGTTGAAGAAGAAGAAGAAGAAGAAGACTAGCTAGAAGAAAAAGAAGAAAAGAAGAAGAAAAAGAAGAAGAAGAATTTAGCTTCTCTTTCTTTTTCTCCTCTCCTCTTCTTTATATTCTTCTTCTTCTAACTAAGGTAGGTAAACATGCCATTTTTAGCTAAGCTAGGTAAAAATGCTAAACGTGTAGGTCATTTTATAGCTAAGCTAGGTAAATAGGTAATTTTGGAGCTAACCTAGGTAAAATGGATCATATTGGAGCTAACCTAGGTAAACTTGGTCATTTTGGAGCTAACCTAGGTTAAATGGATCATATTGGAGCTAACCTAGGTAAAATTGGTCATTTTGGAGCTAACCTAGCATATTATGAGTTAACTAAGAATATTATGCCATTTTTGACATAAGTTAGCTAAGTATGGGTCATTTTGGAGCTAACCTAGGTAAAATGGATCATATTGGAGCTAACCTAGGTAAACTTGGTCATTTTGGAGCTAACCTAGGTAAAATGGATCATAATGGAGATAACCTAGGTAAAATTGGTCATTTTGGAGCTAACCTAGCATATTATGAGTTAACTAAGCATATTATTCCAGTTTTGATATAAGTAAGCTAAGTATATGTCTTTCTTGAGCTAACCCGGGTAACTAAGCATATTAGAGCTAATTTTGCATTTTAGAGCTAACTTAGAGCTAACCGAGGTCATTTTGGAGCTAACTTAGGTAAAATTGATCATTTTGGAGCTAATTAGGCTTATTATGTCATTTTCGAGGAAAATAAGCTAACTATATGACATATATGAGGTTACCAAGATTGTTATGCTATTTCAAACCTAAGTAAGTTAATTATGCCATTTTTTACATAAGTAAGTTAAGTGTATGTAATTATTGAGCAAACATAGGTAACTAAGCATGTTAGAGCTAACTTAGGTCATTTCGGAAGAAACATAGCTAAGTGCAGATCATTTTGGACATCTGACATACCTGACATACTTCACTCCTCCTTCTTCTCCTTCTCCTTCATCATCCTGATGCGCTTAGAGAGGCGAGGCAGTGGGATGTAGTCTTCTACCACAATTTGCATGGTCATGTTGCCCAGCTGTGGGATCGCGAGGTCATTGTCAGGCACCACCACCATCACGAGGTCATCTTCAAGCAGCACCATCGCTAGGTCATCGTCAACCACCACCATCTCTTACCCATCGCCAGCCACCACCATCGCTTGCCCATCGTCAGCCAACACCATCGCTTGGCCCTCATCAGCCACCACCATCGCAAGGTCATCGTCAGACAGAATAGGACACACCTCCTCATCCCCACTCTGCTCCTCTTCTTCCCCACTCCATTTCGGATCATCCTTGCTGCTGCTTTTTCTGTAGCCAGATTTGCTGTTGCTTTGGCTGTAGCTAGAGTCGTTGCTGATCCCATTACCTGACCAAATGCAATAATGACTGTTAACAATCAATGTGAGACAAATCCAAATGTGGAGGAAGAAGAGGCAGAACGTACTAGCATCGTCATTGTCCTGGTAGCGCATGCGGCACATAGTCATGTTGAACACCTTCACGGTGAGCATGGCGTCGTCATACTTGAAGACAAGGAAGTACCCGTGCCGCAGGTCATAGGCATGGTAGAATTGCTCCCAACCACGACACAGGTACATGTGGCCATACCTGATCACCACCTCCACGTCCCAATGCATGTGAAGCCCGCTGTCGGCCTATCGCAGCTTCACATTCTTTGGCTGATGGCCGTCCATCATCTTCATAAAAGTGTCAGGCAGCCTCTGCAGCGTGGGATAAGGAGTGATGTAGCAAACATCATAGTTATCATAAAGAGATGGGTGAAGGGGAGATCTCTCATTTTATATACCCGCCTCCTGGAGGAATTCTCAAGTATGATAGTGAAGAACTCGAAAGCATCCAACTCGTACTCCGGTGTGGCAGAGTTCAGCCTAAGGTGGCGGCCTCCCCCCATCTCTGATAAGCAGCAGAAGAGACCAATTACTACCCTTACAACATTACAGCAGCAGAAGTTCTGAGAAAAAGATAATGAACTACACCAAGTTATCATTTCACGTTCAAAAAGCAATGCACTTGTGGACATCTGATGGCAAGAGCTAGAACCCTTCAAAACTAGGGATTTCTTTGGACATGAAACAAAACTGAAAATGTAAACCAAATTAACAAGTTGCAGTTACTTGGAGTAACATTTGGTTTTAATTTACTTGGAGTAGTGTCTAGAGCAAGAAGAGATATGGATAATTGAAGTTATGTGATAAAGGCAGTCTTAGCAACATGATGTTGTAAATTTGACTACCAATATGCTATAATTTGATCTACTCCCAATAATGCTCGGTTGTACAGAACCATTTGTTACAAAATGAGCCATGAATACAACTTAAGTAATTATAATAAAAAGATCTGCCAAGCAACATAAATATTGCAGTTCCCCTTTTAGCTTGCTAAGCACATCTACTAAAGAAACTACACAAAGTAATACAACCCTGGAACAAGAGAGAATAGTCTATCTCAGAAACTAGATTGCTCTGATTCCTTTATATCTTTATTATGTGTATACTTTGTAAAACTATTTTTCCTGGAACCAGCAGCATCTTGTATCTCATTTACTGTGATTAATTACTACGGTAAAAATCACCTTTGAAGCCATTGCAGCTTGTCCATAGCCTAGCCGCCTAGGGCTACTAGCAAACCCAAGGAAAGTGGTTTGAACCTGAGTTGCTTGGTAGCATGGCCATGTGTTTTGCCATTGAGCCACCTAGTTATTCCCACAGCTACTAAATAATTAACTGTGAGGGAAGCCGACTAGGCTGAACTTGGGTATGTGGAATTTGCTACGCATGCAGAATCAAGTAAATTTTTAGTCTACTTATGCTTCGGTTCACCTTTCAGGCATCGTTCGGCAACAGCTGAAAAGATCTAACCGGTCTCATTATATCATGAACTTTTCCTGAAAAAATCAAAGTTCACTACGAACCAACTAGGCTATATTCTCCTTCAGTAATAACATTTCCTTCAAAATATTTTACATCTATCTAACCCTACATGCTTTTGTAATGATCTAGAAAAGGTTGTGTAATGATCTAACAAACACCCTAGCTGCAGTAACCCGACATTTGTATGGAATTCACAAACTGTCAAAAGAGAAAACGGGCCATGGGGGGTCTCAGAAATCTCATAAAATCACACATTGCAATCGAGGAACCTTGATACATACTGCTGTTTATGTATCTATAGAGACAATGGGGGGTCTCAGAAAAACCGCATCAACTGGGGCACCATGAAGAGTGGCACACTTACTTGAGGGTGAGGAGAGGTCGAGGTCGCGGTTGGGGTGACGCAGGGTGGAGGAGGGGGTCACCGGGGCGGTGGGGGCGGCACGGTGATGGGGTGGCACGGGGCGGAGAGGGGGTCGCCAGGGCGGCACGATGATGTGGGTGGCGCGGGGCAGCGGCAGCACAGGGGCGTGGCGGCCGACGACGGGGGTGGCGGCGGCTCGGGCACAAGGCGGAGAGAGGGGACAAAGAGAGAGGGGTCGGGCGCAGGCGTGTTTGCTTTTTAGTTAGGGCAGGGTTCTTTGTCGTCTGCTAGCATACGACAAAGAGTCTAGCTAATGGACATCAGTTTGTGCACTTTCTTTGCCGTCCGCTAGCGGACGGCAAAGAAAGTGGCCGTTAGGTGGCTCTCGCTAGTGGGCCGCCCTCCCTCTTTGTCGTTTGCTCGATGACGGCAATGCATCTATGCCGTCAGCTAGCGACGACAAAGAGACGGGTGACGGCAAACAATATCTTGGCCGTCAGCTTCTTTTTTGTCGTCAGTTTTATTTCACCATATGGCAAAGACCTTCTTTGCCATCAGCTAGCTGATGGCAAAGAGCCAGCTAATGGCAAAGATCCCGATTCCAGTAGTGGCTCCTAGAAGTTTTAGTTGCGACGCAAGATCCGAAGGAGGCCGTTTTTTGAATAAAAATGCCTACGTCTGAAGAAACTGACATGCTGTCCTGAAGAAAATGCCATGCGAATCTGAAGAAGCTACCAGAAAAACGACCGCAAATGCCTTATCTTCGAGCGAACGTTCATCAGCTATTGCTATCCTACACGTACACTATCCGGCCGACTCGATCCTACGCAAAAAACCAGTGGAAGAAACACGTACCTCATCTGGATGAATTGAGTGCACTCGTTTGACCGTCATGCCGACATGTGACCCAGCACGGACCGGATTGGACGGACATAATTTTAGTTTTTCTAGTTTTCCATGGCAAGCTAGTGCGCTAAGCCATGTCTGCTTATGCATTGAATTCTGATGACAGCGATGACCGTCGCGTTTCCCACGTGTTGGTGTACTAAAGTAGGGGCGCTCCTTTGTACCCCTTATTTGTGCACGGGCAGTAAGAGCCGCACCCATGGCCACACTTAAGCAGGGCAGAGACAGGGAAACAAAGCCACAAGATGGCCAAAGCAACGCCAAGGCAGAGGCATAAAGAGCAAGAAGGCGAGGTGGTTTCCCTTGGCAAGACCCTTGCCGAAGTGGCCTCCACAGCCCCGGCAAGGACCTTGCCGGGGCAGTTTAACCAACACCAGCCGAGCACACCACCCTTGAGCCCCAGTTTCTCCGGCACCACCAACCACGTTGGGACCTAGGCTCGGGAGGCGCCTCCGTGATAGCATGCAGATCTTTGTGAAGACAAGAAACACTCCAAATCAAATGAGGATTAGAAGACGACGAACCTCGGCGAGATCCTCTCCAAGGGAACCCATGAGACCCCCGGCAAGATCCTTGCCGGGGACGACCACGACGCCACGGCAAGACCCTTGCCGAGGACATTCGCGGAGCCATAGCCAGGCCCGCGCCAGCCAAGTTTCCACCACCGTTCCCATGCAGCTGCCAGCCCACCAGCTAGGCAGGCGCCTGCGTGTCAACATGAGGCTCCCAAGCCAACTCAGCACACGTCCATGTGGTGGCATGCAAATCTTCATGAAGTCCCTACCACGGCGCCACCTCAGCACCCTGCCAACCTACATTGCACTGACCGCCTTGCTGGCTCAGGCGCGTGTAAAGGCAGGGCGAAGTGGCGATAAAGTGAAAGGGACACATCAGAGGCGCATTAAATACGTTTTGTCCCGTAATGGCAAGCGATAGGCTTAGCCATAGTACCCCGATGCCACCTCCTGAGTGCTACTGTGGCGATCCCCTGACCTATAAAAGGAGGCCCAAGGTATCCAGGAGAAGGATTTGGACCCTTGCACAAGTTACGCTCATTGTAGCTAGCTCAAGAACCACAAGAACACAGATATACACACAAAAGCAGGACTAGGGTATTACGCATCCTCGCGGCCCGAACCTGGGTAAACGACCTGAGTGTTCGTGCTGACTGCTGATCCCACTCTTCTCACCACCCCGCACCCCGCAACCGAAGTAGGGATTCTTGTGATCCCATAGGTGTCATTTCCCACCTATATCTTTGGCGCGCCAGGTAGGGGGCAGTAGTGAGAATCTGCTTTAGCAGCTAGTAGCACAGTTCTTCGTTGCCATGGCTCCCAAGAGGAAGATGACCACGGCAATCGATTCATCCGGGACTGGACTGCCTGTGCCGGTGCGGACCAGTAGCGGGCCAGTTGCGGAAAGAAACCGTGGCGTGGCCCACGAACATCCGGGCCTGGTGAGCGGCATCGTTCGTACGCCAGGCAATGAGCCACACGCCGCAAACTCCAGAGATGGAGTTGGCCCCCCCGCAGGCGGCGCGGGGCCCTCCAGAGGCATCGTCATGCCACCAGACGGCGGCGCGGTGACCTCCAAGACGCCAACACCAGCGCCCACGGCACGCTCTTCTCAAGTTGTGCGCGTTGAGCAGCCCTGCCCCGTTGGTGACCCTGGGTGCCGCCCTGAAAAGAGGCCCGCGCGCCCTTCACGTGATGAGGAGGGCCAGCATGCACGCTGAGGTGCTGGCGAAAATGGCGGACAGCTGCAGGGCCATGATAGGGCTCCTTCTAACATAGTTAGAAGTCGAAGCGCATCATGGTCCACGCAGCTTTCGCCGCTGCCGACACCAGCAGAAGCTCTGGCGCGCGCATACCTACTCCTCAACTTTCCTCCTGCTGCGGAGAAGCTTGACGAATGGAGGGCCATTATCCGGAGCCTCGTCGGCATCGCTAACAAAGATGAGCCACGACCGGCGGGCCCGTAGGCCGTCGCTCTGTCGAGCCACCGCATGCCAGCAGTGGACGGGCTGGGGGCGATGCAGCCATGGTGCACTCTCCTCCTCCGCACCAGCCAGCGCGGGTGTCCATCCATCACGATGACGTTCGTGATGATATCTCCATAGCGTCATCTGATCCGCAGACCCACCGCGACCAGCATCAAGTTCTTCGGGAGCGAGCCCTTGAAGACGCTCGAACCACCATCGAGCACCGGCGTGATGCGCGCCACCAGTCGGACAGGCGGGCGGGGCCCACTATGGACCGCCCAGCACCGGGAGGCTATGGTGGCCTACCCTACAAGGTGGGCTGTCCGGCCTTTACCCGTGAGCTGCGACAGTTCCAGTGGCCCTCCCACCGCACGTTCAAGCCCGACGTTGGCGAGAAGTACAACGGCAAGACTCACCCATCGGAGTTCTTCAACATCTACACCATCGCGATGCAAGCTGCTGGAGCCCGAGACGATAAGGTGCTTGCCAATTACTTCTCGTTAGCACTCAATCCCAATGTTATGTCATGGTTGATGCACTTGCCGGTGGACTCCATTTCTTCTTGGTCGGATCTGTGTCATGAGTTTATTGGCGCCTTTACTGGAGGCCATCAAGCTCATGGCCAGCCGAGCGATTTGCACATCATCCCCCAGAAGGAAGGAGAAAACTTGCGCAAGTACATCCAAAGGTTCAGCCGAGTGCAGTATAACTTCCCAGACGTTCAATCTGCTGTCGTGATCAGTGCATTCCATCAGAATGTGCGCAACTACAAGATGCGTGAGGAGCTGGCGACGAACAAGCTCCAGGATGTGGCCGAGCTTTATGTTCTGGCCGATCAATGCGCTCGAGCTGAAGAGGGGAGGAAGTACCCCATTGAGGACGCCAACGCGGATACTGACTCCACAGATGACACCGCCACCCCAGCAAATAAGGGCCGGCGCCGTAACAGAAAGCGCAAGGGCAAGACCGTATTTGCCGTCGAAGGATCCAACGACAACGGCAGTGCCAAAAAGGCCAAGGCAAGCGACCCCGGCAAGGAAGTTGCCGTGTGTGCCGCTTGACGGGCCTTGGTGGCTGCCAACAAGCCAGGGGGCGCTGACAAGCAGTATTGCAAGATCCACCGCACCAAAGGCTACGACCTCCAGAACTGCCGACAAGTTGAGCTGCTCGCTGAGAAGCAGAAAGCCGAATATGAATGACGGGACAAGGAGAAGGGCAAGGACGGTGTCGAAGGATCTAGCAAGAAGCATGGCAGCCAAGAAGGCCGCTGCAGCAAGGATAATCAGCAAGAGAGGCCCGCCCGAGGCCGCAACAAGTAGCAGGAAGACGATGATTATGACGAGGACTATGAGTCCGGCGACCACGAGTTCCAGAAAGCTATAGAGGCCATGTGTGTCGATGGTGGCACCTTGCTGCATGCATCCCATCGCTAGCTCAAGCAGTGGGCACGTGAGATCATGGCGGTGGAGCCGTCACTCGACGCACGGAAGCCACTGAAGTGGTCCAGCACACCTATCATCTTCGACACCGAGGACCACCCTTACCGCACTACTGCGGTCAGGTGCTTGCCGTTGTTGGTTTCACCAACGATCCACAACCTCCAGGTGACAAAGATGCTAGTTGACGGCGGGGCCGGTCTGAACTTGATCTTGCCTGTTGTGATCAAGAGGCTGCAGATCCTTGATGGAGACCTCGAGGAGACCGGCACATTTCAAGGGGTCAACCTGGGGAGGATCCATCCGAAGGGAAAGGTCACACTGCCCGTGACGATTGGAGGCGAGTTGAACTACATGACGGAGAGGATTGTCTTTGATGTAGCAAAGATCCCCTTGCCCTACAACGGGATCCTCGGTCGCCCGACGCTAGCCAAGTTCATGGCGGCTTCTCACTACGCCTACAACACGCTGAAGATGACTGGGCCGATGAACATCATCACCGTCCCCTCCGACAAGAAAGATGCGCTGATTTGCGCTGACCAACTCTACCGGGAAGCGGTTGCAGCAGCTGCCGCCAAGGCACTTGCTCCTGCCGTTGAAGCCCCGGGAGGAAAGAAGATCGGCAAGACTCCTCGCACCCACTCCAGCAAGCGCACCTCTTCAGGGTGTTGCACTCCCATCGAGGACATGCCAGAGAGCTCCGCCGGCAAGAGCAAGAAGTCCAGAGCTGCACCACCAGAGACTAAGAAGGTGTCCGTCAAGGAGGACGGCACGGGAGGAGCTTTCACCATAAGCTCCACCCTCGTTGGCAAATAGGAAAGCGAGCTCGACACTTTCCTATGGGCAAATGTCGATGCGTTTGCATGGCAAGCATCCGACATCCCCGGCGTTCCCAGGGAAGTGATTAAGCACCATCTTGCTGTCTGTCCTCATGCACGGCTCGTCAAGCAGAAGGTCAGGAAGCAAGC
This sequence comes from Aegilops speltoides, assembly GCA_021437245.1. NCBI lineage: Eukaryota > Viridiplantae > Streptophyta > Magnoliopsida > Poales > Poaceae > Aegilops > Aegilops speltoides. The sequence goes on from CM038146.1 coordinate 270,035,591, forward strand.
TCTGGAGAGGCAGGAGTTCATCGCGGAAGAGGTCAGGAAGCTAGAGGCGGCAGGCTTGGTAAGAGGGGTGCTCCATCCGACGTGGTTGGCCAATCCGGTATTGGTGCGCAAGGCAAATGGGAAGTGGAGGCTGTGTATTGATTACACAGATATCAATAACGCTTGTCCAAAAGATCCTTTCCCGTTACCGCGCATCAACCAGATTGATGACTCCAAGGCCAGGTGTGACCTGCTATCATTCCTCGACACCTACTCAGGGTATCATCAGATCTTCATGACAAGAGAAGATGAGGAGAAGACAACATTCATCACCGCATGTGGTACGTATTACTTTTTACGGATGCCTTTCGGGTTGAAGAGTGCTGGCTCGACTTTTGGAAGAGCAGTCCAAATTGGTTTTGAGCCCCAGCTTCATAGGAATATGGAAACTTATATGGATGACATAGTGGTCAAAACCAAGGACAAAGCAACACTTGTGCAAGATTTGGAGGAAATATTTGCAAACCTGCGCAAGATCAACCTCAAGCTGAACCCTGAGAAGTGTGTCTTCGGTGTCCCGTATGGCAAGCTTCTCGGGTTCTTTGTGTTGCTGCGTGGTATTGAGGCAAACTCGGACAAGATCAAAGCCATCGAGCAGATTGAGGCACCTAAGCGGATCAAGGACGTGTGTCGGCTCACTGGCTGCATTGCTGCCATGAGCAGATTCATCTCGAAGTCCGCTGAGCATGCCCTTCCCTTTTTCAAGATCTTTTAGAAGGCGGGCCCAATGGAGTGGACCCCGGAGGCCGAGGCAGCGCTGCAGGATTTGAAGAAATACCTCTCCTCTACCCCGGTGCTGGTTGCGCTTAAACCACAAGAACCGTTGCTATTGTACCTAGCGGCAACAAATCAAGTGGTTAGCGCCGCGTTGGTGGCGCAGAGGGAGGTCGACGAAGAAGCGGCAGTAATGGGAGAGTCGACAGATGGCGAGCCAGAACCCTCCCGGGCAGAGCTTGGTCCTGGCAAGACTGAGCCCCCGGCAAGGACTGACACTAGTGCGATAGGGCCCGCGCGACTAGGTGAAGTGGTGCGGAAGAAGAAGATGGTGCAGCACCCAGTTTACTTCGTCAGCTCCCTCCTGCAGGGGGCTAGGTCGAGGTACTCCGATGTGCAGAAATTGCTCTTCGGCCTCCTTATGGCCTCGAGGAAGTTGCGTCATTACTTCCAAGCACACGAGATCACCGTTGTCACCCGCCTTCCATTGCAACGGATACTGCATAACCCAGATGCAACGGGGAGGATTGTGGGATGGGCCTTGGAGCTGTCTAGTTTTGGTTTGAAGTTCGGGAGCACCTCAACGAGTTAGAGCAGAGTCTTGGCGGAGTTCATTGCTGAATGGATCTCAACGCCCAATGAAGAGACCCAGGAGACAACTCTCCCCGTCAAGGAAACGAGTCGCAACTGCATTATGTACTTTGATGGGGCTTTTTCGCTACAAGGCGCAGGTGCAGGTGTGCTGCTTGTCGCACCCACCGGAGAGCACCTCAGGTGGGTGCTCCAAATGCTCTCTCCAAGGGAGATGTCGACGAGCAACACTGCTAAGTACGAGGGATTGCTTGCCGATCTCAGGATCGCGGCAAACCTCGGTGTCTAGAAGCTCATCGTCAGGGGCGATTCACAGCTTGTCGTCAGGCAGATCAACAAGGACTATCAGAGCTCGTTGCTGGAAGCCTACGTGGAGGAAGTGAGGAAACTGGAGGAGCGCTTTTACGGTATACATGCATAACATGTCCCCCGAGTGGAGAACGACATCGCCGACTACCCGTAAAAGCGTGCTGCCCTCAAGCTACTTGTGGAACCAGGTACTTTTGTGCTTCGGCTAACTCAACGATCCATTGAACCATCAACCGAGCAGAATAAGCGAAGGAAGTTCGGCCTCGGCAAGTACTTCCCCATCGAGCTCCCTGGAGCCGCCGCGAAGGAGTTGCCATGGACGCCGAGCCTGCCGTGGGACAACCGACTCTGGTGGGGCACCAAGCCCTTGCCGTGGAGGCAACCGTTCCCGCGGTTGAGGAAATGCGTTTGGTCCTTGCCGTTGAGCCATAGGCTCCAGCATGGGCGCAGCATACCGTCCGATTCCTCCAGACAGGAGAGCTTCCTGAGTAGCAAGAAGAAGCAGAGAGAGTAGCCCGCCGGTCTGCTCTATACCAATTTGTTGACAATGTTTTGTACAGAAAAAGACCGAATGGAGTGACATTGAAGTGCATCCCTTGGGAGGAAGGACTGGAGCTGTTGGCAGAAATACACGGAGGCATATGTGGCTCCCACTTAGCGTCAAGGGCCCTTGTCGGCAAGGCTTTCCGGCAAGGTTTCTTTTGGCCCACTGCCCTCTAGGATGTGATGGCACTAGTAACCCAGTGTGAAGCGTGCCAGTTCCATTCGAAGAAGCTTCATCAACCAGCTCAAGCCTTGCGGACAATCCCTCTCTCCTGGCCATTCTCGGTCTGGGGGCTCGACATACTGGGCCCTTTTCCCCGCGCCGTCGGGGGCTTTGAGTACTTGGACGTTGCAATCGACAAGTTCACAAAGTGGCCGGAGGTGGAAGCAGTGAGGAAGGTGACCGCACAGTCATCCGTCAAATTCTTCAAGGGGCTAGTTTGACGCTTTGGTGTGCCGAACAGAATCATCACCAACAATGGCACGCAGTTCACAAGCCACACCTTTATACAGTATATTGAAGACCTTAGCAGCAAGGTCTATTTTGCTTCCGTGGCACACCCACAAAGCAACGGACAAGCGGAGAGGGCAAATGCTGAAGTGTTACGTGGCCTAAGGACGAAGACTTTTGACAGGCTGCACAAGAACGGGAGGCGCTGGATTGATGAGTTGGTCGCAGTTCTTTGGTTGCTCAGAACGATGCCAAATCGAGCCACCGGCCAGACACCCTTTGCCTTGGTTTACGGGGCAGAAGCAGTTCTCCCCACGGAACTCATATACGGGTCACCTCAAGTGCTCGCTTATGATGAGCTAGAGCAAGAGCGATTGCGACAAGATGGCACACCGCTCCTCGAGGAAGATCGTCTTCGGGCGGCTGTGAGAGCAGCACGCTACCAGCAAGCCTTGCACCGCTACCATAGCCGCAAGGTTCATGCCCAAAGCTTTGAGGAAGGCAACCTTGTTCTTCGGCGCGTTCAGTCGGCCAACAATTCCAACAAGTTGACACCAAAGTGGGAAGGCCCTTATCAGGTAACACGAGTCACCAAGCCTGGTGCAGTCCGCCTGGAGATCGAAGATGCCATTCTAGCGAGCCACTCCTAGAACATCGAGCATCTTTGCAACTTTTACCCATAAGGCGCGGCTGCCGGGCCCCCCGACAAGCCACCTTTTGTACAAGCCTTGCCGACAAGGCATGTAACCCTCTGTACAAAGCCAAGCGCAGACCCTGAGCATAAATAAAACGAAGAGCTGGTGCCCTAAGTTATAGCATGCATGCTAGATTGAGTCTCTCCCTCAGTCAGGGTTGATAGTGCTTAGCAGCAACTAACTCCTAGCATAGAGGTCGAGTTTGCGTCTCTTTGTTCCTGTCCATCCTCTTTGGTTCATAGGGTACATAGGTGTTTCCACGAAGCTAAGGGGAAGGAAGAGAACAAGCCGGCGCTACGACCCTGGCAAGCCAAGCTTGCCGGGAGCTGAAGACACAAAGGTCCACCCACGACAAGCTAGGGTTGCCGGGGGCTGCAGATCTAGATAAGCTTTCCTATCTCCTATTATGCATTTCCGTATGAAAGATTGGGACGTATGAAACCTTGTTTTATTCCGAGACTGTCGTGTTCCCTTCATTCCTACCACCCAAGAACTTCTTCATGGTTCGAAATCTGGTTGTAGCCGCGGCGGCAAGGAAGCAAGCGTAGGACCCATCCCTACTTCGTCCCTGCCTCGAACAAAGGCGTGAGTATGGTCGAACGGAGTAGGGGAGGGGCAAGGCCTGCTGCCGGGAAACGGTGTTTATATTGAAAATAACAAGGATTTGTTCCTTGGTATGGGCTTTGCTCACACACACGAGACCCGGCAAGCACCCTTTTTTCATTAATACATTCCATACAGGTACAGTTCGTACGGAATGAAAACATGAACAAAGAGGTTACATGTTTTAAATCTAACCAAGGCCCTTAGGCTTACAAGCTAAAAAAAGATAAGGTGCCCGTAATCCCTTTCTTGTCCATCTCCCCAGGAAATGGAACAAGAAGGCAAAAGGGCAGAAGGAGCATCAAGGCGAGGTACGAGCAGCAGAAGGCGCCAAGAGAACATGTCGGCGGCCGCCTAGGAAGGGTCTGGTGGTGGTGGTGCCGGAGGAAGAGCTGGAAGATGAGGCAGCGGTCCTTCAATACGCTATGAAGGCGTCGATGCCATCGTGCTCCGACTTGATGGCCTGCCACCCGCCTTCTTCGCCTTCTCCGGCCTTCCCACGCCATCCGCCAAAGGAGGCGACCCCGAGAAGTTCAAGGAGCCGGCTCCATCAGGAGAGGGAACCCGGTGCAGATGATGCTGCTGCCGGGACCGCCCTGGGGCGGCGGGTTCGACGCCTAGTCAGACCCGTCATCCTCTTGCCTGCTACCCTCATCGTCGCTGCCACTGTCCTCCTTGTCACTCTTGCTTGAGGACGAGTCTTCGTCATCCGAGGAGCTCTCCACGCAGTACTTCAGGCGAGTTCCAAAGTCGCCGAAGACCTTGGCCGTGAGGAGGCCATTCTCCATTAACTTAAAGTAGAGAATGAGCCCCGCCGTCAAGCTGTGGATGCGAGTGAAGGTCTTCCATCCGCGGCGAAGATACATGACATGAGGGGCTGGGAAATCGACATCGGCCCATGTGCTGCTGTTCCCACAGCCCCTCATGTCTAGCCTCAGTGCCTGCGGCGGGTCAAGCTCCATCTCCCGAGTGAATGGGGCCGGGAGACGAAGACGACGGCGTGCTGGCCGGTGCAGCCTGATGAAGAACTCGCAAGGGTTGTCCCCGACGCGGCCATCCATTGGGGGAAGGACCGCTGGTGGAGGCGAGGCCGATGCGCCGCCCCGTCCTACTCTTCCCCGAGCACCACGACGACCTCGGCCTCGCCCCTCCCACTTCCCCTCGCGGCCGGCTCCTTGTCGAGCAGAGACCCTCACCGCCACCGACGAATCATCAGCGCACCCTCTCGCCATGACAGAAGGGAGGAAGGAGCAGGGATCGGGAGAGGCAGATGGCGAAGGACTGAGAGGAGCCATCCCTCCCGCTCTCCTCCATTTAAAAGGACGGGGTAGGGGCGCGGCCGCCCCTCTTAGCCAATCCGGCTCATTAAGGTGACAGCGGGCGAGGCCGTCGACCGCACTTCCCGCCCAATTGAAGGCGCGTGTGTATCGACCCACTTGCGCACGTCTTCCCGTATTCCGCGTGCCTGTCATTCGCCCTGCGTCGTGCATGCGGCGTATGTGGCGCAAGGGACGGGCATAATGGGATGCGTGGAGCGACGGTTCCCAAGTAAGGAGAGTAAATGACCAGCGGCCCCGTGGTCTCGAAGGGACACGCAGGACACCTCTTTACTGTTCACCGCAAGATGACGCAAGCATGCTTCAATCACCCACGCGCGCGACCCCCACGTCACGCGTACAATGTGGATCATGGGAAAACACAGCGGGTAGAAAAATCACCTCAAATAAAACGGCCCCGCCTGCCTGTGCACCGTTCTGGGCCTGGCCCAACAATGTGTCGCGCTAATGTTTGGCTCAGGCCCGAGGGCTCCTGTCAGTGTACTAAAGTAGGGGCGCTCCTTTGTACCCCTTATTTGTGCATGGGCAGTCAGAGCCATGCCCATGTCCACAATTAAGCAGGGCAGAGACAGGGAATCAAAGCCACAAGATGGCCAAAGCAACGCCAAGACAGAGGCATAAAAAGCAAGAAGGCGAGGTGGTTTCCCCCGGCAAGACCCTTGTCGGGGCGGCCTCCACAGCCCCGGCAAGGACCTTGCCGAGGAAGTTTACCCAACACCAGCGGAGCGCACCACCCTTGAGCCCCAGTTTGCCCAGCGCCACCAACCATGTTGGAACCTAGGCTCGGGAGGCTCCTCCGTGATGGCATGCAGATCTTTGTGAAGACAAGAAACACTCCAAGTCAAATGAGGATTAGAAGACGACGAACCTCAGCGAGATCCTCGCCAAGGGAACCCACGAGACCCCCAGCAAGATCCTTGCCGGGGACGACCACGACGCCACGACAAGACTCTTGCCGGGGCCCCGGCAAGGCCCTTGCCGAGGACATCCGCAGAGCCATAGCCAGGCCCGCGCCCGCCAAGTTTCCACCACCGCTCCCATGCAGCTGCCAGCCCACCAACTAGGCAGGCGCCTGCGTGTCAACATGAGGCTCCCAAGCAAACTCAGCACACGCTCACATGGTGGCATGCAAATCTTCATGAAGGCCCTACCACCGCACCACCTCAGCAGCCTGCCAGCCTACATGGCGCTGACCGCCTCACTGGCCTAGGCGCGTGTCAAGGCATTGCGAAGCGGCGATAAAGTGAAGGGGACACATCAGAGGCGCATTAAATGCCTTTTGTCCTGTAATGGCAAGCGATAGGCTTAGCCACAGTACTGCGATGCCACCTCCTGGTTACCACTGTGGCGATCCCCATACCTATAAAAGGAGGCCCAAGGCATCCAGGAGAAGGATTCGGACCCTTGGACAAGTTACGCTCATTGTAGCTAGCTCAAGAACCACAAGAACACAGATATACACACAAAAGCAGGACTAGGGTATTACGCATCCTCGCGGCCCGAACTCGGTAAACGACACGAGTTAAGGCTTGATCGCGATCCCACTCTTCTCACCACCCAGCGCCCCGCAACTGAAGTAGGGATTCTTGTGATCCCATAGGTGTCGTTTCCCACCGACACCACGACACGCTGGTTCACCTACCTTCCACCTATAATTACTGGTTCCCGACTTTCTCCGGTGGCACCATCACCCAACTCGCCCTATCTTCATAAGGCCCCACCAGCTCGACATCGCTCTCCACTTGCCCTCGCTCTTGCCACATCCACCATGCCCCCGCCCATAGACAATAGGCAATGCTGGAGGCGGTCACCGCCGAAACTAGTGTTCGGTTTTTCACCAGAAGGTAGACGGAGGGTGGAGGCATTCTATAGGTCTTTAGATGGCAATACGAAGTATGAGGACTTATTGGAGCGCTACCGCCTGGCGGAGGAGCAGCGTATCACCGATTTGCGCCGCAAGCGGGGCATGGAGCAGCAATGCACCGGCCTGTGAGTCGCGAGTAGAGAGCCCACAACTGGGACGACTACATGGAGGCTGGCGCACGGCAAATAGCCCTGGAGGCTATCGGGCAAGCATGCGTTCGCGATGCTGAATTTTACTACCATCTCATCAAGTGGGTTTCCCGCTTATAAGCCGAAGCTTCGGTGGACCACGCCGGCATGGAAAGGGCCAACGCGTGCGAGCAACGCGTCCTATCGCACCTCTGGCAAGTCCGAGGCGAGGAGGAGGACGTCGGTGCCGGCGTTTAGCGTGTACCACAGATGGCGGCCGACATCATCCAATTAGCTAAGAGTAAGTTAGTATTTGCACACTACTAGAGTATTAGTGGGAGTAGATAGTTAACTTGGTTATGATGGTTGTCAACATGGAAGTTCAGTACTCTATATCTGGATCAGACTTGTTACTTTGCTCTGAATGTTGAACTTTCTGTTTGAACATATGGAATGGGCCGTTATTTTTTTAAACGGGCTGTATTTGTCTGCCACGGGTTTAGAGGCTGACTTGTGGGCCTACTAGGTTGACATGTACATAATCTGGAGATGATTGTACGTGGAGAGGATGAAAGTAGGGACCCACCAGGGTCATGGCAGTACGCAAGCAAGTGCCTCCTTATTTCAAGCCAAAAAATGGTTCCTCCTAATGGATTTCTGACATCTGGGTCCCATGCCATTGTCAACGTAGTCAATAAATGAGAGAATTGCACAATGAGCGGCTGACACCAGAGACCCGTCAGCTCACCCAGTTCTTTTTGTTTTTTAGACGGAAGCATGGTGTCAACTGGGATGTGCGGGGCACTCTGGCCTGTCTAACCAGCCTTTATTTTATGTTTACCACAAGACCAGCCCAGTTGTTTTTTTTCCTTTCTGAAAATGCCTAGCCCCGTTTTTTCGTTCTTTTCCAGAATACCAAACCGAGGCCTACTTGCTTTCGTGAGCTCTGCTAGGCTGCAAATCTTTCAAGACGAGGAGAGTTTCATTCGGCTTGCCCAGAAAATGGGCAATCACTAATGAGAAATGGGATGTACATTTTTAAAACACATCAAATGGGAAATTACTTTCAAATTTCTTTTTTTATTTCAAGGTTTTAAATTCCATTGTTTTTTATGTGTGGAAAATTATTTGGAAGTTATATTGATATAAATTTATTTTTCAAATTAGTTTGAATGTGACTCAAAATTTCAGGATTAAAAACAGTTCGGACCGCAACAAAATATGCAAAATTTCATAGATTTTTTAACCATGGCCACAATATGGGCTGTAGTGCTAACAAAAAGAATATGGGATCCAAAAAAATCCTTAAGAATTAGAAAATGGGCTGCAAATTATTAGAAATAATGGTAGATGGGTTGTATGCTTGTTTCCACTGGTTTGAGGCTGACTTGTGCGCCTACTATAGGTTGACGTGTATGCTTTCCTAAAAAACGCGCATGCAAGGCCATGTCAACTTAGTCAACACACGAGAGAAGTGACTATTGGATGTCCATCCAATGGCCACCGTGCTTCTTCAATCTCTGCTCTTCCTGCTTCAGCTGCTCAAACCATAGCCGGAGGGACTGCCTGGTCCCTCCTTCCGTGGCCGGTTGTGGTGCCACGCAAGCCACACCACCCCACCCTACTCCATCGCTAGCCAGGCCATTTCCCTACTCACCAACACCTCCTATTATTTTTGGGCAACATCGGCCGAACTAGTAAACCCTCGTACTCCCCACCGCGTGGGCAACAACTGCCGAGTCTTCCCCAGCTCTGGGTCATTCCCTTCCTAGGCCTCTTCGTCGTCTACCGCCCTGGTGCTCTCGGCGCGGCGAGGTCAACATGGTCAACAAATGACATCCATTTTAAGAGGACTGTATGTGGTGAGGCTGACAGCTAGGTCCACGGCCACACGGGAGGAAGTGCCTCCTTATTATGCACAAAATAATGATTCCTCCACCTGACAGCAGGGACCCATTGGAAGGGCCTCTGTATTTTGTGAAAAACACATTCCTCCCGCTGACAACTTTGACCCACCAGCTATATCTTCGCACGCAAGGAAGTGCCTCCTTATTTAGCGCAAAAAATGAATACCCCCTACTAGTTGGGATCTGCCATAGTTGGAGGCTGACTTGTGGGCCTATTAAGTTGACGCGGTAGAGGGCTTTGTCAACTTAGTCAATATGAATGATTCTAGCTCCAGTGACCGTACGATGTCCGTCCAACAGCCATAGTGCTTCTTCAACCTCTGGTCTTCTTGCTCCAGCCACCCAAACTAGCACCGATCGTGCCGCCTGCTCCTGCCACCCGTGGTCGGCTCTGCTGCCGCGGAGGCCTCACCACCCCACCCTACTCCAATCGCTGGCATGGCCATCCCTGTACTCACCCATACCTCCTATTATTCTTCGACAATGGGAGCCTCACACTACACCCCAACCAGTAAACCCTCGTACTCCCCTCCACGTGGGAAGCAACTACCGAGTCTTCCCCGGCTCCGGGTCATTCCCTTCCTAGGCGTCGCCGTCATCCATCGCCTTGGTGCTCTCCCCGTGGCATGGTCAATGTGGTCAAGGAAAGACTTACATCGGAAGAGGACTATATGTGGGGAGGCTGACATTTGGGTCCACGGCCGCAACAGGGAAGTGCATCCTTATTACGCGCAAAATAATGATTCCTCCACGTGATAGTGGGGACCTACTGGAAGGGCCTCTGTATTTTGCGAAAAAATGTTTCCCCCTGATAGCTGGGACCCACCAGCTATATATTCGGACGCAAGGAAGTGCCTCCATATTAGGCACGAAAAAATGAATCCTCCCCCTGACAGCTCGGACCCACCATCAATAAATTCACACGCAAGTGCCTCCTTATCCTCCCTGATAGCCGGGACACACCCGGTCGAAGCATAAGTAGCATTGTCATTCTGGTCGCGAACGTGTACGTACATACTGGTCGATCGGTCTCTCTGCAACGATGAACCATGGCCGAGCAAGCAGTGGCATGTGTAGTAGTAGAGCCCCTGATGTAGCAGTTAAGGCAATCCCCTCTAAACCGTGTCACATACGTACAACCACATGCTAAAAAATACAGCCACGTACGTACATACGGGCGGGGTCTCAAACGCCTACTCGCGCATATGTACGTCCAGGGCTCATGTATGTGGAGAGGCAACGGATAGCAGCAACGGCGCCCTGTTCATCGGCCAACCAACCGGCTAGGTCAGAACATAGAAACATCGTCTTGTTCATCGGGAGGAAACAGACTGGGTAGGAATGCGTCCTGTTCAACGGGAGCCAACCGACTTGGACGGAACAGCCAAAACGGGGTCTGGCGTACCGCAGTACGGAGGAAACGGCCTTCTATTCGACCGGCTATGGTCGAAATGGGAAACATTCATCGGGAGGGGTCTGGCGTACCGCAAAACGGAGGAAAGGAACTTTTGTTGGAGTGCTATCATCGAAATAGGGGTCCTGTTCATCGGGAGGGGTGTGGCATCCCACAAAACGGGACTCCACGAGCTACTGTTCACCCACCGTCGACTTCCTTCAGCCTCCACCTGCACTATTCATCCATGACGCCTTCCTGCCTCCACCATCTACTATTCATCCATCGGCTATTGTTCATCCAGCCCTCCACCGGCTATTGTTCAACCTGCCCTCTGATAATCCCCAAGTGTAGGGAATCATCGTAGCAATTCCCAATGGTGGAAGTGATAAGTATGGAGTGTCGAACCCACAAGGAGCTAAAGGTAAGATCAATATTCTCTCAAGTCTTATCTGCCACTGATACGACTCTACGTACACTGAACGTTTCCTTCCAACTAGAAATGAGAAATAAAACTATGATGTGGGTATGAAGAGGATAACTTTGCATGATATCAGAGAGCTAAAACATAAAAGTAGGTGATTTTATCATAAAGTTAGAATATATTACTAAATATTATAAATAGCGAGTGTCGAATAATGATGGGTCAGTGTGAGGAATTATCCTAGGCAATTGTTAACAAGACCGGTGGTCGTCATTGCAATTTCATATGAGGGAGAGGCATAAGCTAACATACTTTCTCTTCTTGGATCATATGCACTTATGATTGGAACTCTAGCAAGCATCCGCAACTACTAAAGATTGTTAAGGTAAAACGCAACCATAGCATTAAAGCATCAAGTCCCCTTTATCCCATACGCCACAACCCCGTTACTTGGGTTTATGCTTTTATCACTCAAGCAACCCACTATAAGTGAATCATGAACGTATTGCAACATCCTACAGTGGGAATTGAAGGAAATATGCCCTAGAGGCAATAATAAAGTTATTATTTATTTCCTTATTTCATGATAAATGTTTATCATTCATGCTAGAATTGTATTAACCGGAAACATGATACATGTGTGAATGCATAGACAAAACAATATGTCACTAGTATGCCTCTACTAGACTAGCTTGTTAATCAAAGATGGTCATGTTTCCTGACCATGAACAAAGACTTGTTATTTGATTAACAGGGTCACATCATTAGTAGAATGATCTGATTGACATGACCCATTGCATTAGCATTAGCACACGATCGTTTAGTATGTTGCTACTGCTTTTATCCATGACTTATACATGTTCCTGTAACTATGAGATTATGCAACTCCCGCTTGCGGAGGAACACTTTGGTGCTACCAAACGCCACAACGTAATCGGGTGATTATAAAGGAGTACTACAGTGTCTCCAAAGGCGATGTTGGGTTGACGATTTCGAGATTAGGTTTTGTCACTCCGATTGTCGGAGAGGTATCTCTGGCCCTCTCGGTAATGCACATCATCAAGCCTTGCAAGCATTACAACTAATGAGTTAGTTGTGAGATGATGTATTACGGAACGAGTAAAGAGACTTGCGGTAACGAGATTGAACTAGGTATTGGATACCGACGATCGAATCTCGGGCAAGTAACATACCGATGACAAAGGGAACAACGTATCTTGTTATGCGGTCGACCGACAAAGATCTTCAGAGAATATGTAGGAACCAATATGGGCATCCAGGTCCCGCTATTGGTTATTGACCGAGAATAGTTCTAGGTCATGTCTACATTGTTCTCGAACCGTAGGGTCCGTGCACGCTAAGGTTTCGATGATGGTTATTATGAGTTTATGTATTTTGATGTACCGAAGAAGTTCAGAGTCCCGGATGTGATCACGGACATGACGAGGAGTCTCAAAATGGTCGAGACATAAAGATTGATATATTGGAAGCCTATATTTGGAGTTCGAATGGTTCCGGGTGAAAACAGGAATTTACCGGAGTACCGGGAGGTTACCGGAACCCCCCGGGAGGTAAATGGGCCTTAGTGGGCCTCGAGGGAGAAGAGGAGGGGCCGGCCAGGGGTGGCCGCCTCCCCCCAGTCCGAATAGGACAAGGAGGGGGCGCCCTCTTCCTCTTCCCTCCCCCAATCCTATTCCAACTAGGAAAGTGGGGAGTCCTACTCGGTGGGAGTAGGACTCCTCCAGCCTCCTCTAGGCCGGCCGCACCTCCCCTCCCTCCTTTATATACGGGCAGGGGGGGCACCCTAGTACACACAAGTTGATCTACGGATCGTTCCTTAGCCGTGTCGGTGCCCCCTCCACCATATTCCACCTCGGTCATACAATCATGAAGCTTAGGCGAAGCCCTGCCGGTGAAACATCAAGATCGTCACCATGCCGTCGTCGACGAAACTCTCCCTCGACACTCGGCTGGATCAGAGTACGAGGGACGTCATCGAGCTGTACGTGTGTCAAGAACTCGGGGCGCCGAGTAACGGCGCCGGATCGGTCGGATCGCGAGGAGAACGTATGACTATTTCCTCTACGCCAGATCGCTTCGCTTCAGGTCTCACGAGGGTACGTGGACAACACTCTCCTCTCGTTGCTATTCATCACTATGATCTTGCGTGTGCGTAGGAAATTTTTGAAATTACTACGCTCCCCAACAAAGGCATCCGAGCCTAGGTTTTATGGTTTGATGTTTTGCACGAGTAGAACACAAGTGAGTTGTGGGCGATACAAGTCATACTACCTACCAAAGATGTCATACTTTGGTTCAGCGGTATTGTGAGATGAAGCGCCCCAGACCGACATTACGCCGACGCTTACGCGAGACTGGTTTCACCGCCACGAGCACTCATTGCTTAAAGGTGACTGGTGGGTGCTGTCTCTCTCACTTTAGTTGAACCGAGTGTGGCTACGCCCGGTCCTTGAGAAGGTTAAACGCAGTCTATTTGACGAAGTATCGTTGTGGTTTTGATGCGTAGGTGAGATTGGTTCTTGCTTAAGCCCGTAGCAGCCACGTAAAATTTGCAACAACAAAGTAGAGGACGCCTAACTTGTTTTTGCAGGGCATGTTGTGATGTGATATGGTCAAGACGTGATGCTATATTTTATTGTATGAGATGATCATGTTTTGTAACCGGTTATCGGCAATGGCTGGAGCCATATGGTTGTTGCTTTATTGTATGCAATGCAATCGCTTCTGTAATGCTTTACTTTATCACTAGCGATAGCGATAGTCGAGAAGCATAAGATTGGCGAGACGACAACGATGCTACGATGAAGATCAAGGTGTCGCGCCGTGACGATGGTGATCATGGTGGTGCTGCAAGATGGAGATCATGAAGCACAAGATGATGATGACCATATCATATCACTTATATTGATTTGCATGTGATGTTTATCCTTTTATGCATCTTATCTTGCTTTGATTGACGGTAGCATTATAAGATGATCTCTCACTAAATTATCAAGAAGTGTTCTCCCGAGTATGCACCGCTGCCAAAGTTCATCGTGCCTGCACACCACGTGATGATCGGGTGTGATAAGCTCTACGTCCATCTACAACGGGTGCAAGCCAGTTTTGCACACGCAGAATACTCGGGTTAAACTTGACGAGCCTAGCATATGCAGATATGGCCTCGGAACACGGAGACCGAAAGGTCGAGCGTGAATCATATAGTAGATATGATCAACATAAGATGTTCACCATTGAAAACTACTCCATTTCACGTGATGATCGGTTATGGTTTAGTTGATTTCGATCACGTGATCACTTAGATGACTAGAGAGATGTCTTTCTAAGTGGGAGTTCTTAAGTAATATGATTAATTGAACTTAAATTTATCATGAACTTAGTACCTGATAGTATCTTGCTTGTTTATGTTTGATTGTAGATAGATGGCTCGTGCTGTTGTTCCGTTGAATTTTAATGCGTTCCTTGAGAAAGCAAAGTTGAAAGATGATGGTAGCAATTACACGGACTGGGTCCGTAACTTGAGGATCATCCTCATTGCTGCACAGAAGAGTTACGTCCTGTCGCGGCCGGATGGGTGGCGCGGCACCTATGGGGCCGGGGCCCCTTCGTGTGTTCGCACGGGCGGAGGCTGCGCGAGAGCAGATCGAGGCGATCTTGTGGGATTTTACCCAGCCGGGCGCGATTGTCGCGTAGAAACCCTCTGCTGCTTTGTGTTGTATTGTGCTTCGAGCTTGAAGAGCTACAGAGGTGGCCTCCGAGCGTGGGAGTTGCAAACGAGTCGAACCCCTCGCGAGAATAGCGATGGTTGGAACCTCCTCTCGCTGTGCATGGGCCTCCTTTATAGGGCAAGGGTCACCGGCAGTGTCAACGTGAGGTAGAGGGGTAAAACGTAAAAGAGGTGGTAGTTGGAATAGTGCGAACAAAGGCAGCTCAAATGCTTTCTACCTACTTTTGACAGAGGGGGACAAGGGCATTAAATGCCCGTCGCCGTCGCCCCAAAAGCTCCCGCCATTGCGTCTTCTTTCGCCACGGCGGCGTAGCCACCACCGTGGAGTGCCACCGCATTCTTCATGCAGCACAGCCACCCGCCACGCGTCTCTGGAGAAGGCTGGAGGCGACGCGTGGGCAAATGAGCTGGGGTGCGGGCACGTAGCACAGCTCTCCCCGGCAAGCTCCTTGCCGGGGCCTTGATCTTGCCGGGCCCGGGGGCTTGTCGGGCTCTGTGACTTGCCGCCCCCCGGGTCCTCGCCGGGGCGCGCGCGGGGCGCCGAGGCGTGACTTCTGTGATGTGATCTTGGTCCTCCCGACGAGCTCCTCTCGCCGGGATCTGTAGGAGTAACGTAGCCTTGAGCTCGAATGGCCTTCCCGCAAGCTCCTCTTGCCGGGTCTTGAGTTTCTATCTTATATACTTTGTTCTTGAACGGCTTGGTGTGGAGCGGAGATGATCTCCGCAAGCATTTGATGGATCTGGTTGCGGGAGCTGGGGCTGCCCGTGCACAAGTTGGGGTACCGAGGTACCCCTACCTTAGTACACCGACAGAGCCCCGGCTGGGCCATACACGTGCCGAAGCGCTGTTGGGCCAGGCCCAAGACAAGGCACGGGCGCCAAGCCCACGGCGCGGTCAATCCATCTGCAGATCTGTCGCCTCCCCCCCGCAACGGCACGCGTTGATTGCGGTGTCGTGGGAGGAGGGCGGCGATGCAGCCTTTAAGGCATCCACCCCGTGATCGTGGCGCGAGCGGGTCGCTTCACCTGCCGCTCTGGCTCCGCTTTTTCCACGCTGCCCTCATGCACGGGGTCGGGCGGCGAAGGTGGGAGACCGAGCCGCCACGGGCGGAGAGGGCGAGTCGGCCCGCTCCTCCGCCTCCTCGCTTCTGATTGGTCGAAGGGCGGTTGAGTCCCCACCCGCCCCTTTAAATAGGGCGGAAGGGGTGCACGACGGCCACACTCACCCACTTCTCCCTTCGTCTTCATCTTCGTTCTTCTTGCCGTCATGGAAGGAGGGAATCCTGTTCCTCGACGGTGGCGGCGCTGGTTGCCTCCAGCAGCGCACCGCCTCAACCCGCCTCCCGTGGTGGTGGAGCCGCCCACGAGAGGGAGAGGAAGGGGCGTGGCATGACGAGGTCGAGGGCGTGGCCGAGGCGGTCGGGAGAGGCGGCCGTGGCGACGTGCCTCCCTGTCTCCCCGGCGTCTCGACCACGGCGCGTCCACACCGGAGATGACCCTGGAGTTCTTCATCAAGCTTCGGCCGGGCGCCTCGCCGCCGCCTCCGCTGCCGGTCCCGCTTATGGACGCGATGGGACCGGACCCACCCGGCGTGATGGAGCTACGCATGAGGGGCTGCGGATCAGCGGCACTCGGGTGAGTGTCGTGTCCCCAGCCCCGGCGTGATGTTCTTCGACCGAGGGTGGAAGACATTCGCCGGATCCATAGCTTGACGGGCGGGTTCACCTCCATTTCAAGTTATTGGATGGTGACCTCCTTGCCGCCAAGGTCTTCGGCGACTATGGAACCCGGTGCGCTGCTGTGTGGACAGCTCCTGATAGCGAAGGCCCTCCTCGAGCGAGAGTGACGAGGAGGGAGCGACAGCGACGACGAGGGGATGGCGGGCCCGACCAGACGCCGGACACCGCTGCCTCGCAAGGCCACCGCAACCCCTTCTTCGGGTTGTCGGGCTCCTGAACTCCCCGGGCCGTCTTCTTGCCGGGCGGGCGAGGGAGGCTGCGGAAGAGGAAGAGGGGAGGGCGGCAAGGCCGTTCGTCGCAGCACGAGGGCGAGTAGCCTTCGATAGCGTCTGGACGCCCCACTACCCCGCCTTCAAGCTCTGCCTCCTCGCCTCCGACTCCGCCAAGCTCTGGCGGGCCCCGGGTGTTCTCTTGGGGTCTTCGCGCCGTGGCTCTTCGCTGGCTTCAGGCTTGCCATTGGCTCTCCGGGCATGCGCTCCCCATGCCCGTCACCTTCTTGCAGCTCTCGGGCACGGCGGCGCCTCCGCCACGCCCTCCTAGTCGCTCCTTTCGCCCTTCCCCGACAAGCTCTTCTTGCCGGGGTCTTCTCTCCCCGGCAAGCCTGTCTTGCCGGGGGCTCCTTGACCTACCTCCTGAACTCCTGAACAGAGAAACAGGAGAGGGATCACGGGCACCTTATCTTTTCAGATTGTAAGCCCTCGGGCATTAGCTGTATTTAAGAACTTGAAATCCTCTCTGTCATGTTTTTCATCCTCTACGGACTTGTATTAAATTGGATGTTTTTAATGAAAAGAGGGGAAAGCTTGCCGGACTGAGCCTTTTACTTGACTGCGTGCCTTGTATGTGCTTACGCTATCGGGGAGCTTGCCGGGGCGAACACGCTTAGCGCATCATGGGACAGCCCGCTGGTGGTGTCACTCCCGGCAAGCAACCTTGTCGGGCCAGTTGCGACGTCTATCTTGCTGAGCAGGCTCGGAAGCAAGGTAGAGGTGCAGCGGCACACTTGGGTTTGTTGAGCGGACTCGGAAACAAAACCAAGCACGCAACTGGGCCGCGACTCGGTTCCTCCACGTACGGGTTTTCACAAGACACGATCGTTCAAAGACGCAGTCCCGCATCTCCCTGTCCATGAGAGGATGCATGACGAGGGATGAAAAACTTATCTGAAATAGCAGCCCCCAGCAACTCTAGCTTGCCGGAGACGAATCTTGGCGTTCGCAGCCCCCAGCGGGGCTGGCTTGCCGAGGGAGAGCCTTGGCAATCGCAGCCCCCGGCGACCCGGGCTTGCCGGATCTTAGGTGCTGGTGTGGTCTTTTGGTTCTCCCTTGTTGCTGCAATTTCGGTCATGAAAACAGCTGAGGTAGATATGCGACCACTTCACGCGAACGTAAGTGTATATAAATCTTGACTACGCAATACGATGCCGGGCTCTGTCCTTCGTATGTTTGTGCTCTACGCTCTTGGGGAGCTTGTCGGGGCGAACACGCTTGCCGCGGGACAGCCCGCTAGCGGTGTTGCTTCCGGCAAGCAACCTTGTCGGGCCAGTTACGACGCTTAACTTGCTGAGCGTGGCTCGGAAGCAAGATAAGGGTGCTGCAGCACACTTGTGTTTGTTGAGCGGACTCGGAAACAAAACAAGTACGTAACTGGGCCACGACTTGGTTCCTCTTGCGCCCAAGCCTCCCATACCAAGGGCATCTCACGGCAAGGCTTGCAACATTACACCCTCTACCCAGCATCCTTTGTGCGCTTTCGCCTTACGCTTCGAGGGAACTTGCCGGCGCTTAACGCGCTTGCTGAGTACGGGACATCAGCAGCCCGCTGGTCGGCGCCGCTTCCGGCAAGCAACCTTGCCGTGTCTAGTTCGCGACGCGCTTAACTTGCTGAGCAGACTCGAACGAAACGAGGGTGCGAAGCTGGTCGCCGCTCGCTCTTTTACTCGTTGAGTGTGTTCGAAGCGAAGTAAGGGTGCGGCTATCCACAAGCGAGCTCCTCAAATGCAGGTTTCGGGCACAAACGACAAATGCGAGAGGGATATAACGAATAAAAGCATGATATTAAGGAGTGCTCTGCACGAAGGCGCGAGCGACTTAGCTTTTTCTTTTTCTTGTTTCTTCGCACCCGCTGGAGGTGCCCAATGGTGCGTTCCTGACGGCGGCGCAGCACTCCGGGGAGGTGCATTTGCCGGAACGAACGCTAGAGCTGTCTTCGCCGGGCTTAGAGCGTTCCGAGGAGCTGCGCTCGTCGGAGTAAGCACCAGAGCCGCCCTTGCCGGACTTAGAGCTCGATGGCGCGTCCTCAGCGACTGCGTAGCGCTCCAGGGAGACACGCTTGCCGGAGCGCAGGGGGAGCGGGAGCGAGCGGCGCGAGGAACGGGCCGTGCTCGGACTCTTAGTAGCGATAAGAGGAGCAGGGTCTTGTCCCGGCACTTTCGCTTTGCTCATGCTCGGACAGCAGTCCGGAGCATCCCGCGAGCCCCTGGCATGTTCTAGCCCCAGCATGCGGGCACCATCTTCTGTGGCACGGCGCCGCTGGGTTGTGGTGCGCTGAGACGGACGTGGGTCTACGGAGGCCGAGGCGTGGTCCTCCGCCCCGTCCTTGGATCTGGTGGCACCGCGAGCACCCTCACCGGTGTCCACCCTTCCACCGGCGTCTCCTCCGCCTGCCGTCGGCTCCGGCAGCGGCGGGGAAGACGGAGATGGGTCTGCGACCCTCGAAGCTCTCGTCTTCGGGGCCATGACGCAGTTGTCGATGAAGCTGCTGACGAAGCTGGAGGGGTTGATGAAGAGGGCTGGCGCGCGAACGCCGGATCAGGTTCGCACAACCTCGACGCCCCCTACCTGGCGCGCCAGAGATGTCGCGGCCGGATGGGTGGCGCGGCACCTATGGGGCCGGGGCCCCTTCGTGTGTTCGGCACGGGGCGGAGGCTGCGCGGAGAGCAGATCGAGGCGATGCGCGCGCGGGGGATTTTTACCCAGCTTCGGGCCGCGATTGTCGCGTAAAACCCTACTGCTGCTTTGTGTTGTATTGTGCTTCGGGAGCTTGAAGAGCTACAGTAGTGGCCTCCCGAGCGTGGGAGTTGCAAACGAGTCGAGCCCCCTCGCGAGAATAGCGACTGGTTGGAACCTCCTCTACGTTGTGCATGGGCCTCCTTTTATAGGGCAAGGGGTCACCGACAGGTGTCAACGTGAGGTAGAGGGGTAAAAACGTAAAAGAGGTGGTAGTTGGAATAGTGCGGGAACAGTGCAGCTACAGTGCTTTCTACCTACTTTTGACAGAGGGGACAAGGGCATTAAATGCCCGTCGCCGTCGCCCAAAAGCTCCCGCCATTGCGTTTCTTTTCGCCACGGCGGCGTAGCCACCACCGTGGAGTGCCACCGCATTCTTCATGCAACCAGACCACCCGCCACGCTCTCTGGAGAAGGCCGGAGGCGACGCGTGGGCAAATGAGCTGGGGTGCGGGCACGTAGCACAGCTCTCCCCGGCAAGCTCCTTGCCGGGGCCTTGGTCTTGCTTGGCCCGGGGCTTGTCGGGCTCTGTGACTTGCCGCCTCGGTCCTCGCCGGGCGCTGGCGGCGCCGAGGCGTGACTTCGTGATGTGATCTTCGTCCTCCCGACGAGCTCCTCTCGCCGGGGATCTGTAGGAGTAACGTAGCCTTGAGCCTGAATGGCCTTCCGGCAAGCTCCTCTTGCCGGGTCTTGAGTTTCTATCTTATATACTTTGTTCTTGAACGGCTTGGTGTGGAGCGGAGATGATCTCCGCAAGCATTTGATGGATCTGGTTGCGGGAGTGGGGCTGCCCGTGCACAAGTTGGGGTACCGAGGTACCCCTACCTTAGTACACCGACACGCCCCGGATGCACCGCTAGGTGCCAGACTCTTCTGATGCAACCGACGACGTTAAGAACGTCTGCGAGCAAAGCTGATGACTACTCTATAGTTCAGTGTGCCATGCTTTACGGCTTAGAACCGGGACTTCAACGACGTTTTGAACGTCATGGAGCATATGAGATGTTCCAGAGTTGAAGTTGATATTCCAACAGTAATGCCCGGATTGAGAGATATGAAGTCTCCAATAAGTTCTATAGCTGCAAGATGGAGGAGAATAGTTTTGTTAGTGAGCACATACTCGTAATGTCCGGGTACTACAATCACTTGACACAATTGGGAGTTAATCTTCCGGATGATTGTGTCATTGATGAAATTCTTCAATCACCGCCACCAAGCTACAAAGGCTTCGTGATGAACTATAATATGCAAGGGTTAGTAAAGACTATGCTCGAGCTCTTCGCAATGCTAAAGGCTGCGGAGGTAGAAATCAAGAAGGAGCATCAAGTGTTGATGGTCAATAAGACCACTAGTTTCAAGAAGAAAGGCAAAGGGAAGAAGAAGGAACTTCAAGAAGAACAGCAAGCAAGTTGTCTGCTCAGAGAAGAAACCCAAGTCTGGACCTAAACTTGAAACTCGAGTGCTTCTACCGCAAGCGACTGGTCACTTGGAAGCGGAACTGCCCCAAGTATTTGGCGGATAAGAAGGATGGCAAGGTGAACAAAGGTATATGTGATATACATGTTATTGATGTGTACCTTACTAGAGCTCGCAGAGCACTGGTATTTGATATGGTTACATTGCTAATATTTGCAACTCAAACAGGACTACGGATTGCTTAACACCGCAAAGGACGAGGTGACGATGCGCGTGGGAAATGGTTCCAAAGTCGATGTGATCGCGGTCGGCACGCTACCTCTACATCTACCTTCGGGATTAGTTTTAGACCTAAATAATTGTTATTTGGTGCCTGCGTTGAGCATGAACATTATATCTGGATCTTGTTTGATGCGAGACGGTTATTCATTTAAATCAGAGAATAATGGCTGTTCTATTTATATGAGTAATATCTTTTATGGTCATGCACCCTTGAGGAGTGGTCTGTTTTTGATGAATCTCGATAGTAGTGATACACATATTCATAATGTTGAAACCAAAAGATGCAGAGTTGATAATGATAGTGCAACTTATTTGTGGCACTGCCGTTTAGGTCATATCGGTGTAAAGCGCATGAAGAAACTCCATATTGATGGACTTTTGGAGTCACTTGATTATGAATCACTTGGCACTTAAGTAACCGTGCCTTATGGGCAAGATGACTAGAACCCCGTTCTCCGGTACTATGGAGAGAGCAACAGATTTGTTGGAAATCATACATACAGATGTATGTGGTCCGATGAATGTTGAGGCTCGTGGCGGATATCGTTATTTTCTCACCTTCACAGATGACTTAAGCGAGATATGGGTATATCTACTTAATGAAACATAAGTCTGAAACATTTGAAAAGTTCAAAGAATTTCAGAGTGAAGTTGAAAATCATCGTAATAAGAAAATTAAATTTCTACGATCGATCGTGGAGGTGAATATTTGAGTTACGAGTTTGGTCTACATTTGAAACAATGCGGAATAGTTTCAAGAACTCACGCCACCGGAACACCACAGCAGTAATGGTGTGTCCGAACGTCAGAATCGCACTTTACTAGATATGGTGCGATCTATGATGTCTCTTACAGATTTACCGCTATCGCTTTTGGGGTTATGCTCTTGAGACGGCCGATTCACACTGAATAGAACACCATCGAAATCCGTTGAGACGACACCTTATGAACTATGGTTTGGCAAGAAACCAAAGTTGTCGTTTCTTAAAATTTGGGGATGCGATGCTTATGTGAAAAAGCTTCAACCTGATAAGCTCTAACCCAAATCGGAGAAATGTGTCTTCATAGGATACCCAAAAGAGACAGTTGGGTACACCTTCTATCACAGATCCGAAGGCAAGACATTCGTTGCTAAGAATGGATCCTTTCTAGAGAAGGAGTTTCTCT
Source organism: Aegilops speltoides (assembly GCA_021437245.1). Taxonomy (NCBI): domain Eukaryota; kingdom Viridiplantae; phylum Streptophyta; class Magnoliopsida; order Poales; family Poaceae; genus Aegilops; species Aegilops speltoides. Next base: position 270,057,949 of record CM038146.1, read on the forward strand.
CGAAAGAAGTGAGTGGGAGGAAAGTAGAACTTGATGAGGTAATAGTACCTTCTCCCTTACTTGAAAGTAGTTCGTCGCAGAAACCGGTTTCTGAGACATCTACACCAAGTAGTGAGGAAGTTGATGATGCTGATCATGAAACTTCAGATCGAGTTACTACAGAACCTCGTAGATCAACCAAAGTAAGATCCGCACCAGAGTGGTACGGCAATCCTGTTCTGGAAATCATGCTACTAGATCATGATGAACCTACGAACTATGAAGAAGCGATGGTGAGCCCAGATTCCGCAAAATGGCTTGAGGCCATGAAATCGAGATGGGATCCATGTATGAAAACAAAGTATGGACTTTGGTTGACTTGCCCGAGGGTAGGCAAGCAATAGAAAACAAGTGGATCTTCAAGAAGAAGACCGACGCTGATGGTAATATTATCGTTTACAAAGCTCGACTTGTCGCGAAGGGTTTTCGACAAGTTCAAGGGATTGACTACGATGAGACCTTCTCACCCGTAGCGATGCTTAAGTCTGTCCGAATCATGTTAGCAATTGCCGCATTTTATGATTATGAAATTTGGCAAATGGATGTAAAGACTGCATTCCTGAATGGATTTCTGGAAGAAGAGTTGTATATGATGCAACCAGAAGGTTTTATCGATCCAAAGGGAGCTAACAAGGTGTGCAAGCTCCAGCGATCCATTTATGAACTGGTGCAAGCATCTCGGAGTTGGAATAAACGCTTTGATAGTGTGATCAAAGCATTTGGGTTTGTACAGACTTTTGTAGAAGCCTGTATTTACAAGAAAGTGAGTGGGAGCTCTGTAGCATTTCTGATATTATATGTAGATGGCATATTACTGATCGGAAATGATATAGAATTTCTGGATAGCATAAAGGGATACTTGAATAAGAGTTTTTCAATGAAAGACCTCGGTGAAGCTGCTTACATATTGGGCATTAAGATCTACAGAGATAGATCAAGACGCTTAATTGGACTTTCACAAAGCACATACCTTGACAAAATTTTGAAGAAGTTCAAAATGGATCAAGCAAAGAAAGGGTTCTTGCCTGTGTTACAAGGTGTGAAGTTGAGTAAGACTCAATGCCCGACCACCGCAGAAGATAGAGAGAAAATGAAAGATGTTCCTATGCTTCAGCCATAGGCTCTATCATGTATGCAATGCTGTGTACCGCACTGATGTGTGCCTTGCTATAAGCCTAGCAGGGAGGTACCAAAGTAATCCAGAGTGGATCATCGACAGCGGTCAAGAACATCCTGAAATACCTGAAAAGGACTAAGGATATGTTTCTCGTATATGGAGGTGACAAAGAGCTCATCGTAAATGGTTACGTTGATGCAAGCTTTGACACTGATCCGGACGATTCTAAATCGCAGACCGGATACGTATTTACACTAAACGGAGGAGCTGTCAGTTGGTGCAGTTCTAAACAAAGCGTCGTAGCGGGATCTACATGTGAAGCGGAGTACATAGCAGCTTCAGAAGCAGCTAATGAAGGAGTCTGGATGAAGGAGTTCATATCCGATCTAGGTGTCATACCTAGTGCATCGGGTCCAATGAAAATCTTCTGTGACAATATCGAGCAATTGCCTTAGCGAAGAATCCAGGTTTCACAAGAGGACCAAGCACATCAAGAGACGCTTCAATTCCATCCGGACTTAGTCCGTGGGAGACATAGAGATTTGCAAGATACATACGGATCTGAATGTTGCGCACCGTTGACTAAGCCTCTTCCACGAGCAAAACATGATCAACACCAAGACTCCATGGGTGTTAGAATCATTACTATGTAATCTAGATTATTGACTCTAGTGCAAGTGGGAGACTCAAGGAAATATGCCCTAGAGGCAATAATAAAGTTATTATTTATTTCCTTATTTCATGATAAATGTTTATCATTCATGCTAGAATTGTATTAACCGGAAACATGATACATGTGTGAATGCATAGACAAAACAATATGTCACTAGTATGCCTCTACTAGACTAGCTTGTTAATCAAAGATGGTCATGTTTCCGACCATGAACAAAGAGTTGTTATTTGATTAACAGGTCACATCATTAGTAGAATGATCTGATTGACATGACCCATTCCATTAGCATTAGCACACGATCGCTTAGTATGTTGCTACCGCTTTTATCCATGACTTATACATGTTCCTGTAACTATGAGATTATGCAACTCCCGCTTGCGGAGGAACACTTTGGTGCTACCAAACGTCACAACGTAATCGGGTGATTATAAAGGAGTACTACAGTGTCTCCAAAGGCGATGTTGGGTTGACGATTTCGAGATTAGGTTTTGTCACTCCTATTGTCGGAGAGGTATCTCGGGCCCTCTCGGTAATGCACATCATCAAGCCTTGCAAGCATTACAACTAATGAGTTAGTTGTGAGATGATGTATTACGGAACGAGTAAAGAGACTTGCCGTAACGAGATTGAACTAGGTATTGATACCGACGATCGAATCTCGGGCAAGTAACATACCGATGACAAAGGGAACAACGTATGTTGTTATGCGGTCCGACCGACAAAGATCTTCAAAAATATGTAGGAACCAATATGGGCATCCAGGTCCCGCTATTGGTTATTGACCGAGAATAGTTCTAGGTCATGTCTACATTGTTCTCGAACCGTAGGGTCTGCACGCTTAAGGTTTCGATGATGCTTATTATGAGTTTATGTATTTTGATGTACCAAGAAGTTCGAGTCCCGGATGTGATCACGGACATGACGAGGAGTCTCAAAATGGTCGAGACATAAAGATTGATATATTGGAAGCCTATATTTGGAGTTCGAATGGTTCCGGTGAAAACAGAATTTATCGAGTACCGGAGGTTACGGAACCCCGGGAGGTAAATGGGCCTTAGTGGGCCTCGAGGGAGAAGAGGAGGGCTGGCCAGGGGGTGGCGCGCCCCCCCCCAGTCTGAATAGGACAGGAGGGGGGGCGGCGCTTCCTCTTCCCCTCCCCAATCCTATTCCAACTAGGAAGGGGAGTCCTACTCCGTGGGAGTAGGACTCCTCCGCAGCCTCCTCTGGGCCGGCCGCACCTCCCCCTCCCTCCTTTATATCTGGGGCAGGGGGCACCCTAGTACACACAAGTTGATCTACGGATCGTTCCTTAGCCGTGTGCGGTGCCCCCTCCACCATATTCCACCTCGGTCATACCGTCATGAAGCTTAGGCGAAGCCTGCGCCGGTGAAACATCAAGATCGCCACCACACCGTCGTCTTGTGAAACTCTCCTCGACACTCGGCTGGATCGAGTACGAGGGACGCCATCGAGCTGTACGTGTGTCAAGAACTCGGGGCGCCGGAGTAACGGCGCCGATCGGTCGGATCGCGAGGAGAACGTCGACTACTTCCTCTACGCCAGTGATCGCTTCCGCTTCAGTCTACGAGGGTACGGACAACACTCTCCCCTCTCGTTGCTATTCATCACCATGATCTTGCGTGTGCGTAGGAATTTTTTTGAAATTACTACGTTCCCCAACAGGAATTCCTCACGCTTGCGCGACACAGAGGGCACAATAGGACATCACCAAAATAAAACATACAACTCGTACCAATCTAGATCATCAATCAACCCAAAGACAAAAGGTATCTACTCAAAACATCATAGGACGACAACACATCATTGGATCATAATATGTGGCATAAAGCACCATGTTCAAGTAGGGATTACAACGGGGTGCAGGAGAGTGGACCACGTCCAAGAGATGAGGATGGTGATGATGATGGTGATGTTGATGAAGACGATCGCGGCGATGATTCCCCTCCCGATGGCACTCTGGCGCCACCAAGAGAGATGAGGATAGGTCCTCCCCCTTGTGCTTCCTCCTCCATGGCCTCCCCCCCCCCCTCGATGGGGAGAGGTTCCCCCTCTGGTTCTTGGCCTTCATGGCGATGATGGCCCCTCCGAGATCCTCCTCCATGGCTTCCAGTGATGATGGCCCCCTCCGGCAGGGTGCCGGAGAGGGCCTAGATTGATTTCTTGTGGCTACAGAGGCTTGCAGCGGCTGAACTCCGATCTAGGTTAATTTCTGGAGGTTTCTGTATTTATAGGAGAGGTTGGCATCGAGAACAACTCAGGGGGCCCCACGGACAGTCCACGAGGCACAGGGGCGCGCCCAGGTGGGTGAGCGTGCACCCCACCCTCGTGGGGCCTACGGGACTCCCCTTCGGTAGATTTTTGTTCCAGTATTTTTCATATTTTTCAGAAAAATTCTCCGTTGATTTTCAGCGCATTCCAAGAACTTTTATTTCTACACAAAAACAACACCATGGCAGTTCTGCTGAAAACAGTGTCAGTGCGGGTTAGTTCTAATCAAATCATACCAAAATCATATAAAACTAGTGTAAAATGGCATGAATACTTCATAAATTATAGATACGTTGGAGACGTATTAGCATCCCCAAGCTTAATTCCTGCTCGTCCTTGAGTAGGTAAATGATAAAAGAAATAATTTATGAAGTGTGAATGCTAGCAAGTGCATAAGTTTGATCAATGATAATTTCAATCACCTTTTTCTAGCATCATTATATGTCATAACAGTAGCTCATCTCATAAAACTTTTCATGTTTAAGTAACAAGCTATTCACATATTAAAGTATAGATCATAAACTTTCTTGAAAACTAACAAACAGTGCTCTTAGTCATCAAACCGTTGCAATTCATCTTATTTTCAGGAAGGATGTATGTAAGAGCTTTGATTTAGCAAATCCCACATACTCAACTATCTAGTCTTTCGCAATTGCTAACACTCATGTGATATTTATGGGTTCAAAGTTTTAATCGGACACAAAGAAAGATAGGGGCTTATAGTTTTGCCTCCCAACCTTTTACCTCAAGGGTAATGTCAACCATAATACTTTATGAAAACCTACATCCAAGTGGAGGATCTCTCCAACACAAAGTGCTTGCCAAAGGAAAAAGTGTAAAAAGGAAAGGTGATGATCACCATGACTCTTTTATAAGGGTAGAATATAAAAGTAAAAGATAGGCCCTTCGTAGAGGGAAGCATAGGTTGTCATGCAATCTTAAGGTTGGATGCACAAAATCTTAATGCAAAAGAACGTCACATTATATTGCCTATTGTAATAGGGACCTTTATTATGCAGTCCATCGCTTTTATTTCCTCCCTATCAAAAGTTCATATAAAGCTTATTTTCTTTGCACTAGTAGATCATACATATTTAGAGAGCAATTTTTATTGCATGCACCGATGACAACTTACTTGAAGGATCTTACTCAATCCATAGGTAGGTATGGTGGACTCTCATGGCAAAACTAGTTTAAGGGATTTTTGGAAGCACAGGTAGTATTTCTACTTGGTGCAAAGAATTTGGCTAGCATGAGAGGGAAAGGCAAGCTCAACATGTTGGATGATCCAAGACAATATAACATTTCGGATATAGGAAAACATATCTCATTAAGTTGTCTTCCTTGTCCAACATCAACCTTTTAGCATGTCATATTTTAATGAGTGCTCACAATTACAAAAGATGTCCAAGATAGTGTATTTATATGTGAAATCTCTCTTCCTTCAATATTCTTTCATGAATTGTTCAAGTGACCAATTATGCGTTTGCTAACTTTCAATAAGTTTACTACCTACACTTATTCTGTGTGAAGTCATTACTACCCATGGTATAAGCATATGAAACATATATAAATTCAGATTTATGATATTCAATTCATTCAACCATTTACTCATAGGATATACGTGAAGCGCGTGAGTAAACGACAAACTACTCTAAAAAGATATAAGTGAAGAACACTGAGTAGTCAAATAATTAACTAGCCATTGGAGGATTCTTTTTCATTCAAGATTTCATATCCAATGATTTTATTCAAACAGCAAGTAAAATTAAAAATGCGCTCCAAGCAAAACACATATCATGTGACGAATAAAAATATAGCTCCGAGTAAAGTATACCGATAGTTTTGAAGACAAAAGAGGGGATGCCTTCCGGGGCATCCCAAGCTTAGGCACTTGAGTATTCCTTGAATATTACCTTGGGGAGCCTTGGGCATCCCCAAGCTTAGGGTCTTTCCGCTCCTTATTCTCCTCATATCAATATCTCACCCAAAGCTTGAAAACTTCAATCACAGAAAACTTAATGGAATTTCGTGAGATAGGTTAGTATGATAAAGAGTAAACCATTCACTTTGGTACTATCAAAGACAAGGTTCATAATTTTTATCACACAATGCCTACTGTACCATATCATTTCTACAATTTATATTGACAAATATAAGCCATAGAAACTAGAAAACAGGCAAACTATGCAATGAAAACAGAATCTGTCAGAAACAGAATAGTCTGTAATGATCTGAACAACAACCATACTTATGCTACTCCACAAATTATGAAATAAATTAGTGGACGTGAGGAATTTTTCTATTAATCGTTTTCAATAATAATCAACTCAAAAGCACTCTTCTGTAGAAAATGGCAGCTAATCCCGTGAGCGCAAAGTTTCTGTTTTTTACAGCAAGATCACATGAACTTTCACCCAAGTCTTCCCAAAGGTCTTACTTGGCAATTTATTGAAAAAAACTATAAAACATGTTTACTACAGTAGCTTAATCATGTAAACACACAAAGACAGCAAGGGTAGATATTGGGTTGTCTCCCAACAAGCGCTTTTCGTTAATGCCTTTTAGCTAGGCATGATGATTTCAATGATGCTCACATAAAAGAAAAGAATTGAAACATAGAGAGAGCATCATGAAGAACATGACTAGGCACATTTATAACCCACTTCCTATGCCTAGGGATTTTGTGAACACATAATTTATAGGAACAAGAATCAACTAGCATAGGAAGGCAAAACAAGTATAACTTCAAAACTTTAAGCACATAGAGAGGAAACTTGATATTATCGCAACTCCTACAAGCATATATTCCTCCCTCATAATAATTTTCAGTAGCATCATGAATGAATTGAACAATATAACCATCACATAAAGCATTCTTTTCATGATCTATAAGCATAGAAACTTTACTACTCTCCACATAAGCAAAACTCTTCTCATTCGGAATACTGGGATCACTAATTCCTAAAGTTGACACTCTTCCAAACCTGCTTTAGATGATAGTATTATTCATACTCCAAAATATATAAGTTAAGTTCATTGAGAATTCAACAATTCATATAGATCAACCAATATCATATCTCAAAATATATAAGTGAAGCACACGAAGCATTCTATAAAACCATACTCAAATGATTTAAGTGAAGCACAAAGAGCAATTCTATAAGATCATACTTAAAAGATTTAAGTGAAGCACATGAAGTATTCTATAAATAAATGAAGTGATATCTAATACTATCATGGTTCTTAAAGAAAAATAAAAACACAAAGGACACAAATCATGTGAACAAAACAAAAACCGAGGTATACCGATATTTCTTGAAGAAGAAAGATGGGATGCCAACCGGGGCATCCCCAAGCTTAGATGCTTGAGTATACTTTGAAATATTTACTTGGGGTGCCTTGGGCATCCCCAAGCTTGAACTCTTGCCTTTCTTTATTCTTCTCATATTGATAGCTCCTCGATCTTCGAACACTTCATCCACACAAAATATTAACAAAAACTTTGTGAGACCCGTTAGTGTAATAAAGCAAACTACACTTTACAGTACTATAATGAACTCATTCTTTATTTATATTGGTGTTAAACCTACTGTATTCCAACTTCTTTATTGTTCATACCCCCCGATACTAGCCGTAGATTCATCAAAATAAGCAAACAACACGCAAAAAAAAAAGAATCTGTCAAAAACAGGACAGGCTGTAGTAATCTGGAAGTTTAGTAAACTTCTGTAACTCCAACAATTATGAAATAAATATGAAAATTTGAACAGTTTGTACAGAAGTAATATTCAAAAAGTTTCAGACCAATTTAACCTTCCAGTAAAAAATGTAAAATCACGCGCTACAGCCAAAGTTTCTGTTTTTGTTCTGCACATAGTAAACAAGCAATCTAATCATCCTAAAACCAAAGCTTGGCACATTATTTTTATAATACAATGGATATACACAAGGGGATAATTATTAATAGAGAAACTTCCATGAAATTTTTTATATTGTTTCCGTGAGCATGAACACAAGTGCTCAAGGTCGACCCTCACTTCTTCAATGCATAACTTTCTAATCACTTCTCTTCTTGAAAAACTTTTTAGGCATGAGAGGCAAGTAATTTTTTTATTGGCTTCTTTGGCCTCAGTTTTTTATTTAATCACATGGGACAATGCTCTAATAATGAGGATCATCACACTTTTATTTACTTACAACTCAAGAATCACAACTCGATACTTAGAACAAAATAGAATGGTGGTTGTGGAGAAGACAAAAAGAAGGAGATAGTCTCACATCAACTAGGCGTATGAACGGGCTATGGAGATGCCCATCAATAGATTCAATGTGAGTGAGTAGGGATTGCCATGCAGCGGATGCACTAGAGCTATAAGTATATGAAAGATCAAAAAAAGAAACTAAGTGGTTGTGCATCCAACTTGCTTGCTCATGAAGACCTAGGGCATTTGAGGAAGCCCATCGTTGGAATATACAAGGAAAGTTCTATAATGAAGAATTCCCACTAGTATATGAAATTGACAAAACAAGACACTCTCTATCATGAAGACCATGGTGCTATTCTGAAGCACAAGTGTGGTAAAAGGATAGTAACATTGCCCCTTCTCTCTTTTTCTCTCATTTTTTTGATTCGCTTCTTTGGCCTCTTTTTTTTATTGGCTTCTTTGGCCTCTTTTTTTGTTTCCTCACATGGGACAATGCTCTAATAATGAGGATCATCACACTTTTTTGTTTCCTTACAACTCAATAATTACAACTTGATACTTAGAACAAAATATGACTCTATGTGAATGCCTCCAGCGGTGTACCGGCATGTGCAATGATTCAAGAGTGACATGTATGAAAGAATTATGAACGGTGGCTTTGCCACAAATACAATGTCAACTACATGATCATGCAAAGCAATATGACAATGATGGAGCGTGTCATAATAAACGGAACGATGGAAAGTGGCATGCCAATATATCTCGGAATGGCTATGGAAATGCAATAATAGGTAGGTATGGTGGCTGTTTTGAGGAAGGTATATGGTGGTTGTATGGTACCGGCGAAAGTTGCGCGGTACAAGAAAGGCTAGCAATGGTGGAAGGGTGAGAGTGCGTATAATCCGTGGACTCAACATTAGTCATAAAGAACTCACATACTTATTGCAAAAATCTACAAGTCATCAAAACCAAGCACTACACGCTTGCTCCTAGGGGAAGGGTTGGTAGAAGTTAACCATCGCGCAATCCCGACCTCCACATAAAGGATGACAATCAAAGAGATACCTCATGCTTCAATTTTTTTACATAATGGTTCACCATACTTGCATGCTATGGGACTCACAAACCTCAACACAAGTATTTCTCCAATTCACAACTACTCCACTAGCAGGACTCTAATATCACCATCTTCATATCTCAAAACAATCATAAGGAATCAAATTTCTCATAGTATTCAATGCAATTTATATGAAAGTTTTGATTATATCCCACTTGGTTAAGACTCTCAAAATAATATAAGTGAACCATGAGAGTTCATCTATTTCTTCAAAATAAAACCACCGTCGTGCTCTAAAAGATATAAGTGAAGCACTAGAGCAAACGACAAACTACTCCAAAAGATATAAGTGAAGATCAATGAGTAGTCGAATAATTATGTAACTATGTGTATACTCTCTACATTTAAGAATTTCAGATCTTGGGATATTATTCAAAAAGAAATAAAAAAAATAAAAAAATGATGCTCCAAGCAAAACACATATCATGTGGTGAATAAAAATATAGCTCCACGTAAAGTTACCGATGAACGAAGACGAAAGAGGGGATGCCTTCTGGGGCATCCCCAAGCTTAGGATCTTGGTTGTCCTTGAATATTACCTTGGGGCGCCTTGGGCATCCCCAAGCTTAGGCTCTTGCCGCTCCTTATTCCATAGTCCATCAAATCTTTACCCAAAACTTGAAAACTTCACAACACAAAACTCAACAGAAAACTCGTAAGCTCCGTTAGTATAAGAAAATAAATCACCACTTTTGGTACTGTTGTGAACTCATTCTAAATTCATATTGGTGTAATATATACTGTATTCCAACTTATCTAAGGTTCATACCCTCTGATACTACTCATAGATTCATCAAAATAAGCAAACAACACATAGAAAACAGAATCCGTCAAAAACAGAACAGTCTAGTAATCTGAAACTCTCGCACACTTCTGTAACTCCACAAATTCTGAAAAAATTATTTACACCTGATCAATTTGTGCACCAATCCATTTAACAAAGAATCAGGTCAAAATCACGTTTCAATAAGATTCTGGAAATTATTTACTGAGTGGAAAACTTTCTGATTTTCAGCAGGATCAACACAACTATCACCACAAGCTATCCTAAAGGCTTTACTTGGCACTTTATTGAAACAAAAGCTATAAAACATGATTACTACAGTATCTTAATCATGTGGATACACAAAAACAATAGGGGTAAATGTTGGGTTGTCTCCCAACAAGCGTGTTTCTTTAATGCCTTTTTAGCTAGGGATGATGGTTTTGATGATGCTCACATAAAAGATAAGAATTGAAACATAACGGGAGCATCGTGAAGCATATGACTAGCACATTTAAGTCTAACCCACTTCCTATGCATAGGGATTTTTTGAACAAACAACTTATGGGAACAAGAATCTACTAGCATAGGAAGGCAAAACAAGCATAACTTCAATATTTTCAACACATAGAGAGGAAACTTGATATTATTGCAATTCCTACAAGCATATATTCCTCCCTCATAATAATTTTCAGTAGCATCATGAATGAATTCAACAATATAACCATCACATAAAGCATTCTTTTCATGATCTACAAGCATAGAAAATTTTCTACTCTCCACATAAGCAAAATTCTTCTCATTTATAGTAGTGGGAGCAAAGTCAACCAAATAACTATAATGTGAGGCATAATCCAATTGAAAATTAAAATCAAGATGACAATTTTCATGGTTATCATTACTCTTTATAACTTAAATGTCATCACAATAATCATCATAGATAGGAGGCATGCTATCATCATAATATATTTTCTCATCAAAACTTGGGGGACTAAAAATATCATCTTCATCAAACATAGCATCCCCAAACTTGTAACTTTGCATATCATTAGCATCATGGATATTCAAGGAATTCATACTAACAACATTTCAATCATGCTCATCATTCAAAGATTTAGTGCCAAACATTTTAGTGCATTCTTCTTCTAACACTTTGGCACAATTATCGGAATCTTTATTTTCATTAAAGACATTGAAAAGATGAAGCCTATGAGGCAACCTCAATTCCATTTTTGTAGTTTTGTTTTATAGACTAAACTAGTCATAAAACAAAAAACAAAAAGATTGAATTGCAAGATCTAAAGATATACCTTCAAGCACTAACCTCCCCAGCAACGATGCCAGAAAAGAGCTTGATGTCTACAATGCAACTGTAATGCTCCGAATCCAATGTGCCAGGTGGCTTCCAGTTATTTGCCGTCATTGCCATCTCGTGTGCTTGCGTGTTGCACTTTGCCATGTCATCATCTGCATTTCATCTGCATGTTTTTCAAAATTTGCATACGTTCGGGTTACCCCAGTTCTCTCTGTTGTCCGTTCTGAGCCCAACCACACTCGCACGCGCCCGCGGCACCTCCCAGTTCTTGTTTCACGAGCCGCAAAAAAACATTCTCGGAATCGGCAGAGATTTGCCGAGTGGCCTTGGTATATCACCGGTAGACCGCCTAACAAATTTCGTTCCATTTGGAGGTCATTTGATGCCCCAATGGTTAACCGAGTTAACCGAGTTAACCGAAACCCCTCTCTCTTTGCTTCCCAGCACCCCTTCAGAACAGCCCACTAGCCCATCTAAACCCCCTCCATGCTCTCCGTCCTTGGATCATGATCGTGTGGGCAAAAACCGCACCTCATTCAGACTCTCCTAGCTCCCTCTTCATATATAAACGTCTCCCCTTTCCTAATGTCAGCAAACCCTAGTCCATTTCCTCGTTTTCCGCACCCCTCCACAGCTCCTCGCGCAGCCGGACATGTCCGTGACGTATCCGGATGCGTCCACCACCGCCTAGCCATGTCGCTCAGCCAATCGAGGAACGCCACCAGAGCTGCGCCGCCGCTCCCCTACAATCCCCTCATAAGCAAACTTCTTCTTTATTTTCAGTAGCATCATGAATGAATTCAACAATATAACCAACACCTAAAGCATTCTTTTCATGATCTACAAGCATAGGAAATTTACTGCTCTCCTCATAAGCAAACTTCTTCTTTATGGCATACGTATCATCACAATAATCATCATAGATAGGACGCATGCTTTCATCATAGTAAATTTGCTCATCATAGCTTGGGGAAAAAAAAGTATCATCTTCATCAAACATAGATTCCCCAAGCTTGTGGCTTTGCATATCATTAGCATCATGGATATTCAAGGAATTCATACTAACAACATTGCAATCATGCTCATCATTCACATATTTCATGCCAAGAATTCTATGTAATTCTTATTCTAGTACTTGAGCACAATTCTCCTTTCCATCATACTCACGAAAGATATTAAAAAGGTGAAGCGCATCAGACAAACTCAATTCCATTTTTTTGTAATTTTCTTTTATAGACTAACTAGTGCTAAAACAAGAAACAAAAAGATTCGATTGCAAGATCTAAAGATATACCTTCAAGCACTCACCTCCCGAACAACGGCGCTTTAAAAGAGCTTAGTTGACGGGGTGTGAGTGAGTGCCTTTACCTTTGCCTCCCCGGCAACGGCGCCAGAAAAGAGCTTAGTTGACGGGGTGTGAGTGAGTGCCCTTTACCTTTGGCTCCCCGGCAACGGCGCCAGAAAAGAGCTTGATGTCAACTACACAACCTTCTTCTTGTAGACGTTGTTGGGCCTGCAAGTGCACAGGTTTGTAGGACAGTAGCAAATTTCCCTCAAGTGGATGACCTAAGGTTTATCAATCCATAGGAGGCGTAGGATGAAGATGGTCTCTCTCAAGCAACCCTGCAACCAAATAACAAAAAGTCTCTTGTGTCCCCAACACACCCAATACAATAGTAAATTGCATAGGTGCACTAGTTCGGCGAAGAGATGGTGAAACAAGTGCAAAATAGATAGTAGATATAGGTTTTTGTAATCTGAAATAATAAAAACAGCAAGGTAACAAGTGATAAACGTGAGCGTAAACGGTATTGCAATGATAGGAAACAAGGCCTAGGGTTCATACTTTCACTAGTGCAAGTTCTCTCAACAATAATAACATAGATAGATAATATGACAAGCCCTCAACATGCAACAAAGAGTCACTCCAAAGCCACTAATAGCGGAGAACAAACGTAGAGATTATGGTAGGGTATGAAACCACCTCAAAGTTATCCTTTCTATTCTATCTATTCAAGAGTTCGTAGTAAAATAACATAAAGCTATTCTTTCCGCTCGATCCTTCATAGAGTTCATACTAGAATAACACCTTAAGATACAAATCAACAAAAACCCTAATGTCACCTAGATACTCCATTGTCACCTCAAGTATCCGTGGGCATGATTATACGATATGCATCACACAATCTCAGATTCATCCAACCAACATAAAAGTACTTCAAAGAGTGCCCAAAAAGTTTCTACCGGAGAGTCAAGAACGTGTGCCAACCCCTATGCATAGGTTCCCAATGTCACGAAACCCGCAAGTTGATCACCAAAACATACATCAAGTGGCACATGATATCCCATTGTCACCATAGATAATCATGGCAAGACATACATTAAGTGTTCTCATAAAAGACTCAATCCGATAAGATAACTTCAAAGGGGAAACTCAATTCATCACAAGATAGTAGAGGGGAGAAACATCATAAGATCCAACTACAAGAGCAAAGCTCGGGGTACATCAAGATCGTGCCATAGAGGAACACGAGAGAGAGAGAGAGAGAGAGAGAGATCAAACAAATAGCTACTGGTACATACCCTCAGCCCCGAGTGTGAAGTACTCCCTCCTCGTCATGGATAGCGTCGGGATGATGAAGATGGCCACCGGTGATGGGATCTCCCTCCGGCAGGTCGCCGGAACGGGCTCTCGAGAGGTTTTTGGTGGCTACAGAGGCTTGCGGCGGCGGAACTCCCGATCTATATTCTGTTTTGGAAGTTTTAGGGTACGTAGGTATATATGGGTGCAGGGGGTACGTCGGTGGACCTTCGAGGTGCTCACGAGGTAGGGGGCGCGCCCAGGGGGGCCCACCCTCGTGGGCAGCATGGGAATCCCCTGACGTGCACTTCAAGCCCATCTGGTTGGTTTCCTTCCAAAATTAACTTCTCCAGTTGATTTCTTTCTGTTTTGACTCCGTCTGATATTCCTTTTCCTTGAAACATTGAAATAGGCATAAAACAGCAAATCTGGGCTGGGCCTCCGGTTAATAGGTTAGTCCCAAAATTAATATATAAGTGGATAATAAAGCCCAATATTGCCTAAAACAGTAGATAAAGTAGCATGGAGCAATCAAAAATTATAGATATGTTGGAGACGTATAAAGCATCCCCAAGCTTAATTCCTGCTCGTCCACGAGTAGGTAAATGATAAAAAAAATTAATGCGGAGTGATACTTTGGCATAATTTCAATGTAATTCTTCTTACTTGTTATATGAATATTCAGATCTGAAAGATTCAAGACAAAAGTTCATATTGACACAAAAATAATAATACTTCAAGCATACTAATCAAAGCAATCATGTCTTCTCAAAATAACATGGCAAAAGAAAGTTCATCCCTACAAAATCATATGGTTAGGCTATGCTTCATTTTCGTCACACAAAGATGTTTCCAACTTCTATACCCCCGATGACAAGCCAAGCAATTGTTTCATACTCAAATAATCTCAAACCTTTTCAACTTTCGCGCAATACATGAGCGCGAGCCATGGATATAGCACTATGGGCGGAATAGAATATGATGATGGGGATTGTGTGGAGAAGACAAAAAAAGGAGAAGGTTTCACATTGACGAGGCTACTCGACGGGCTATGGAGATGCCCATCAATTGATGTCAATATGAGGAGTAGGGATTGCCATGCAACAGATGCACTAGAGCTATGAATGCTCAACAAAAGAAAACTAGTGGGTGTGCATCCAACTCGCTTGCTCACGAAGACCTAGGGCATTTTGAGGAAGCCCATCATTGGAATATACAAGCCAAGTTCTATAATGAAAAATTCCCACTAGTATAAAAAGACAACTTACGAGACTCACTATCATGAAGATCTTGGTGCTACTTTGAAGTACAATATATGAGACTCACTACATGAAGAACAAGGTGCTACTTTGAAGCACATGTGTGGTAAAAGGATAGTAGCATTGTCCATTCTCTCTTTTTCTCTCTCTCTTTTTTTTGTCTGGGCCTTTCTCTTTTTTTTATGGCATCTTTTTTTTCGTCCGGAGTCTCATCCCCACTTATGGGGGAATCATAGTCTCCATCATCCTTTCCTCACTTGGGAAAATGCTCTAATAATGATGATCATCACACTTTTATTTTTCTTACAACTCAACATTTACAACTCGATATTTAGAACAAAGGATGACTCTATATGAATGCCTCCGGCGGTATACTGGGATGGTGCAATGAATCAAGAGTGACACGTATGGAAAATAATGCATGGTGGCTTTGCCACAAATACGATGTCAACTACATGATCATGCAATGGCAATATGACAAAAGTAATGTATGTCATAATAATGATGATGGAAGTTGCATGGCAATATATCTCTGAATGGCTATGGAAATGCCATGATAGGTAGGTATGGTGGCTGTTTTGAGGAAGATATAAGGAGGTTTATGTGTGATAGAGCGAATCGTATCACGGGGTTTGGATGCACTGGCGAAGTTTGCACCAACTCTCAAGGTGAGAAAGGGCAATGCACGGTACCAAAGAGTCTGGCAAAGGTGGAAAAGTGAGAGTGCGTATAATCCATGAACTCAACATTAGTCAAAAGAACTCATATACTTATTGCAAAAAATTTAGAAGCGATCAAAAAATTCAAGTACTACACGCATGCTCCTAGGGGGATAGATTGGTAGGAAAAGACCATTGCTCGTCCCCGGCCGCCACTCATAAGGATGCACAAGCCAGGTACACTTCATGTTTCTAATTTGTTACACAACTCTACCCATACGTGCATGCTACATGACTTGCAAACTTCAACACAAGTATTTCTCAAATTCACAATTATCAACTAGCACGACTTTGATATTATCACCTCCATATCTCAAAACAATTATCAAGCATCAAACTTATCTTAGTATTCAATTCTCTCAAAAGAAAGTTTCACATATCTTAAACACTAAGTATATTAACATTAAGCAAACTACCATGCTATTAACGACTCTCAAAATAATCTAAGTGAAGAATGAGAGATCAATAGTTTCTTTAAAACAAAACTACCATCGTGCTCTAAAAGATCTAAGTGAAGCACTAGAGCAAATGACAAACTACTCCGAAAGATATAAGTGAAGGTCAATGAGTAGCTAAATAATTGCAACTATGCGAGGACTCTCTCTCATTTAATAATTTCAGATCTTGATACTTTATTCAAACAGCAAGCAAATCTAAAGAAAGGAAATGACGCTCCAAGCAGAACACATATCATGTGGTGAATAAAAATATAGCTCCAAGTAAAGTTACCAATGGCACGAAGACGAAAGAGGGGATGCCTTCCGGGGCATCCCCAAGCTTAGGCTCTTGGTTGTCTTTGAATATTACCTTGGTGTGCCTTGGGCATCCCCAAGCTTAGGCTCTTGCCACTCCTTATTCCATAGTCCATCGAATCTTTACCCAAAACTTGAAAACTTCACAACACAAAACTTAACAGAAAACTCATAAGCTCCGTTAGTATAATAAAATAAAACCACCACTTAGGTACTGTAATTAACTCATTCTAAATTAATATGGGTGTAATATCTACTGTACATCAACTTATCTATGGTTCATACACTCCGATATGTCGGTGTACTAAGGTAGGGGTACCTCAGTACCCCAACTTGTGCACGGGCGGTTGCAGCTTCCCGCGGCAGGGTTTACCACGTGCTCGCCAAAGACCTTCCTGCTCCATATCAAGCCATTCGAAGACGAAGAATACAAGACAGAAGATCGAGACCCCAGCAAGCGGAGCTTGCCGGGAAGGCCGTCCCAGGCTCAAGATTACACCACTCACGCAAGCCCCTGGCGAGAGGAGCTCGCCAGGAAGACTAGAAGATTACATCATAGAAGACACGCCTCGGCGCTACATGCGTCCCGGCGGGGGGCCCGGGGAGCGACAAGTTACAGAGCCCGGCAAGCTCCCGGGTTCGGCAAGATCAAGACCCCGGCAAGGTGCTTGCCGGGAGAGTTGCGCTGTGTGCCCGCGCTCCAGCTCATCGGCCACGCCGCCAGGGCCTTTCGAGGACGCGTGGCGGATGGTGTGCAGCCTGGGGACACGGTGGCACTTCACGGTGGTGGATCCATCGCCGTGGCGAGACGGAGACGCAAGGGGGAGCTTTTAGGGGTCGACGGCGACGGGCATTAAATGCCCTTGTCCCCCACTGTCAAAGTAGGTAGCGACCACTGTTCATGCACTGTAGCTTCACTGTTCCCGCACTGTTCCAACTACCACCTCTTTTACATTTTTACCCCTTTCTCCTACGCTGCCACCTGTTGGCGCCCCCTTCCGACTATAAAAGGGAGGCCCATGCGCACGTAGAAGGGGTTCGACCCTTGACAACTCTCGCTCGGTGTAGCTGCTACTGTAGCTCTTCAAGCTCCCGAGCTAAATACAAACACAAAGCAGCAGTAGGAGTTTTATCTCTCCGGAGAGCTCCGAAGCTGGGTAAAATCCGCCCGCGTGCTCGCCTCGATCTGCTCTCTGTGCTCCCTCCGCCTCGCATCCGCCTGAGACAAGGGCTCCGCCCCATAGGTGTCCGTGGCGGCAGATCTCCCCGCATCTTTGGCGCGCCAGTAAAGGCGTCGAGGTTGTGCGGACCTGATCCGGCGTTCGCGCGGGCGCGTTCTTCATCAACCTCTCCAGTTTCATCAACAGCTTCATCAGCAATTGCGCCATGGCCCCGAAGAAGAAGGCTTCGGGGGTCGCAGGCCCGGCTGCGTCTCATCCGCCGCCACCGGAGCCAGCGGTGGGCGGAGGAGACGCCGTCGGAAGGGTGGTCGCCGGCGAGGACACTCGCGGCGCCACCAGATCCAAGGACAAGACGGATGACCGCGCCTCGGTCTCCGTGGACATTCCGCGTCCATCTCAACACACGACAACCCAGCAGCGCCATACCACGGGAGGTGGTATCCGCATGCTGGGGCAAGGACACACCGGAGGCTCGCGGGATGCTCCGGACCACTGTCCAAACACAAGCAAAGCGAAGGCGCCGGGGCAGGACCCTACTCCTTCTAACACTGTTAGGAGTCCGAGCATATCCCGCTCCTCGCGCCGCTCGCCCCCGCTCCCCTCCACTCCGGCAGAAGCGCTCGCAAGGGCGCAAATGCTCCTCGACTTCCCTCCAGCGGCGGACAAGGCCGAAGACTGGAGGGCTACCATCCAGAGCCTGATCGCCTTCGCCAACAACGACCCTTCACAGCAGCCGGTGACCTCGCGGCCGCGGCGAGCTGAGAAGACGAGGGCCGACGGCGACAAAACCGCCGGGGGCGCGACCACCGTGCACTCCCCGCCGCGGAAGCGAAAGACGCCGTCCCGCCGGAACAACACCGACGACGGCTCCACGGCATCGTCGGATCCGCGGGCTCGTCGGGATCAACGCCAGGTCCTCGACGACCGGCGACAAGAAGACGCTCGGACCACAATCGAGCGCCACCGAGAAGCTCGGCGACAATCAGACCAGAGGGCTGGGAACGCTGTCGACGCGTGCGCGCCCGGCGAACCAGACGACTTGCCGTACGCGGCAGGCTGCCCTGCGTTCACCCGTGAGCTGCGGCGCGTCCAGTGGCCCAGCATGAAGAATTTCAAGCCCGACGTACCGGAGAAGTACGACGGCAAGACGCACCCCTCGGAATTCCTCAGTGTCTACACCATCGCGGTGCAGGCTGCCGGGGGGCGCGACGAGAAGATTCTGGCGAACTACTTCCCGCTCGTGCTTAAGCCGAACGTTCGTTCTTGGCTTATGCACTTGCCGGAAAGCTCCATTTCTTCTTGGGCAGACCTTTGCCATCAGTTTGTTGGCGCCTTCACCGGGCGCCACAAACCCCACGGCCAGAGAGCGATCTCCACATTTTAGCCTGAAGGAAGGAGAATCCTCGCAAGTATATCCAACGCTTCAGCCGTGTGCAGCACAACATCCCGATGTCCACCCCCGCCATGGTTATCGGCTGTTCCACCGAACGTGCGTAATCGCCGCATGCGTGAAGAGATGGCAATGACCAAGATTCGGGATGTCACGAGCTCTATGCTCGGTTGATGATAAGACGCTGCGAAGAGGGGAGGAGACTCCCCGGGGAGGATGCTGGCGCAGGAAGAAGTGACAGCGAAGACACCGCCCCGGCAAAGAAGAGACGGCGGCGGAACAACCAAAAGAAGAACAAGAAGGAGGTGCTTGCCGTCGAGAAGTCCGGCAAGGAGGCTCCCGCCGAGCAAACACAGGCTGGCGGCTCCGGCAAGGAGCCTGCTCCTGTAGCGGCAGCCGACAAGCAGGACGGCCCCGGCAAGCAATACTGCAAAATCCACCGCACCAAGGGCCACGATCTCTACAACTGCAAGCGCGTCGATTATCTCGTCGAGCAGCAAAAAGCTGAGTATGAGAGGCGTGACAAAGAGAAGGCCCAAGGTGGCGGAGGAGAACCGAGCAAGAAGCGGCCGTTCAATGGCCGGGGAGGGCGCCGCGACAAGGCCAAGCGGCGGCAAGATGATCGACCTCCCCGGGGCCGCGACAAGGATGAAGAAGACGACGACGAAGACATGGAGGATGAGGATAACAGCGAGCAGGAGTTCCAGAAGGCCACGGAGGTCCTGTGCGTCGACGGTGGCGCCTCTCTGCACACCTCCCACCGCCAGCTAAAGCAGTGGGTGCGTGAGGTGAATGCAGCGGAACCGCCCGTGGAGTCGCGCAGGCTCCTCAAATGGTCCAGCACGCCCATCATTTTTGATCTTGAGGATCACCCTGACCGCACCACCGCGGTCGGGTGCTTGCCGATGCTGGTCTCACCCACCATCCGCAACCTCAAGGTCACCAAAATGTTGGTTGACGGCGGGGCCGGGCTGAACTTGATCTCCTCCGCTGTGATCAAGAAACTCCAAATTTCAGATGGCGAGCTCGAAGAGACCGGTTCTTTCCAAGGAATCAACCCGGGACGGAGCAAGCCCAAGGGAAAGATCACTCTGCCGGTGACCTTTGGCGGGGAGCTCAATTTCAGGATCGAAGCGATCACTTTCGACGTCGCCGACATTCCATTGCCATACAATGGAATACTCGGCCGTCCTGCCCTCGCCAAGTTCATGGCAGCTTCCCATTATGCTTACAACGTGCTCAAGATGCCGGGGCCGATAAGCGTCATCACTGTCCACGGCGACAAGAAGGATGCGCTTATCTGCGCCGACAAGATCTACCGGGATGCGGCAGCTGCAGCCGATAAGGATACACTTGCCGCTGAGGCTCCCGGGGGGAAGAAGGCGAAGACCAAGCCCGACAAGTGCTCTGGGGCCCACTCCGGCAACCGTGCCTCTTCGGAGTGCTGCGCTGCCGTCGAGGACGTCCCGTCGAGCTCCGCCGGCAAGAGTAAAAAGGGAATGGCTGCTCCGCCGGCAACCAAGAAGGTGTCCGCCGAGGAGGACGGCACTGGTGGTACCTTCACCATCAGTGCCACGCTTGACAGCAAATAGGAAAGCGCGCTCGTTGCCTTCCTGCGGGCGAATGTCGATGTGTTTGCATGGCAACCATCTGACATCCCCGGTGTTCCCAGGAAGGTAATTGAGCACAAGCTTGCCGTTTGCCCTCATGCGCGGCCCATCAAGCAAAAAGTGAGGAAGCAAGCCGTGGAGCGCCAAGAATTCATCAGCGAAGAAATCAAGAAGCTAGAGGCAGCAGGCCTAGTTAGAGGTGTGATCCATCCGACGTGGTTAGCAAACCCAGTCGTCGTGCGCAAGGCCAACGGGAAATGGAGGCTGTGTATAGACTTCACCGATGTAAATAAAGCATGTCCCAAGGATCCATTCCCCTTGCCGCGCATTGACCAGATTGTTGACTCCACCGCGGATGTGAGCTACTCGCTTTCTTGATGCATACTCAGGTTATCACCGATCTTTATGGCCAAAGAGGATGAAGAGAAGATCGCATTTATCACTCCATGTGGCACTTATTGCTTCATCGCATGCCATTTGGACTGAAGAATGCAGGATCAACATTTGCGAGTAGTGTATACTGCTTTTGAGCCGCAGATCCACAGAAATGTAGAGGCTTACATGGATGATATCGTGGTGAAGAGCAAGAGCAAGGATACGCTGATTCAAGATTTGGAAGAGACGTTTCAGAACCTGCGCAAGATACAGCTTAAGTTGAACCCCGAGAAGTGCGTCTTTGGAGTTTCCTCCGGCAAACTTCTCGGATTCTTTGTGTCACAGAGGGGGATTGAAGCCAACCCCGACAAGATTAAAGCCATTGAGCAGATCGAAGCCCCGAAGCGAGTCAAGGATGTCAGAAGGCTTGCAGGTTGTGTGGCTGCCCTCAGTAGGTTCATTTCAAAATCTGCAGAACGCGCCCTACCTTTCTTCAAAATCTTGAAGAAGGCAGGTCCCATGAAGTGGACTCCGGAAGCGGAGGCAGCGCTGCAAGATTTGAAACGGTACCTGTCCTCCACCCCAATACTTGTCGCACCTAGACCACAGGAGAAGTTGCTGCTGTACCTAGCGGCAACCAACCAGGTGGTTAGTGCTGCGTTAGTAGCGGAGAGGGAGTCCGACGAGGAGGCTACACCACCGGCAAGCGAGTCCAGCGACAAGCAGGGGGCTGCTCCGACAAGCTCTGGCCCCGACAAGGACAACTCTGCGCAGGAACAGGATGAGGTGCGGAAGAAGATGGTGCAGCGCCCAGTGTATTTTGTAAGTTCCCTTCTCCAGGGGGCTAGATCAAGATACTCTGGTGTGCAAAAGTTGCTTTTCGGCCTCCTCATGGCCTCGAGAAAGCTGCGCCATTACTTCCAGGCACACGAGATAACAGTGGTCACTCGCTTTCCGCTGAAGAGGATATTGCACAACCCAGAAGCAACAGGCAGGATCGTTGAGTGGGCACTGGAGCTGTCGAGCTTTGGACTCAAGTTTGAAAGTACTTCAACCATACAGAGCCGAGCTTTGGCAGAATTCATAGCAGAGTGGACCCCAACGCCCGATGAAGAAGTCCAAGAAACAAGTACACCCGTACAAGAAGCGACAAGTGAATGGGTAATGTACTTTGATGGTGCCTTCTCGCTGCAAGGCGCCGGTGCGGCGTGGTACTCATCGCGCCACCGGAGAGCACCTCAAGTATGTTATCCAGATGCACTTCCCAAGGGAGCAAGCGACAAACAACACCGCTGAATATGAAGGTTTGCTCGCCGGCCTCGTGGATTGCGGCCGAACTTGGGATCGAAGTTGATTGTGCGGGAGATTCTCGCCAGGTCCGCAAGTTAACAAGAACTATCGAGCCCGTTGATGGAAGCTTATGTCGATGAAGTGAGGAAGCTTGAGGAGCGCTTTGAAGGTTTGCAGATGGAGCACGTCCCGAGAGCTCAGAATGAAATCGCAGATGGCCTTTCAAAGTGTGCTTCGATGAAGTTACCTGTGGAACCAGGGACCTTCTTGCTCAGGCTGACTCAACCATCCGTCACACCATCGATTGGGCAGTCCAAGAAGAGAAAGTTGGTCTCCGGCGATTACTTGCCGGCGGGTCTCCTTGAGGCCGCCGCCAAGGTCCCCAAGATCAACGACCAGAACGCTGAGGAACAGTTTGCTCCTGCAGATCCTCGGATCTGTACAGTTGAAGCAAGTGTTCCCGACAAGCCTCGCCCCGGCGAGCTTGCCGGGGGACCTTCAGCTCCGGCAGAGCCAGGAGTTCTTGCCATAGAAGCTGAGGTTCCCGCAGCGACCCTCATGCCTTTAGTCCTTGCCGTTGAGCCCCAAGCTCCGGCATGGGCGCAGCAGATCGTCCGTTTTTTGCAAACTGGAGAACTTCCCGACAACCCAGAAGAAATAGAGAAAATAACCAGACAGTCAAGTATGTACCAGTTAAATGGATAACGAGCTGTATGTAAGAAGGCTCAATGGTGTCGATCAAGTGCATCTCCGGGGAAGATGGATGAAGCTGTTGGCGAGATACACGGAGGCATATGCGGCCACCACATTGGCGCAAGGGCGCTTGCCGAAAGCTTTCGGCAAGGGTTCTTTGGCAAGAAGCCTCCAAGATGCAATCGCACTAGTAACCAAGTGTGAAGCGTGCGCCCATGCAAAGCAGATTCATCACCAGCTCAAGCTCTCCAAACAATCCCTTTGTCCTGGCCCTTCTCGATGCAGGGGCTCGATATCTCGGCCCCTTCCCCGTCTTTGTCGGGGCTTTGAGTACTTGTACGTAGCAATCGACAAGTTCACAAAGTGGCCGAAGTGGAGCCATGAGGAAGGTGACAAGACAATCGGCGGTCAAGTTCTTGGTCGATTGTGTGCCGTTTGGGATCCCTAACAGATTATCACCGATAACGGTACACAATTCACTAGTCGCACCTTCATGCACACGCCCAAGACCTTGGCGCCAAGGTCTGTTTAAGCTTCGTTGCTCACCCGAGGAGCAACGGTCAAGCGGAGAGGGCCAATGCTGAAGTGCTGCGCGGACTCAAGACAAGAACTTTCGACAGGCTGCACAGGTGCGGAAGAAATTGGATAGAGGAGCTACCGGCGGCTCTTTGGTCAATCAGAACGACACCAAATCGAGCCACCGGGCAGACACCTTTTGCTCTAGTCTATGGAGCAGAGGCAGTTATCCCCACGGAACTCGTATACGGATCTCCTCGAGTGCTCGCTTATGATGAGCTCGAGCAAGAGCAACTGCGACAAGATGATGCATTGCTCCTTGAGGAGGGACGTCTCCAGGCTGCTGTACGAGCTGCTCGATACCAGCAGGCCTTGCACCGCTACCATAGCCGCAAGGTCAAGGCCAGGAGTCTCGAGGAAGGCGACCTTGTTCTTCGGCGTGTTCAGTCCGCCAAGAATTCCAACAAGTTGACGCCGAAGTGGGAAGGCCCTTATCGGGTGAGACAAGTCACGAGGCCCGGCGCTGTCCGCCTCGAGACCGAAGAAGGCTTACCGGTGAGCAATTCCTGGAATATAGAGCATCTTCGCAAGTTTCACCCATAAGGCGCGGTTGCCGTGATCCGCTCCGGCAACCACCTTTTGTACAAAGCTTTGCCGCTGTTGCATGTAACCCTTTGTACAAAGCCGGGCGCAGACCCCATGCAGCAGTAAAGTTTCTGTGTTTTGCGCTGGTTGCCTTTTCCATGCTTTTCTTTGCTATTTGCATGTGTTATTTGGCATCTCTTGTGCGACACACATATCCGGTAAGCAATAGCACGCCGAAAGGCCATATACTTGTTTCCCTCTTCTCTTTTTGCCTCTTAAGCAGAAGGAACGTTCCTCGCGCACAAGTTTGCCGGGGGGGAAGGAAATGGAGGATGAACCAAGTGCTGTTCAAGAAAGAGGAGCTTGCCGGGGAACGCACAGATCACGAAAGCTAAGTTATCAGAATTTGAGCAGTTCAAAATTTTAAAGTTTTAAGTTGCCTTCCTTGAACAACCACACTTTGTATGGAAAACCTGTGCGCGGAGGAACCTACCCGTGGATAGCCGCACCCTTATCTTGCTTTCGAGCACGCTCAACGATTTAAGTGAGCTGCGACAAGTATCGCGCCCTTGTTTCGTTTTCGAGTCCGCTCAGCAAGCTGAGTGCGTTGCGACTAGTCATGCAAGGTTGCTTGCCGGTAAGACCTTAACCAGCAGGTTGCTTGAGTTCAAGACTCAGCGCTGCGGCAAGGGCCCCTTGCCGGCAAGTTCCCTAGAAGCGTAGGGTTGAAGCATACAAAGTTGAGGATCAGAACAAGGGAGATAACACTGCATCTATTGATCAAAATAAAGATAATATCTTACAAGGGATAACTTGTCGCGATGACTAATGAGTTCATAACACCCTATGCAGCGACAAAAAGAGATGAAGATAAAGGAGGCCTAGTCTACACGGTCGCCCTCCACCCTGGAGATCTTGTTCACTTTAGCAATGATGTGGGCAACCTGCTCCTTCAGAGCCTCCATGTTCGCGTCGGCCGGCAAGCTGCGAAGAACGTTGGTGAGGTTTATGCCGGGATTGCGGTATACGATCTTCGTCAGCACACGCTCCATGGTTCCCGTGCACAGCCGGCGAGTCTCCTCGGCGAGCTGCGCGGGGATCTTCTTCCGCAGATTTGCAAGGGCCGGCGCGATCCCCCTGAAGAAGAGGCTGAGCTTGGCGCTGTGAGCGAGATTTGGATCCGGGGAGTAGATGAGATGCTCCAGCCTCAGCGCCAGCAACTCCTGGTCAATGTCGGACGCACAAGATACCAAGTCCTCGGTCCATACCTCAACGGTACGGTGGAAGTGCTCGGCTGCTTTGTTGGCGCTGTCCACCAAGGTTCGCTCATTGCGGAGCTCCTCCTTCAACTTGGTCTCCCGATCCCGGGCGGCGTCAAGCGAGTCCCTCAGCGCAGAGACTTTCACCTCAAGATCCTCGATGGAGTCCTTGGCGGCCTTCAACTCGTCGCCTTGCTTGGAAAGACGCACCTGGAGTTCCGAGTTGGTGTGGGCGTCCTTCTCGTGCTCCGTGTTGAGCGCGGCGACCTTCTCCACGCTCGCCTTTAGCAACTCCTCCAGCTGCGCGACCTTGGCGGCAAGCTCCTCCTTGGCGGTCTCCGCGGCAGCTGCGGCGGCTTTCGCCTCCTTCAGTTCCCCGCCAAGGGCCTGTTCCCGAGCGGCAAGGTCTTCCTCGTGGGAGTCGAGGTTGACCTTCCGCTGGACGAGTTCTCCTTCTCGCCGGGACAGCTCCACCCCGGCGAGCCGCTGCTGCTCTTCGGCCTCGGCCTTCTCCAGCAACCACTCCTCATACTCCCCGGCGAGTCGCTCACGCTTCTCCGCCACCTCGCGGAGAGCAGCCTGGTTGGCGGCGCTGAGCTCCGCCGCACGCTTCTCCATCTCCTCGGCGGCCTTGGCGGCGAGGGCCTCCCGGGAAGCGAGCTTCGCCTGCCTGGCCCGGTAAAGGGCCAGGAGCTAGTGAAGCAGCTTCTCCTCCTCGGGCCCGTCGCTCCCGCCGGGCCCCTCGACGATCTTCAAGCCCGCGGAGGCAAGGACCTCCCCATCAAAGGCCTCGCCCTCCGCGGGAGCTCGCGACGAAGAACCCCACGGCACCTGGATGAAGACGCCGTTGGGGGCTTTCAAGTAGTAGCCGGGCTGCTCCTCTCCGGCGGAGGGATCGGCGACCGGCGCAGCACTTGATGCTCCCGCCGCCTCCGGGCTGGCGGTGCGGTCGCCGTCCCCCTCCCCGGCCGCTGCGTCCGCAGCCGGAGCGGTCTCTGGCGCATTTGGCCCGGCGGCTCCCGCCGTGTCCTCGGCGACAGGGGCGTCGCCGTCGCCACCCTGCGCGCCCTCCTCCTCAACAATGACGACTTCCGTCTCCATCTGCTCGGGGGGAGGAGGATCTAGAAGAAGAAGAAAAAGCAAAAGAAGTTCAAGCAAATATCCAAAAAGAGACAACGCCAAGGAGACAAAGTTGCAGAACCTACCTTGGCGGACGTGTCGCCGGGCGGGCTCCTCGCCGGGAGCCTGCCTTGGCGGAGTGGCCGCCCCCGCCGGGCTGCTCGCTCTTGGCGGGGTACTCGCCCTTGGCGGGGTACCCGCCCTTGGCGGAGTGCTCTCCCTTGCCGGGGAGATCGGCTTTGGCGGGGACGGCGGGGCCTGCGGCTCCTCGGGGGCGACCTCCGGGTGCTCCTGCCGCTGTGGCTCCACCTCTGCACAAGTCAAGACAAAAACATCAAGGCATTAGTACAAAGCCAAGATCTTCAAACACGCCCGGCGAGCGAAAGTGCAGAACCCAAACTTACGCTGGGGGCTGCGATGGGGGCTGCTCCTCGGAGCAGCGCTCGGGTCCGGCAAGCTTGGCTCCGGCACGTCCCCAGTCGCCGCGGCGGGCGAGTCTTCCGCGACTTCGACCACGGGCACCTTGGCCCTCTTCGCGCGCTGGGCCAAGGTCCTGAAATCAAAGCAAGAAACAAGATTAGCTCCAACAATAATAAAGGCGGAATTTGAGAAGATGAAGATCTCGGATGCTTACTCCTGTTCCTCCTCGTCGTCTTCGCTCAAGGCGGAGAAGTCATACTCCACCTGGGGCGCGTCGGCGCGAGGAGCGAGAGGCGAAGACTCCCTCGGGCGCTTGGCGGTCCTCGGCGCGGCTTGGCTTCCCCGGGAAGCTTGCGCTGCCCGGCGAGCTGGTTGTTGCCGGGGGGCCTGCGCCCCCGCTTCCGTCGCCGCCTTGAGGAGGCGCTTCAGTGGAGAACGCCTCGGGCTTGCCCGGGGCGGGGAGGTCTCTGACGACGAGGAGAGGTCGTCGGCGTAAAGATCCGTGGACCCGCCGGCGTCCTCGGCGGCCTCCTCCTCCTCCTCGCCGGCTGGCTCGCTGGGCCCAGTGCCCTGCGCTGCGGCCCCTTTCCCTCTGGCGTCTCCGCTCCCTCCGGCGCATTCGTTTCCTGCGGCGCCTCTGTTCCCTCCGGCAGCGCCACCTCTTGCCACGGCCTCGGCCGCGATTCCGGGGATCCCGGAGTGCCTCAGAGGGGGGACCCCGGCGAGCGCGTCGGGAGGAAGTTGCAGCAGACTGCAGATCTCCGCCTCCTCCGGCAGGACGCTTCGCAGCTTCGCCTCCTCGGCGATATCCAACTCCCCTGCCGCTGCGGCTGCGGCGGCCTCTTCAGCCCGAGAAGCTATGTATGCAAGCTCTTGGTCGGTGGTGTCCCGCGTATGCTCCTTGATGTCATCCTTGTTCTTCGCCACCTCCTCAAGGTTGTCGAAGAAGCTGAGGATGACTGATGGATCGGGCGGAATCCACGTGCGGTCCACGCCGTGCGAATCACACGCGGGCATCATGGCGCAAAGACGATCCCGAGCTGTGCTGTTGCAGAGGGGCACCACTCCCCGGGGAGGTCTGAACCACTCTGGATGGGCCGGGTCATATTTAAAGAGTTCCCGGACCATCCCCCTCAGCTCCAGCGTCGTGAAGTTGAAATTCAGCCCGGGGCGCAGCCTCATTATATCCCCTGCGGAGCCGTACTCCCAGGCCGGCCTTTTCCTGTCTTGGAGAGGGGCAATGCGGCGGCGGAGGAAGTCTGCGCCTACCTCTGCAACGGACAGTTTTGCTGCTCGAAGACGAAGAATCCGGATGAGGGCGACGTTGAGCTTGACGTCGTCCGGATCCAGCTCGCTCCAGTCCCTGCCGCGCACGATAGGAGTTGTGCGCGGCGCGGTGAAGTGCTGCGGCTCGTCTTCAACGATCCAGCACCAGTCAGCACGCCACTCTTCCCACTTGCCGCGGAGCTCCCCCGGCAAGTAACACTCCTTCTTGTGCAGACGAAAAACCCAAGATATCCCCCCGGAGAGGGGGGCGCCAGCCTCTGCTTTAGGAGTGAAGAAATGCCTAAACAGCGCTACGTTGGGATGAATTCCTATGTAGTTTTCGCACATGTGTGCGAAAACCGCCATGGTGAGGATGGCGTTGGGGGTGAAATCAAGAAGATGGAAGCCGTAGGTGTGCATGACGTCACAGAAGAATTCAGAATAAGGAGGGCAAAGACAGCAGTGGAAGAAGGCTGCGAAGAAATAGTACCCGCCGGGATAGTTGTCCTTGGTGGCGGCCGGATGAGCTCTGGTCCGAGGATGCGCCTTGGTCTTCTTGGCCCAGAACAGGTAATATTTGTTCCAGAGTTCCCGCACGCCGAGCCGCGGCGAGAAGACGACGTTCGCTTCGCAGCAGGGCGAAGCCATTACCGCTCAGATTTCTCCTTCTTGGTCTTCTCCGCCTTCCCCTTCCCGGTCTTCGGGGCCATGGCGGAGGCGGCGGAGGAAGGAGGACGAAGAGTCCGGCGGCGCCGCAGACGCAAGAGACGGCGGAGGAGATGCGGAGGCGGAGCGCAAAGGGGATCTCTGGAGGAGGAAGAAGATGCAATGAAAGAGAAGGAGGGGAACCGCTCCTGCTTCCTCTGTTTTTATGGGGAAGTGGGGGGCGTTCCGCTCTTCCCATTAAAGAACGTGGGCACGTCCCATCCCACGACGCCGCAATCGACGCGTGCCGTTGCGTGGGGGGGATGCGGCAGGTGCGGAAGTGGATTCGGCGCACCGCGGGCCGCGTGTGCCCGTGCACTGTTTTGGGCCTGGCCCAACAGCGCTCGGCACCGTGTGTGGCCCAGCCCGGGGCTCTGCCGGTGTACTAAGGTAGGGGTACATCAGTACCCCAACTTGTGCACGGGCGGTTGCAGCTTCCCGCGGCAGGGTTTACCACGTGCTCGCCGAAGACCTTCCTGCTCCATATCAAGCCATTCGAAGACGAAGAATACAAGACAGAAGATCGAGACCCCGGCGCCGTCCCAGGCTCAAGATTACACCACTCACGCAAGCCCCTGGCGAGAGGAGCTCGCCAGGAAGACTAGAAGATTACATCATAGAAGACACGCCTCGGTGCTACATGCGTCCCGGCGGGGGGCCCGGGGAGCGACAAGTTACAGAGCCCGGCAAGCTCCCGGGTCCGGCAAGATCAAGACCCCGGCAAGGTGCTTGCCGGGAGAGTTGCGCTGTGTGCCCGCGCTCCAGCTCATCGGCCCACACGCCGCCTGGGCCTTTCCAGGACGCGCGTGGCGGATGGCTGTGCAGCTGGGGACACGGTGGCACTTCACGGTGGTGGATCCATCGCCGTGGCAGACGGAGACGCAAGGGCGGGAGCTTTTGGGGTCGACGGCGACGGGCATTAAATGCCCTTGTCCCCCACTGTCAAAGTAGGTAGCGACCACTGTTCATGCACTGTAGCTTCACTGTTCCCGCAATGTTCCAACTACCACCTCTTTTACATTTTTACCCCTTTCTCCTATGCTGCCACCTGTTGGCGCCCCCTTTCGACTATAAAAGGGAGGCCCATGCGCACGTAGAAGGGGTTCGACCCTTGACAACTCTCGCTCGGTATAGCTGCTACTGTAGCTCTTCAAGCTCCCGAGCTAAATACAAACACAAAGCAGCAGTAGGAGTTTTATCTCTCCGGAGAGCTCCGAAGCTGGGTAAAATCCGCCCGCGTGCTCGCCTCGATCTGCTCTCTGTGCTCCCTCCGCCCTCGTACCGCACAGACAAGGGGCTCCGGCCCCATAGGTGTCCGTGGCGGGCAGATCTCCCCCGGCACGATACTACTCATAGATTCATCAAAATAAGCAAAACAACACATAGAAAACAGAATCTGTCAAAAACAGAATAGTCTGTAGTAATCTGTATCAAACATATACTTCTGGAACTCAAAAATCCTATAACATTAGGAAGTCCTAGGAAATATGTATAGCAATCCAGAGCACAAAGAATCAGGGCAGAATCACGTTCCTGTGAATTAACAAAACTACTATACTGGATGCAAAAGTTTCTGATTCTCAGCAGGATCAACACAACTATCACCGTAAGCCATCCTAAAGGTCTTACTTGGCACTTTATTGAAACAAAAACTATAAAACATGATTACTACAGTAGCATAATCATGTGAACACACAAAAACAGTAAGGATAAGTATTGGGTTGTCTCCCAACAAGCGGTTTTCTTTAATGCCTTTCTAGCTAGGCATGATGATGATAATGATGCTCACATAAAAGATAAGAATTGAAACATAACGGGAGCATCATGAAGCATATGACTAGCACTTTTAAGTCTAACCCACTTCCTATGCATAGGGATTTTGTGAGCAAACAACTTATGGGTACAATAATCAACAAGCATAGGAAGGTAAAACAAGCATAACTTCAAGATTTTAAGCACATAGAGAGGAAACTTGATATTATTGCAATCCCTACAAGCATATATTCTGCCCTCATAATAATTTTCAGTAGCACCATGAATGAATTCAACAATATAACCAGCACCTAAAGCATTCTTTTCATGATCTACAAGCATAGGAAATTTACTGCTCTCCTCATAAGCAAACTTCTTCTTTATGGCATACGTATCATCACAATAATCATCATACATAGGAGGCATGCTTTCATCATAGTAAATTTGCTCATCATAGCTTGGGGGACAAAAAAATATCATCTTCATCAAACATAGCTTCCCCAATCTTGTGGCTTTGCATATCATTAGCATCATGAATATTCAAGGAATTCATACTAACAACATTGCAATCATGCTCATCATTCACATATTTCATGCCAAGAATTCTATGTAATTCTTCTTCTAGTACTTGAGCACAATTCTCCTTTCCATCATACTCACGAAAGATATTAGAAAGGTGAAGCATATGAGACAAACTCAATTCCATTTTTTTGTAATTTTCTTTTATAGACTAACTAGTGCTAAAACAAGAAACAAAAAGATTCGATTGCAAGATCTAAAGATATATCTTCAAGCACTCACCTCCCCGGCAACGGCGTTAGAAAAGAGCTTAGTTGACGGGGTGTGAGTGAGTGCCCTTTACCTTTGCCTCCCCGGCAATGGCGCCAGAAAAGAGCTAGTTGACGGGGTGTGAGTGAGTGCCCTTTACCTTTGCCTCCCCGGCAACGGCGCCAGAAAAGAGCTTGATGTCTACTACACAACATTCTTCTTGTAGACGTTGTTGGGCCTGCAAGTGCACAGGTTTGTAGGATAGTAGCAAATTTCCGTCAAGTGGATGACCTATGGTTTATCAATTCGTAGGAGGCGTAGGATGAAGATGGTCTCTCTCAAGCAACCCTGCAACCAAATAACAAAAAGTCTCTTGTGTCCCCAGCACACCCAATACAATGGTAAATTGTATAGGTGCACTAGTTCGGCGAAGAGATGGTGAAACAAGTGCAAAATAGATAGTAGACATAGGTTTTTGTAATCTGAAATAATAAAAATAGCAAGGTAATAAGTGATAAACGTGAGCATAAACGGTATTGCAATGATTGGATACAAGGCCTAGGGTTCATACTTCCACTAGTGCAAGTTCTCTCAACAATAATAACATAGATAGATAATATGACATGCCCTCAACATGCAACAAAGAGTCACTCCAAAGCCACTAATAGCGGAGAACAAACGTAGAGATTATGGTAGGGTACGAAACCACCTCAAAGTTATCCTTTCTGTTCTATCTATTCAAGAGTTCGTAGTCAAATAACATAAAGCTATTCTTTCCGCTCGATCCATCATAGAGTTCATACTAGAATAACACCTTAAGATACAAATCAACCAAAACCCTAATGTCACTAGATACTCCATTGTAACCTCAAGTATCCGTGGGCATGATTATACGATATGCATCACACAATCTCAGATTCATCCAACCAACATAAAAGTACTTCAAAGAGTTCCCCAAAGTTTCTACCGGAGAGTCAAGAATGTGTGCCAACCCCTATGCATAGGTTCCCAATGTCACGAAACCCGCAAGTTGATCACCAAAACATACATCAAGTGGCACATGATATCCCATTGTCACCACAGATAATCACGGCAAGACATACATCAAGTGTTCTCATAAAAGACTCAATCCGATAAAATAACTTCAAAGGGGAAACTCAATTCATCACAAGAGAGTAGAGGGGAGAAACATCATAAGATCCAACTACAATAGCAAAGCTCGGGATACATCAAGATCGTGCCATAGAGGAACACGAGAGAGAACACGAGAGAGAGAGATCAAACACATAGCTACTGGTATATACCCTCAACCCCGAGGGTGAACTACTCCCTCCTCGTCATGGATAGCGTCGGGATGATGAAGATGGCCACCGGTGATGGGATCCCCCTCCGGCAGGTCACCGGAACGGGCTCTCGAGAGGTTTTTGGTGGCTACAGAGGCTTGCGGCGGCGGAACTCCCGATCTATCTTCTGTTCTGGAAGTTTTAGGGTACGTAGGTATATATGGGTGCAGGGGGTACGTCGGTGGACCTCCGGGGTGCTCACGAGGTAGGGGGCGCACCCAGGGGGGGCCCACCCTCGTGGGCAGCACGAGAATCCCCTAACGTGCACTCCAAGCCCATCTGGTTGATTTCCTTTCAAAATTAACTTCTCCAGTTGATTTCGTTCCGTTTTGACTCCGTCTGATATTCCTTTTCCTCGAAACACTGAAATAGGCATAAAACAGCAAATCTGGGCTGGGCCTCCGGTTAATAGGTTAGTCCCAAAAATAATATAAAAGTGGATAATAAAGCCCAATATTGCCTAAAACAGTAGATAAAGTAGCATGGAGCAATAAAAAATTATAGATACGTTGGATCCTATCAAGCATCCCCAAGCTTAATTCCTGCTCGTCCTCGAGTAGGTAAATGATAAAAAAAGAATTTTTGATGCGGAGTGATACTTTGGCATAATTTCAATGTAATTCTTCTTACTTGTTATATGAATATTCAGATCCGAAGGATTCAAGACAAAAGTTCATATTGACACAAAAATAATAATACTTCAAGCATACTAATCAAAGCAATCATGTCTTCTCAAAATAACATGGCAAAAGAAAGTTCATCCCTACAAAATCATATGGTTAGGCTATGCTTCATTTTCGTCACACAAAGATGTTCCCAACTTCTATACCCCCGATGACAAGCCAAGCAATTGTTTCATACTCAAATAATCTCAAACCTTTTCAACTTTCACGCAATACATGAGCGCGAGCCATGGATATAGCACTATGGGCGGAATAGAATATGATGATGGGGATTGTGTGGAGAAGACAAAAAAAGGAGAAGGTCTCACATTGACGAGGCTAATCGACAGGCTATGGAGATGCCCATCAATTGATGTCAATATGAGGAGTAGGGATTGCCATGCAACAGATGCACTAGAGCTATGAATGCTCAACAAAAGAAAACTAGTGGGTGTGCATCCAACTCGCTTGCTCACGAAGACCTAGGGCATTTTGAGGAAGCCCATCATTGGAATATACAAGCCAAGTTCTATAATGAAAAATTCCCACTAGTATAAAAAGACAACTTATGAGACTCACTATCATGAAGATCTTGGTGCTACTTTGAAGCACAACATATGAGACTCACTACATGAAGAACAAGGTGCTACTTTGAAGCACAAGTGTGGTAAAAGGATAGTAGCATTGTCCCTTCTCTCTTTTTCTCTCTCTTTTTTTGGGCCTTTCTCTTTTTTTATGGCCTCTTTTTTTTCGTCCGGAGTCTCACCCCGACTTATGGGGGAATCATAGTCTCCATCATCCTTTCCTCACTTGGGACAATGCTCTAATAATGATGATCATCACACTTTTATTTTTCTTACAACCCAACAATTACAACTCGATATTTAGAACAAATGATGACTCTATATGCATGCCTCTGGCGGTATACCGGGGTGGTGCAATGAATCAAGAGTGGCACGTATGGAAAATAATGCATGGTGGCTTTGCCACAAATACGATGTCAACTACATGATCATGCAATGGCAATATGACAAAAGTAATGTATGTCATAATAATGATGATGGAAGTTGCATGGCAATATATCTCTGAATGGCTATGGAAATGCCATGATAGGTAGGTATGGTGGCTGTTTTGAGGAAGATATAAGGAGGTTTATGTGTGATAGAGCGAATCGTATCACG
Source organism: Aegilops speltoides (assembly GCA_021437245.1). NCBI lineage: Eukaryota > Viridiplantae > Streptophyta > Magnoliopsida > Poales > Poaceae > Aegilops > Aegilops speltoides. Next base: position 270,092,896 of record CM038146.1, read on the forward strand.
GGGTTTGGATGCACTGGCGAAGTTTGCACCAACTCTCAAGGTGAGAAAGGGCAATGCACGGTACCAAAGAGGCTAGCAAAGGTGGAAAGGTGAGAGTGCGTATAATCCATGAACTCAACATTAGTCAAAAGAACTCATATACTTATTGCAAAAAATTTAGAAGCGATCAAAAAATTCAAGTACTACGCGCATGCTCCTATGGGGATAGATTGGTAGGAAAAGACCATCTCTCGTCCCTGACCGCCACTCATAAGGATGCACAAGCCAGGTACACTTCATGTTTCAAATTTGTTACACAACTTTACCCATACGTGCATGCTACAGTACTTGCAAACTTCAACACAAGTATTTCTCAAATTCACAATTATCAACTAGCACGACTTTGATATTATCACCTCCATATCTCAAAACAATTATCAAGCATCAAACTTATCTTAGTATTCAATTCTCTCAAAAGAAAGTTTCACATATCTTAAACACTAAGTATATTAACATTAAGCAAACTACCATACTATTAACGAATCTCAATATAATCTAAGTGAAGCATGAGAGATCAATAGTTTCTTAAAAACAAAACTACCATCGTGCTCTAAAATATCTAAGTGAAGCACTAGAGCAAATGACAAACTACTCCGAAAGATATAAGTGAAGGTCAATGAGTAGCTAAATAGTTGTGCAACTATGCGAGGACTCTCTCTCATTTAATAATTTGAGATCTTGATACTTTATTCAAACAGCAAGCAAAGCTAAAGAAAGGAAATGACGCTCCAAGCAGAACACATATCATGTGGTGAATAAAAATATAGCTCCAAGTAAAGTTACCGATGGTACGAAGACGAAAGAGGGGATGCCTTCCGGGGCATCCCCAAGCTTAGGCTCTTGGTTGTCCTTGAATATTACCTTGGTGTGCCTTGGTCATCCCCAAGCTTAGGCTCTTGCCACTCCTTATACCATAGTCCATCGAATCTTTAACCAAAACATGAAAACTTCACAACACAAAACTTAACAGAAAACTCATAAGCTCCGTTAGTATAATAAAATAAAACCACCACTTAGGTACTGTAATTAACTCATTCTAAATTCATATGGGTGTAATATCTACTGTACATCAACTTATCTATGGTTCATACACTCTGATACTACTCATAGATTCATCAAAATAAGCAAAACAACACATAGAAAACAGAATCTGTCAAAAACAGAGTAGTCTGTAGTAATCTGTATCAAACGTATACTTCTGGAACTCCAAACATCCTATAACATTAGGAAGTCCTAGGAAATATGTATAGCAATCCAGAGCACAAAGAATCAGGGCAGAATCACGTTCCTGTGAATTAACAAAACTACTATACTGGATGCAAAAGTTTCTGATTCTCAGCAGGATCAACACAACTATCACCGTAAGCCATCCTAAAGGTCTTACTTGGAACTTTATTGAAACAACAACTGTAAAACATGATTACTACAGTAGCATAATCATGTGAACACACAAAAACAGTAAGGATAAGTATTGGGTTGTCTCCCAACAAGCGGTTTTCTTTAATGCCTTTCTAGCTAGGCATGATGATGATAATGATGCTCACATAACAGATAAGAATTGAAACATAACGGGATCATCATGAAGCATATGACTAGCACTTTTAAGTCTAACCCACTTCCTATGCATAGGGATTTTGTGAGCAAACAACTTATTGGAACAATAATCAACAAGCATAGGAAGGTAAAACAAGCATAGCTTCAAGATTTCAAGCACATAGAGAGGAAACTTGATATTATTGCAATCCCTACAAGCATATATTCCGCCCTCATAATAATTTTCAGTAGCATCATGAATGAATTCAACAATATAACTAGCACCTAAAGCATTCTTTTCATGATCTATAAGCATAGGAAATTTACAGCTCTCCTCATAAGAAAACTTCTTCTTTATGGCATACCTATCATCACAATAATCATCATAGATAGGAGGCATGCTTTCATCATAGTAAATTTGCTCATCATAGCTTGGGGAAAAAATATCATCTTCATCAAACATAGCTTCCCCAAGCTTGTGGCTTTGCATATCATTAGCATCATGGATATTCAAGGAATTCATACTAACAACATTGCAATCATGCTCATCATTCACATATTTCATGCCAAGAATTCTATGTAAAGGTGAAGCGTATGAGACAAACTCATTTCCATTTTTTTGTAATTTTCTTTTATAGACTAACTAGTGCTAAAACAAGAAACAAAAAGATTCGATTGCAAGATCTAAAGATATACCTTCAAGCACACACCTCCCTGGCAACGGCGCCAGAAAAGAGCTTAGTTGACGGGGTGTGAGTGAGTGCCCTTTACCTTTGCCTCCCCGGCAACGGCGCCAGAAAAGAGCTTAGTTGACGGGGTGTGAGTGAGTTCCCTTTACCTTTGCCTCCCCGGCAATGGCGCTAGAAAAGAGCTTGATGTCTACTACACAACCTTCTTCTTGTAGACGTTGTTGGGCCTGCAAGTGCACAGGTTTGTAGTACAGTAGCAAATTTCCCTCAAGTGGATGACCTAAGGTTTATCAATCCGTAGGAGCCGTAGGATGAAGATGGTCTCTCTAAAGAAACCCTGCAACCAAATAACAAAAAGTCTCTTGTGTCCCCAACACACCCAATACAATGATAAATTGTATAGGTGCACTAGTTGGGCGAAGAGATGGTGAAACAAGTGCAAAATAGATAGTAGATATAGGTTTTTGTAATCCGAAATAATAAAAACAGCAAGGTAACAAGTGATAAACGTGGGCGTAAACGGTATTGCAATGACAGGAAACAAGGCATAGGGTTCATACTTTCACTAGTGCAAGTTCTCTCAACAATAATAACATAGATAGATAATATGACAAGCCCTCAACATGCAACAAAGAGTCACTCGAAAGCAACTAATAGCGGAGAACAAACATAGAGATTATGGTAGGGTACGAAACCACCTCAAAGTTATCCTTTCTGTTCTATCTATTCAAGAGTTCGTAGTAAAATAACATAAAGCTATTATTTCCGCTCGATCCATCATAGAGTTCATACTAGAATAACACCTTAATATACAAATCAACCAAAACCCTAATTTCACCTAGATACTCCATTGTCAGCTCAAGTATCCGTGGGCATGATTATACGATATGCATCACACAATCTCAGATTCATCCAACCAACATAAAAGTACTTCAAAGAGTGCCCCAAAGTTTCTACCGGAGAGTCAAGAACATGTGCCAACCCCTATGCATAGGTTCACAATGTCACGAAACCCGCAAGTTGATCACCAAAACATACATCAAGTCGCACATGATATCCCTTTGTCACCACAGATAATCACGGCAAGACATACATCAAGTGTTCTCATAAAAGACTCAATCCGATAAGATAACTTCAAAGGGGAAACTCAATTCATCACAAGATAGTAGATGGGAGAAACATCATAAGATCCAACTACAATAGCAAAGCTCGGGATACATCAAGATCGTGCCATAGAGGAACACGAGAGAGAACACGAGAGAGAGAGAGATCAAACACATAGCTACTGGTACATACCCTCAGCCCCGAGGGTGAACTACTCCCTCCTCGTCATGGATAGCGTCGGGATGATGAAGATGGCCACCGGTGATGGGATCCCCCTCCGGCAGGGTGCCGGAACAGGCTCTCGAGAGTCTTTTGCTGGCTACAGAGGCTTGCGGCAGCGGAACACCCGATCTATCTTCTTCTGGAAGTTTTAGGCTACGTAGGTATATATGGGTGCAAAGGCGTCGGTGGACCTCCGGGGTGCTCACGAGGTAGGGGGCGCACCCAAGGGGGGGGGCGCCCCCCACCCTCGTGGGCAGCCCGGGAATCCCCTGACGTGCACTCCAAGCCCATCTGGTTGGTTTCCTTCCAAAATTAACTTCTCTAGTTGATTTCGTTCCGTTTTGACTCCGTATGATATTCCTTTTCCTCGAAACATTGAAATAGGCATAAAACAGCAAAACTGTGCTGGGCCTCCGGTTAATAGGTTAGTCCCAAAAATAATATAAAAGTGGATAATAAAGCCCAATATTGCCTAAAACAGTAGATAAAGTAGCATGCAGCAATCAAAAATTATACATACGTTGGAGACGTATCAATGCCCTTCGCCTCCGCCTTGCCTAGTTCGCCGGAGCACCACCGGAACCCTGTTGCCGTGCCTTGCCTCACCGTCGGGACGGACTCGTCCCGGATCCGCCTCATCCCCGTCGGTTGAACTAAACTAAGCGCATCACACTGCGTCCCGCTCAGCTCCGTGCCGGTACCGTGTCGTCCACCTCGACCGTGCCGTCCCTGGACGCCCTCATTCAACGAACCAAACGGCCCCGCTGCATTGACTCGTCCCCGGGACCCCTCCGTCCAACTTTCTGCGAGGGTAATTTTGGCCAAGTCCCCAGGATTTTTATCATATGTGTGCATCTTGCCATGACCATATCTCCATGCTCGTAGCCCCGATTTGTGGATATGATATGTCAAAATGTTCATCTCAGAGTGCTCTTCATGTTGGAGTAGTTTGCATTCATGTTACTATTTATATTGATTCCTTAATCTTCGTTGCAAAACTGCTAAGTGATATAACCTGCTGGAATCTGCTGATTTTTAACATCATGTATGCATGTTGTGAGTGGTGTAACTTTGTACCTATTGATCCTATGATGATGATCTTGATATGCACATGTTCTGCTCTTCGTGCTCTACATGTTGGTGTGCTTCGAATTCATGTTAGAGTGCATCTTGATATCTTAATCCCTGTTGCAAAAGTGCATGTTGCTGTTAACTGCTGAAAACTGCTGTAACTTGGCTATTTGTCATTTTTATATCTTTTTGTGTGATTTTCTTTTGAGCATCATGTCTACATAGTTTAGGAGTATAATTATGCCACCTTACTGTGGTGCAATCTTTGTATTTTGATATTCCATGTAGTGAGTGCATCAAGCTTGTGAAGTGGGGTACTTGCTGTTAATTTTTTGTCAATGCTGAATCTGTCATATCATATAGCAATGTTTGCTTGATGCTACAATTTAATACATGCATAATTTGGAGATGTTTAGTTGACATGTTTTGTTGTCCATGCTATGCTATATCCTTCAGAGCAATTTGATGCCTCATATATGTACTTTAGCATATGTTTTCATTGCCATGAACATGCCTATATGCTGTTCCAGATTTCTGTTAACTTCATGACGCCTTGTTGTGAGCTTGTTATTGAGTGATCCATGCCTATTCTGGAGATGCTCCAATTACATGTTCTGAAGTATGCTATGAGTACTCTATTCACATGCCATGTTTTTTTAATTTTGGAGATCATATGCCTCTGTTCCATGCTTGTAAACATGCTATGATAATGTTGTTGTTTTACACTTGCTGAAACTGTTTCAACATTCAATCTTGTCATGTTGGTTCCCACTAATCCATGAGCCATATGCATATGATTTCATAATGTTATTTGCTCTTTGTCATGTTTAATTTGATGCCATGCCCTTGGTTGCCATGTATAGTTGCTGTAGCATCTTTGTTTCATGCCTCCAACATGCCATCATATTAACTCTGCTCATGCATATGCTCCTGTGTTATAAACTTGCATTGCATTGATCATATTGGTTTAATCTTGATGCCTGTGAACCTGAACCTTAATGATATTTGAAGTATGTTATCTTTACATGAAGCACATTTCAAGTTTGTGCTCATATGATTCCCGTAGCATGTTATTTTGATGTTTGCAAAGTGCCTACTTGCTGTTTTGGACAGGTTGTTATTATATCTTGTTTGGAGTGTATGTGTTGCTTCTCTAAGTGTTGGTCCGAACTGAGCAGCCTACAGGGCCACCTTGGGGAAACTTGAGGGCTGGTTTTACTCATAGCTTGTCTCATCCATTGTGCCCTGAGAACGAGATATGTGCAGCTCCTATCGGGATTTGTCGGCACATTCGTGTGGTCTTGCTGGTCTTGCTTTACCATTGCCTAAATGTCTTGTAACCGGGATTCCGAGGCTGATCGGGTCTTCCCGGGATAAGGAATATCCTTCGTTGGTCTTGTGATCTTATAATGGGCTAAGTTGGGACACCCCTACAGGGTATAAACTTTTGAGAGCCGTGTCTGCGGTTATGTGGCAGATGGGAACTTGTTAATATCCGGTTGTAGAGAACTTGACACTTGACTTAATTAAAATGCATCAACCGCGTGTGTAGCCGTGATGGTCTCTTCTCGGCGGAGTCCGGGAAGTGAACACGGTTTGGATTATGTATGAACGTAAGTAGTTTCAGGATCACTTCTTGATCATTACTAGTTTGCGACCGTTTGCATAGCTTCTCATCTTATTCTTGTATTCGTAAGTTAGCCATCATATCATGATTAGTCGCTGCTGCAACCTCACCACTATCCATTCCTTGCCCATTAAGCTTTGCTAGTATTGATACCCATGGTAATGGGATTGCTGAGTCCTCGTGGCTCACAGCTTACTACAACAACAGTTGCAGGTACAGGTAATGCGATGATTGAGGGAGTCCTAGATAAGGGGGTATCCGGACAGCCGGACTGTATACTTTGGCCAAACTATTGGACCGCGAAGATACAAGACTCAAGACTTCATCCCATGTTCGGATGGGACTCTCCTTAGCATGGAAGACAAGCTTGGCGATCCGGATGTTAGATCTCCTTCTTTGTAACCGACTCTGTGTAACCCTAGCCCCCTCCGGTGTTTATATAAACCGGAGGGTTTAGTCTGTTGGACAAGAACAATCAGAATCATAGGCTAGCTTCTAGGGTTTAGCCTCTATGATCTCGTGGTAGATCTACTCTTGTAATACTCATATCATCAAGACCACTCAAGCAGGAAGTAGGGTATTACCTCCATCGAGAGGGCCCGAACCTGGGTAAAACATCGTGTCCCCTGCCTCCTGTTACTATTAGCCTTAGACGCACAGTTCGGGACCCCCTACCCGAGATCCGCCGGTTTTGACACCGACATTGGTGCTTTCATTAAGATTTCCTCTTGGTCGTCGCTGTGAGGCTCGATGGCTCCTTCAATCATCAACCACAATGCGGTCCAGGGTGAGACTTTTCTCCCCGGACAGATCTTCATGTTCGGCGGCTTCGCACTGCGGGCCAATTCGCTTGGCCATCTGGAGCAGATCGACAGCTACACCCCTGGCCATCACGTCAGGTTCAGAAACTTGATCTACATGGCCGATATCCGCGGAGACTTGATCTTCGACGGATTCGGGCCTATGCCAGGAGTGCTGAATAGTCACGACGAGCACGGCTTAGACCTGCTGTCAGACAATACTCGGGATATCACACCTGCAAGAGCTTCGGACCTAAATTTGGGGCAGATCGTGTCGTCCGAGGACGGGTGGATGGACCCCGCCCCGGAGGCCGCATATTCATCAGCGGTAGAGCCGAACACGGACTCCACCCCCAAGGAAGTCTTTGTCACTGGACCCCCGGACTTGTGTCCGGCCGTAGGTTCCAGACCGCGCGCCCTCAAGCCCGCCGAATCTGGTTCAGCTCCGGTAATGGAGTTCACCGCTGCGGATATCTTCCAGCACTCGCCCTTTGGCGACATGCGGAATTCATTAAAGTCTGTCTCTTTGTCAGGGGACTCTTGGCCGAACTATGTCCGGCTCGAGTGGGAAGCAGGCGACGAATAAATTAGTTGCCCACCCACCACCCACTTCATAGCCACTGTTGATGACGTAACAGACATGCTTGACTTCGACTCCGACGACACCGACGGTATGAACGTCGGCACAGGATACGATTTGGAACCACCGCCCACGGGGCGCTGGACGACCACCTCATCATATGATATATACATGGTGGACACGCGTAAGGAGGACAGTGGCGACAAAAAGGACACAATGGAGGATAAAACCCTCGGACAAAAGCCAAAACGACGACGCATACGCCTATCTAAGTCTAGCCACAGTAAAAATAGCGATAACAGCGCTAGAAAAATCAACACCCCAGTCAACTCAAAAGGCAACAACGACCATATGGACCCAGCGATGGAGCAGGAAGAGCCAGGTCAGGCCGAACACAGTCCGGAGCAGGCGCCCGATCACAGCGATCCCGAGGGCCGAACTCATCAACCTGCCTCGGGAGAAGAGCATAGTCCGGACGACGATGCATTCATCATCCCAGAAAAATGTCTGGAACGAGATAACCTCCACAGAAGGCTTATGGCCACTGCGAGAAGCCTAAAGAAGCAGAAGCAAAGGCTTAAGGCCGCGCAGGAAACGCTCAATCGCAGATGGAATAAAGTGCTAGACACTGAAGAAGGATATGGCGACTATCACCACACGAAGAGCTACCAAAAGCGCAAGCTGCTGCCAGAATTCGACGATGAGGCCATTCCGCCAAAGAACAATACGGCCAGTAGGCCGAGCCAACGACTCCATGACCGCAATAGAGCAGCTACTGATGCTGCACACGATTTACGTGAGCTCCTGGACAAAAAGGCTGGCGCGACCAGGTCCATGTATGGATCTAGAGGACATGCTCCGGCACATAATTATGGTCACCAAAACGATCAGACTGATCGAATACCAGTTCGAAATCAACAATGGACACAACAACAGTCGACAGCATGCCACAACATGTCCAGATACAGAGGGGCTGCGCACCCTCTGTGCTTCACCGAAGAGGTATAGGATCACGAATTTTCACAGGGATTCAAACCCGTGAACATAGAGGCATACGACGGAACGACAGACCCTGGGGTCTGGATTGAGGATTTTATACTTCATATCCACATGGCTCGTGGGGACGACCTCCACGCCATCAAATACGTTCCCCTCAAGTTGAAGGGACCAGCTCGAAACTGGTTGAAAAGCCTCCCCAAAAATTTGCTCAGAAGTTGGGAGGAACTTGAGGACGCTTTCAGGGCCAACTTTCAAGGGACCTATGTCCGACCTCCGGACGCTGACAATTTAAGTCACATAAGACAATAGACCGGAGAGTCCATCCGCAAGCTTTGGAATAGATTCCTCACTAAGAAGAATCAAATTGTCGATTTCCCGGATGCCGAAGCCCTAGCAGCCTTCAAGCACAGTATCCGAGGCGAGTGGCTCGCCAGACACCTCGGCCAAGAAAAGCTGAGGACAATGGCCGCCTTAACAAGCCTTATGACCTGCTTCTGCGCGGGTGAAGACAGCTGGTTGACCCGCAGAGGCACCAGCGACCCGGGCACATCTGAAATCAGGGATGGCAACAGGAAGCCACGACGCAATAAAAACAAGCGTCGAAACAAGGAAGAAAGTCCGGACAACACGGCAGTCAACGCCGGATTCAGGGGCTCTGGACCCGGTCAACAAAAGAAGCCATTTAAAGGCAGCAAAGAGGGAACGTCTGGCCTAAACAAAGTCCTGGACAGACTGTGCCAAATTCATGGCACCCCCGAAAAACCTGCGAACCACATTCACAGTGAATGCTAGCTCTTTAAGCAGGCCGGCAGGTTAAATGCCGAACACAAGGGAAGGGAAACACCAAGTGAAGACAAGGATGACCCTCGCCAGCCGAACACTGGGGGACAAAAAAAATTCCCACCAGAGGTAAAAATAGTAAACATGATCTACGCGACTCGCATACCAAAGAGAAGGCACAAACGCGCACTCAGAGACGCATACGCTGTAGAGCCCGTCGCCCCCAAACTCAACCCCTGGTCAGCCTGCCCAATCACCATTGATCACAGGGACCACTCGAATGGTATGCGGCACGGAGGATCGGCTGCCTTGGTGCTCGACCCAATAATCAACGGATACCATCTCACTCGTGTTCTCATGGACGGCGGCAGTAGTCTCAATCTAATATATCAGGACACCGTCCGCAGGATGGGGATAGACCCATCTAGACTCAGCCCAAGTAACACCACCTTTAAAGGGGTGATACCAGGCGTTGAGGCCCGCTGCAGGGGCCCCCTCGTATTAGAGGTGACATTCTGTTCTCCAGACAACTTCAGAAGCGAAGAATTACTCTTCACCATCGCTCCCATCCAAAGTGGTTATCATGCATTGCTCGGAAGAACAGCCTTTGCTTGCTTCAATGCAGTACCGCACTATGCCTACCTTAAACTCAAGATGCCCGATCCACGTGGTGTCATCACCGTCAGCGGAAATACAGAGCGTTCCTTATGTGCGGAAGAGTATGCGGCGACTCTAGCAGCCGGACACTAAGAGGCCTCTCCTATCAGAACGCATGATCGGTCATTAAGACCACGGACACGGTTAGATGAGTCTGGCATACCACCCTCGGTAACAGCCTAGATAAACCTGAGCTGGGTGCTATACATGTAACCCCATAGAGGGCATCAGGGGCTGCAAACATGCAATAAAGCCCACCTTTTTGCTTGACCTTACTAATAGGTCAATGTCTTACACCCCTACTATCCATTGATAATAATCAACTCTTCACACGATTACGCCGTACTCTTTTACATGAGTTTTCCTCTTTACAGACACCATTCGTGCGACACCATACCAGGACACGGCACAACGGAGACAAAGGCGCAGACGTGCAGCAGGGCCCCACTCAAAGGTTTCTCTTCAGATTAAGCCCCTGTGTAAACCTTCTTTCTTGTCTCTTGTTGCTTGACATCCCATGGGTATTCTATACACCGACAGGGGATACTGGCGTGATTGGCATTTTGCCACGACAGACTACCGCACGTACCTGGAAATACAGGGTTCATAATCAAGGGCGATACTCAACCAAGTATATGTTATAAAGTCCGAATACCCTCGGGAGTGTTCGGCGTCGCGAGTTTGGCCTTATATGCATCAACTCCGAATTATGTCTTTTGGTCAAATGTTGGGTTTGCTCGGCTCCTGGGTTTGCTGCCTTACGTTCCGCTTCTATTGGCTAAGGCGGACAAAAGAGAGCTACTGTGATTGTGCCCTGGTTATTCCGGATGAGCACATCAGTAGAGAAAGCCGAAAACTGACTGTCATGATATAGCGAGAGACTGGTCAAGCACTCGAGGACTCATTGGAATCTTTAGGATTCCTCCGCATTAACGAAGGGACGTTCCCCGGTCATGTACACACGCGCTCGTATCCGGATGCACGCGAAGGTACCAGGGGCTACATAGTAGCCCCACCGTCAAACTCCTATTGCTAAGTGAAAGTGTTAAAGCTATATAGTCCGATTGCCTAGTTCGACATGCGATCACCTCCTTAATGGACCAAGACATTGGATCAAGTGTGATTACGCATATTTTTGTGAACACCCCCGCATTGTATGCGTGGGGGCTGAAGCCAACGACTGCTAACTTTCAGGTTATATATACATCAAACAGCCACACAGGAGGCACAATAACACTTTCGGCCGAAATTATAAACATAGCCACTATAATTAAAATACAATTGTTTTTACAACGGAACGATTTGTCACTCGAACATGACACTCTTCGAGCACTGAGCCTCTGTTAAATGAGCACCTTCTATTACCTGCTACAAGTAGTGCTCGGCTGGATCCTGGCTTCCCGTCGGATTCTGGGTTGCAATGATGATGGCCTCCATATCTGCCCAATATGTTTTAACATGGGCAAGAGCCATCCACGTACCCTCTATGCACGCCGACCTCTTCATGGCATCGATTAGTGATATGACACCAAGGAATTGTTGCACTAAACCAAAATAACTGTCCGACTTCGGGCCCTTCGGCCATAGATGGTCTATTACAGACCTCATTGCAAGACCGGACAACCTATGGAGCTCAGCCACAGCGGCCATCCTTTCACTCAATGGCAATGGGCGCGTTGGAGCACTGAATTGCGACCAGAACAGCCTTTCTACTTCGCTATCTTTTTGATCCTCGAAAAACTTGGTCGCATTAGCCGTACTCTTTGCCAGATCCACATACCCGTCTGTAGGGCTCCAGCGCCGATCCAGAGGAGCGTACTTTGGATCGAAGAACTTCATCCGCAATAAATAGGGGCTTCCATCCGCGATTTCTCTGGCTTGTTGAAGCTCCTCCCGTGCATCCCTAATTTCGGAACGCGTCTCCTTGGCTGCATCAAGGGCCTTCTTTAGGTCAGCAGATTTCGCTTGTTTCTCCTTTTCAAGGAGCTCATACCGGCTGGCGGCGTTTTTTAGCTCCACAGCCATCTCGGCTATTTTATCTTCGCTTAAGGCGATGAGCAGCCTGTCCGGCCCTCAACTCTTCGGCCGCCTTTAGGGCAGCCGCAGCGCTAGCCCGGGCGTGCTCCTTGGCTAGGGCAAGCTCCGCCCTCAAGGCCTCCACGGCAGCAGCTCTGCCTGCAGTCGAAGCATATAACATTAACATTATGCTCCTCTTAATATTTCCTATAAAAATAAGGAAAGAATAGCACATACTTTGTGACTCGTTAAGCCGCTCGTTCACAAGCGTGATGTCGGTGTCCACAATTTCAATTTGTCGCCTCAGTTCAGCGACTTCAGCGGTCCGGTCTACCACCGGACCCTTAGCCACCTGCGCATGAATGCAGTGCGATCATTACTTAAGAGTGTGATCCTCCATCTGCCACCTAGGGCTGGCAACTAGAGTCTCAGGGGCTACTATCTATACGGAGCACACCTAGCGTGTGTGGTACAACCAAAAAATTACGTATTTCATTATGTAGCTCAAAGCCTTTGAGCAGGCTCCTAAAAGCTTCATTCAACCCGCTCGTGGCAGATGAAATCTTCTCAAGCACCGTGCCAATTAACGAACGGTGATCCTCCGAGAGAGCAGCTCGCTCCAGAAGGCCCGTCAGCGTGTCAGGCCAGTCACCGGACTATGCCGGACCCTTCTTATTGCCCCCCGTGGGAGCCGAACGCTCCGGGCTCAGGGCAGCCGAAGTATTAGCTTCTGGCCTCGGCAAATCTGGACTCTTCCATGATGACACCTCAGGGTCGCCCGCCCCATGAGGCAGAGAGGCGGGTGCGGTTTCACTCTCCATCATCTTCAGAAGAAGATCCCTCATAGACGAACTCTGTCGAGAAGAGCTGCTAGCCGGACTGCAATGAATGGATCCTGGTTATTGTTCTCGGAGGAGGAAGCAGTAGCTTTGTATTTACAATTAACTTACCGCTCAGCTGAGGGCTAGCCCGTTTGTGGGCATGGCACCGCGAGGACGCCCTCCGGGGTAGGGCCCCCTGGTGAAGTTTTCTTCCCTTGTCTAGGCACCTCCGTCTCCAAGTCTTTGGAGGCGGCCCTCTTCTTCCCGCGGGGGGAGAAGACCATAGTTGCCCTCCCCGACTATCCTCCTTCATGGAGACGGTAATTCCCCCGGTTTGGATGTGCAATATGTGAAGCTCTGCTTCTCTATTCTTCCCTTCGTCTTTCCCCAAAGGCACTTGACTTAGCACACGACTAAGCATCCTGGCTATAGCAGGACTAGGCGAGCCTTTGGGAAGCAGTGCCGGACACCTGATTCTCTCCGTCTTGCTGAGCCAATCCTGGCCGCGGATGGTTTTCAGAATAATGTTATGATAAATATAAACGAAGTGTTCGGTTTCTAGGTTACTTACTTGTGTATCCGGGCGGTTGCAGCTCAGGCCCGCATCCTCGGTGATGTCCGGACACTTTACTTGTGGTCCGAAGAATAACTTGCACATCCCTTCGAGCATCATGCCGAAGAAGTGCTGAATAGTTCGCGGACCTTCCGGGTTGAACTCCCACATCCGGAGAGGCCGACGTTTGCACGGCAAGATCCATCGTACCAGAATTACCTGAATTACGCTGACAACACTGATGTCCCTCTCAAGAAGCTCCCAAATGCAGCTCTACAATGTCGGTACATCGTTAGCAGGCCCCCAATCCATTCCCACGTTGGCCCATGATGCCAGTTGAGGCGGAGGGCCCGAGCAGAAGTCGGGGGCATCCACCCACTTTGTGCCTCTGGGAGCCGTGACGTAGAACCACCTCCGCTGCCATAGATCGGATACCTCCGGGAAGAAGCCCTCTGGCCATGGGGCGTCAGCATTTTTGCTTATTGCAGCGCCTCCGCACTCCGCACGTCGACCCTCAATCACCTTCGGCTTTACACTGAAGGTCTTGAGCCATAAGCCGAAGTGCGGGGTGATGTTGAGGAAGGATTCACACACAACGATAAACGACGATATGTGAAGGATGGAGTCCGGAGCTAGATCATGAAAATCTAGCCCGTAATAGAACATGAGCCCTCTCACGAAGGGATCAAGGGTGAAACCTAAGCCACAGAGGAAGTGAGAAACAAATACGACGCTCTCATTGGGCTAGGGAGTAGGGATGACCTGCCCAGGAGCAGGAAGCCTGTGCTTGATGTCGGCGGTCAGATATCTGACCTCCCTAAGCTTCGCAATGTCCTCCTCCATGACATAGGAGGCCATCCACCGGCCTTGAAGGTTGGATCCGGACATGATTGAAGATCCGAAGTGCCTAAGCTTGGGCTTCGGGTGTTGGAACTTGAGATGCGGAAAGGCGCAAGTGTGGTAGGAAAGAGGGATAGGCCTCGGTCCCTCTATAAAGGGGGTGAATATCAAGCGTCCCCAGCGTGACCGTCTGGGACTTGCATAAAAACACGGAGTCATACCAACAGGCGTAGTGGGGTTGCCCGCGCCCGTATTGATGGGGATCCCGCAATAAGGGGAACACGATCTCTGCTTCAACGAGGCGTGCCAATAGAACCACCTTGCAATGCGTGTCGTGCCAGGCCAAGAAAAACCAGTTCGTATTAAGCCAGGCCGCAGCGTGAGGACACACAATGAAAAATTGTCAGCAGATTAGATTTGTAAAGTGTTATGCTCTCTACAGTGGTGTGCAGAAATTATTTCACAGAGCTGGACACGATCCTTGATCTTCTTTGGGGTATTCGGAGATGGAACCCGCCTTGCAATGCCGAAGACAATCTGCGCGCCGGACTCGTTGTCATTGAAGCCTGGTTCAGGGGCTACTGAGGGAGTCCTGGATAAGGGGGTATCCGGACAGCGACACTGTATACTTTGGCCGGACTGTTGGACCGTGAAGATACAAGACTCAAGACTTCGTCCCATGTTCG
This sequence comes from Aegilops speltoides, assembly GCA_021437245.1. Taxonomy (NCBI): domain Eukaryota; kingdom Viridiplantae; phylum Streptophyta; class Magnoliopsida; order Poales; family Poaceae; genus Aegilops; species Aegilops speltoides. The sequence goes on from CM038146.1 coordinate 270,107,913, forward strand.
GATGGGACTCTCCTTCGCGTGGAAGACAAGCTTGGCGATCCGGATGTTAGATCTCCTTCTTTGTAACTAACTCTGTGTAACCCTAGCCCCCTTCGGCATTTATATAAACGGGAGGGTTTAGTCCATAGGACAAGAACAATCAGAATCATAGGCTAGCTTCTAGGGTTTAGCCTCTACGATCTCGTGATAGATCTACTCTTGTAATACTCATATCATCAAGATCAATCAAGCAGGAAGTAGGGTACTACCTCCATCGAGAGGGCCCGAACCTGGGTAAAACATCATGTCCCCTGCCTCCTGTTACCATTAGCCTTAGACGCACAGTTCGGGACCCCCTACCCGAGATCCGCCAGTTTTGGCACCGACAATGATCATGACGTGAGAGCGATGCTTTCTTGTTTTGGAGTTCTTCTTCCACTTCTTCTTCGTTCAGGGGATAGGTTCCAGGTCGGCAGCCTGGGCTAGCAGGGTGGATGTCGTTTGAGTTTTTGTTTGTGTTTCATCCGTAGACGGATGTTGCTCTTATGTATGAGGTTATTGTATTCGTGTGACATTTTATGCCTCTTCTATGTATCCCCAACTATTATGTAATGTCACGTTGTAATGATATCCACCTTGCAAAAGCGTCTCCAATATGCGCTTCTATCCTTGGTGGGACCTTCGAGTTCCTTTAGGGTAGGGTCGCATATTGGGCGTGACAACAACCTTCTTCTTGTAGACATTGTTGGGCCCCCAAGTGCAGAGGTTTGTAGGACAATAGAAAATTTCCCTCAAGTGGATGACCTAAGGTTTATCAATCTGTGGGAGGCGTAGGCTGAAGATGGTCTCTCTCAAACAACCCTGCAACCAAATAACAAAGAGTCTCTTGTGTCCCCAACACATCGAATACAATGGTAAATTGTATAGGTGCACTAGTTCGGCGAAGAAATGATGATATAAGTGCAATATGGATGGTAGATATAGGTTTTTGTAATCCGAAATTATAAAAACAGCAAGGTAGCAAGTAACAAAAGTGAGTGAAAACGGTATTGCAATGCCTCGAAACAAGGCCTAAGGTTCATACTTTCACTAGTGCAAGTTCTCTCAACAATAATAACATAATTGGATCATATAACTAACCCTCAACATGCAACAAAGAGTCACTCCAAAGTCACTAATAGCAGAGAACAAACGAAGAGATTATTGTAGGGTACGAAACCACCTCAAAGTTATTCTTTCCGATCAATCCAGTGGGCTATTCCTATGTGTCACAAACAGCCCTAGAGTTCATAGTAAAATAACACCTGAAGGCACACATCAACCAAAACCCTAATGTCACCTAGATACTCCAATGTCACCTCAAGTATCCGCGGGTATGATTATACGATATGCATCACACAATCTCAGATTCATCTATTCAAACCAACACAAAGAATTTCAAAGAGTGCCCCAAAGTTTCTACCAGCGAGTCAAGATGAAAACGTGTGCCAACCCGTATGCATAAGTTCACAAGGTCACTAAACCCGCAAGTTGATCACCAAAACATACATCAAGTGGATCATGTGAATATCCCATTGTCACCACAAATAAGCACATGCAAGAGATACATCAGGTGTTCTCAAATCCTTAAAGACTCAATCCGAAAAGATAACTTCAGAGGGAAAACTCAATCCATTACAAGAAAGTAGAGGGGGAGAAACATCACAAGATCAAACTATAATAGCAAAGCTCGCGGTACATCAACATTATGCCATATCAAGAACACGATAGAGAGAGAGAGATAGATAGAGAGAGAGAGAGAGAGAGATCAAACACATTGCTACTCGTACATACCCTCAACCCCAAGGGTGAACTATTCCCTCCTCATCATGGAGAGCGCCTGGATGATGAAGATGGCCACCGGTGATGGATCCCCCCTCCGGCAGGGTGCCGGAACAGGGCCCCGATTGGTTTTTGGTGGCTACAGAGGCTTGTGGTGGTGGAACTCCTGATCTAGGGTTCTTTCTAGAAGTTTGGGGATTCATAGGAGGGGTGGCATCGGTTTCACGTCAGGAGGCCCCACAGGGAGTCCATGAGGTAGGGGGCGCACCCTAGGGAGGGGTCGCCCTCCACCCTCGTGGGGCCCTCGGGACTCTTCTTCGGTAGATTTTCGTTCCAGCATTTTTATATTTTCCAAAAATATTCTCCATTGATTTTCAGTGCATTCCGAGAACTTTTATTTCTGCACAAAAACAACACCATGGTAGTTCTGCTGAAAACAACATCAGTCCGGGTTAGTTCTAACCAAATCATACCAAAATCATGTAAAAATATCATGAATACATCAAAAATTATAGATACGTTGGAGACGTATCAGGCAACGGCGCTCCTCGCCACTCTGCTTCCCCGCCGGACAACGCCCCACTGACCCTGCTGCTCATGAATAGCAGGACTCGTTGCTGCCACCCTCTGTGCGGCGTGATGGCCTCACCGCCACTCCGTCGCCAACTCTAGCCACAACGTCATCCTCTCATGCTCGCCGGGGCCGATGAATGCGCAGGATCCGCTGCTCATGGCACGCGAACTCCCGCGTTATCGTGCCGCCAACGACATCTACAAGGACTGGCTTGGCGGCATCGCCGAGCTCGTCAATGCCGCCACAGAGGCCCCTGCGCTGTCTCGCTCGCTACCTCCCCTGTTGTCCGAGGCTGGCGATGTGGCACACGGCGCACTCCCTCCTCCTCGGCGCGACGTCGACCCCGAGTGCCAGTGTGATGCACCCCAGCGCGACCCGCCGTGCAGGGCGCCAGCACGCGATGAGGCAAACTACTAGGTGGTGCAGCGGCCGCTGGTCAATGTGTGTGCCACCGGAGCCTATGGAACGTGGGCGTCAAGGCCAAGCTCCCCCCGTGCGCGTTGCGCCTGTGAGCGCGGCAGGCTGCCGTGCTTTCACCCCAGAGCTGCGTTGCGTCGTCTTGCCTGGCAAGTTCAAGCCAGATCTGCCTCCATGGTACGACGACACTCCCGACCCTACGGAATTTCTCCAGCTCCATAAGCTGAGCATCAAGGCGGCGAATAACAACGACAAGGTCATGGCGAACTGGTTCCCCATGGCCCTCAAGGATGGCGCACGTTCCTGGCTCCTAATCCTCCTGGGACGAGCTACGCGAGCGTTTCATCGCTAACTTCCAGGTCACCAGCGACCGCGCTCCTGCAGCAGGCGACCTGCGACGCGTAAAGCAGCAGCCGGGTGAAACCTTGGAGAAGTAAATACAATGCTTCACCAAAGTTTGCCTCAAGAACCCAAAGGGGTCGGACAAGGCCATCATTTTGGTGTTATCTGATGGCGTTCGGGATGTCAAGATGAAAGAGGAGCTTGCCATCCACGAGGACTTGTGTTCAACACTGGAGATGTTCAACATTGCCGCCAGGTGTGCGAGGGCAGAGGAAGGTTGCCTCTCCATCCTGGAGCTTCCGGAGGTCGATCCTGAAGACAAGAAGGCAATGCTAAGTAAGTAAAGCATAAGGGCCCCACCATGGTGCCCGCGCAACCCAAGATGAAGCATGACCGTGACCATGATGAGCCTCCCAGGGGCAATAGCCCGTTCGGCGCCGTCCACAATGTCGACAACCACAACACCAACTACTGCCAGGAGCTCAGGGCAAGCCGTGACGGGCGCATTGGCCACCGGCCCGAGACCTGCAACCGCAGCTAAGACTGCGGAAGAGGCCGTGGAAGAGGCCGCTGGGACAACTGCGACCCCTGTCAGGACTGGCGAGACCAGCCTCGTGAGGACTGCTAGCAGGGTCAGCCTCGTGGTGGTTCGTGGCGAGACCAGCCTCATGAGGACCGTCCTCAGGGCAATGCCGGCCTCCCTCCGCTGCCACCACTGCCAACCGCCAAGGCGATGGGGCTGGGGGCTTCCAAGTGCCTCGTGCAATCGCCTGCATCCTAGGTGGTACCCAGGCTCCCGCATCTCATCGCATCTTCAAGAAGTTTGCTCGTGAGGTGAACGCGGCCCTCTCCAAGCTTGAGGCGTCGCGCCCCCTCAGGTGGTCCAAGCACACCATCACCTTTGACTCCATGGACCAGCTCAAGTGCTCAGCTGCCGCTGGCTTGCTCCCGATGGTCAGCATGCTGACCATCAGCAACGTCCTCGTGACCAAGACCCTCATCGACGGTGGTGTGGGGCTCAACATTCTCTCCATCGAGATGTTTGAGATGCTCCAGGTGCCCTACGACCAGCTTCTGCCTACCAAGCCTTTCTCAGGGGTGACCGATGGCTCCACCATTCCCATACGGCAGATCCGCCTCCCTGTCACCTTTGGGAAGCGTGACAACTACCACAGTGAGCTCATCGACTTCGACATAGCCCACATCAGCCTGCCGTACAATGCCATCCTCAGGTATCCGGCCCTCGCCAAGTTCATGGCAGCAACTCACCACCGCTACAATGTCCTCAAGATGCCAAGAAGTGGTGGTATAATCACGGTCGCCTACGATGAAAAGGATGTGGTGTGCTCCCTCGAGCATGCTTATCAGGCTACGGCGATCAGGAACTCTGACAATGAGGGCGCCATCCAGCCTCCTGAGGCCGTCCCCAAGAAGAAGAAGCAGCTCCTCCCCATGGGCCGCCAGGAACCTGTGGCGCCTACCGTTGGTGCCTCAGGCCCTGCGCCCGCTGCTGGGGCGCCCTTCCCACTCGCTAGGAAGGCGCACTCGGTGCCCCCCTCAGGACGGGCTCGGAGGGCTCTTGTCTGGAGGGCCTCTGACCTCACCAGCATGACGAGGGAGGCGTTCAGGCACCACATGGAGGCATGTTTCATTGCGTGCCTCCGGGAGCAAGGCGCGAGGCGCCAGGCGCATGAGAGTTCATCACCAATGCAATCGAGGAACTTTAGGAGGCGCGAGCCATGCATGGCGAGCGTCGCCCAGCACTACCTAGTGCAGCTGTCGCCCCTCACGCGGGTGGCGAGCTGCGCGTCTGCGTCAACATCCCGGGCCTCAATAGAGACGCTTCTCAGGAGCTCTTCTAGCCGTCTTGTGTCGGCCGGAGTGGGGGCTACCCCTGCAGCTACGTCTGCATGCCGTTCGGCCTGGTGAACATGGCTGCCACGTTCCAGTGCTTCACGCAAAGAGTCTTGGCAGCACACGAGGCCAGGCGCTAGGTGGTCCTGACACAGGAGGTGCCCGACCCTCGCGAGCCCACCGGACCTCTAGGGCCTCCCGGGCCTCAGGAGCCGATTGGCCCGTGAGGAGTGATCTCTGCAGCACGCGTCTTCAGCTACTCCAACGCTTCTACAACGATGGTGCCAGGTGACTTTTTGGTTTGTTCAACTGAGGGCTCCCCTTGGGCTGCATCATTTTGATTCATGTACTCTGGACCAATTCTGCATGCTCAAGTTATTATGGTTGTTAGCATTACGCCCGTCGTTCCGTCATCTGTGGAATTGCCATTCGCGACCACCATGCATTGCTGACCCGCCTCTTGCTTATCCCGCAAGGGGGGCTGCTGGCACGGCGCTTGTGCTCGGGTCTGTCCCTGCAGCACTGACAAACCTAAGAGACCGAGCTCTGGCTCACGGCCGGCCACGCGCACGTCACCTCACCAGGTCCTTAGTGCCTCCGTCTTCTGGCGGAAAGATCATGGGCAGGATAGCAAACGCGACTGCTCTTTGTGTTTTGTGACTAACTCGCAGGAACCTCCATAGGCAGGACCACGAGCGGCTTTGCCAAGACCTCGCCATTGTGGAAGGATATCATGCTACGCGCCATGGGGTGCAACCCCTCCTAGGTACCCGCTTGGAGCCAGCCACTCTTTTCTCGTGCAAGTCACTTGCACGTTAAACGGGGGCCCTTGAGCACCGCGACGCAGGGGCTCCTACCAGCCCTCAAGCCCTCACCCCCTGGCCTTGACCACGGCATCATGACCTGGCATACCAGTGGTGGCTGGTTCTCGCTTGAGAGCCGGGCCCCGAGGACGTAGAGCACCCTGACGAGTGGGAGAGATGGAGTCGGTAGGAGCCTTGCAGGGGGGCACCATCAGGAGAAAGGCGCAGCCTAACGTCGCACAGAAGCTCACCCTCGCGGCAAGGAAACCGCCGCAGGCTCACTAACATAGGTCGCCTCGCACGCCCCGACGTGAACCCCATAATCGGCGTTTTGACTCTTGCAGTTTCGCTCGGGCAAGGAAACTCCCCTTTCAGTCCTTCAAGAGCCGCTTGTGCACCAAAGGGGACCTCCTGAGCATCGCGCCTTGAGGGCTCTGACTAGACCTTGGGTCGCTCACCTCTTGGCATTGTCTACAGCATCGCAACCTGGCATACCAGCGACCGCCCAAGCTTGCCAGGGGACTGGGTCCTATCGGCGTAGAGCACTAAGCTACCGCGAGAATAAAAAGGGGAGAACCATGCCCAAGCGAGAGACACAAACACAACATAAGTTGGGAACGCTAACATTAAGGCAAAAGTGTCACCATCTTTACACACCCCCACGGGGCCCTTCATGATTTTAGCGTATGAATGAAACAAAAGGAAAGGACTTCCTAAGGACCGTAACCCAGGCAACATCACCCATGACGGTTGGCTGGCACCACTCCTCTCTTAAGCCTAAGCACGGCGGCGTGGCAGCTCATAGCAGTTGTCGTTGCTTTAGCTTGGTCTGGAGGAAGTGTAGCTACTTCTGGAGGAATCGCGGGCAAGGCCAAGGGCAAGTTAACTGCCAAGGGCCTCGCAGTCCCGCTGTCCTCTAGGAGGGTCGTCGTCTCGATCACCTCCCCTAGGGCAGCACTCCAGATGTCGGCCGTCCTCTCCGAAGACCTTGAAAGAGAGCGTCGATGCCCCATCATACTCGAAGTGGATGGCATGCCTCCTCTCCGAGTTGCGGGTGCGGGCGATCGTGCCCCATCCCCGGGTCATGAAAATGTCACCGGAGTAGACGACCATGACCTCCGCCTCTGAGGCTAGGATACAAGAGCCGTCATGCTACGGCCACAACTTGACGGGCCCCTTCGACGGTATCTCCCCTGGCAGGGACCGCAGGAGCCGGATACATGTGCGCATCAGTGTCGCCGCCCACACCACAAACTCGTGGGCCGTGCTGCCGGCATGGGCCTGCGGGGAAGGTGCGCGCGGTCTTTGCTTGTTCTCCTTCTCGGCCTCGTCCTCTGTGACTTTCACGGCTGCTCTCGTGATTGGGACCTGGCGTGCGGATGTCCATGCTTATGGGGAAACCCAACAGGGCGCGCTCGTGCCCAAGGTTGCGCAGCAATAGGCGATGAGATGTCCTCGCGATGGCAACCCCACCTTTTCTTCGGCAGGAGCAACTCCGTTTCTTCCAGATGGGTGTTTCCCTTCTCGGCAGTCGAGAACCTCCTCACTGGCGCCATGGATGCTCTGGCAAGATGGCGGCACGGTGAAGAAGAAGAAGGAGTGAACAACAAGAAGATGAAGATGGGCTGGGGGTTCTGCCCCCTGCCGGGGGAATCTGCCCGCCACGGACACCTATGGGGCCGGAGCCCCTTGTCTGAGCGGTACGAGGGCGGAGGGAGCACAGAGAGCAGATCGTGGCGAGCACGCGGGCGGATTTTACCCAGCTTCGGAGCTCTCCGGAGAGATAAAACTCCTACTGCTGCTTTGTGTTTGTATTTGATCTTGCTCGAGAGTGCGAGCGTATGGTGGTGTTGCGTGTGTCGAATGGACCGAACCGAGCCGAACCCGACCCCCTCTACGTGCGCATGGGCCTCCCTTTTATAGTCGGAAGGGGGCGCCAACAGGTGGCAGCGTAGGAGAAAGGGGTAAAAATGTAAAAGAGGTGGTAGTTGGAACAGTGCGGGAACAGTGAAGCTACAGTGCATGAACAGTGGTCGCTACCTACTTTGACAGTGGGGGACAAGGGCATTTAATGCCCGTCGCCGTCGACCCCAAAAGCTCCCGCCCTTGCGTCTCCGTCTGCCACGGCGATGGATCCACCACCGTGAAGTGCCACCGTGTCCCCCAGGCTGCACAGCCATCCGCCACGCATCCTCGAAGGCCCGAGCGGCGTGGGCGATGAGCTGGGCGCAGGCACACAACAGAACTCTCCCGGCAAGCACCTTGCCGGGTCTTGGCTTTGCCGGGCCCGGGATCTTGCCGGGCTATGTAACTTGTCGCTTCCCGGGCCCTCGCCGGGACGCATGTAGCGCCAAGGCGTGTCTTCTATGATGTAATCTTCTAGTCTTCCTGGCGAGCTCCTCTTGCCAGGGCCTTGCGTGAGTAAGGTAACCTTGAGCTTGGAACGGCCTTCCCGGCAAGCTCCGCTTGCCGGGGTCTCGATCTTCTGTCTTGTATGCTTCGTTTTTGAATGGTTTGATATGGAGCAGGAAAGTCTTCGGCGAGCTCGTGGTAAACCCTGCCGCGGGGAGCTGCAACCGCCCGTGCACAAGTTGGGGTACTGAGGTACCCCTACCTTAGTACACCGACAGAGCCCCGGCTGGGCCACCACGGTGCCGAGCGCTGTTGGGCCAGGCCCAAAAGCAATCTGCAGGCACACGCGTTCCTGGCGCTCGAATCCACTTCCACACTGCCATCCCCCCCACGCAACGGCACGCGTCGATTGCGGCGTCGTGGGATGGGACGTGCCCACGTTCTTTAATGGGAAGAGCGGAACGCCCCCCACTTCCCCATAAAAACAGAGGAAGCAGGAGCGGTTCCCCTCCTTCGCTTTCATTGCATCTTCTTCCTCCTCCAGAGATCCCCTTTGCGCTCCGCCTCCTTGACCTACCTCTTGAACTCCTGAACAGAGAAACAGGAGAGGGATTACGGGCATCTTATCTTTCAATTTGTAAGCCCTCGGGCCTTAGCTGCATTTAAAACTTGTAATCCTCTCTATCATGTTTTTCATCCTCTATGGACTTGTATTAAACTAGGATGTTTTTAATGAAAAGGGGGGAACGCTTGTCGGACCGAGTCTTTTACTTGACTTCGTGCCTTGTATGTTCCCACCCTACGCTCTCGGGGAGCTTGCCGCGCGAACACGCTTCTTGAGTCGGGACATCGGACAACCAGCTTGGCGGTGTTGCTTCCGCAAGCAACCTTGCGGGCGATTCTGAAGCGCACTTGTGTTTGTTGAGCGGACTCGAAACAAACCAAGGGCGCGACACTATCGCAGCTCACTTAAATCGTTGGCGTGCTCGAAAAAGGCAAGGGCGCGACACTTGTCGCAGCTCACTTAAATCGTTGGCGTGCTCGCAAACAAAAGCGCGAAGCGGGCCACGACCTGGCTCCTCTGCGCACGGGTTTTACAAGACACACTCGTTCAAAGACGCAGCCCCGCTTTCCCCGGTCCATGAGAGGATGCATGACGAGGGATGAAAAACTTATCTGATATCGCAGCCCCCAGCAACTCTGGCTTGCCGGGAAGGAATCTTGGCACTCGCAGCCCCCGGCAACGCTGGCTTGCCGGGAAGGAATCTTGGCACTCGCAGCCCCCGGCAACTCTGGCTCCGCCAAAATCCAGGTGCTGGTGTGCTCTTCTGGTTTCTCCTTGTTGCTGCAATTTCAGCCATGAAAACAGCTGAGATAGATCTGCAACAGCTTCATTATTTACATGTATATGTATATAAATCCTTTCTATGCGACTTCTCAATACGATGCCGTGCCTTGCCCTTCGTATGTCTATACTCTACGCTGCTTGGGAACTTGCCGGCAAGGGGCCCTTGCCGCGAGCGCTGAGTGCTGAACTCGAAGCAGCCTGCTGGCCAAGGTCTTACCGGCAAGCAACCTTGCCGCGGTTAGTCGCAACGCACTTAGCTTGCTGAGCGGACTCGAAAACGAAACAAGGGCGCGATACTTGTCGCAGCTCACTTAAATCGTTGAGCGTGCTCGAAAGCAAGATAAGGGTGCGGCTACCCATGGGCAGGTTCCTCCGCGCACAAGTTTCTCATACGAAGGGCATCTTACGGCAGGGCTTGCTACGTTCCTTTGTGCGCTTTACCCTCGCTTCTAGGAAACTTGCGGCAAAGGGCCCTTGCCGCGAGCGCTGAGTGCTGAACTCGAAGCAGCCTGCTGGCCAAGGTCTTACCGGCAAGCAACCTTGCCGCGGCTAGTCGCAACGCGCTTAGCTTGCTGAGCGAACTCGAAAACGAAACAAGGGCGCGATACTTGTCGCAGCTCACTTAAGTCGTTGAGCGGGCTCGAAAACGAAACAAGGGCGTGACACTTGTCGCAGCTCACTTAAGTCGTTGAGCGTGCTCGAAAGCAAGATAAGGGTGCGGCCATCCACGGGTAGGTTCCTCCGCGCACAGGCATTGCGTACAAAGGACGAACGCACGAGGAACATAATATAAAAAAGCATGGGACTAAGGAGTGCTCGCACGCAGCTTCGGACGACTTAGCTTTTCGAGCTTGGCGGTTTCCTTTGCCCTCTTGGCGGTGGAGCTCGATGGCGCGTCCTCGGCGGCAGCGCAGCGCTCGGGGAGATGTGCTTGCTGGAGCGAGCACGAGCTGTCCTTGCGGAGCACTTGCGGTGGAGCTCGATGGCGCGTCCTCGGCGGCAGCGCAGCGCCCGGGAGATGTGCTTGCGGGCGCGGCACGAGCTGTCCTTGCGGACTTGGCCTTCACCGGAGGGGAGCGGGGCGGCGGTGCGAGGCGGGATATGCTCGGACTCTAACAGCGTTAGAAGGAGCAGGTCTGCCCGGCACCTTCGCTTTGCTCATGCACAGACGGTGGTCGGAGCATCCCGCGAGCCTCGGTGTGTCCTTGCCCAGAAAGCGGATACCACCTCCGTGGTATGGCGCTGCCGGGTTATTGTGTTGAGATGGACGCCTTGGCGTGTCCACGGAGACCGAGGCGCGGTCATCCGTCTGTCCTTGATCTGTGGCGCCCGAGTGTCCTCGCCGGCGACCACCTTCCGACGGCGTCTCCTCCGCCCACCGTTGGCTCGGTGGCGGCGGATGAGACGCAGCTGGGCTGCAACCTCGAAGCCTTCTTCTTGGGGCCATGGCGCAATTGTTGATGAAGTTGCTGATGAAACCGGAGAGGTTGATGAAGAACGCGCGCCAGCGTGAGCGCCGGATCAGTCCGCACAACCTCGACGCCCCTACCGGGCGCGCAAAGATGCGGGGAATCTGCCGCCACGGACACCTATGGGGCCGGAGCCCCTTGTCTGAGCGGTACGAGGGCGGAGGGAGCACAGAGAGCAGATCGTAGCGAGCACGCGGGCGGATTTTACCCAGCTTCGGAGCTCTCCGGAGAGATAAAACTCCTACTGCTGCTTTGTGTTTGTATTTGATCTTGCTCGAGAGTGCGAGCGTATGGTGGTGTTGCGTGTGTCGAATGGACCGAACCGAGCCGAACCCGACCCCCTCTACGTGCGCATGGGCCTCCCTTTTATAGTCGGAAGGGGGCGCCAACAGGTGGCAGCGTAGGAGAAAGGGGTAAAAATGTAAAAGAGGTGGTAGTTGGAACAGTCGGGGACGGTGAAGCTACGATTGCATGAGCAGATGGTCGCTACCTACTTTGTGATGGGGACAAGGGCATTTAATGCCCGTCGCCGTCGACCCCAAAAGCTCCGCCCTTGCGTCTCCGTCATCACGGCGATGGATCCACCATCGCGTGAAGTGCCACCGTGTCCCCAGGCTGCACAGCCATCCGCCACGCCGCCTCGAAGGCCCTGGCGGCGCGTGGCCGATGAGCTGGGCGCGGGCACACAACAAACTCTCCCGGCAAGCACCTTGCCGGGTCTTAACTTTTGCGGGCCCGGATCTTGCCGGGCTATGTAACTTGTCGCTTCCGGGCCCTCGCCGACGCATGTAGCGCCGGCGTGTCTTCTATGATGTAATCTTCTAGTCTTCTGGCGAGCTCCTCTTGCGGGGCCTTGCGTGAGTAAGGTAACCTTGAGCTTAGAGCGGCCTTCCGGCAAGCTCGCTTGCCGGGTCTCGATCTTACATCTTGTATCGTCGTTTTGAATGGTTTGATATGGAGCAGGAAAGTCTTGGCGAGCTCGTGGTAAACCCTGCCGCGGGGAGCTGCAACCGCCCGTGCACAAGTTGGGGTACTGAGGTACCCCTACCTTAGTACACCGACACCCCCCTTCCCCCATTTCTGGGAAAAGGGAGGCTGACCGACGGCCTCCCATGCTCCAAGCAATGATGGCACCGCTGCATGCACCTGGCAGTTGTCAAGTCCGAGTAGCAGCCAAGCCAGCATGGGGACGTGGATACACCCACATCCCATCAAGCGGCACATGTCAGCCAGGCCCGCAGGCGATTGGGGCCCGCGGCCTTCCGCCTTTGCCCTTTGGCTTCGCAAAGAAGCCAAGTTCGAGCGTGCCTTGGGCCCGGGGGCTACCGTCGATGGTCTGGGAACCAGGATACCCAGACTTGCCTACCTGTAGCCCATGGTGTGGCTCCATCAAAAAACCTGGTACGACCCATCTACATACCACCAAGACAAGACCCTCGTGAGACGGACGACGCCAACACCTCCCAATGGAGCAGCCTCCCCAGGCGACCTCCCGAGGGGAGGAGATTTCCATGCAAGTGCCCAGCCTCTGGACACTACCATAACGCAAGCCATGATGACCAAGACCAGGTGGGCGCCAGCGGGCGCAGAAGGGACAATTTTCCCCTTTGGTGCGAAGGAAGCAAGGACAGGCGTGGGTTCCCAAGGAATCCGCTAAAGGTTTACATTCCGGTGGAACGAGACCAAGACCACGGGCACAGCAAGATGGATGTCATCGCCGAGCCCACCACTACGTCATGATCAAAAGCTTTGTAGGCGAAGACCACCTTTTGTCGGGTTAAGATGTACTACTTGCCCCCCTTCGAATTGGCCACAGTGGAATCCCTTCCCGCCTAAGCTTTCGGGAAGAGGACCGAGGCCGCTATAAATATAGGTTAGCCACCATCATAGTAGGGGACGGACGGATCAGATCCTTTCCATCCTCACCACCAGAGCCCTCAAGAGGCTATTCACCCACTGTACTAGTTCACCCTCGGCCTCCCATGAGGCAAATCCACCAGAAAGTACGAGTAGGGTATTACACTGCAAGGTGGCCCGAACCTAGCTAAACTGCCATGTTCATCTTCCTCCTTGTTCATGCGAATACGGCAGAGCTAGGCTATAGGGCGACGAGTTGGTGAGCTCGAGAGGTTGAGTTCTTAGCACACACCCCAGTGTTCGAACCTTCTTGGGTCTACGGGGCCCTAAATCCGACACCAACCAAGACAGTCCTGGATCATTCTCTTTTTGAGGAACCCATATTGATTAATATGTACCATCTAGAGAATAACTCTTTGTAGTCTATTGGCCAGCAACTTGGTAATAATATTAAGTACTCCATTGAGTAGTGATATTGGTTTGAAGTCATTGGGTGAGACAGGCACTTCCTTTTTTGGAATCAAGGTAATGAAAGATGTATTGATGCTTTCAAGGTTTACATTACCAGCATGAAAAGCCATAATAATATTAGTGATACCCCTTTAATGATGTCCCAACAAGGCTTGATGAACTCATTATTAAAACCTTCAGGACGTGGAGATTTATGTGTAGGAAGTTTTTTACCACTTCATCAATTTCCTCCTATGTAAAAGGCTTCTCAAGATCTTGGAATACCTTAGAATCAAATCTATGTTCATACAGATCATTCAATCAAAGAGCATTGTGTGATCATTAGATTGTCCCCATCTTTTTTTAAAAGCCTCCCAAAGAATAGCTGCCTTTCCTTCATGGTCAGTAATCTCCACTTGATCATCATTCAGTAGCATAGCAATTTTGTTATGTTTGTGATTGATGGAGGCTTTAGTATGAAAGAATTTGGTGTTCTCATGACCAAACTTAACACCTTTTATTTGTCCTCTTTGCTTCCAATAGATCTTATGATTATTAAGCACTATCAACAGTAATTCTTTCAACATAGACCTGCAATTCCCTACAAACACTCAAAGATCTTTGCGTTCCTCAATCATAACCTAGAGGAAAATACAAGCATTTAAATCCTCAATCTGCTTTTTAAGGCATGATAAGCTCTTGGCCTAAAATTTTAAAGCTCTTCTCAAATTCTTAAATTTGGTATTAATTTTGGTAGCAGGATCAGTGAAACCCACTAGTATATTCCAGGCTGCTTGAACAATATCTTTGAAAGAGCTATATTTTAACCAATAATTTTCAGATATGAAAACCTTGGACTTGGAAATGGTAGTACCAATTTTAATCACATATGGGAGGTCATCATAGATGGGTTTGGCTAAAGGGACAACAGTGGGGTCAGGGTAAGTAGCCAACCAAGCTGCAGAAGTGAAAAACCAGTCTAACTTTTCAGGAAGAGGGCTTTACTGCATATTACTCCAACTAAATTTCTTGCCTTTAAGAGGTAGTTCTACCCATCGTTGAGGAAATCATTAACCGGTAGCTCCTCGGTTGGCTGGCGAGTAGGGGATTAATCGACTAATCGGCAAGTTAATCAGCCATTTAATCAATTAATCGGACGATTTATCGGTTAATCGGCTACTCGATGACCCTACGAGTAGGGATTAATCGACAAGTTAACTGGTTAATCAGATGAATTCTTGAACAGGGGTTCTACCAGACCTAATATTCTTATAGCTTCATTGAACAGTAGCATTTGATTAACATCCCCTCCATTTCTGTTTCTATCTTTAAGTGAGCTGATGAATTTAAAGTCCCTCAAGATGATGCACTCCACCTCATTGGGCATTTGTATAGTACTAAACCAATCTATGAATTCAATCTTTTCTCAGGGTTACAAGGCCCATATATATTTGTGAGAATCCAAGTTTGGGAAGTGGTGTTGCATGTGAACTGTAAGGAGATTGAAAATTTATTTTGGAAGATCATTTCACCATTGAATAGAGCCCCATTCCAAGCAGTCAAAATTCCTCCAACAGCCCCAATGGATGGCAGATACTCAAATTTATTAAATCTTTGTGGACAGAATTTATTGATGTAAGGAAGATAAAAATGTTCTCTTTTTGTTTCCTAAATGCAAAAAATAATAGCAACACTTTCTTCAACCTTCGGTCTGATAGCCAACCATTCTTCTGGAGCATTTAAACCTTTGACATAACAATTTAGTATGTTCCATGATATGTTGTTATTCATTAAAAACACTATTCTGTTTTGTTTGAGATACCAATTACCATCCCTTGGTATAAGGTCCTAACTGTGAGTTTTTTGGAGAATCAGTGTTTGTTTTCTCATACTCGTACTATGATCAAACAGCCAATAGCAGTTAGCAAGGCAAAAGCAATCCAATGACATCTTAATATAGTGAAACATAGGTCTCTCAAGTACAACCATAGATATGCAGTCATTATTATATAAATACCATAACCAGGTCTTCTTAATAAGAAACAAAAGGTGCCACACAGGGCCATAACCAGTCATTTTACATAATCTGACACATTGAACCTCAGCACACACATAGTTATTAGTACCCAAACTAGAAAATTGAAGCATTCTTCTCCTGTGTTTGATGCTATGATGTAGCCTCATCATTACACAATCTTGAGGTGTTCTGCTGCTCCTGTGGATTTGGAAACCTTGACCACATCCTCATGTCCTTTCTTCTAGGGTCTTTTGGATAGCTTCTCCTGAAGTTCCTCCTCAGTCACCTTGCAGAAAGATTTTATGAGATTTTTTACCACTCTATTCTAAATAAGTGGTGGTACTGCATTACATGGTAAGAAAGCTTTTGCATCACAAGATTTTCTCCTATAACCATTATTATCTTTCTTAATTATGTCACTTCTTCTTACCTTGTTTCTACCAGAGGCTCCTTATCACTTCTTTTCTTCGAGACTGCTTCTCCCAAAGGCAGCAGAATCCAAATGTTAGCGGACACCTGCTTTAATGGGCTTGCAGCACCACTAGAAGAATGAGCAGCTGGGCTAATGCCCTCATTATCCTTGCCACTTCCTTGTATTATTTCCTTGCAGCAAGGTGCCTATGAAGTACAGCATCTACCACAGATATGAAACAATATAGACTCTTCAGAAGAACAATTTGCAGTCAGCAATTTCCATAGCTCAGATTTCAATAAATGCATGGTCCATCCAAATTTATCAGGAGTCAACAATAGATGGATTATGAAGTTAAACTAACTTACTGGTATCTCAATCTTAAAAGTATTTGCAGCACCCTGTGTAGATGTAGCAAAGTGTTGAATCCAAAGATCCAATCGCTCTTCGGAAATTGCATGAGAACCATCAATAATATCTAGAGCATGTGATTCAACTATGCTTTTTAAATCAAATGAGTGAGGTGAACTTAAGAAAATATGTGATCCATCAATACCTTTCTTGTCTTTATTTGAAGATGTACCAACCTAAGGAATTGGGCCTATTGGTATATTCTCTTTCCCTTGGGCTGCTATCCAGTCAGCCTCTTCCCGAGCAATGGTTGTCTCTTCATTGGTAACAACTGTATTATTCTCTTTAGAATTATCTTCTCTGATATTCTCATTGAGGTTAAGATTTTCACTATCAGCTACATCTTGTTTTGGATTTTCTTATGCTATAGAGGATCCAGCCTTGTCAGTGTCTGCATCCCTCTGTACCACTACAACTTCAGGATTGTGTTGAGTGTTGACCAACTCCAAGTTATTTGCTGCCACTACAATAGGTGGTTGTCCTACCTCAACCTGTTGCTCTAGAACCTCCAAGTTGTTTGCTTCCACCTCATGATCTCCCCCTTCAGCATATGTTTGATAGGCCTAGTCCCTGGCAAGTGGCTCCCGCATTACTCAGCCCAAATAGCCAACTTGTGGAGCGGTAACTCCCCAATGATTTAGCGAGGGTCATCCCATTCCCATTCTTCTCGCTTCTACTAGGAAGACCTATGCATAGTCGCACCTTGCTGTTAGGCTTTGGCACAATCGTGGGGTTGACTGCACCAACATGTTGTGACAACATCGTTGGTTTGAAATGCAATGGCCAAGTCAGCCACCGTAGCTTGGAGTCTGATAACCCACAAGTATAGGGGATCAATTGTAGCCTCTTTCGATAAGTAAGAGTGTCTAACCCAACGAGGAGCTAAAGGTAGAACAAATATTCCCTCAAGTTCTATCGACCGCCGATACAACTCTACGCACGCTTAACGTTCTCTTTACCTAAGACAAGTATGAAACTAGAAGTACTTTGTAGGTGTTGTTGGATAGATTTGCAAGAATATAAAGAGCACGTAAATATAAACTAGGGGCTGCTTAGATAAAGAAGCAATAAGGTTAGTATAACGAGTGTGGAGAAGTGGTGGTAGGAGTTGATAAATTGTCCCTAAGCAATTGACTACTTTACTAGACTGATAGCAAGTTTTATGTGGGAGAGGCCACTGCTAGCATGTCATCCTTGACTTGGAATTATGTGCACTTATGATAGGAACTATTAGCAAGCATCCGCAACTACTAACGTTCATTAAGGTAAAACCCAACCATAGCATTAAGATATATTGGTCCCCCTTCAATCCCGTATGCATCAATTTCTATGCTAGGTTGAAGCTTCTGTCACTCTTGACCTCCAATACGTAGTCCTATCAACACACAACTAACCCTATGGTGTGCTCCATGCGCATGCTTATATGATGGGCACTAAAGGACAGCAACATAACCACAAGCAAATGAAACCAATCATTGCAATTCGCCGATTACCGATAGGACAACGAAAATCTACTCAGACATCATAGGATGGCAACACATCATTGGATAATAATATGAAGCATAAAGCACCATGTTCAAGTAGAGGGTACAGCGGGTTGCGGGAGAGTGGACCACTGTAGATAGATGGGGGAAGGTGATGGAGATGTTGGTGAAGATGACGAAGGTGTTGGTGTTGCTCACGGTGATAATGATGGCCCCTGCGGCGTTCCGGCACCACCGGGAGAGAGGGGGAGAGAGCCCCCTTCTTCTTCTTCCTTGAACTTCCCCCTAGATGGAAGAAGGGTTTCCCCTCTCGTCCATGGTCTCCATGGTGTGGGAGGGGAGAGAGCCCCTCCGAGATTGGATCTGTCTCTCTGTCTCTCTCTGTTTCGGCGTTCCCCAATTCTGCCCTTTCACCGTTTCTTATATTCCCGGAGATCCATAACTCCGATTGGACTGAAACCTTCAACATGATTTGTTCTGGATATTAGCTTTCTTGCGGCAAAAGATGAGCAGAAACTGCCTTACGGGGTGTCCACAAGGGTCAGGGGCGCGCCCCCCTGCCTCATGGGCCCCTCGATCATCGTCTCACGTTGATTCTTCTTCCCAAAAATCATAAATATTCCCAAAATATTCTCCATCCATTTTATCCCATTTGGACACCGTTTGATATGGGTTTTCTATGAAACATAAAACATGCAACAAACAGGAACTGACACTGGGCACTAGGTCAATATGTTAGTCCCAAAAATAGTATAAAAAGTTGCCAAAAGTATATGAAAGTTGAATTATTGGCATGGAGCAACCAAAAAGTATAGATACGACGGAGACGTATCAGCATACCGAAGCTTAATTCGTGCTCATCCTCGAGTAGGTAAATGATAAAAAGATAATTTTTGATGTGGAATGCTACCTAGCATAATCTTGATCATGCAATCTGATCATGGCATGAATATTAAGACACGAGTGATTCATAGCAATAGTCTATCATTTGACATAAAAGAATTTAATACTCGGGCATCCCAACAAATAATCATGTCTTTCAAAATATCAATGCTTCAGAACGTTATCCCTACAAAATTATATAGTCTTTTATGCTCCCTTTTCTTAACACAAGGTACCACTCATGCTCATCCCGGTGTCAGCCAAGCAATTGGTTCATACTTTTTAACGCGCTTCAGCTTTTTCAACCCTCACGCAATACATGAGCGCAAGCCATGGATATAGCACTATAGGTGGAATAAAATATGATGGTGGAGGTTATGTGGAGAAGAAAAAAAGGGAGAAAGTCTCACATCGACGCGGCTAATCAACGGGCTATGGAGATACCCATCAATTGATGTTTATGCGAGGAGTAGGGATTGCCATGCAACGGATGCACTAGAGCTATAAGTGTACGAAAGCTCAAATTGAAACTAAGTGGGTGTGCATCCAACTTGCTTGCTCATGAAGACCTCGGGCATTTGAGGAAGCCCGTCATCGGAATATACAAGCCAAGTTCTATAATGAAAATTCCCACTAGTATATGAAAGTGATAACTCAAGAGACTCTCTATATGAAGAACATGGTGCTATTCTGAAGCACAAGTGTGGTAAAAGGATAGTAACATTGCCCCTTCTCTCTTTTTCTCTCATTTTTTATTTTCTTTTTTATTTTATTTTTTTTATTTTTTTGGTGGGCTTCTTTGGCCTCTTTTTTTATTTGGGCTTCTTTGGCCTCTTTTATTTTTCATAAAGTCTGGAGACTCATCCCAACTTGTGAGGGAATCATTGCTTCCATCATCCTTTCCTCACATGGGACAATGCTCTAATAATGATGATCATCACACTTTATTTACTTACAACTAGATATTACAACTCAATATCTAAGATATGACTCTATATGAATGCCTCCGGCGGTGTACTGGGATGTGCAATGATCCAGCATAGCAAAGATAGACAAGCCATGAAAACATCATGCTAGCTATCTTACGATCATGCAGAGTAATATGACAATGAATGCTCAAGTCATGTATATGATGGTGATGGAAGTTGCATGGCAATATATCTGTGAATGGCTATGGAAATGCCATAATAGGGAGGTATGGTGGCTGTTTTGAGGAAGATATAAGGAGGCTTATGTGTGATAGAGCGTACCGGCGAAGTTTGCACCAACTCTCGAGGTGAGAAAGGGCAATGCACGGTACCAAAGAGGCTAGAAATGATGGAGGGGTGAGAGTGCGTATAATCCATGGACTCACATTACTCATAAAGAACTCATACTTATTGAAAAAGTTTATTGGCCCTCGAAGCAAAGTACTACTATGCATGCTCCTAGGGGGGGAGGTTGGTAGGAGTTAACCATCGCGCCCCCCCGACCTTCACGCAAAGATAAACAATCAAAATACAATGCGCGCCAATGTGGTTACGTAGTTAGGAGACCATATGTGCATGCTTCAGGAATGACAAACCTTAACACCAATATTCTTACTAAACACAACCATTTACTAGAACCTCCCATACATTATCATCTCTATATCGCAAAACTATTGCAAGGAATCAAACATATCATATTCAGTGATCTACAAGTTTTATGTAGGATTTTATGACTAACCATGTGAATGACCAATTCCTGTCATCTCTCTAAATAGATATAAGTGAAGCAACAGAGTTTAATTCTTTCTACAAAAGATATGCCCATGCTCTAACAAATATAAGTGAAGCAAAAGAGCATTCTACAAATGGCGATTTTCTATGTGAAGAGAAATAGACATTCCAAACTTCAAGTGACATAAGTGAAGCACATGAAGCATTCTATAAAGCCATACTAGAAACATTTAAGTGAGGTCCAATGAGCATTCTATAAATCAACCATGGACTATCTCATACAAGCATGGTGCATAAAAGAAAAGTGAAAACTAAATGCAAAAGATACTCCAGGATTTGCACATATCGCATGAATGAAGCGAATCCAAAAACATATTGATACTTGTTGAAGAAAGATGGGGTGCCTTCCGGGGCATCCCCAAGCTTAGACGCTTGAGTCTCCTTGAATATTCACTTGGGGTGGCTTGGGCATCCCCAAGCTTGAGCTCTTGCCTCTCCTCCTTTTCCTCATATCGAGACCTCCTCGATCTTCGAACACTTCGTCCACACAAAACTCAACAGAAAACTCGGTAAGATCCGTTAGTATAATAAAGCAAATCACTACTCTAAGTACTATGGCAAACCAATTCATATTTCAGAAGAATCAACGGGATCATAACAATCATCATAGCAATCATCCTTCGGTAAGCACGAAGGGGAATTAAACAATGTATGAGTTGAAGAGTTACTCTCATTAGAAGGTGGGCATGGGTAGCTAATCCGTTGTTCCTCTTTTTGTTCTTCGCTCTCCTCGTCATCTTTTTCATCCAATGAGCTCACAGTTTCATCAATTTATTCTTCCATGGAGTCCTGCAAAATATTAATCTCTTCTTTGACAGCGGAGGAGTCCTCAATATATGGTTTAACATAGGCATTAGAAGCATAATTATCATAACAATATTTAAGTATGGCAAAATTTTCAGATTTGTAAAGAGTAGCATCATACTTTCCAATCAAAGAAGCAATTTCATAAGCACCCTTAAAAGCAACAAATTCCTCAATTTGTTGAACATCATAGTAATTATAAACACCCTTAGCATACAAAGATACGATTTCATTATCACTAAACTCACATTGGTAGGGAAGGTGTTTCTTAGGGTCTTCAGCACAACAAGTAAAATCATAAATCCATTGCAAACAATGAATTTGATCCAGTAAAAGTTTCCCTTTTTGAGATAAGAGGTGTCGCACAAAACAAGCATGCTCATCTAAATATTTTCCCTCAACTAAGCTAGTTGGGGTTTCAGCACGAGCACATAGGGATCAAAGATGATCCAAGTAAAAAGCTCCAGGATTGTGATGGATTTTGAGTGGTTCTTCAACCATTGGTGTAGTAGGTACAACTATTTTTTTTGGTATTTTGCGTTTCCTACCCATAACTAAAGATAGAAAACAACTAAGAACAGCAAATAAAAGTTACTTAGTGATAAAGCAAACAAGCACACACGAGAATATTCACACCACACTATAACTCCCCGGCAACGGCGCTAGAAAAAGGTCTTGATAACCCACAAGTATAGGGGATCAATTGTAGCCTCTTTCGATAAGTAAGAGTGTTGAACCCAACGAGGAGCTAAAGGTAGAACAAATATTCCCTCAAGTTCCATCGACCACCGATACAAATCTACGCACGCTTAATGTTCGCTTTACGTAAAACAAGTATGAAACTAGAAGTACTTTGTAGGTATTGTTGGATAGATTTGAAAGAATATAAAGAGCATGTAAATCTAAACTAGGGGCTGTTTAGATAAAGAAGCAATAAAGGTAGTAGAACGAGTGTGGAAAAGTGGTGGTAGGAGTTGAGAAATTGTCCCTAAGCAATTGACTACTTTACTAGACCGATAACAAGTTGTATGCGGGAGAGTGGACCGTTGTAGATAGATTGGGGAAGGTGATGGAGATGTTGGTGAAGATGACAGAGGTGTTGGTGTAGATCACGATGATGATGATGGCCCCTGTGGCGTTCCGGCGCCACCGTGAGAGAGGGGGAGAGAGCCCCCCCTTCTTCTTCTTCTTCCTTGACCTTCTCCCTAGATGGGATAAGGGTTTCCCCTCTGGTCCATGGTATCCATGGTGTGGGAGGGGTGAGAGCCCCTCTGAGATTGGATCTGTCTCTCTGTCTCTCTCTGTTTCTGCGTTCCCCGATTATGCCCTTTCACTGTTTCTTATATTCTCGGAGATCCGTATCTCCGATTGGATTGAAACCTTCAACACAATTTTTTTTATGGATATTAGCTTTCTTGCGGCAAAAGAAGAGCAGCAACCGCCTTACAGGGTGTCCATGAGGGTCAGGGGCGCGCCCATCCCCCGGGGCGCGCCCCCTACCTCGTGGATCCCTCGAGCATCGTCTCGCGTTGATTCTTCTTCCCAAAAATCATAAATATTCCAAAAAATTTCTCCATCCGTTTTATCACGTTTGGACTCCGTTTGATACGGTTTTTCTGTGAAACATAAAACATGCAACAAACTGGAACTAGCAGTGGGCACTGGATCAATATGTTAGTCCTAGAAATAGAATAAAAAGTTGCCAAAAGTATATGAAAGTTGAATAATATTGGCACGGAACAATCAAAAATTATAGATACTACAGAGATGTATCAGAGTCAAATGCACAGGTCCCCGTGGTGTAGGCCTAGCCGCCAATTCCACATGATTCTCGACTGGAGCGTGGGGCTCTATGTGTTTTTTAGGGCCGAGCCCATAACCGACGCTGCCGTTGCCGCTGCTTTCTGCGCCGTGAATGCAGCCGTGGCGTGAGGCGCCATCCACCCCCCCCCCTCCGAGAGGGTCATGGTGGAAATGAGGTCTTCAGTTGCCTACCTGACAGAAAAACCTAATGTTGGCTATGCACTTGGAAGTCCATGCCCCGACCGTCGGTCGGACCATGAGATGTTTTGGACGTCTGCGACGTCGTTGCTATGTACACAACACAGGATAAAGAAACCCAATGATGGAGTTCCTAGGGGCGAAGGAATACGGATACACCTCAACCCCCTACCTAGCAAGCCAAATGTCAATGTCTAAGAACTGGACATTGGGTTGTTAGCTACAACCCTTTGAAAGTTGACCCAAGGCTGAACACCTCTAGCTTCCTATGTCCTGGACAATCAAAGGAGGAAGAACAATGAGTAGAACACATCGAATTCAGGCCACCATCTCAGTGTAATACACTACTTTGGCTATGTATTGTTATTTCTCTAGTAGTTGGCTACAATATGTGTCTCTTGTTGTGATTGAACTCGCCCCCCCATGAGGCCATAGCCTTCCCCTATTTATACATCACTCTGGAGACCCTCATTGGTCGAATACAACATAGGTAGGCTAGATTAGCGTGTACTAGTGTAGCATGGTCGCTCATGGCATGCTTGTACGCGCAGTGATGATCACTCTCGGAGTAGTCTATTGCACCACGAATATTCTGCTGCCTCCCTCCGCGTACAGAGTAGGTATCATCAATGTACTACCCCTATAGCAGTGTGTGGAGCAGGCGGATCTTCAGGAGCAACTGTTCATGACCTCGTCTCATTGGAGCCCATGCACCTTGGGTCATCTAGAGGCTTCCCACATAACGGCTGGCGTAAGCAGCTCTTGAAACAGGGACAAGAGGCATTCAAAGCTTTTGATAGCAGGATCCATGCCCCCTTCCTAGAGATAGGGCATGCGAGAACAAACCATCCCATGATCTGTGAGGGCTTCCCGGAGCCGGGATGTTTATAGAAGTACTCCGCGCCGCCCCCGAGCAGCCCTTTCCTCAAGCCCAGGGGGTGGTTCAATACTTTCCTTCCATTGCCTCAGACCAGATCACCCGTTGGTAGCCACCATCATGCCTTAGGATAGTGGGCTCCTGATACCCCAATTATTGTTGGGCCTATAGCTAGTGACGTGCTACCTGATGACCCATAAGGGGATAAATTGTAGTCCTTTCGATAAGTAAGTGTCAAACCCAACGGCCATGAAGGCTCAATTCAACTTGGCCAGAGTATGCTACGACGCAATGATGACTGTATTTGGATGCTTTCTACCCAAAGGCCATGTATGCCTTCAAACCTATACAAGTCGGACATAAAGCTCCATGCACTTAAGATGCCCTATGAGAAGATACATGCCTGTGAGAAAGGATGTGCCTTATTTAGGTTTGAGTATGCAGACTTGAACTATTGTCCCATTTGCAAGTCTTCCAGGTATATTGTGGTAGACAACGATATGGGTGAGAAGACGCTGACCAAAATCCCCGTTAATGTTCTTTGGTATATGCCAATCGTACCAAGACATCAACGTCTTTTCATGGTCGTAGAGATGGCCAGGCAGATGACATGGCACAAAATGGGCAAAAGAACCGAACTAGATGCAGATGGGAATCTAATGATTGGTTCTTCGTGGAAGTGCTTCGATGCATTACATGAGCAAAAAGCGGCAAATCCAAGGCATCCTCGAGTCGCCATCGACATGGATGGGTTCAATGTGTTTGGTCTGACGATAACCCAATACACTTGCTGGCCCTTATTTGTCATTCCACTCAATCTCCCCTCGGACAGATTATGTAAAGAAAGAACATTTTCCTGGCGTTGATAATTCCAGGGCCCAACTATCTAGGGAAGAATATGAATGTGTACATGCAGCCGCTTAAGGATGAATTGCAAGAAGCTTGGGATAATGGGTTCAAGACATACGATGCTGCTAACAAATAGAACTTCATAATGCGTGTCTGGCACATGTACTCGATGCATGACTTGCCGGCGTATGCACTATTTGTTGGCTGGTGTATGCATGGAAGGTTCCCGTTCCCCACATGCAAGGTAGCTCTTCAGTTCCGTTGGCTGCAGGCGGGTCGCAAGTTTTCTTGCTTCGATTTGCATAGACTATTCCTGGATCCTCGCCATACGTTCAGGAAAGACAAGAAGAACTTCATCAAAGGTAGAGTTGTAAAAAACTTTGCACCACCTGATTTGACAGGCCAAGAGACCTTGGATCAGTTAACACTCTCGAGCCAGATCCAAAGCATCCAGGGTATTTCAAGGGGTATTATTTGGAACACGCCTGGACTCACAAGACATGCTTGTGGGATTTGCCTTACTTCAAAGCCTCCTTTGCCCACACAACATCGACGTGATGCACACTGAAAATAATATCGCCGAGGCCCTTTTTGGTACATTGTTCGGCTTAGAGGGGAAGTCAGATGATAATACTAAGGCTAGAGTCAATCAGGAGGTGCTATGTGATAGACCGTGACAAAACATGCAAGAATCGAAAGGAAAGCCGAACTGGACGAAGCCAAAGGCATGGTTCAATCTTGGAAGGCCAACCATGAGGGAAATTATCTTGTGGGTGAAAATGCAGTTGATGTTCCATGATGGGTATGCAGTGAATCTAACGAGGGGAACAAGTCTTGGAAAATTGAAAATATTTGGTCTCAAGAGTCATGATTGGCACATATGGCTTGAGCAGGTAATGCCGATGATGTTGCGTGGCTTTATCCCTGAGGATGAATGGCTAGTACTGGCAGAGCTGAGCTATTTCTTCTGTGCTCTTTGTGCGAAAGAACTATCGCCTTCCGTTCTAGATGAAATGGAAGAGTTGGCACCGAAGTTGATCTGCAAGTTAGAGAAGATCTTTCCGTCGGGCTTCTTTAATCCAAAGCACCACTTGATTTTGCATCTCCCAAATGAGGCAAGATTGGGGGGGGGCATGCAAAATCGTTGGTGCTACAAAACTGAGAGGATGCAGAAGACACTTCGAGCAAAATTTAAAAATAAGCGTGGAATTGAAGCATCGATGGCCGAGGCATTCATTACTAAGGAGGCGGCAAACTTCGTGACAGCACACTACAAAGCCAAAAATCTTCATTTGCATAATTAGAAGCCTCGGTACAATGCTAGCGACCCTAAAAAAGGTGGAACCAGCCTCAACCTATTCAAAGGGAAACTCGCACCAGCCGGTGCTTCGAAACCAATATCGTTGCATGTCAAAGAATGGCAGACCATTTGTTGTATATCTTCAACAACCTAACAGAAGTACTGCCGTACATTGAGTAAGTTCTCGGTACATTGTTTTGCAACTTCTAATTCCTTTGAACTGCTCTTATTCCTGGATATTTGATATAGTCGATACGTCGCCAAATTCTCGGATGGAGTGGTGATCAAAAGGAATCCATCGAAGAGTATGTGCTTCTAGCAAAGCATTGAGGCGGCTTTGCTGGTTTCATCTCTTGGTTCAAACAAACGGTAATTTCGATTAGACCATTCTCATTTCTTCGTCTAATTTGCAGCTAATGCAACAATCCTTTCGTATTAAACTTGTAGACTAATTCAGAGTCTATGGATGCTGAACTGAGACAAGTCGCTAATGGTTTTCACTATAAGGTTTGTTCATTTGACAAATACGACATCAACGGGTACCGCTTTCGTACCTTCGGCAAAGAGCTATCTATGGCCGACCGAAAGTTTACAAATTGTTGTGTCTCTGCTATCGGTGAAGGAGGTACCGAGTATTATGGGAGAGTTGAAGCAATTTATGAACTTCTATTCTATGGTGCAAACGCACCGAATGTCGTAGTCTTCAAATGTTATTGGTTCCAGCCGAAGGAGACTAGAAGGACTCATGAACATATAGGGCTAGTCGAAATCAAACAAAGCACCCATTTAGATGTTCCCAATGTCCATATTACGGCTCAATAGGTGACTCAAGTTTTCTATCTATCATGGGCCTGCCAAACTGATCCAAATCTGAATGGTTGGGATATCGTTTATGAAGTGCCGCCACGTGTTAGACCACCTCCCCCCAATGAAGAGGATTATGAACCTCACATTAACCCAGACACATATGAAGTTGAATTATTTAAAGAAACACGTCTTTCCAAAAAAAACGTTTCAAGAAACGCTCTACTTCACCCCAGAAAATTGAAGTAGACAGTGACAGTGAATCCAACTTCATCCCTGAGCCGGAACAACAAGAGCTGGAACAAGAAGAGGTTACTGCTGCAGATGACCTATCAATGTTTGACCGATTACATAAAGGTGGCCTTCCACATGTTGATGCCGTTGAACCTTATGAGCACGTCATTCATGATAGTGATGATGATGATGCATTTATTGATCCCAGAGCATATATAGACGATCAAGATTATTATATATATTGTTAGTTCATGTTAGGTATTGAATTTTTTTATGTTGTACTTGATGATGATACACTTAAGTTATATACATATTATTATTCATGTCGGTATTAAATTTTTTATGTTGTACTAATTTCGTTTACTCTTTGTCGTGGCAGGTGTTAAAAGATGGTGGGCGCGGGTCCGGACCGCTCCGAGGCTCCTTCTTCATCGGCGCATTGTGGGAGGGGTACTTCCATTCCACCCCAGTCTCTCCGGAGAGCGTTGGTCGATAGAATAAAGACACCAGTGGGCACTTCTTCGTCGGCGTCATTGCCCACTGGGAGAGGAGGTCAAGGAGGCAAGAAGAGAGGAGGTTGGGCAGGACGTGGCCGTGGGAGAGGTAGGCAGGCTCCTACGCCTTCCACGCCGCCACCCCCAACTGATTCACCCAAGCACATCACTGGTAGGGTGGACATGTCTGAGGAGGATGCTACACGAACTCCGGTCCACGAGCCACAGGTCGATGGGCCTTCGGCCCACGAGACTTTGGACCATGAGACTCCGGAGCAGGGTACGTCTCAGGAGACGTCCAGATGGGTTATGTGACCGATCCGCGTGTGGGGCTGACTGGCCATGCTGATGGTGGCGGGGATCGATAGCGAGGGCGAGGTTGGTGAGCGGACCACCGTCTGCGAGTATGGTTGTACATGGCTCCCGCCTGTGCCGGCAACTCGCGAGCAAAGGTGGTTGATTTTCCCTAATGGGGAGAAGTAAGTGCATTTATTCTTTTTGCACCTTTTGCCTCCATGTTTCTTCAGATATATCTAATGCGTTGGCCTTGTCATACTGCAGGGGTTGGGACCATGCTCCGGAATTCCGCAGGCCCAACTTCCTCTTTGGTGTGCTTTGTGGGCAAAACATCCTGTGGTTTGTCATGTTGCCTGGTGGAGGTTAGCGTCCATATATAGTATTGAGCTGGGAGCACTACTTGGCTGCCCCGGCCCTGCCTGGGGAGATGATCGACGGTGTCTTGTGCCACACGAGGGCAGACGTGGTGATCAGAAAGTTTTGGGTAATTTCTCCTTTACACAATTAAGAATCTTCAAATAGCTAGTTATTGTACTAACAAATGTTGTCGCGTTTGATTGTAGACATTCTACAGGTGTGAGGAGGGATACGAGGAGGCCGCCACACAGGTTATCGATGCCGAGTGCAAGGCCTACTACAAAACTTACGGCACGAGGCTCGGGTGCAGGCTGTTCAAGACTACTATGCCTGGCGTGGTATTAAGAACGTCAAGTCGGTGTGCTGCGAGAAGTTTCTGAAGAAGGAGCAGTACATGACGGTAATTACCTATTCTTAAGGCCTTGTACTTAGTTTCCTTCATTTGATTCATTTGCATAGCGCTCAAGTTTCTCTTTACTAACTTAGGTGCCCCCAAGATGGTGTGCGGATCAGATGAATTGTTGGGAGGCTTTGGTGGATGAGTGGTGCTCAAACCAATGGCTAGCCCTCCACAACAATGCCAAGGATCGGTGTGGCCAAATGGATGGTGTGCCACACCATCAAGGCAGTGCCAACTTATATCAGTTTGCGCGGAACTGGGTATGTGGTTTGCTTCATGATTCATGCAATTCATTCTTCATGATAGCTTGAGCCCTTTAATTACTAATTTACTCTATTCCTCTCTTTCAGGCACGCCACAATAAGGTAGAGGTGCCAGAGGTGTACGACCTTTATGCCGTGGCCCATACTGCCTTGTACAAGAGGGTCAAGGCATTCTCTGCGTCTGACCTCGATCATCCATAGAACTTCACCAACATCTCCTCCCACAACAAGCTCGTGAACTTAACCCGAGCCAATAGTTTGATCCAGAGCTGGTGATGTTATCTGGTGGCGGTACGTCTCTTGGCTTGATAGCCATTGGAGATGGACTTATCTGTTGTCCTCGCACTCTCCCGGATATCAAGGCGCGCCAGTCAAGCTCCGCTCCTGAGATAAGGCCCTGTCAATGGCCCTTCGAGCTCACCTTCGAGGTTAGTTATACAGACTCAACTATCTTTCCTCCATTACATTGTGTGTGCGGCCATCAATGATTACACTGCTAACAAGGAGTGGTTTTACAGGCTACTCTTCAGAGAGAGAGAGAGAGAGAGAGAGAGAGAGAGAGAGAGAGAGAGAGAGAGAGAGAGAGAGAGAGACCCCAGGCGCTTCTAGCGGAGAGGGACCAAGAGGCGGTGGAGAAGGAGCAGGAGTTGGAGGAAAGGACTGCTAGGATGTTGGAGGAGGAGAGGGCATGGAATGACATGCAGAACCGGGCCATGTAGACCACCTCGTGGTAAATTTATTCTGCATATTAGCCAAATCATGCACTTAATTAATGTTCATTTCATTACTAACTAGTATGACTAACTCGTCAAACCAAATGTGCAGTCTATGTGGGAGAAGACCGGTTAGACCCCTCCACCGATGCCAGTCATTGCTCCAGGGACCACAGTGAGTTTCATTTGAATGGTCATTTGAATGGTATTAACATTTGAGAGTCATCATGCTAACGAGACATTGCAAATGATCTTTGGTGCAGCGTAAGTCCAGACAAGCATCGCACGATCCTTCTCCAAGTGGTACCGGCACGAGAAACCCGGTGCTTCACCTCCGTGATGAGGGTATGTTTTCTCTAGTGTTTTTCTTAACAAATACATAATGAACTATACATAGATTTATTTCCTCCAATATGCTTACCATAATGACCTAGACTT
Source organism: Aegilops speltoides (assembly GCA_021437245.1). Taxonomy (NCBI): domain Eukaryota; kingdom Viridiplantae; phylum Streptophyta; class Magnoliopsida; order Poales; family Poaceae; genus Aegilops; species Aegilops speltoides. The sequence goes on from CM038146.1 coordinate 270,137,976, forward strand.
AGCTTATTTTCCTCCAAAATGACATAATAAGCTTACTTAGCTCCAAAATGATCCATTTTACCTAAGTTAGCTCTCAAATGATCTATACTTAGCTTTGTTTCCTCCAAAATGACCTAAGTTAGCTCTAATATGCTTAGTTACCTAGCTTTGCTCAATAATGATATACAGTTAGCTGACTTATGTCAGAAATGGCATAATTAACTTACATAGGTCAAAAATGGCATAACAACCTTGGTAACCTCATAAATGTCATATACTTCGCTTATTTTCCTCCAAAATGACATAATAAGCTTACTTAGCTCCAAACTGATCAATTTTACCTAAGTTAGCTCTAATATTCTTAGTTACCTAGGTTAGCTCAATAATGACCTATACTTAGCCACTGGTCCAGCGAGGTGCTATACAAACGGTTTTTAACCCCTTTCCGTGACGGTGTTCAGAACCGTCACCAGGTAGTGTGGGCAATTAGGGGGTCCTTCCCACACGACCCAGAAACTGTCGGGGATATGCCCTCCTGGCACACACGCTCGGCAAAATGAGGTCATGTGCAACCGCGAGCGAGCAAATACGGTTATATATACAGTAGTGCTAAAAAAATTATACAGGCGAAGTCATTTCCGGTCATAAGTACATCCCACACAGTCAGTCCCCGCGAAACGTTTCGGTTCGTGTATACATCCCACACAATCGCTGCAAGGAAAATGTTTCCGTTCGTAGGTACATCACACACAATTTTCCCCATTAAATCATTTGTGACGGCGTTCCCATGGCACACAATATTAATTTTTTTATTGTTTGTGTTATTGAATGCATAACACATGGTGTGTAGAAGAAACTATGTGGCAAAGGCTGTCCATCACACACAGTTTTTATGCGGTAAACATTTGCGCAAGATGGCCTAATGCAAACAGTTTTGAAGAGAATATTGTGTGTGATTGTTCATCGATCCAACACAGTTTATTCCTAGAAACTGTGTGTGTTGCCTTAGGTCATTGGCCACGGTATTTTCTCAATAACCGTTTGCAATAGCAAAAACCAATTAGCAGGCTAATTCGCCATTAGCAGGCTAATTACCCTATTATTAATAATCCAATTATTAATCTAATTGACATTCATATTAAACACATAATATATTTCATTCCCATATTAAGGAGCATGATTTCATAATTGAAATACATCAGAGTACAACATGATAGCCTCAGCAGTCAGCTACCCCATTACACAACTGCACCAGCACCAAGTTTCACACGACCTTTAGAAATTAGCATCATAGACGGTACATAGACAGATGCATCTCATCAGGAAAACTACTGAAGCAGACGGCGAATATTGAGCCTTCATTCATGTTGAAGGTCTTTGCAACTTTAGGCCAGTGCCTGTGGATGATTGACCGTCCATCCTTCGTCCTCATCGGGAACACTTCAATATTGAACCGTGGGTGTTGTATGAAAACCTTCCTCGCCTCCTGACCATAGAGGTGGTTTGAGAGGTAATCATCAGTGAACTGCTTTGGAAAGGCCTAAAAACAAGGATGTGCATAAATATCTTCTCTATATTGGAAATGGGGCAAAGGAATAAAAAAACGCAAGGTATAATAGTTAGTACCATCTTGTAGTGAATTGATGTCTTCTTCATTGTGCAGACAAAGATCTTGTTGTCTTTTGTCACCAATTTCTTTATCCTAACAATCTTTCTGAGTTTCTTTACTTGATTGATATTCATGGACAACTCATTTCCCCATATGCAAAAAGGATCGAACAATGGGTCAAAACCTCTGACAGCAGGACATACATGTGCAAGACCAAATTGTTAAAAACCTAAGTATTGGAATGGTTCCTGCAATTGCACAATAATGTTCTATTAAACAATGGACCATGCACGTGCTAACCTTGATTGTAAACCTCAGTGCTTCCCATTGTTTCCCTGCAACACATATAAGGTAGTTAGTCATCAGGTTAAGTAAGGGTTCGCATGCTATCAGTAAAATATGTTGATGAAAAATAAGCACATTTCAGATTCATCTGGTTAATTCAATCCACATGGGAAACCCATTTATCCAAACCAAGCCAGATTAAGAACTAGGAAATATAACACTTGTATATGTTTCTCATGTATTAAGTGCAGCAAAATTCGATTTATTCCTCACATGCACAACAATACAAAATTCCAACCACGACAATTGGACATCGCATTGCAGAATTGAACCGAGCAGTTAACTAAACACCACAACAAATGAACCAAATATTAACCGAGCACCACATTGCACAAGATAACATACTCCTAATAGAAGATCAGACAGTTAATCAAACCAAGCATGCTTAACAACTTAGAAATATAGCAATTGTATTTGTTACTCATGCATTTAGTAATGCCAAATTCGATTTACTTCTCACATGGTATACAATAATAGAATGCACCCACAACTATTGAACATCACATTGCAGAATTGAACCAAACAGTTAACTAAACACCACAACACAAATGAACCAAATTTAACAAAGCACCACATTGCACAATGTATAACCAAACCAAGCATGCTTGACAACTTGGAAATATAGCAATTGTATTTGTTTCTCATGTATTTAGTACAACCAAATTCCATTTACTTTTCACATGGTATACAATAACAGAATGCACCCACAACTATTGAACATCGCATTGCAGAATTGAACAAAATAGTGAACTAAACACCACAACACGAATGAACCAAACGTTAATTGAGCACCACATTGCACAATGTGTAACCAAACCAAGCATGCTTGACAACTTGGAAATATAGCAATTGTATTCGTTTCTCATGTATTTTGCAAAGATAAATTCAATTTATTTCTCACATGGAAGACAATACAAAATTGCAGCCTGAAGAATTGAACATCACATTTGCAGAACTGAACCAAACAGTTACCTGAAGATGACAACTAATTAACCCAACAGGTAATAAGTGAGCACCACACTGCATGACATATAGAACATATACCAAGGTGCAACATATTGCATGGTAAAATTAGATAGCACAATTCACTAGAATTTTTTAAGGAAAGAAAGGAGTATCACACGCAACGGGTAAACCGAGCATGCTTAACCAGCATAGATAGCAAATGGCAAGGTGCTCCTCCAAGATTTGGGGGTCCACACGAATGGTAGCCATCACGACCTCATCCGCTAGTGAGGCCACGATTTGCTTCTCAACTACCAAATGGTCATTGAGCTCCTGGCTATACTACGTGCACCATGGCTTAGGGCGGCACTTATTTGTGGATGGGTCAGTGATTTGGGTGGAAGGTGTTGCACCGGCGGTCGGGGCATGTGGGATGTGGAAGGAGGAGGAGGATGTGGGTCTGGTGTGAATTACCTGCCTGGATATACGAGGCCGAGCAGCGTGAAGGAGGGTCGCCGGCGAGGGGGGAGGCGCTGCAAGCAAGGAGTGAAGGTTTCAACTTGGAAAGGAAGGCGGAAACAGGGGAAATGTGGCTTTTGGTATGGGTGAGGGGACGGGGAGGTAGATATTTTCGCGGAAGCCGAAAATTTGGAATCGCTTCCGTGAAAAACTAGCGCGCAAAGTGTCATTAGACATGGTCCCTTATTTAGAACTGTGTACGATATGTGAACATCACAAACGGTTCAGATAGCGTAACCCGTGTTCGATGAGTTTGAACGTCAAAAATTTTGGTTCCAATTTCCTGGTTACAGTGCTCATCCACGTCATTGCATAATTTGGGTACACAAAGGAGACTACAACACACCCACACTTCTTAATCGAGCAAGTTTAGCAATTAAACAAAGATAGCTGGCCTAAACATTACGCTAAAAAATTAAAGATTGGCGCTCTGAATTAAACAAACCAAAGAGTACTACTACGGCTGGTGCTCGCCGATCTCCGCCGCCTCCTCCATGTCTAGCTCGCACCCGGCAGTTTCCTGGGAAAGGAGCTCCATGGCATCCATCGCAGCATATTCGGCAAGCATCTCGCCATCCGTGTCCGCCATCTCTTTGGAAAAGGCCACCATGAGCTGGGCGTGGGCGATCGCGATCTAGGCTTGGATGGGCTCCGTCGTCGCGAGGTATGCGGTGGAGGAACGGACAGCTGCTCGAACGCTCTTAGGATTGCCAACTCTTTGGCCGTTGGTTGCCGACCATTGTCGGAGAAGCTTCGTTTGATTTGTATGGTGACCGCCACGAGCTGGGCGTGGGAGGCCTCGACATGGTCGTGGGCAGCCTCCATCAGGGCTAAGGCCGCCACTGTGGAACGGACAGCTGTTGTGCCGCTCTCGCCAGCTGCTATCCCCGAGGCAGATGTTGCTGTCGCCACCTGAGAAGCAACAGCGGCGGTTTGGGCTGCCATGGCCGCCCGGTCGCAGATCGCGGCCGCGCTCATGCACCTTGTTAGCACGTGCATGGTGGTTGCGGCCGCACTCTCGCTGGAGTAGGCCGCCAAAGATGCCCTCACGACGCGGGTCCACGTCGCCATCCTTCACCGGCGACGATTGAACAGTGAAATGATATTTGGGCAGCGAGCTAGTGTGCTTGACACGCCGGCTATGGACCATAGCCGATGCACCTTCTCGCATAAGCCATAGGCGTACTATACACCGACGGTGCTCCAGGATATTTTGTACTACATTTCACACGGTTGGTGATAATAAACTGTGTGGGATCTACTTGATTTTTAATTTTGATTGGAATTATAGAATGGGGTCACAGCGACAATGGATAATGTTTGAATTGCGAGACCTTTTATCTGTAGTGAGCATGCAACTATATGTGTGTCGTCAAAAAATTGGAATTGTTCTGGGTTCCTTTGGACATTTTTATACGGTAACTTGGTTTTCTAGGCAATTCATGTGCACATTTTAAAATTAAACCACATGCTCCAGTCCATAAAAACGGGTTGCAAAATCAAATGTTTGTCCTTGGTTGCAAGCTTAGGCCACATGCAAGAAATGAGAATGAATGTCAAACACCTTGACACTGTCGCTCAGCCGCTAACATTGAGATATATGCTTTTAACATTCTAGGAAATCAAAACTCGTCTGAAATTAATGAAACTTGACATGATATCATAGAACGGCAGTGACACGTGATAAAAATATTGTCCCATTTGGGGCAGGTGTGGGTATAAGCTTCTCACAAACCAGAGCTTCTCTCACAGCAAGCCTGATTGTTTCAGTAGGGTGCCACCTTGGGGGACGAAATGATATATATTGCCTCTTCTTACATTCAAAATTTTTCTCGTGTCAACATAGAACAACACGAGTGTTGTGTCAATTTTCGGGATTTTTTGGGGTTCGTTTTGACATTTTTATGCATTAATTGTGTTTTCAATGCATTTATGATCACAATTCAAATTTGAACTACATGCACATGCTCTAATGCATATAAATTCATTGAAAATTCAAATATGTGTCCTTGGTTGCATGCTTAGGTCCCATGCAAGAAATGGGAATGAATGTCAAACACCCTGCCACCGTCACTCGGCCGCAAACATTGAGATTCCTGTTTTATAAATTCTAGTAAATCCAAAACTTGTCAGAAATTCATTAAACTTGGCGTTCTATCATGGAGCGGCATCAACATGCCGTGGTAAAAATATTGTCCCATTTGGGGCAGGTTTGGGGATATGCTTCTCACAAACCAAAGGCTCTCACAACAAGCCTAGTGGTTTCAGTAGTGTATGGCCCACCTTTGGGGACGAAACGGTATCTGCTGCCTCTTATTGCTTTCAAAAATTTTCTTGTGTCAACATAGAACAATAGGAGTGTTGTGTCAATTTTTGGGATATTTCGGGGTTCGTTTGGACAGTTTTTGCATTAATTACATTTTCAATGCATTTATGAGCACAATTCAAATTTGAACTACATGCACATGCTCTAATGCATATAAATTGGTTGAAAATTTAAATATATGTCCTTGGTTGCATGCTTAGGTCCCATGCAAGAAATGGGAATGAATGTCAAACACCCTGCCACCGTCACTCGGTCGCAAACATTGAGATTCCTGGTTTTTAAATTCTAGTAAATTCAAAACTAGTCTTAAATTCATGAAACTTGGCATGCTATCATGGAGCGGCATCAACATGCCGTGGTAAAAATATTGTTCCAATTGGGTCAGGTTTGGGGATATTCTTCTCACAAACCAAAGGTTCTCACAACAAGCCTGATGGTTTCGGTAGGGAACGTCCCACCTTTGGGGACTAAACGATATCCACTGCCTTTTATTGCTTTCAAAACATTTCTAGTGTCAACATAGAATAATAGGAGTGTTGTGTCAATTTTTGGGGTTTTTCAGGGTTCGTTTGGACATTTTTATGCTTTCATTGATTTTCGATGCATTTATGTGCATAATTCAAATTTGAACTGCATGCACATGCTCTAATGCATATAAATTGGTTGAAAATTCAAATCTGTGTTCTTGGTTGCATGCTTAGGTCCCATGCAAGAAATTGTAATGGATGTCAAACACCCTGCCACCGTCACTCGGCCAAAACATTGAGATTCCTTGTTTTTAAATTCTATCAAATCCAAAACTCGTCTGGAATTCATAAAACTTGGCATGCTATCATGGAGCGGCATCGACATGCCGTGGTAAATTTTTTGTCCCATTTGGGGCAGATTTGGGTATAAGCTTCTCACAAACCAGAGGTTCTCACAACAAGCTTCTCACAAACCAGAGCTTCTCACAACAACCTGATGGTTTCGGTAGGCAATATCCCACCTTCGGGACGAAATGATATCCGCTTCCTCTTATTGCTTTCAAAAAAATTCTAATGTTAACATAGAACAATAGGAGTGTTGTGTTAAATTTTGCAATATTTTGGGGTTCGTTTGCACATTTTTATACATTAACTGGGTTTTCTAGGCATTTTATGTGCATAATTCAAATTTCAACTACATGCACATGCTCCAGTCCATATAAATTGGTTGAAAATCAAATCTTGTCCTTGGGTGCATGCTTAGGTCCCATGCAAGAAATGGGGACGAATTTCAAACACCAGGGCATTGTTGATTGCCGGCAAAACATTGAGATACTTTGTTTTCAAATTCTAGCAAATCCAAAACTCGTCTGAAATTCATGAAACTTGGCATGCTATCATGGAATGGCACCCAACATGCTGTGGTATTTCTCGTGTCCATTTTGAGAGAAGAAGCACTGGAATAACAGCCAACAAAGGCATTTTCAAATAAATAGCTGCCACTCTAACCTCGCAAATGTTTGTATAATTCAAATCATGTGCGTTATGTTAACCATTCACATGACGCCACGTGTCTTTGTTCTAATGGCTATAGGAGGTGCCGTGCGGACATCTGCTTGACTGAACGGGAGGCGTGCAAGCACAGTCCGGTGCACAGGCTGACCAAGAGGTGTGCAAGATGTCCTCCAATGCGCAGGTTCACTAGGAAGCGTGCGAGCCGTACGCTACGCAGGCTCACTGGGAATTGAGCCCTTTGAGTTCCATGGCCGCCCGCCTTCCTCTCCACTAATGGCGCCCGAGTTGCTGCTTAATACGGTGGCCTTACTGTTCATCTCCCATTCTCCTCCCTCCTGCAGACCTCCACCAACGCCATGGCGCAGAAGGATCATCTGCCACTAGTCTTCAAGTTCGGTGAAGTTGACTCCAAGCCGGAGGAGATAGAAAATAAGGAGGAATGGGGCCTCGTGGACATGGCCCAGAATGAGCTGGCCACGGTTGTTGCTGCCCCCGCTCTCGTCCCAGCTCCCATCCCCGCGCCCGCGCCAGCGACCATCCCCGTAGCATTGACGGACTGGTCGTCGAGCACTATCGCAGAGCTGGAAGCCGCGGGCATCACCGAGGTCTCCGCGGACCCGCGCGAGCTCGTGTACATGCCAGCGCCAGCGCCCGTACCCGTGTGTGTGCGCGCCCCTCCACCCACCGCGGCGCCAGTCCCCGTGCGTTTGTTTGCACCTGCCACGCCCGTCCCCGTCCGCGTGCCCCCTTAGCGGCATGGGACGCCGCCGTCGACCGCTACCTGTCAGCGCTGCTAGTAGACGTCCTCCCGCGCCCCGCCCATCGATCGCGCAATGACATGATGTTTTATTTACAAGTGAAGAACATTCTGATCTGCCGAGAAGACTCCAACAACGGCGTCCTAGAGGACGACAACGACAAGGACGGCGCGGATCGCCGCTTCCGCCACCGCCGGAAATAGATTTTTTCTTGGCTTTAATATTGTATTTCGATCGCAAATGTTTTAGTTTGAACACCCGTATGCAAACCGACAACTTCCCCAGGAAGCCAAGGGAAAATGTGCCGAGCAGGATTTGTGTAGCTCTTGATCGCAAATGTTTTAGATAGAACACCCGTATGCAAAGCGAGAGTAGGATCTGTGCATCTCTTCAACGCAAACGGTTGTTTTGGATGACCCGTGTGCAACCACTTACAAACAATTTGGTAAGATTTGCATCTGTCATATTGGGTATGTTGCCATTTGTCAAACTTGAAAGATTGACATTTGTTGATCTAGTAACATTGCCATTTGTCAACCTTGTAACACTGCGATTTGTCAAAATATGCCGCTAAAAATCACTAGCACTATCTAATTTTTGCAACTAAAATTCAGTAATTAAGCATAGATTTCATGCATAGATTAAGCAGTCGTTCTTAATTTATACAAACAGTTCAACTCGATAGCTGAACCGACCAAACTTTTCCCCAATTGTTGCCAACCACGTACTGAAATAGCTAGTTCTACTTTATATACTAGCTAATTTTAAGTACGTTGTACAGTTCCACCACATCTATAGTCAGATGAAGTGAACAAAATAGCCCCTAAATACTACTACTACTACTAATACTACGGTCCTTTGGCGAGCGCGGTCAGTAAGAGGCAGAGGAGGAGGAGCCTACCGACGAGCTGGACAAATACTATAGGGTGCCTGCCGCTGCTGCACATTCGGTGACGCTCGCCAGCTCGAACACCCACTACCGCTCCAGACGATCCCTCTCGAACCAGTGGTTATCCTCGTAGATCTCCTAATTCCTCGCCTCTGAGGCGGCATGTGCCGCGGCCACGGCGGCGGTAAGGCTCTTTGCATGCTCAATGAGGCGCTCCTCCTCCTCCCAGAGGAACTTGGTGTAGCGCGCAAGGTCGCTGACGCACGTGCCGGCATCCACCTCCGCCTTCTACCTTCGGGCGGCGGTGGTGGAGCGGGTGATGACCCCGGCGGTCGACGGTGGGCTGGCGGCCAGCGCGGCCGATGATGGGTTGGCGGCCACGACCACCACCTCCCACCTTCATGCCGCGGTGGCGGAGCGGGTGATGGCCATGGTGGCCGGCAGTGGGGTGGCGGCCACGACGGCCACCTCTCGCCTTTGGGCCGCGGCTGCGGAGCCAGCGCTGCCCTGTCTTTCGAAGGTGGGAGGAATGGCGGCCCGCAACAGCTACCGACGAGGACCGCACAAACCCAACAGGAATGGTGGTGTGGCTGGCAAACCCAATAGGGACGCCACGCCCACTACACTATGCCAGGGACTATGCCACCGCCGCGGTGTAGCCTCCCAGCTGGAGCTGTCGTCTGATGACGGCAGAGTGGCTGAGCGACCACGATGGACCGGTGGCATTAGCGATTGTGGGAGAAGCAAATGAGATAAGCTACAGGGAGGGAGGGGAAAATGCGACGCGGGACTCACCGGCCATGAGGGTTTTTATAGCAGGCCGGTAAGCATTGGGAATTTGGGGGATTTCACCCAGTAGGGCGGGAATCTTCCACGGGAACCTGCGAGGTTGCGCGGGAATAGGCTCATCGATGATTCATTGGCGCCAATGTTTGGCCAGAAGAATGCTCCCGCACACTGCGCAAGCTTGCGTTGTAAGCCGTCTGCGACAGCGGAGTGACAAGACATGCGAGAGGACGACGAAAGGCCACGCACACATAAGGTTAATAAAAAAATGTTTGCGATTGAATTTCCTACTATACACCTGTCCTGGTTTGTAAGTAGGATTTAACTAATGAAATACAAAGGCATGTCGCCAAACATTATATATTTGGATTTGTATTTGATCATAGTTTCCAATTAGATAATTTTTATAACATGCATTAACATTTTGTTGGTTTAATTTGAGGGCAAAGTATGGCACATAATATAAAGGGGACTACATACCAAGACGGAGGTAGTACCACACGGTCGCTCTCTACGTAGCGACGCAAGTGTCGGCCGGCTTGTAGGAAACCATTTCCTGCGTGTTCAACTGCTCTATGCGTGTGGTTGCTTGCGGTTGAGGCGGCCGTGGCACGCTCTACTCGCGTCCCGCCGCACGCACTCTGCCCTCTCGCGTCCCTCCGGGTGCTCTGCCCTCGTCCCTCCACTCGCACTGCCAATGTTTGGGGCCGGCGCACGATCACGCACATTCGTGTGCATGCAGTTGCGCCGGGCGCGGCTCCACAATGCAGTTACCCGATGCAAAAACTGCCATGCGGACGCGCCAAGAATCCAGGCCTCCCGGCCCCCATTTATTCCTACGGCCATTTACCTTCATGTCTCGCGTCACACGACACAATAAGCACCTCCACGACAAAACATACAAAGAGGACATCCAGCGTTTCTAATGGCGATCCGTGTGGCTCCAATGGCGCTCCCAGCGGCCGACGACGACAACGGCAGGTAGTTCACCATGCATCACGTAGTGGACACCCATGTAAGGGGGAAGGCCCTCTCGGTGGTGTACACGAACAATCCGGTATTGGTGGAGAGCTCCTTCCAAACTATGGAGCAGTTCCTTGCCGAGGACAAGTACCAAGTGGTCGGCTTTGACCTCGAGTACACCATCGGTCGTGCCGAGCATGATCAGAAGGTTGCCGTCGCCCAGTTGTGCATGCAACATGACGTCCTCGTCTACCACTACCACCTGGTCACAAGGCTTTGCAAGCGTTTCTCCGGTTTTATCAATAGCTCCTACTACAAGTTTGCTGCGGTGGACACCACAAATGATCTAAAAGCGCTCAAGGTTTCGGGATTGAAATGCCCGAATCTTGTCAACATCTAGGACCACTCCAAGGTCCGGGGCAGCGCCAAGAACAAACTGAACTCCCTGGTTGACCTCGCCTCGGCCATCATCGAGCCCTACTACATGAAGATGAAAGATGAGAGCAAAGAAAAGGACACCTGGCATAGTGTTTGGCATAAGAGACTGGATGAAGAGCACGTCAAGTACACGACCAATGACGTGTACACAAGCTACATGATGTACAGGTGGATCGTTGACATGAGGAAGTGTCTTGTTCATGACCTAGCCGAGGGATCAAGCCACAGAGCAGTGGCGGAAGCATCACAAGAAGTAGATGACTAGAGGACTGTTTCTCCTATATTAGAATGCATGCAATTGTTTATTGAGGTGTGTGCGAATGATCTGTATAGTCACTTATATAATAGGATGTTTATTTCAGTTATATATATACATGTTATCTTCTGTAGACAGAGCAAATCACACGGCTTATTAGCAGCAATCTTTTGTGTCATTATTGGTTTTCGCACACATTTCTGATCATGGACCTGTTTGCCGTGTATCACACACATATTGTTCAGTTGAACCGTTTCCATTGTGTTGTGCAATAAAGGCTGCAAAGAGGGATCTATAGCAGCAAGGACCAGCTTCCCTACCGATAGCTCATCTAACAGAACTCCCGAGTTAACTGTGCTGAGGCTGGAGTAGTCATGAGATCGGTGACCGGACGGGAAGTAGACTCAATATTAACTAGTTGGATGGGTAACTCCAAAGGTTTATTATAAACCTTTGTAATGACCCATCCCATCTAGTTAATATCGAGGTCTTTGTTTTGTAATTTTTGACATTTTTTGTTTTTTGAACACATGTTAATTGGCTTGAAGAAGGTCTATATTGTTAATTTTTGATAATTCTTTATATGCAAGCAACTAGTTTGCATTTTTCAAAGTTTTTTATATGAATAGAATCGCACACAAACTTACTATAGTAACCGTCTGTGTTATAATTTCTCATCGCAAACAGTTCATCCGAGTGGGCTGTTTGCTGCGTATCACACACATCTGGTTTACATGAATCGTTTGTGTTCTTTTGGCTGATCGCAAATGCCACATATCAGACATCTTGTTAAGATGAACCGTTTCCGTTCTCTTGCCTAATCGAAAACAATTTGTCCAAGTGAACTATATGCGTATATCACACACATAGCTTGATCTGGCTGAACGTTTCTGTTGCATTCCCTAATAGAAAACAATTTGTCGGAGGGAATTGTATGCCGTATATCGCACACACATTGATATGGCTGCCCGTTTCTGTTGTTCTTCCTCATCGCAAACAGTTCTGCCGGATCAACCATATTCCCTTCATCCCACACGCAACTAAAATCTAAACCGTGTTTGATGCATCCGTCATCGCAAATGTTTTGGACATTTTTGACGGCTCTCTAACACCACCGTTTGCGATTATTGCATCGCACACTGTTTCTCGAAGTGTCTCTGATCGTGTGTTGTGTTAGCAGCATCCTATAGTAGTGAGCTTACTTATGTCAAAAATGGCATAATATGCTTAATTAACTTAAAAATGGCATAATTACCTAGGTTAGCTCAATAATGATCCATTTTACCTAAGTTAGCTCCAAAATGATCCAGTTTGCCCAGGTTAGCTCCAAAATGATCCATTTAACCTAAGTTAGTGCCACAATGATCAATTTTACCTAAGTTAGCACGAAAATGATCCATTTTACCTAAGTTAGCTCCAAAATGATCCATTTTAGCTAAGTTAGCTCATAAATGATCCATTTTACCTAAGTTAGCTCATAAATGATCCTTATTACCTAAGTTAGCTCATAAATGATCCATTTTACCTAGGTTAGCTCCAAAATGACCCATTTTAGCTAAGTTAGATCATAAATGATCCATTTTACCTAAGTTAGCTCCAATATGATCCATTTTAGCTAGGTTACCTCATAAATGATCCATTTTACCTAAGTTAGCTCATAAATGGTCCAATTTACCTAAGTTAGCTCATAAATGATCCATTTTATGTCATTTCTACCTAAGTTAGCTCATAAATGTCATATACTTCTCTTCTTGATTTTCTTCTTCTTCTTCTAACTTTCTTATTTCCCACTTTGCAGATTTCATTCACTTCATGGAAGCTTGCATTGATGGAGTGCTTGTTTCCCTTTTAGTTTTTCTTTTGTATCGATGAACAATGTGGAACTTGCTATATGGGAAAAACTATTGTAATATGTATGGTTGGATGCCCGTATGTGGAACTTTATATGTATGGTTGGATGGAACTGTGCATTTATGATGAAACTTATATGTGTTGGATATCTCATATGTTTGCTGTGAAATTGCCCTGTGAAACATATACACATATTTGCTATGAAAATGCTTGGATATAAGAAAAACAAGAAAAAGATGCAATGCAGGCTCTTTGCCGTTTGCCACCAATGGCACAGGGCTCTTTGCCGTCTGCGACAGACGACAAAGTGGACACGTGGCAGCAACCTGTGCAACCTGGGAGCTGACCCATTTGGTCACTTCACCATCTATGGTAGACGGTAAAGGCTTGGATGGTTTGCCATCGGTGGCAGGCGGCAAAGACCTGGAGTGGAGTGACGCGTTTGCTGACATCACAAGGCATATGACAAAGGGGACGACATGTTTGCCATCAGCTGGCAGACGACAAAGCCTCCTGTTAGTCACCTAACATGGCTAACGTTTGTTCTTGGCCGTCCACCTTCTTTGTCGTCTGCCACCGATGGCAAAGGGTCATTGTCATCCGCTGTAAGAAAGTAGACGGCAAATCAGCTATTTACCGTAGCTTACTGTGCTGGACAGGTTTGCCGTCAGTGGTTGACGGCAAAGAGGTTTGCCATCAGCTTTCTAGTCCTTTGCCGTCTGCCAAGGTAGACGGTAAAGAAGCTGATTCCTGTAGTGCATAGTCATTACCCTAGCATCATGATCATTGATATTATTGTTCATTTCATCAAGAAATTGTGTTTGAGATTTAGCAACTTGTTCTAACTGAGTATGAACCATAGAGCCATATTTTCCTACACCTCTAACATCATTGGTAATTCTGAATAACAAGTTACTCAAGCGAGCAATCATAATAGAGATGTATTTCAATTGTTTCATAACATTTGCATTGAAGTGATAATGTTATGTAGTATAGTTATCAAACTCATAAAGGCACTGACTAGGATACATATTATAAGGATTGTCCTTTTCATCAAATTTCATTAAAGAATTTACCTCTACCACCTTGGGTTGTGGTCTATCAAGCCCATGTGTTTCTTCAATAGGAGGTAAATTTTTGACATCCTCAGATTTAATACCTTTTTTCCTTCATACATTTCTTTGCTTCTTGCATATCTTTAGGACTGAGATATAAGATACCCCTCTTCTTCTGAGTGGGTTTAGGCGGTGGTTCAGGAAGAGTCTAGTCATCATAATATTTCAGTATGTTATTCAACAATTCCCAAGCTTGTTCAATGGTTCGTTCCCTGAAAACACAACCGACAATTTAAGAAGCCTCCCCCAAGCTTGTGGGAGACTCTCTTTTTCAATTTGCACAAAATTAAATATTTCCTGTAAGGCAGCTTGTTTCTTATGAGCAGGAAAATATTTTCAGAGAAGTAGTACATCATATCCTGGGGACTATGCACACAACCACGATCAAGAGTATTATACAAAGTCTTAGCATCACCCTTTAATTAGAACATAAATAACTTGAGAATATAATAATAGCGAATTTTCTCATCATGAGCAAAAATGGTGGCTATGTCATTCAACCTCCTGAGAGGGTCGGGGGTGGAAATGACGTCGTTGGTTGCCTGCCTGTCGGAGCAACCTAATGTTGGCGATGCACTTGGAAGTCCATGCCCCGGCCGTTAGTCGGACCATGAGATGTTTCGGACGTCCGCGAAGTCATTGCCATGGCCACGACACATGATAAAGAAACCCAACAACGGAGTTCCTGTGAGCGAAGGAAGATGGATACACCTCAACCCCCTAACTGGCGAGCAAAATGTCGATGTCTCAGAACCGAACATTGGGTTGTTAGCTACAACCCTTTGAGAGTTCGATCAAGGACTGAATGCGTCTAGCTTCCTATGCCCTGGACAATCGGAGGAGGAAGAACAATGAGTAGAGCATATTGAGTTCTGGCCACCATGTCGTTGTAATACCCTACTTTGGCTCTGCATATTATTTCTCTAGTAGTTGGCTACAATATGTATCTCTTGTTGTGAATGAATTCAACCCCCGATGAGTCCGTAGCCTTCCCTTGTTTATACAGCTCTCTAGAGACCCTCATTGGTCGAATACAACATAGGGTAGGCTAGCTTAGCATGTACAAGTGTGGCATCGCCGCTCATGGCACCCTTGTACGTGCAGTGATGATCACTCTCGGAGTAGTGTATTGCACCATGAATATTCTGTTGCCTCCCTCCTTATACAGAGTAGGTATCATGAATGTACTACCCCTATAGCAGTGTGTGGAGTAGGTGAATCTTCAGGAGCCACTGTTCATGACCCCGTCTCATTGGTGCCCATGCGCCTTGGGTGATCCAGAGGCTTCCCCTACGACGGCTGGCGTAAGCAGCTCTTGAAAGGGGAACGAGATGCGTTCAAAGCTTTTGATAGCAGGATTCCTGCCCCCTTCCCAGAGATAGGGCATACCAGAACAAATCTTCCCGGGCTCTAGGAGTGCTTCCCTAAGGTGGGATGTTTATAGAAGTACTCTGCACTACCCTTGAGTGGCGCTTGCCTCAAGCCCCGAGGGTTGTTCAATCCTTCCCTTCCGTTGAGTCGGACCAGATCACTCGTTGGTGGCCAGCATTAGGCCTTAGGCTAGTGGGCCCCTGATAGCCCAATTATTGTTGGGCCGATAGCTGGTGACGTGCTACCTGATGACCCACAAGTATAGGGGACCAATCATAGTCCTTTCAATAAGTAAGTGTCGAACCCAACGAGGAACAGAAGGAAATGACAAGCGGTTTTTAGCAACGTATTTTCTATGAGCACTAGAATTATCGGTAACGAGTAGTTTGATAGCAAGATAATTTGTAACAAGTGAAAAGTAGCAACAATAACTAAGGTGTAGCAAAGTAGCACAATCCTTTTTGTTGGAAAGTATAGGCCAGAACGATCTCCTATAATAAGCAGCGTTCTTGAGGACAAATGCAAATTTCATCTAGTCACTTTCATCATGTTTGTTTGATTCGCGTTCACTACTATAATAATTTGGTATGTGGGTGGATGTCACGCCCAATATGCGATGCTATCCTAAAGAGACTCGAAGGTCTCACCAAGGATAGAACCGCATATTGATACGCTTTTGCAAGGTGGATATCATTACATCAACATTACATAATAGATGGGGATACATACAAAAGGCATACAATGCCACACAAATACAACATCATCATACATAAGATCAACATCCGACTACGGATGAAACACAAACAGAAACTCAAACGACATCCACCCTGCTAGCTCAGGCTGCCGACCAGAACCTATCCTCGATCAAGAAGAAGCGTAAGAAGAACTCCAAAACAAGCAAACATCGCTCTCGCGTCATGATCATCGCAAAACCTGTACCTGCAACTGTTGTTGTAGTAATCTGTGAGCCACGAGGACTCAGCAATCCCATTACCGTGGGTATCAAGACTAGCAATGCTTAATGGGTAAGGAAGGGGTAAAGTGGTGAGGTTGCAGCAGCGACTAAGCATGATATGGTGGCTAACATACGCAAATGAGAGCGAGAAGAGAAACAAAGGAACGGTCATGAAGCTAGCAATGATCAAGAAGTGATCCTGAACTCCTAGTTACGTCAAACATAACCCAAAGACCGTGTTCACTTCCCGGACTCCGCCGAGAAGAGACCATCACGGCTACACACGTGGTTGATGCGTTTTAATTCGGATCTGGTGTCAAGTTATCTACAACTGGATATTAACAAATTCCCATCTGCCACATAACCGCGGGCATGGCTTTCGAGAGATATACCCTGCAGGGGTGTCCCAACTTAGCCCATGATAAGCTCTCGCGATCAACGAAGGATATACATTCTCCCAGGAAGACCCGATCAGTCTCGGAATCCCGGTTTACAAGACTTTTCGACAATGGTAAAACAAGACTAGCAAAGCCGCCCGATGTGCCGACAAATCCTGATAGGAGCTGCACATATCTCGTTCTCAGGGCAACATCGGATGAGACTAGCTACGAGTAAAACCAGACTTCGAGTTTCCCCGAGGTGGCCCCGCAGGCAACTCAGTTCGGACCAACACTCGAAGGAGCACTGGCCCAGGGGGGGGGGCTAAAATAAAGATGACCCTTGGGCTCCGGAAACCCAAGGGAAAAGGGCTAGGTGAGGCAAATGGTAAAACCAAGGTTGGGCCTTGCTGGAGGAGTTTTATTCAAAGCAAACTGTCAAGGGGGTCCCATAAATCACCTGACCGCGTAAGGAACGCAAAATCCGGGAACATAACACCGGTATGACGGAAACTAGGGCGGCAAGAGTGGAACAAAACACCAGGCATAAGACCGAGCCTTCCACCCTTTACCAAGTATATAGATGCATTAATAGTATAAGAGATATTGTGATATCGCAACATAACCCTGTCCATCATGGGGCAATCTTCAACTTCACCTGCAACTAACAACACTATAAGAGGGCTGAGCAAAGCGGTAACATAGCCAAACAACGGTTTGCTAGGAAGGGTGAAAAGGTTAGAGGCTGACATGGCAATTTGGGAGGCTTGAAGAGCAAAAGATAGGTAGCGCAGCAAAGCGATAGAACGAAGCAACTAGCATAGCAATGATAGTAGTGAGATCCAAGGTGACGGTCATCTTGCCTGAGATCCCGCTAGGAAGAAGAATGAGTCCATGAAGAAGACAAGCGGACGTAGTCGAACGAATCCTCACAACTCCAGAACGAAACCGAAGCTAACGAGAGAAGCAAACTGGAAAGAAGCATACAACATGGTAAGCACACAAGCATAATCATGGCATGATGCACAATCAAGTATGATGCATGTCCGGTTTAATGAGGCATGGCATGGCAAAGTGCAACAAACAATACTACAAGTTAAGTGGAGCTCAATATGCAACGAGTTGCATATTGACAAAACACCACATTTGATTATTTAGTTTGATCTCGTTATAAGCTACTCAACAATATTAAATGTTGTTAAACATGGCAAGGGATGAAGCATATGGAAACTAATTATTTAGGCAAGTTTAAATGAGGCCGGAACAACAAACAAGAATTCCGAAAAATCCTCATGTTATTTAGCAATTTAATGCAACAACAATTTTAAACATTTGAATGTTGTTATCATGATGCAGATGACATGCACAAGTTTTAAGAAATTTTATGAAAATGTTGACATGAGCATGTTATGAAGCATTTGGTCACCGTGGTGGAAAGAAAGGGAGCCACGACAATGAATTCGAAAATGATGCCACGGCAACATATCGATGATCCGATAACTCAGTGTTCCTGTAACATATTATATTCTTTGAGTAGAATCATTTCATGCCTTTTTTTTGCTATTATAAGTTCCTATAGCATGTTGATTGCTTGCTCTGAACATTGTTACCTGATGCTGTTTATGCCATGTCCAACCTGATATCTTTTGCACTTTTCCCATGCTTGTTTGAACCTGCTATGGTGTGATTTAGTCGTAGCTCAGTGTTCCTCTTATGTTAAGCATCTCCTGTAGATCACTGCCATATGCTTTGTTTTTATGTTGGGGTGCAGTAGCATAGTTTCTTGTTGCATGCTAAGTAGCATCGTGCTGTTAATCGCAGATTTGTGTCATTCTTGTTTTGCTTGCCATTTGCAAACCGTGCATCCGATTCTGGTGATCTTTATATCGATTTCAACCAAAATCATCTCATCTTTCCAGTGGAATACTTGGTTTGCCAAGTTGATGCCTTGTTCATCATTTCCCTTCCGGAGCACGCATATGCATTGTATATCACATCTCGCATATCATGTCATGTATTGCATCATGTTGCTTGTGCATTGCTCCATGTTTGATTGTGGTTCCATTGCTTGTGTTCTTGCTTTGGGTAGATCCGGGAGACGAGTACGTGAACGAGGAACCTGTTGAGAACGCTTACGAGGATCAATCCTTCGACAACCCTGAGAACTTTGTAGGCAAGATGACCATACCTTCGATATCACTTCTATCTTTGCTTTGCTAGTTGCTCGCTCTATCGTTATGTTAGCTCTACCTGCCATTGCTTATCATGACTCCCATATTGCCATGTCAAGCCTCTAACAATCTTGTCCTATGCAAACCGTTGTTTGGCTATGTCACCACTTTTGCTCAGCCCCTCTTATAGCGTTGCTAGTTGCAGGTGAAGATGAAGTTTGTTCCTTGTTGGAACATGGATACTTTGGGATATCACAATATCTCCTGTTTAATTAATGCACCTTATATACTTGGTAAAGGGTGGAAGGCTCGGCCTTATGCCTAGTGTTTTGTTCCACTCTTGCCGCCATAGTTTCCGTCATACCGGTGTTATGTTCCTTGATTTTGCGTTCCTTACGCGGTTGGGTGATTTATGGGACCCCCTTGACAGTTTGCTTTGAATAAAACTCCTCCAGCAAGGCCCAACCTTGGTTTTACCATTTACCACCTATACCTTTCTCCCTTGGGTTTTCGCGAGCCCGAGGGTCATCTTTATTTTAGCCCCCCCCGGGCCAGTGCTCCTTCGAGTGTTGGTCCGAACCGAGCAGCCTGCGGGGCCACCACGGGGAAACTCGAGGCCTGGTTTTACTCATAGCTTAACTTATCCGGTGTGCCCTGAGAATGAGATACGTGCGACTCCTATCGGGATTTGTCGGCACATCGGGCGGCTTTGCTGGTCTAGTTTTACCATTGTCGAAATGTCTTGCGAACCGGGATTCCGAGACTGATCGGGTCTTCCCGGGAGAAGGTATATCCTTCGTTGACCGTGAGAGCTTATGATGGGCTAAGTTGGGACACCCCTGCAGGGTATTATCTTTCGAAAGCCGTGCCCGCGGTTATGAGGTAGATGGGACTTTGTTAATGTCTGGTTGTAGAGAACTTGACACTTGACTTCATTAAAATGCATCAACCGTGTGTGTAGCCGTGATGTTCTCTTCTCGGCGGAGTCCGGGAAGTGAACACGGTTTGGGTTATGTTTGACGTAAGTAGTTTCAGGATCACTTCTTGATAACTTCTAGCTTCTCGACCGATGCGTTGCTTCTCTTCTCGCTCTCACTTGCGTATGTTAGCCACCATATATGCTTAGTGCTTGCTGCAGCTCCACCATATAACCCCTTTTCCTAACTTGAGCTTAAATAGTCTTGATCTCGCGGGTGTGAGATTGCTGAGTCCTCGTGGCTCACAGATTCTACCAAAACAGATGCAGGTACCGGTGATACCAGCGCAAGTGGCGCAATCGAGCTCAAGTGGGAGTTTGACGAGGACCTTGGTCATTACTATGTTTTGTTTCCAAATGATCAGTCGCGGAGCCCTGTCGGGACGATCGGGAATCTAGCATTTGGGATTGTCTTCTTTTATATTTGGATTTGACCGTAGTCGGTCTATGAGTGTATTTTGGATGATGTATGAACTTATTCATGTATTGTGTGAAGTGGCGATTGTAAGCCAACTCTCTTTATCCCATTCTTGTTCATTACATGGGATTGTGTGAAGATGACCCTTCTTGCGACAAAACCACCATGCGGTTATGCCTCTAAGTCGTGCTTCGTCACGTGGGAGATATAGCCGCATCGTGGGTGTTACAAGTTGGTAATCAGAGCCATCCCCGACTTAGGAGCCCCCTACTTGATTGATTGGAGTCTAGAACAAAAATGTTTTGAGTCTTAGGATTATATATATCGGAGAGTAGGATTCTTCTTACTACTCAGTCCCTTCGTCGCTCTGGTGAGGTCTCCTGACGTAGATGTTTTGACTTTCCTCTCCTAAAATTTCACAAAAAAAAATTAGGATCACGCGGGTATATTGGAATCGTTCTGATGGTTTTGTGATGAGAACATTGTTCTTGGTTCCTCCTGACATTTAGGGGTTGTGGCAGTGTCCCGGGGAGTTGAGCTCCGAGGTGTTGTCGTCACAATTTTATCGTTGCAGTTCTGGAATACTTGAGTTTTGCCGACATCGAAAATCTCTTTTATGCAGTTGTTGGTGAGATAACCTCGACGTCACCCAGTACTGGGGAGTTCGGTAGTATTGCCATGAATCGTATAACGGATGCTTTTCGAAGGTTGAGGTACACGATTTCCGAAGGTTTCTTGGTTATGTGTTGACGGATGGATACAGCTGGATGTAGGGATTGTTAGTTTGGGTGAGATATATTGCTTCCCCTGTATCCCCAACACCTTATTGCATAACCAGAAAGTTTCGGGAGTTTATAGGTGGTATTCAAGTAGCTCTAGCACTTCTTCCCGCAGATATTTGGTTTGTGATTAGGGAATCCTTACCACTTATTTGTTCCGGTTTTACCTTGTTTATTTCATTCATCAATCTCTTATCAAGTGGCTTCTCAACTTAATGGATGTGTGATGTTAGCTTTGGGAATTCATTTGTTCATCCTTGTTCGAATGTTTATTGTGAAGACTATATGTTGCAATTTCTATCCGTTGATTCAACTTGCCTATCTGTCTATCAAGATGCTAACGGATGTCACCCTCTTCAGGATGGCTCCGCCAACACGTCAGAATCCGGAATGCAATGATGGGAGTCAGGCGAACCCTCCACCTCCACCTCCGCCTCCGGAGGCATGGCAAGCTTTGATGGCAACCACTAATGCCAACGCTCAGTTGTTGATTCAGCTGATGCAAGAGCGTAAGCAAGGCCAAGGCAACCAAGGGAATCAAGGTCAAGGGAAGTTCAACCATCAGCCTCAGTTTCCTACCCTCAACCAGTTCCTTGCAAATCAGCCAAAGTCTTTTAGCTACTGTGCCGAGGCCACAGACGCCGACGATTGGCTCGTGGAAATCAACAAGCATTTCGAATGCAGCAATGTCAGGCCCGAGGACTACGTCAAGTTCGCTTCTTTTCAGCTCAAGGATCAAGCAGCTGATTGGTTCCAGCAATACAAGGATTCCAGAGGAGGTCGAGTGATTACTTGGACTGATTTCTGTCGGGACTTTAAAGCTCACCACATTCCTACCAATGTTGTAGAGAGCAAGCGTGAGGAGTTCCGCAATCTCAAGCAAGGCAACATGTCAGTGTATGAATACAACAAGCAGTTTCAGAAACTTGCTCGCTTTGCTAAACAAGACGTTCCTGATGAAAAGAGTATGATCTATCAATTCAGAGGTGGCCTTAGAGAGGATCTGCAGTTAGCTCTCGTTCTTGTTGAGCGTACTCAGTTTGATCAATTCTACAATATGGCTCTCAAGCAAGAAGGTGCTCAGCTCAAGTGTGAGGCTTCTAAGAAGAGAATCAGGGATGCAGTTTAGTCTTCTTCTTCCTCTCAAGTGGAAGCTAAGCAGCAAAAGTTCTACCTTCCTCCTCCTCCGTTTCGTCAGCCTAACCAGCAGAAGAACTCAGGTGGTCGTGGATTTTCCCACCCACCCAACCCAGGTTATCAGAACAAGTCTCAGCCTCAAGCTCCAAGGTCAAATGCTCCTTATCACCGTCCGCTCTCAGAACTGACTTGCAACAAGTGCCAGCAGAAAGGTCACTATGCGAACAAATGCTTCAACCAAAGGCGCCTTCCTTCTCCTCCTCCTGTGAGGTCTTCAAGCAATGAAGTGGTCAAGCATAATCCAAAGCATGCAAAGGTGAACATGATGAATGCAGCTCAGGCAGAGGATTCTTCAGATGTGATCATGGGTAACCTTCCAGTCAACTCTATTCCTGCAAAAGTCTTATTTGATACTGGTGCATCGCATTGTTTCATGTCAAGACCGTTTTTTGCCAAGCATGAATTCACTTCTTCACATTTGGTTAAACCCATGGATGTCGTTTCTCCGGGTAAACGGTTGAGCTCCAGTTTGGTGGTTCCGGATACCACTATCAAGATGGGCGACTATAGATTTCTGGCTAAACCAATTGTTCTTAGTGACTCTGATATCGATCTTATTCTCGGGATGGACTGGCTTTCTCAGCACAAAGCTCAACTTGATTGTGCTGCCAGGGAAATTCATTTGACACACTCTTCTGAGGATGTTATCATCTATGCCGCTCGTGATGAAACCATTCGGTTGTTTTCCCTCAGTGAGAAGGGCGAGCTAGACGCAATCTCTCAGATTCCAGTCGTTTGTGAGTACCAAGATGTCTTTCTAGAAGAGCTTCCGGGTATGCCTCCTCATCGGCCAGTCGAGTTTGTTATCGATCTTGAGCCTGGAACTGAACCCGTTTGCAAGCGTCCTTACAAGCTTGGACCCAAGGAGCTGAAGGAATTGAAGAAACAGCTCGATGAACAAGAGCGTCTCGGTTTGATCAGACCGAGTTCATCTCCATGGGGTTGTGGAGTTCTTTTTGTCCAGAAGAAGGATGGCACGGACCGACTTTGCGTTGATTACCGTCCATTGAACAAGAAGACAATCAAGAACAAGTATCCACTTCCCAACATCAATAAACTTTTCGAGCAACTCAAAGGTGCTAAAGTATTCTCTGAGCTTGTCCTCCGTATGGGTTATCATCAGATTCGCATTTGTGAACAAGATATTCCCAAGACAGCATTCAGAACAAGCTATGGTTCTTATGAATATACTGTCATGTCTTTCGGCCTTGTCAATGCTCCTCCAACATTCTCTCGAATGATGAACTTCATCTTCAACCCCTACACAAATGAATTCGTCTTGGTGTATCTCGATGATATTTTGGTCTTCTCCAAGAATAAGTCGGATCATGCCAAACATTTGCGATTGGTGCTCGACAAGGTCAGAGAGCATCAATTCTATGCAAAGTTTTCCAAATGTGAGTTCTGGCTTGATGAAGTTCTTTATCTTGGTCACATCATCTCCGCCAAGGGCATCGCTATTAATCCCGAGAAGGTGTCTTCAATTGTGAATTGGGAACCTCCTCAGAATGTCATGCAGCTCCGCAGTTTTCTTGGTCTTGCAAGCTATTGCCGAAGATTCGTTGAGAACTTCTCTAAGATTGCAAAGCCTCTTTCCAACCTCCTCCAGAAGCATGTCAAGTATGTCTGGACGCCTGAGTATGACGTTGCTTTCAACACCCTCAAAGAGAAGCTAGTCACAACTCCTGTCTTGACTCCTCCTGATGAATCCAAGCCATTCGAAGTTTTCTGTGATGTTTCCTTGCAAGGTCTCGGTGCTGTGTTAATGCAAGAGAAGAAAGTTGTGGCTTATACCTCTCGTCAGTTGAAGCCCAACGAAAAGAACTACCCCACTCATGATCTTGAGTTGGCGGCAGTTGTTCATGCATTGATAACATGGAGACATCTCTTGTTGGGAAGGAAAGTGGACATTTTCACCGATCACAAGAGTCTCAAGTATATCTTCACTCAACCTAACCTCAACCTCAAAAAAACTCGATGGGTCGAAATGATTCAAGAGTACAATCCAAGTATTGAATATACTCCAGGCAAGGCGAATGTGATTGCAGATGCTTTGAGCAGAAAGGCTTATTGCAACAGCTTAATTCTCAAGCCCTTCCAACCGGATCTTTGTGAAGCTTTCCGCAAGCTGAATCTTCAAGTTGTTCCTCAAGGCTTTCTTGCCAACCTCATAGTCTCTCCTACTTTGGAAGATCAAATTCGTGAGGCACAACTCCTGGATACCATGGTGAAGAAGGTGAAACGTGGTATTAACAAGGGCATTTCCAAATACAAGTGCTATCGCTTGGATGACAAAGATACTCTTTTCTTCGAGGATCGAATTGTGGTTCCAAAAGGCTATCTGAGAAAAGTCATCATGAATGAGGCACACAATTCCCTCCTATCCATTCATCCTGGAAGTACGAAGATGTACCATGACCTCAAGCAGTCGTATTGGTGGACTCGAATGAAGCGAGAGATTGCTCAATTCGTGAATGAATGTGACGTCTGCAGAAGGGTGAAAGCAGAACACCAACGACCAGCTGGTCTCCTCCAACCTCTATCTATTCCGGAATAGAAGTTTGATCATATCGAGATGGACTTCGTGACTGGATTTCCTAAGTCCAAGCCTGGAAATGATGCTATCTTCGTTGTCATTGACAAGCTTACTAAAGTGGCTCATTTTCTTCCTATCAAAGAAGCTATCACAGTAGCTCAGCTGGCAGAGCTATACACCTCCAGAATTGTCTCCTTGCACGGCATTCCACAATTGATCTCTTCAGATCGTGGAAGCATCTTCACTTCTAAGTTCTGGGACTCCTTTCAGAAGGCCATGGGCACCAACATTCGTTTCAACACAGCTTTCCATCCTCAAACTAGTGGCCAAGTCGAGCGAGTCAATCAAATCCTTGAAGATATGCTGAGGGCTTGTGTCATCTCTTTCGGTATGAAGTGGGAAGATTGTCTCCCTTATGCCGAGTTCTCCTACAACAACAGCTTCCAAGCGAGTTCGGGCAAGGCCCCATTCGAAATTCTCTATGGCAGAAAGTGTCGTACTCCTCTCAATTGGTCCGAGACAGGTGAACGCCAACTTCTTGGCAACGACTTGATCACAGAAGCCGAAGAAATGCGCAAAGTCTTTCGTGAGATCTCAAGGCCGCGCAATCGCGCCAGAAGAGTTAATATGATAGCAAGGACCGTGACTTGGCTTTTGAAATCAGAGACCATGTCTACCTCCATGTCTCTCCAATGAAAGGCACTTGTCGCTTCGGTATCAAAGGGAAGCTTGCCCCTAGATACGTGGGCCCTTTCAAGATCATTGGCAAAAGAGGCGATCTCGCCTATCAACTCGAGCTTCCATCCAAGTTTGCAAACGTGCACGATGTGTTTCACGTGTCACAGCTTCGCAAGTGCTTCAAGACTCCTGAGCGCACTATCAACTTTGAAGAAATTGACCTCCAAGAATATCCCTCTTATCATGAGCACCCCGTTTCTATTCTTGAAGAAACCGAGCGCAAGACTCGCAACAAGCCAATCAAATTTATGAAAGTGAAGTGGTCACACCATTCCGACCGAGAAGCCAGCTGGGAGCGCGAGGATCACCTCCGTTCCGAATATCCGGAGTTCTTTCAGTCCTAGATCTCGGGACGAGATCCTCTTGTAGTGGTGGAGTGTTGTAACACCCCGGATGTAACTTTCCATCTTTATAACTCCAACTCTTGCCATTTTCGGCTATGTGTTGTCATTTTCCCTCCGTGGTTGGGTTTTGTCTTTTGTTTTGCATTTTGTTCATGTTATTCATCTCATATCATGTCATCATGTGCATCTCATTTGCATACGTGTTCGTCTCATGCATCCGAGCATTTTCCCCGTTGTCCGTTTTGCAATCCGGCACTCCCACATGCACCGGCGCACCCCTCTTGTCTCTTTTCGTGTGCGGGTGTTAAACATTCTCGGAATGGACCGAGGCTTGCCAAGTGGCCTTGGTATACCACCGGTAGACCACCTGTCAAGTTTCGTGCCATTTGGAGGTCGTTTGATACTCTAACGGTTAACCGGGTAACCGCGAAGGCCTCTTTTGAGTTGCAGCCCAACACCCCTCCAAAACAGCCCAATAACCCATCTAAGTCACTTCCATGCTCTCCGTTGTCGGATCACGATCGTGTGGGCGAAAACCGCACTCCATTTGGAGCCTCCTAGCTCCCTCTACCTATAAATAGGCGCTCCCCCCGAAAATTTCGCAGATCAAACCCTAGCCCGTTCCCTCTCCGCCGCCGGACACGTCCGGGTGGACCCGGATGCGTCTGCCGCCGCGCCCCAGCCACTCAGGGCGCGCCACATGTCGCCGCCGCCGCC
Source organism: Aegilops speltoides (assembly GCA_021437245.1). Classification (NCBI taxonomy): domain Eukaryota; kingdom Viridiplantae; phylum Streptophyta; class Magnoliopsida; order Poales; family Poaceae; genus Aegilops; species Aegilops speltoides. The sequence goes on from CM038146.1 coordinate 270,164,815, forward strand.
CATCGCCGCCCGCCCGCCCGAGCCCGGTCGGGCCCCAGCTCTGTTCGCGCCGCCCGACCGCCCGCTCCCGACCGCCGATCGCCCTGCCGCCCAGCGCACAAGCTGCCGCCGGCCGGCGCCAGATCCGGCGGCCTCGCCCACGGCTACCCCGCCGCACCTCGTCTCCGGCCTCCTCCCGCACCAGCTCTGGCGAGCGCCGCCGGCCGCCCTGGATCCGCGAGCCAGGTCCAGATCTGAGACTAGGGTTGACTTCTTTCTCCCCCGAAATCCACTGTCATTTTTTCTGTCAGTAATTTGTTGCATGTTCATCGCACCATAACTCTGCACGCGTGGCTCCGTTTTGGGCATGTAGCATACCGAATTGTTCGTCTCAATGAGTACACCATTTTATCTCATTGCATCATTTTCATTTGAGCTAATCTTGGTGCCCGAAATGCTGTTGGAAGAGGGCTATGTGATGTTAGTTTCAGATTCTTATCAGAACATGCACTTTTGTCATTTTTGCCATGATTGATGTGTGCATCTTATGAACTTGAGCCCTACATGTGTTTTGAACTATGCCATGCCATCTTTACAGGGGTGTATGCCATGTATTTTTGTGATCCCCGTGGTGACTAGCACAAGCATGCAAACGAGGCTTCGTGATGTTGCTGATTTTAGCCCCTGTTCCGCTGTTATTTTTATGCCATGTAAACTTGATGCTACAGAGAGATCCATGCATATTTTGAGATACTTCAGTAAGGATGTTTTGAACATATGGTTATGCTCTATCCATTCATGCCCTTATTTGAAATTACGGAGTAGTCTAGCATGTCATTTTCGTGCTCTACTTTTGCTACAAAATGTTTCCTGGCAGATTGTTTACATGTTATTCAATTTTCCCAAGGTTGTTGTAGTTGATCCGTGTATGCTATGATGTTGTTTTTGCCATGTATAGCTTCTATGCCATGTCTTCTTGATGGATGTATGCTTAGTTTATCATGAAATGCTCTGTAGTGAGTGCATCGAGCTCACGAAGGTGCCTTCGTAATTCTGTCAATGCCATGCCCTGTTTGCTGAATCTGTTACCGAAACTTGCTATGTTTACATGCATGCCATCATTTCTTCTGATCCTTTTTGGCTCAGGGTCAGTAAGGGACTTTTGTTCTATGCTTTGAATAGAATCATTTCATGCCTTGTTTTGCTATTATAAGTTCCTGTAGCATGTTGATTGCTTGCTCTGAACATTGTTACCTGATGCTGTTTATGCCATGTCCAACCTGATATCTTTTGCACTTTTCCCATGCTTGTTTGAACCTGCTATGGTGTGATTTAGCCGTAGCTCAGTGTTACTCTTATGTTAAGCATCTCCTGTAGATCACTGCCATATGCTTTGTTTTTATGTTGGGGTGATGTAGCATAGTTTCTTGTTGCATGCTAAGTAGCATCGTGTTGTTAATCGCAGATTTGTGTCATTCTTGTTTTGCTTGCCATTTGCAAACCGTGCATCCGATTCCGGTTATCTTTATATCGATTTCATCCAAAATCATCTCATCCTTCCAGCGGAATACTTGGTTTGCCAAGTTGATGCCTTGTTCATCATTTCCCTTCCGGAGCACACATATGCATTGCATATCACATCTCGCATATCATGTCATGTATTGCATCATGTTGCTTGTGCATTGCTCCATGTTTGATTGTGGTTCCATTGCTTGTGTTCTTGCTTTGGGTAGAGCCGGGAGACGAGTATGTGAACGAGGAACCTGTTGAGATCGCTTACGAGGATCAAGCCTTCGACAACCCTAAGAACTTTGCAGGCAAGATGACCATACCTTCGATATCACTTCTATCTTTGCTTTGCTAGTTGCTCGCTCTATCGTTATGTTAGCTCTACCTTCCATTGCTTATCATGACTCCCATATTGCTATGTCAAGCCTCTAACCATCTTGTCCTATGCAAACCGTTGTTTGGCTATGTCACCACTTTTGCTCAGCCCCTCTTATAGCGTTGCTAGTTGCAGGTGAAGATGAAGTTTGTTCCTTGTTGGAACATGGATACTCTGGGATATCACAATATCTCCTGTTTAATTAATGCACCTTATATACTTGGTAAAGGGTGGAAGGCTCGGCCTTATGCCTAGTGTTTTGTTCCACTCTTGCCGCCCTAGTTTCCGTCATACCGGTGTTATGTTCCTTGATTTTATGCTCCTTACGCGGTTGGGTGATTTATGGGACCCCCTTGATAGTTCGCTTTGAATAAAACTCCTCCAGCAAGGCCCAACCTTGGTTTTACCATTTGCCACCTATACCTTTTTCCCTTGGGTTTTCGCGAGCCCGAGGGTCATCTTTATTTTAGCCCCCCTCCCCCCCGGGCCAGTGCTCCTTCGAGTGTTGGTCCGAACCGAGCAGCCTGCGGGGCCACCACGGGGAAACTCGAGGCCTAGTTTTACTCGTAGCTTGACTTATCCGGTGTGCCCTCAGAACGAGATACGTGCGACTCCTATCGGGATTTGTCGGCACATCGGGCGGCTTTGCTGGTCTAGTTTTACCATTGTCGAAATGTCTTGCGAATCGGGATTCCGAGACTGATCGGGTCTTCCCGGGAGAAGGTATATCCTTCGTTGACCGTGAGAGCTTATGATGGGCTAAGTTGGGACACCCCTGCAGGGTATTATCTTTCGAAAGCCATGCTCGCGGTTATGAGGCAGATGGGAATTTGTTAATGTCCGTTTGTAGAGAACTTGACACTTGACTTCATTAAAATGCATCAACCGTGTGTGTACCCGTGATGGTCTCTTCTTGGCGGAGTCCGGGAAGTGAACACGGTTTGGGTTATGTTTGACGTAAGTAGTTTCAGGATCACTTCTTGATCACTTCTAGCTTCTCGACCGATGCGTTGCTTCTCTTCTCGCTCTCACTTGCGTATGTTAGCCACCATATATGCTTAGTGATTGCTGCAGCTCCACCATATTACCCCTTTTCCTACCTTGTGCTTAAATAGTCTTGATCTCGCGGGTTTGAGATTGCTGAGTCCCCGTGGCTCACAGATTCTACCAAAACAGATGCAGCTACTGGTGATACCAGCGCAAGTGGCGCAATCAAGCTCAAGTGGGAGTTTGACGATGACCTTGGTCGTTCGTATGTTTCGTTTCCAGATGATCAGTAGCGGAGCCCAGTCGGGACGATCGGGGATCTAGCATTTGGGGTTGTCTTCTTTTATATTTGGATTTGACCGTAGTCGGTCTATGAGTGTATTTTGGATGATGTATGAACTTATTCATGTATTGTGTGAAGTGGCAATTGTAAGCCAACTCTCTTTATCCCATTCTTGTTCATTACATGGGATTGTGTGAAGATGACCCTTCTTGCGACAAAACCACCATGCGGTTATGCCTCTAAGTCGTGCTTCGTCACGTGGGAGATATAGCCACATCGTGGGTGTTACACTGACAGAGCGCATTAAATGCACCACTCAATTTCACATTAGAGCTCGCTCGGCAGGCCCTGTCAGGCTGATTCGCCAGCTTGGCACCTACTCGCTCAACACGTCGCAGGACGGGTGTCTCTTGTAGGTATTTTCTGCAGGATGTGGCTGCCATGTGGTATATAGCAGCCACTTAGTCACCTTGCAGCTTGACCCTGCACTGGTCCACGACGTACGTCGTAGTGAGGTGGTGTGGTGAAGTGGCTTTCCTTCTCTAGTCCCGAAAGCCTTCCGGGATGACTCGAGGGGGGCTCGTTTCTAGGAATAACCATGCCTTTGCCAGGCTCGCCTGCCCGGCAAGGGAGGTTTTCTCCTTAGTGGTGTCTTGCCCTTCTAGCTAGTCTTGGTCTTCTTGATCTCTGCTTGGGTCCTTCAAGGGGATCAATCCATCTTGCTTGGGTTGATCATGGTGTTGTGAACTTGTCCTTCTGCTTGTGCACAGTCCGGGCAACGGACCCAGGGTCTGTTGTACTGACAGAAGCCCCTGGGCCTAGCATGATTGTCGGTTCAATATCCAGCGTATCTTGTAGTAGGGGTCCTAAGCTAGGCATCTTGGAACGATGGTAATGTGGACACTGGATTTTACCCAGGTTTGAGCCCTCTTGATGGAGGTAAAACCCTACGTCCTGCTTTTGATTGTATTCATATGGGTGTAGTACAGAGTACATATGTCTACCACGAGATTGTAGTAATGAATATGAGATTGTCTATTGACTAGCCTGGCCTCGGTTTATATAAGACACCGGAGGCCTATGGTTTAGGAGAGTCCTTGTCTTGGGCGCCAAGTCTTGTGGAGTCTTCCTTGTATGCGGCAGGTGTTGTCCGAACTGGCCCATGAGCCTACGGCCATGGGGGTCCTTGGCCCAATCCAACTGATCGGGAGACGACGTGGTGAGTACCCCTTAGTCCAGGACACCGTCAGTAGCCCCCTGAACCGGTCTTCCAGTTGGGGACTCTCCTCGATTCTTCCAAACTGTTCCTCATCTTCGGTCGTCGGTCTTGAAAACTGGTTCAACAAATCTTCCCATCTTCGATCTTGAGGATTGCCAAAGTACATCCGAAGAGTTTACACGTCGGGTATCCGAGGAGCCCCTTTAAATTTTCGGCCTTTATCAATTCCTTGTTATTTTTATGCCGCACCTCAGGTTTGGAGTTGTTCCCGAGCGACAACGTCTTCTTACGTCCGAGCTCCAACGCCGGACTGCATTCAAGGTATCTTTGCAGCCGAGCACCAAAGCCAGACCGCTTCCGAGCTCCAACACCGGAATGTATCTGAGCTCCAATGCCGGACTATGTCCAAGCTCCAATGCCGGACTGTTTGTAACGCCCCGGATTCGTTGCGCCAGGTGTCTGCCAGTTATTCGCCGTCGTTGCCATGTCATTTGCCTGCGTGTTGCATTTTATCATGTCGTCATGTGCATCTCATTTTGCATACGTGTTCGTCTCATGCATCCGAGCATTTTCCCCGTTGTCCGTTTTGCAATCCGGCACTCCAATGTCATCCGGCGTCCCCTTTTTGCCTCTTCTCTTGTGCGGGTGTTAAATGTTCTCGGAATGGACCGAGTCTTGCCAAGCAGCCTTGGTATAGCACCGGTAGACCGCCTGTCAAGTTTTGTGCCATTTGGAGGTCGTTTGATACTCCAACAGTTAACCGGGTAACCATTAAAGCCCTCTTTTGTTGCAGCATAACACCCCTTCCAAAGTGGCCCAAAACCCAGCAAACTCCCCTCTATGTTCTCGGTCGTTCGATCACGATCGCGTGGCCGAAAACCGCTCTCCATTTGGACTCTCCTAGCTCCCTCTACCTATAAATAGGTGCTCCTCCCCGATTTTTCACGCAGATGAAACCCTAGCAACTTCCCACTCCACCGCCGGACGTGTCCGCCCGCGCCGGCCGCGTCCACCGGCCGCGTCACCCCGACGAATCAGGGAGCGCCGCGTCAGCTCGCCGCCGCCCGAAACCAACCGCGGGCGCCATGTCGCCTCAAGCCCCTCCCGCCGCCGCCCGGCCAGCGCGGCCGCAGCGAGCCAGCGAAGCGCGATCGCCGCCGCCGCCCGACCGTTCCAGCACGCCGCCGTGCCTAGCCCGCCCGCCGTCGCGGCCCAGCGCCAGCGCCCATCGCCAGTCCCCGCCGCCGTCGACCTCTGCCTCCTCCGCCCGAGCGCGTCGCCGCCGCCGCCTCCTCGCCTCGGTCGCGGGCGCCGCCGCCTCAAGGAGCCGGGCCGTGCCTCGCGTCGCCATCTCCACCGCCCGCTCCCGCTTCCGGCGGAGTTCGTTGCCGCCAGCCTCGCGCCAAGGCCTCAGATCCCCAGGGTGGCTGAGCCGCCACCCGCCGCCGGATCCGGAGGGGGAAGAGCCGGATCCGCCCTCCTCCGGGCTTCCCCTTGCCTGCCTACGTCGCCGGAGCAGGCCACCAGCTCGTCGGATCTACCTCGGTTCCCGTGCCCGTTGATTTTCCCTCTGAGGTCTATTTTCGCCCAAGTCCTTTTATCTGTGACATTTTCTTGGCATGTTCATCGCATCGTATCTATGCCTCCGTAGCTTGTTTGTCTCGACGAATACTTCATTTCATTCCATTGCATAATTTTCATTTGAGCTCATCTTGATGCCCGAAATGCTGTTGGAATAGTGCATGTTGATGTTAACCTGCTGAAACTGTTATGACTTGCTCATTTGTCATTTTTGCCATGTTTGATGTGTGCATCCTATGAGGTTGATGTCTACATGTGTTTTGATCTATGCCATGCCATCTTTCCAGGGGTGTATGCTATGTATTTTTGTGATCAATGTGGTGACTAGCACAAGCATGCAAACTGGGCTTCGTGATATTGCTGATTTTAGTCCCTGTTCTTCTGTTATTTTTATGTCATGTAAACATGTTGCTACTAGTCATTCTATGCATAATCTGGAGATGTTCTATAAACATGTTTTGATCTACATGTCATGCTCTAACCATTGATGCCCTTGGTTGCAATTATAACCTGCTGTATCATGTTGTAATCTTGCTCCAAAGTTGCTTGACAATGTTGCTATCAGCCTCTTAACATTAAGTTCAAAGTTTCCATGATTGTTTGCTAATGATCCATGCACCCTATGAACTTTTCTTGCCATGATTAGCTTCACAAACATGCCTTCTTCCTGTTGGTTGCCTTGCGATGCCATGTATTGCTCTGTGGTGAGTGGTTCAAGCTCACCAACATGCCTACTTATTGTTGTTCCTGCCATGTATGAATCTGTAATATAACTTGCCATGTTTACATGGGTGCCATCATATTTTCTATGCCTTTTTGGCTCATGGTCAGCAAGGGACTTTTGATCTATGCATTTAGTAGGTTCATGCCATGCCTTTGTTTGCCATGATAAGTTCCTGTAACATGTTGTTTGATAGCTCTAAACATTGCACCCTGATGTTATTTCTGCGAAGTCTGAAACTGTTATTATTTGCAATCTTACCATGTGTTTTGGAGCATTTCTAGTGATTTCTGGAGATAGCTCAGTGTTCATGTTTTTTTATGCTTTACCTGTACTTCATGCCCATGCCTTTTGTTATTATGTTGGGGTGCTGTAGCTTATTGTTTTGATGCTTGCAAGATGCCTAGTTGTTTGTTATGGATGATTGTTGTTATGACTTGTATAGTGTGTGTGTGTTGCACCGCTGTTCGCTTTTGAGTGTGCTCTATATGAAACTTGCTTGATTTTGCATGTAGTTTCATATTATCATGTTGCATCCTTGTTTTGAGGTGTTTGCTTGATGTTTGTATGCATTTTGCATCAATGCCATGTTTAACTTGTTTTGCTCATATCTTCTAGGCCGTAGCTCCAAATCTAATGAACTTTATATGTAACTTTACTAGAATCTCGTGTAGATCATCTTGGTGCATCTTAACTTGCTGTTTAACAACTTGAACATAAGGTTTATTCAGATCTGGACCAATTTCGAAATTTGCATATGAGGACTTACCGGAATTGTTATATGTTGTTCCCGGCCTCATTTAAACTTGCCTTGATGTGTTGTTCTTGTTTGCATCATCTCTTGCCATGAGTAGCTTCATGTAGCTTGGTCATGCATCATGCTTGTTGTGCATCATGTCTTGTTCATGTGTGGTGTGTTTACCTTGTTGTGTGCTTCTTCTTGTTAGTTCCTGTTTCGTTGCGATCGTGAGGATTCGTTCGTCTACGGTTGGTTCGGCTTCATCCGTTCGTCTTCTTCATGGACTCGTTCTTCTTCTTTGCGGGATTTCAGGCAAGATGACCGCTACCCTGGATCTCACTACTATCATTGCTATGCTAGTTGCTTTGTTCTATTGCTATGTTGCGCTACCTATTACCTGTTTATCAAGCCATCCCATATTGCCATGAACCTCTAACCTTTGACACCTTTCCTATGCAAACCGTTGTTTGGCTATGTTACCGCTTTTGCTCAGCCCCTCTTATAGTGTTGCTAGTTGCAGGTGAAGTTGAAGATTTCTCCATGGTGGGCAGGATTTTGGTTGGGATATCACAATATCTCTTATATTATTAATGCATCTATATATTTGGTAAAGGGTGGAAGGCTCGGCCTTATGGCTGGTGTTTTGTTCCACTCTTGCCGCCCTAATTTCCGTCATACCGGTGTTATGTTCCCGGATTTTATGCTTCCTTACGCTGTCGGGTGATTTATGGGACCCCCGACAATTCGCTTTGAATAAAACTTGTCCAAAGAAGGCCCAACCTTGGTTTTACCTTTTGCCTCACCACCACCTATACCTTTCCCTTGGGTCGGCCAACCCGAGGGTCATCTTTATTTTAGCCCCCCCCCCCCGGGTCAGTGCTTGTCTAAGTGTTGGTCTGAACTAGAGTCCTTTGCAGCGCTCCTCAAGGAAACTTGAGGTCTGGTTTTAGTTGTACGGAGTGCTCATCCGGTGTTGCCCTGAGAACGAGATATGTGCAGCTCCTATCGGGATTGTCGGTGCATCGGGCGGCTTTGCTGGTCTTGTTTTACCATTGTCGAAATGTCTTGTAAACCGGGATTCCGAGACTGATCGGGTCTTCCTGGGAGAAGGTCTATTCCTTCGTTGATCGCGAGAGCTTGTCATGGGCTAAGTTGGGACACCCCTGCAGGGTTTAAACTTTTGAGAGCCGTGTCCGCGGTTATGTGGCAGATGGGAATTTGTTAATGTCCGGTTGTAGATAACTTGACACCTGATCCGAATTAAAACGCATCAACCGTGTGGGTAGCCGTGATGGTCTCTTCTCTGCGGAGTCCGGGAAGTGAACACGGTTTCTTGGGTTATGTTTGACGTAAGTAGGAGTTCAGGATCACCTCTTGATCATTGCTAGCTTCACGACCGTTCCTTTGTTTCTCTTCTTGCTCTCATTTCCGTATGTTAGCCACCATATCATGCTTAGTCGCTGTTGCAACCTCACCACTTTACCCCTTCCTTTCCCATTAAGCTTTGCTAGTCTTGATACCCATGGTAATGGGATTGCTGAGTCCTCGTGGCTCACAGATTACTACAACAACAGTTGCAGGTTCAGGTTAAGCGATGATCATGACGCGAGAGCGATGTTTGCTTGTTTGGAGTTCTTCTTCTGCTTCTTCTTCGATCAGGGGATAGGTTCCAGGTCGGCAGCCTGGGCTAGCAGGGTGGATGTCGTTTGAGTTTCTGTTTGTGTTTCATCCATAGTCGGATGTTGATCTCTTGTATGATGTATTGTTGTATTCGTGTGGCATTGTATGCCTTATGTATGTATCCCCACTATTTAGGTAATGTTGATATAATGATATCCACCTTGCAAAAGCGTTTCAATATGCGGGTCTATCCTTGGTGGGACCTTCGAGTTCCTTTTGGATAGGGTCACATATTGGGCGTGACAAGTTGGTATCAGAGCCTCGACCGACCCTAGGAGCCCCCTTGATTGATCGTGTAGTTTGGCCGTTGTTGAGTCTAGAAAAAACTGTTTTCGGAATCTAGTTATATCGAAGAGTAGGAATTCTTTTTACTCCTCAGCCCCTTCGTCGCTCTGGTAAGGAATCTTGACGTAGGTGTTTTGAGTTACTCCTCTTCCCCTTCAAATTTTTCTTTAGGATCACGCGGTTAGTTTTCGTTCGTTGTCCATCCTCTTTTATCCGGTGCATTTCTCGTCAAGTTGACTCGAGTCTCTTCATCTTTGAGTTCAATCCTCAGCTGTTTTTCTGTTCCCACCCGCCCACCCCTTTTTCATCTCGGAGCCGCAGTCCGTAATCGAGTATCCTTCCTACTCGTGCGAAGTCTTTGCTTTCTTTCCTCAATGATTTCAATCGGTGTTTTCTCTTCAAGATATTCGTCGGTTTCCCCTTCCAAGTTTCCTTTGTTTTCCCGCCCTCCCACCCTCTTCTTCCCGGAGCCTGAGTCTCTTTCGACCATCAATTCCATTCGTGTGGAGTCTCTTCAGTCTTCCCTCAATCATTTCAACCGGTGAATTCTCGTCTCGCTCGCCATTCTTCATCTCTTTATCTTTTCCGGTGGACTCAATTCAAGTTTTCGGTGTTGATCGTATTCTTTCTTTGACCGAAGTGTTTTTCCATGCTCGTTCGCGTCTCCCAGTTTATCCTTCTGGAGTGTTCAAGACATCTCAAGAGATTGTCTGTGTTCAAATTAATTCGAGGTTGTCCCCTCATTCAAATATTTCAATTGTTCCGGTGCATCATCTATCTGTTCAACAATTCTTTCCAACGGTGTTTCTCTTTTAGTGGGCCCTGACCCACAGGTCTTTTTCCAGGATCTTACCTGACTCTTCTAATTATTCCGGAGCCATTCCAATTTCTTTTCAAGTCTGATGTAAGTATGATTTCACCAGTAAAATGCCTTTCCAAGATCGATTTCAAATAATTTCATTGTTGGCTCAACCTCTTCGCTTTTCATCCTCCCAGAGTATCCTAGTAATTTTCGTGGTTTTTCCGTAGTCATTCGAAGACCGAAGAAGAGTTCCTCTTAAACCTTGTCCGTTCTCTCGAAATTTCGTGGTTCTAGCTTCATGTTATCCTCTCGGATTATTCCATTTGTTAGTTATTCTTTTCATCCATCCGGAGTATGTCAGAAGTTGTTTTTCCATTTCTTTTCACCGGAGGCCATCATTCCAGTTATCGTTCTCTATTTATCCCGGTGTTTCATTCAAGTGTTCTTTAATCAGCTCATGATCTCTTTGTTCTTTTGCATCTAAATCCCCTCTAGTATATTGGTTCTTCTAATTCTTCCCGGTGATTCATTCTCTTTCATCAGTCATTTTTTGAATTCTCACGGTGGTTCTTTCAGATTCTTTAACCTTGTTTATCATATTAATCCATTCATTCGTTTCTATCCTACCGGTGGTTCATCAAGACCTTCTCAAGTTTGCGATATGTCACTTATCAATCCTTTTCAAGAAGAATAAGTAGTATGAAAAATCCATTGCTTGTCATCAATTTAATTTGATGAAGGATAAGCATACAATAAATCTTATTCTTATTTCATCCAACTGAGTAATCCCTTCCTTCGGAGCTTGTTCTTGATGAATAATATCTAGTTCCAAGTGTTTCATCTTTTCTTTTCCGGAGTTCATATTTCCTTGGTCATTTCGTCGGAAGCTCCATCTAAATCATCGCATTCTTTAATCTTATTCTTTTCGTCCTTCATTTCTATCTCATCATCCTTTTGTCACCGGAGTTCTTCATGGTGGTTCTTCATGATTTAATTCATTCTTCAAGAGTTCATCAAGTACCACTCCATCCTCTCAAGTTCGTTCTAATCCTCCCATTTTCAGCCGGAGTGCTACCGAAATCCTTTTAGTCTTATCCGTTTCTTTTCTCATTCTAACCACTCCGGTTAGAACGAGTGGCTTCATAGACTATCTGATTCCGTGAGTTTGCAATTCTCGTCATTCTCGTCGTTCCTCTCTTCTTCTCGAGGATTCTCGATTCTTTGCTTCTTCTCTTGAGTTCTTGCTTCACCTCATCCCTTTTTCCCTTCCGTCTCGGTCCTAAGATCTCGGGACGAGATCTCTTATTAGTGGAGGAGTGTTGTAACGCCCCGGATTCGTTGCGCCATGTGTCTGCCAGTTATTCGCCATCGTTGCCATGTCATTTGCCTGCGTGTTGCATTTTATCATGTCGTCATGTGCATCTCATTTTGCATACGTGTTCGTCTGATGCATCCGAGCATTTTCCCCGTTGTCCGTTTTGCAATCCGGCACTCCTATGTCATCCGGCGTCCCCTTTTTGCCTCCTCTCTTGTGCGGGTGTTAAATGTTCTCGGAATGGACCGAGTCTTGCCAAGCGGCCTTGGTATAGCACCGGTAGACCGCCTGTCAAGTTTCATGCCATTTGGAGGTCGTTTGATACTCCAACGGTTAACCGGGTAACCGTTAAAGCCCTCTTTTGTTGCAGCCCAACACCCCTTCCAAAGTGGCCCAAAACCCAGCAAACTCCCCTCTATGCTCTCGGTCGTTCGATCACGATCGCGTGGCCGAAACCGCTCTCCATTTGGACTCTCCTAGCTCCCTCTACCTATAAATTGGTGCTCCTCCCCGATTTTTCGCGCAGATGAAACCCTAGCAACTTCCCACTCCGCCGCCGGACGTGTCCGCCACACCGGACGCGCGTCCACCGCCGCGTCACCCGACAAATCGAGGGAGCGCCAGCCAGCTCCGCCGCCGCCCGAACCAACCGCGCGGGCGCCACGCCCCACACCCCCACCTTCCCCGCCGCCGCCCATGGCGAAACCAGAAGGCAGATGGGGTCCCGGCTGCCCGCCGCCCGACCGTTCCAAGGCCGCGCCGCTCGCCGCTGTCGCCGCCGTCGCGGCCCAGCGCTGGCGCCCACCGCCGTCCCCGCCGCCGCTGACCTCCGCCTCCGCCGCCCGCCTGCCGCCGCTGCCTCCTCGCCTCCATGCGGGCGCCGCGCCTCGCTGAATCTGCGCCGCCCCTTGAGCCGCGCCTGCGTCGCCGTCTCCACCTCCTCGCTCCCGCTTCGCCGGCGGAGTTCGTCGCCCGCCAGCCCATACCCAAGCCTCCAGATCCCGGGGTGGCCGGAGCCGCCACCTGCCGCCGGATCCGGAGGGGGAAGAGCCGGATCCGCCCTCCTCCGGGCTTCCCCTTGCCTGCCTACCTCGCTGGAGCAGGCCACCAGCTCGCCGAAGCTACCTCGGTTCCCGTGCCCGTTGATTTTCCCTCTGAGGTCTATTTTCGCCCAAGTCCTTTTATCTGTGACATTTTCTTGCCATGTTCATCGCGTCGTATCTATGCGTCTGTAGCTCTGTTTCGCGTGTGTAATATGTCGAATTGTTTGTCTCGACGAGTACTTCATTTCATTCCATTGCATCATTTTCATTTGAGCTCATCTTGATGCCCGAAATGCTATTGGAATAGTGCATGTTGATGTTAACCTGCTGAAACTGTTATGACTTGCTCATTTGTCATTTTTGCCATGTTTGATGTGTGCATCCTATGAGGTTGATGTCTACATGTGTTTTGATCTTTGCCATGCCATCTTTCCAGGGGTGTATGCTATGTATTTTTGTGATCAATGTGATGACTAGCACAAGCATGCAAACTAGGCTTCATGATATTGCTGATTTTAGTCCCTGTTCTGCTGTTATTTTTATGCCATGTAAACATGTTGCTACTAGTCATTCTATGCATAATCTGGAGATGTTCTATAAACATGTTTTAATCTACATGTCATGCTCTATCCATTCATGACCTTGGTTGCAATCATAACCTGCTGTATCATTTTGTAATCTTGCTCCAAAGTCGCTTGATAATGTTGCTATCAGCCTGTTAACATTAAGTTCAAAGTTTCCATGATTGTTTGCTAGTGATCCATGCACCCTATGAACTTCTTCTTGCCATGCTTAGCTTCATAAACATGCCTTCTTCCTGTTGGTTGCCTTGCCATGCCATGTATTGCTCTGTGGTGAGTGGTTCAAGCTCACCAACATGCCTACTTATTGTTGTTCCTGCCATGTATGAATCTGTAATACAACTTGCCATGTTTACATGGGTGCCATCATATTTTCTATGCCTTTTTGGCTCATGGTCAGTAAGGGACTTTTGATCTATGCATTTAGTAGGTTCATGCAATGCCTTTGTTTGCCATGATAAGTTCCTGTAACATGTTGTTTGATAGCTCTAAACATTGCACCCTGATGTTATTTCTGCAAAGTCTGAAACAGTTATTATTTGCAATCTTACCATGTGTTTTGGAGCATGTTCTAGTGATTTCTGGAGATAGCTCAGTGTTCATGTTTTGTTATGCTTTACCTGTACTTCATGCCTATGCCTTTTGTTATTATGTTGGGGTGTTGTAGCTTATTGTTTTGATGCTTGCAAGATGCCTAGTTGTTGTTATGGACAGATTGTTGTTATGACTTGTATAGTGTGTGTGTGTTGCACCGTTGCTCCGTTTTGAGTGTGCTCTATATGAAACTTGCTTGATTTTGCATGTAGTTTCATATTATCATGTTGCATCCTTGTTTTGAGGTGTTTGCTTGATGTTTGTATGCATTTTGCATCAATGCCATGTTTAACTTGTTTTGCTCATATCTTCTAGGCCGTAGCTCCAAATCTAATGAACTTTATATGTAACTTGACTAGAATCTCGTGTAGATCATCTTGGTGCATCTTAACTTGCTGTTTAACAACTTGAACATAGGGTTTATTCAGATCTGGACCAATTTCGAAATTTGCATATGAGGACTTACCGGAATTGTTATATGTTGTTCCCGGCCTCATTTAAACTTGCCTTGATGTGTTGTTCTTGTTTGCATCATCTCTTGCCATGAGTAGCTTCATGTAGCTTGGTCATGCATCATGCTTGTTGTGCATCATGTCTTGTTCATGTGTGGTGTGTTTACCTTGTTGTGTGCTTCTTCTTGTTAGTTCCTGTTTCGTTGCGATCGTGAGGATTCGTTCGTCTACGGTTGGTTCGGCTTCATCCGTTCGTCTTCTTCATGGACTTGTTCTTCTTCCTTGCGGGATTTCGTGCAAGATGACCGCTACCTCGGATCTCACTACTATCATTGCTATGCTAGTTGCTTCGTTCTATTGCTATGTTGCGCTACCTATTACCTGTTTATCAAGCCATCCCATATTGCCATGAACCTCTAACCTTTGACACCTTTCCTATGCAAACCGTTGTTTGGCTATGTTACCGCTTTTGCTCAGCCCTCTTATAGCGCTGCTAGTTGCGGTGAAGTTGAAGATTTCTCCATGGTGGACGGGATTTTGGTTGGGATATCACAATATCTCTTATATTATTAATGCATCTATATATTTGGTAAAGGGTGGAAGGCTCGGCCTTATGCCTGGTGTTTTGTTCCACTCTTGCCGCCCTAGTTTCCGTCATACCGGTGTTATGTTCCCGGATTTTGCGTTCCTTATGCGGTCGGGTGATTTATGGGACCCCCCTGACAGTTCGCTTTGAATAAAACTTGTCCAGCAAGGCCCAACCTTGGTTTTACCTTTTGCCTCACCACCACCTATACCTTTCCCTTGGGTCGGCCAACCCGAGGGTCATCTTTATTTTAGCCCCCCCGGGCCAGTGCTTGTCTAAGTGCTGGTCCGAACTAGAGTCCTTTGCAGCGCCCCCTCAAGGAAACTTGAGGTCTGGTTTTAGTTGTACGGAGTGCTCATCCGGTGTTGCCTTGAGAACGAGATATGTGCAGCTCCTATCGGGATTGTCGTTGCATCGGGCGGCTTTGCTGGTCTTGGTTTACCATTGTCGAAATGTCTTGTAAACCGGGATTCCGAGACTGATCGGGTCTTCCTGGGAGAAGGTTTATTCCTTCATTGATCGCGAGAGCTTGTCATGGGCCAAGTTGGGACACCCCTGCAGGGTTTAAACTTTCGAGAGCCGTGCCCGCGGTTATGTGGCAGATGGGAATTTGTTAATGTCCGGTTGTAGATAACTTGACACCTGATCCGAATTAAAACGCATCAACCGTGTGTGTAGCCGTGATGGTCTCTTCTCGGCGGAGTCCGGGAAGTGAACACGGTTTCTTGGGTTATGTTTGACGTAAGTAGGAGTTCAAGATCACTTCTTGATCATTGCTAGCTTCACGACCGCTACTTTGTTTCTCTTCTCGCTCTCATTTGCGTATTTTAGCCACCATATCATGCTTAGTCGCTGCTGCAACCTCACCACTTTACCCCTTCCTTTCCCATTAAGCTTTGCTAGTCTTGATACCCATGGTAATGGGATTGCTGAGTTCTCGTGGCTCAAAGATTACTACAACAACAGTTGCAGGTTCAGGTTAAGCGATGATCATGACGCGAGAGCGATGTTTGCTTGTTTGGAGTTCTTCTTCTGCTTCTTCTTCGATCAGGGGATAGGTTCCAGGTCGGCAGCCTGGGCTAGCAGGGTGGATGTCGTTTGAGTTTCTGTTTGTGTTTCATCCGTAGTCGGATGTTGATCTCTTGTATGATGTATTATTGTATTCGTGTGGCATTGTATGCCTTATGTATGTATCCCCACTATTTTTGTAATGTTGATATAATGATATCCACCTTGCAAAAGCGTTTCAATATGCGGGTCTATCCTTGGTGGGACCTTCAAGTTCCTTTTGGATAGGGTCGCATATTGGGCATGACACTGTATCCGAGTTCCAACGTCGGACTATGTCCAAGCTCCAACGCCGGACTATGTCCAAGCTCCAATGCCGGACTATGTCCAAGCTCCACTGCCGGACTATGTCCAAGCTCCAACGCCGGACTATATTCGAGGTGTCATAGATCACCTTGGTTCAAAAAAGTTGAAGGAGTTTAGCCGAGCTTAATGCCGAAAATGCCCTCAAGGTGCGTGTTGGACAAATATCCGGGATGCACCTGAAGGAAAAAAGTCAAACCGCTGACCCTAGTAGCCCCTGAGACTCTGGTCGATTCATAAAATTAGTCTGAGGATCAATTCCCAGCTCGGCAGCATACTTAGGGATAGAAATGCGGTGTGCAAAGTCGTCGAGACTCAGGTTGGGTGCGGCCGACCAGCCTGAGGATAATAATCTCCTCGAAAACTATATTGCACTTTAAATTTTCTGCATTGGATTGTCAATGCAGTAGCCCCCAAGACTCTGGTCGGGTGGCAACACCAGATGAGGGGATCGATGTACCCCTTTAATATTTGTAAATAATAAGCCCGAAGCCCAGTAGCCCCCGAGCCTTAATGCGGGCACGGGAGGCCGAATTAAGGATCGATATCCGTAGTAAAATTACTCTATGTACACAAGTACTTTATATCATTAATGCTCGGATCCGCATTGTACAAAACTGTTGACCGACCATCGGCTCCAACCTCCTCGGCTAGCAGCCGAGGAGTGTTTGTCCTACTTTATAAAGCCTTTATGAGGGCAAAGATTTATGGCAAACAAGGCAATCCGGCCATACGGTTTTATAAACAAAGGTACGGAGAGAGACATGTTATATTATTGTTTAACATAAGAAACATCATCCACAGAAAATAGTCCCGCTATCGGTTCCTTTCTTTGGGTTGTCATGCTAAGCATGATCATGAAACCTCAGGTCCGATCAATGTGGGAGGAAAATACTGAGGATTTAGTTCGGGGAAAGCTTCCAAACTCTGTGGTCTAAATGAACCCAGATTTTTACCTCCGTTGCGACCGTTTATAATCTAAAAGTGGCCCATCGTCAGCTTCTACCCCCTTGTAGATGCTATGAAGGGTGTTTCCGCAATAACAAAACAACCCTTAGCCGACGTCTCGGTGCCCGAAGGCGGTTGTGTTTAGCGGAAACGAGGCAATCAAATATGCGGGCTTTATAACTTTCACTTAGTCACAGGAGCTTAAAGTTGGGAGGCCAGCAAGTAGCCCCCCGGTTAGTGTTCGGCGACAGCCGAGGTCAAGCCGTAAATAGTTCGGCCAATGTTATGAATGGCCCGTCATTTAATACAGTCATCGGATCGCTGACCACTTTACGCTTATTGTGACAGTCAGTTTTCGGCTTTCTCCACTGAGGTGCTTAACCAGGCGAGCTGGAAGCACAATCGAAGTGGTTCTCCCTTTGCACACCTAGCTGAACAAAGCGGAGCGTAGGAGGGAAGCACAGGAGCCAGGCAACCCAACTATTCACCAAAGACACAATTCGAAACTGGTGCCTATAGAGCAATATCCGAGAATTTTTGCCAAATCTCTAAAGGTGTCCGGCGTTGCACTGCGAGACTTATGCGGAAAACACACAAATAGTTGAAAAGGTGCCATAGGCTTGGAAAACCAAAAACGTCAGTACAAACTCGACGTCCGAACTAGATAAATTGTTCAGTGCCAATCAGAAAATTGGTCTTAAAAAAATTGTGCTTCTGTCGTGCTTTGACATGACACACCCTATCTCAATACTTCAACCGGGTCAGCCTATGGCTTCAACCTCCTATCCCGAAGGCGGAGTACTTCTCATTAGGCCAGTTTAGCAAACTTTAGCGGCTTTGAGAGAGAAATTAGGCTCCCCGGCTATTGACCACACACTCGCGTCAAAAAAAGGAGTGATAGAAAAAAGACTTTGCAACGACTAAGAAGAAGAACACTTACTGCAAAACAGCTCACATAAATTTAAGAGCCCCCGAGTGACTTCTGTAAAGGAATTTTATGTATAATGATTGTATGTACTGAAGTACTTATATCATAACTATGTTCACCCGAACTTTAAACGCGTCTTAACCGACCGTCGGCTTCTCCCTCTTCGGTCAAGGACCGAGAAGTGTTATGTACTCCACCTGTCGAGAATATCGATGGTGTTTCTGATAACCAGGCAATCAGGTCATAAGGCCGTAACAGACAAAGTGCGCTCAGGGAACTTATGCTATATTACTGACAAAGTGTAAGAAGCATCTTCGAAGAAAGTAGTACCCCCACCGATACCTTTCTTCGGTGCTCATTGTTAATATGAGACTTGTGCAACAGATTTTTTGTACTCCTGAGTTCCGTTGTGTGCCGACCATAATTGAAAACAGTAAGAGCGCTAGCTTTCGGCTTCACCCAGTCTGAGGTCCGGCTCAGGTGACCCGATCATGCTAATCGCAGAGGTGCTCCCTTTACTCCCTAGCCGAACAATCGGGAACGTAGGGGTAAACACAGGAGCAAGGCAACCCAGCTTGCAAATCACTTAGATCAATATGATGCATATTGTGGCGTAATACTCGAACAAGGAACGAAGCCGTACAAGTATAACCATATGCAAGAGGAAAAGCTCCAACAAGGGAGCCCCCAAGTAAACGGGGTATTTGAATTTGTGTGTCACAAACAAAGTTTGGACAAGGAATTTTTTCACAAACAACTTTTTGCTAAAAAAAGTATAATGCTTGGTCGTACCGACAAAATTTAAAACTTAAAGTTTTTGAGCGTGAAAGCGACTTAGTTGGTTAATGTGTTCGGCATTGATGACATGGTCCGAGCTTGGTGCGGGAGGAAGTCTCAGCCCCCCAGCCTGATGTGGCCGAGCGAAGAGCTTGGCACTCCGAAGAGGTGAAACCCTCGGTCTAGCCGAGGTGAAGGAGCAGGCCGGCAGTATGACGCCGAAGTCCCCGGTGTGGATTAATGAAGTGATGATGAAGCCCAGGTCCAGCGTTGGTGACGTGGTACGTCGGTACGCTTAGGTGACAGCGCTACCGGACCTGGATCATTTATCTGCGCAAGGAAAATAGTGCAAGCCGGAGATAATAGTAATAATAATAAATTAAAAAAAGGTTGCATAATCAATAATTTATGCCAAGTGAATAATAAAAGAAATATGGCCTATGTGCCGAACACTCGATGAGGTAGAGCTCCCTCCGCGATGCCAAAGTCCCCGAGGCAACCGAACATGTTGGTGTGGCAATTCGACCAACAAGATGATCGTGCGGGCCTATTAATGCCGATTGGGACGATGACGTCGGCTTGCCGAAGCAACTGCGTGACGCAGTCAAAGTGGATTACTAGAAGTCGATTATTGAAGCCCCGGAGTTGACTGATGCGACGAGAAGGTTGGCATGGTAGTTGGACCAATTAGGTGATGCATCCGAATTGGAGCCGGTTAGGGCGATGGCGTTGGATTGCCGAGCTGGCGGCATAGAGCAACCACGTCGCGCATGAGGTGTCCATCGGTCGGCGCACATAAAACCAGACTAATGGGAAGACAGTCAAGTTGAGGCCGCGAGGAGGAGATTCCTTAATCATGAGAGACACCTAAATCAAGCTGTGTTCAAACCTCGCAAAATCATGAACAATTAGTACCATGCATGCCTTTAAGTACGTACTACATGGAAAACAAGGTAGTCTATGCCTTTAAATAAGGAAGGAAGATGGAAAGAAGACAGGGAATCTTCCTGATTATCTTCCCCATAGTAATTTTGGAGAGACGGAAGGCATTAAATAATCTGTCCACGTGAAGCAGATTTGATGCCCTTGTCGGCCGCCGAACATAGCATGTTTCCCTGGAACTCCACGCGCGTCAAAGCGGAGCAGCCGGCTTGATCCGGACTGATTTGGCGCCTGATGCGTGATTGGTCGGCGCCGAATTGAGTACGGCTGCGGCCTGCAGGGCTTGTGGGCGGCGATAGTCAACCTGTGCCCACACGCAATCTGATAACTTGATTGCAGCAGCAGGTAGATTGATTTCAACCTGCTCGCTCCTGCAAACAGAACAACACGAAAGAGTAGACGGGACAAACCGAAAAGAATTGATTACGCCGAATAGGGAAAAAACTAATAGGACAACACCTGATTCAAAGTCGCTTTGAGATCCCATTGCACCGCGACGACACCCAGCAGGCTCTCAATGAAAGCACCAATGTAGGTTCAATATCTGGCGTATCTTGTAGTAGGGGTCCTAAGCTAGGCATCTTGGAACGATGGTAACGTGGACACGGGATTTTACCCTGGTTCGGGCCCTCTTGATGGAGGTAAAACCCTACGTCCTGCTTTTGATTGTATTCATATGGGTGTAGTACAGAGTACATATGTCTACCACGAGATTGTAGTAATGAATATGAGATTGTCTATTGACTAGCCTGTCCTCGGTTTATATAAGACACCGGAGGCCTAGGGTTTAGGAGAGTCCTTGTCTTGGGCGCCAAGTCTTGTGGAGTCTTCCTTGTATGCGGCAGGGGTTGTCCGAACTGGTTCATGAGCATACGGCCATGGGGGTCCTCGGCCCAATCCAACTGATCGGGAGACGACCTGGTGAGTACCCCCTAGTCCAGGACACCGTCAATGATCACGCCGTTGGGCGTCGTCGGGGCGGGCCCTAATTAGTGCATAGGCAGGAGTGCCGAGGTGGCTTCGCCTCTTGAGATCTTCTTTGCTTCTTCATTATCTTGAGTTCAGGCCAGTTTCCAGTTTTTTCGCACTTCGCATAATGCCAATGGTGGTGGGACCATTCTTGTAATGGCCCGTGAATGACTTTAACGCACGAGCGGGTAACTGTCACTATTCCCACCATGCCCTTATCCTCAACCATGTATGTTGCATGCATCGATTGGAGTAGGTAATGGAGGTGCGTGGTGCGCAGGGGCGTCAAGGCAGGGGCCCAGTCTTCTAGGATTGGTGGAAGAGGGCGATGGTTCCTTGTTGGAGAACCAGCCCCCAGCCCCCAGCTCACCTATAAAAGGAGGAGCGGGGGAGGAGCAGAGGCATTCATCCATATCCCTCTCTTCCTCCGCCTTGCTTCGTCTTGAGTATGGTTGAAGGGAGAGCTAGGGGCCGGGCCCTGGGCCTTAGCTTGGAGCCCACAATGCCAAGCAATGGTGCTGGCGCTTGGGGAGTGAGTCTGCTCCAAGTCGAACGCAAAGGGCTTGGGATCATTAGAAATCCCAATACTGCCCCTTTTCCTAGGAACTGGGTATGTTGATGAGGAGGGCGCCTTCCTGCCCGCCAAGATGGGGTGCGGCATGCCCCGATCGCCTTGGCCATCTTGGCCACAGGCCGTCTCTTCAGGAGGAGTGCCGGACCGCGAGGCCGGCATTTTCCTGGGGAGATGTTGATGAAGATGAAGACAGGGAAGACAGAGAAGGTGGGAGGCAGGGCATCAGGTCAGAGTACGATCGCACCCACACGTTCGTCTTGTACTGGCGACCTGCCGCCTCGTCTTTCCGTTCTCCCCCCTTCCCGGCACCATCATCACCAGCCTCCTGGTCGTCGGGGAGGGGGTCACTCTCTTGGTGCCTTCGCTTCCTCCAGCTGTCTTCTAGCTGAGCTTTGGTGGATGACTCCATCGTCACTCGAGCTGGGGCTTCTTGCTGGTCCTGGAGGTGGTGACCAGGGCGGCGTCGGGCTCCTCCTCCCGCCCTCCTCCTTTGTAGCCTCGCCACTCCCGATCTTGTCAAGCTGTGTCCGGCAGGCCATGAAGGGATCGGGATGGACTCCCACTTGGGTGCTTCTATTGCCTCGTTCTCTTCCCTCCGTACTACCTGGGGTGAGAGGAACAGGGAGTGGAGTTTATGGGGCACTTATCTATTTTCAATCTTAAACTTGTAGGCACTTGCCAAATTTTAGTTCAAATAATGTAATCCCTTGAATCCATGTTTGTGTTTTGTAAGGTTTGTACTTGTTTGAAGCATATTAATGAAAAAGATAAACCTTGTCGGGGACTGATGCATGTATATGGCCATGGAGAGGTGGAATGCCTCTATACTTAAATGAATTGTGAGTTTATGATCAGATCTATCCATGAATATTATTTGAGTTTTGTCTGAACTCTTTTACGCATGATTGTTATAGCCTTGTATTTATTCTCCGATTTATTGGTTTGGTTTGGCGAACTAGATTGATTTATCTTGCCATGGGAAGAGGTGCTTTTTGATTGGTTTGATCTTGCGCTGCTTAATCTCAGTGACAGAATGATACATGACATGCACGTATCATTGCTATTAAGGGTAACAAGATGGGGTTTGTTCATATGTGATTTTATATTGTCTACATCATGTCATCGTTCTTAATGCATAACTCCATTTTCCATGAACTTAATACACTAGATGCATGCTGGATAGTAGTCAATGTGTGGAGTAATAGTAGTAGATGCAGGCAGGAGTTGGTCTACTAATCTTGGACGTGATGCCTATATACATGATCATTGCCTTGAATATCATCATGATTATTTGATTTTCTACCAATTTCCTAATAGTAATTTATTTACCCACCGTATATTATTTTCTCGAGAAAATCCTCTAGTGGAAACTATGGCCCCCGTGTCTATCTTCTATCACATATTAAAACCGAAAATACCTTTATGCAATTTTCTTTTATTTATATTATTTTGTATTTTTTAGATTTATTTACCAAAACCTATACAATTTAATCTTTCTCTTGACCATTTAGAGATTGACAACCCCTCTACGCGTTGGGTTGCGAGTATTTGTTGTTTGTGTACATGTGTTGTTTACATAGTGTTGCTTGGTTCTCCTAATAGATTGATAACCTTGGTTTCATAATTGAGGGAAATACTTATCTCTACTGTACTGCATCATCCCCTCATCTTCAGGGAAATATTAATGCGGATCACAAGTAGTAGGAAGAATTTCTTGCGTCGTTGCTGGGGAGACATCATCAACATATATCAAGTACCTATGCATAAATTCTCATCTCCTTGCAATTACTTTATTTGCCATTTACCTCTCGGTTTCATCTCCCCCACTTCTATTTTTTTAATACAAAAATATTTTTTGTTTTCCTTTTTCTTGTTTGCTTTTTGTGTGTTATCTTCTTTGCTCTCGTTATCATCTCTTATGCTAAAAAGGGTAGTGATGCCTTCGCCACTAGTGCAAATTCTTTTGACAATCCATCCGTGCTTTTGAAACTCATGCAATCGTGAGGTTGCTAAAGAAAAATTTGATGATTGTATTAATGAAGATCCTCATGAAAAAGAAACTACACTACTAGAAAAAGGCCTACTAATGGCGCACCAGTTTTGCCTACTAATGACGCACTACTGGTGCGCCATTAGTATCACGCCACTAGTATTTTTTACTAATGGCGCACCACTGGTGCGCCATTAGTATCTGGTATACTAATGGCGCACCGCTGGTGCGCCATTAGAATAGCCCACGGTGCGCCATTAGTATCTGGTATACTAATGGCGCACCACATAGAAGTGCGCCATTAGTAACAATTTTTTTTCAATTTTTTTCCAAAAAATTTTTTTTAATTTTTTTCTTTCAATTTTTTTTCATTTTTTCTTAATCTCAGGTCACTATGGCTTAATCTCGGGTCAATATGCTTAATCTCGGGTCAAATCGCACTCCGTGGTCAAACTTCCCGAAAGGTCACCCATCCTCACACTACTCCAGCCCAAGCACGAACCATCCTCACACTACTCCAGCCCAAGCACGCTTAACTTCAGAGTTCTATCCAACCCCATCAACAGCTCACTTCACAGGCACTTGTTGATATATCTCGCATATCAATCCTATTATACCTTGTTGATGTCTAGGACTTTGTTCATGTTCATGACTATGATGAAATTTTGAAAAATATTTCAAACTTCCCGGTCATATTACGTATCATTTTTTGAAAAAATTTCAAAACAAATTTCAAAACAAATTTTTTTTTCTGTTACTAGTGGCGCACCACATCCACGGTGCGCCACTAGTAAGTATGAATTTTTTTGAATTTTTTGCCTCTAGATCTTGAAAGCCCCGTAACTTTTTTCTGTTAGGTTTTTTGGGATTTTGAAAATGTTTAACGGGGTTCCCCCAGTTAAATTTGGATGTAACTTTTCGAGTAGATGATTTTTCATATAAAAAACATTTTAATCCGAGTTCGTATGCAAAAGTTATGCCCATTTTACAAATTTCCGGAGAGTTTTTGCAAATAAAGTTGAAATTCATATTTGTAAATTTTCCCAACAACTAGACCACATATCATATGGAAAACTTATTTTCTTTTATTTTTTTGACATTTCCATCATTCCCTTTTAGTTTTTTCAAAACTGAAAAGGCGGTCCAGGGGGGTGCATTCGGTGTTGGGCCAAGTTAGTAATGGCGCACCGTGGGGTGGTGCGCCATTACTACTTAAACTAGTAATGGCGCACCACCCCACAGTGCACCATTACTAGTTTCGAATTTTTTTTAAAAAAAGTTGAAAGTTTTTTTGAATATTTTTGAAAAAAACTTAGTAATGGCGCACCTGTGGACAGTGCACCATTACTAGTTGGCGCACTGTCCACAGGTGCGCCATTACTAACAATTTTTTTTATTTTTTTTATTTTTTTCAAAACTACTAATGGCGCACGATGGGTGTGGTGCGCCATTACTATGTCAACTAGTAATGGCGCACCACTCCCATGGTGCGCCATTAGTAGTTTTGAAAAAATTAAAAATAAAGTTTTTTTACTAATGGCGCACCGTGGGATGTGGTGCGCCATTAGTATTTGCACACGTAGGTAGTGGTAATTTTATTGGAAAAGGTGTTATTCAAGATTTGTTTACTTGTCCCGCTACATTACCTATGCTAGCAGGGTCAATCCTTAATAAAAGTTCTAGTCCTGCGGATGCAATATCTTTGCTTATAGTTGAACTTGAAAGACAATTTGTTCACATGCATCCCTCTATACAAAGGATCCTTCTAAAATTTTCTAACATTCATGATTCTTCTGTTAAGTGTGTTACCGCTATATTTCTAGCTTATGAATTTGGAAATATTATGAAAGAAACACATGAAATATTTTCTCATTACAATATAAATCATTGTTGCCCTCCTATAGAGGAGATCCTTTTTAATCAAGTAGAAATAAGGAGATCACAATCTCCAGATTATGCTGCTTATAATGAAAATCTATGGAAAAAGGTTCCCCCATCTGTTTTGATTGATAAAATTTCCGAACAAAATGATAACTTTGCTATACAAAATAATGGGTTAGGACTTGTTCTTAAGAAAAAGCTTAGGGAGCATAATCAAAGGAACATTTATAATGAAGAGATAGTTATCACATATAAAGGGCCAAGGGAAGAACCTCCTCCTCCCAAACATGATCTTATAGATCCGTATCCAATTAAATTTAGAACTTTTGATTATTTTTCTTGCCACAAAGGAAACTTGCTGCTGAAAGGAGGGAGTATGAGATGAGCATGGATGATCTCCCTCAGTTTTATTATTACACTTGAATCTTTTCATTATGCCTAGCTAGGGCCATAAAACAATAGCGCTTGTTGGGAGGCGACCCAATAGTCATCCTTTAAATTTTTGTATCTTTTCTGTTTTTCAATAAATACACAATTATGCTTCTGTTATGATTGTGCTTTTTATGTTTTTATTAGAGTTTGTGCCAAGTAAATCTTTTAGGATAGTTTGGGTGAAAGTTGACTCGATTCTATGCATTAACAAAAACTCTTACGTCCAGTAGCAGAAATTTAAAAAATCACTGGAGTGATGAAAAATTCTGAATTTTCTACACATGATTGATATACAAATTGCCCATGTTGTCCTAATTGTTTTGGAAATTTTGGAGTTACAGAAGTATGGTTAAAGTTGAGATTACTATACACTGTTCTGTTTTTGACAGATTCTGTTTTCATTGCATTGTGTGCTTATTTTGATGAATCTATGGATTGTATCGGGGGGCATAAGCCATGGTAACATAGAATACAGTAGGTATAATGCAATACTAAAATATGAATGGGTTTACAATAGTACTTAAAGTGGTGATTCGCTTTACTATACTATGGATCTCATGAAGGTTTTGTTAAGTTTTGTGTGATTGAATTTTTCATGTTTTGGGTGAGATCACGATGGATGAAGGAATAAGGAGTGGCAAGAGCCAAAGCTTGGGAATGCCCATGGCACCCCAAGGTAATATTCAAGGACAACCAAGCAACTAAGCTTGGGGATGCCCCGGAAGGCATCCCCTCTTGCTTCTAACGACCATCGGTAATTTTACTTGGAGCTATATTTTTATTCGTCACATATCATGAGTTTTGCTTGGAGCATCTTGTATTATATGAGTCTTTGCTTGTTTTGCTTTTTACTTTGTCACAATCATCCTTGCTGGACACACCTATTTGAAAGAGTCATAATGATACTATGATTTGTTAGAATTGCTCTATGTGCTTCACTTAAATTTTTTTAGCTAGGCAATTGCTCTATGTGCTTCACTTAAATCTTTTTTAGAACTGTGGTGGTTTGATTTTTGAAGAAATGCTCTCATGCTTCACTTATATTATTTTGAGAGTTAGAAAATTTTGAAGAAATACCCTAATGCTTCACTTAGATTATTTTGAGAGTTAGTAAAATTATGAAGAAACACTATCATGCTTCACTTAGATTATTTTGAGAGTTATTCAATTTTTAAGAAATACTATCATGCCTCACTTATATTATTTTGAGAGTTGAAAAAAGAAATTTTTTTGAAGAAATTTACGCTCTTGTGCTTCACTTAAATTTGTTTGAGAGCTTGTTAGTAGCAATGGTAATATACGATTTTGGTCCCATAGTGATAGATATTCAAGTGTGAGATAATAAAAACTTTCAAGAAGATGATTGGATATTATAAACTTGATTCCTTGCAATAGTTTTGCAATGTGGAGATAGTAATATGTGAGTCATCTTGGTCAGTAATTATGCTTTAGTAAGAATATTGGTGTTAAGGTTTGTGATTCCCTATGCAAGCACGAAAGCCAATAGTTATGCAAGGAAGTGACATCCTACTTGTGGTGCAATATTCAGTGTTAGTTATGGTACTGCTCGTTTATGATCGTTTTTATTTCTTTGTTGGTCGCTACTCAATCTATTTGCTAGTCTTCATTTGTACTAACAGGAATACTTCTTGTGCATCCAAATCCTTAAACCCAAAGTTGTGCCAAATGAGTCCACCATACCTACCTATATGCGCTATTTCCATGTCATTCCAAGTAAATTTGTTTGCCAATTCTAATTTTCAAAATGAATTTCCTTTTTGTGTGCCTGTACCGCACATGAACTGGTAGGGGGTGGCCAAAATTTTCCATGCTAGGTATATTATTTTCAATATGAGTGTTTATTCACTTGTCATTGCACGAGAATGTGCAGGTAATAGGGATGCCCAGTAGAGAAATGAAAAAAAATTATATGTTGTCAATAATAAATTCATTGGAAGTGTTGGTATGGAAGGCACTCGTGGATACGGCTAGCCATGGATTGTGAAAGAATGGTGGAAAAGGAAATAAGATTTATTTTATGTTTGGGAACCTCCTATGATTTATCTAGCATGGAAGATATTGAGAATTCTCGGTCGTTTTCATTGACAGGAAAAGCATGTGTCTGCAAACAATTTTATCTCTCAATTTAAGCTATGAGCTCTGGCACCTCTACAAATCTCTGCCTCCCTCTGCGAAGAGCTTATCTATTTACTTTTGTGCAATTCTTATTCTTATTCAGTCTCCATCTTCTCTTATAAAGCACCAACTAGGGAACACTATTATCATACTTTTGCATTGGATGTAGCTAATATTCGAGTGTGTTTCATGAATGGATCAATGACTGAGCATAATGGGCGATAAATAGCTTTCATTAGTGTTGATATTTTCAAAGACAAGGTTGTTTGTTGATATGCTTGAGTATTGATGTCTTCATGTCAAATTATATACTATTGCCTTGAATCATTTGAAGTCCAAATGTCCAGGCTACAAAAGAAAAGAATCTGTGTTGAACATGATAGGCAACATTCCACATCAAAAATTCTGTTTTTATCATTTATCTACTCGATGGCAAGCAGGAATTTAGCTTGGGGATGATGATACATCTCCACCATATCTATAATTTTTTATTGTTCCATGTTGTTATATTTTCAATATTGGATGTTTTATATACATTTATTAGCAACTTTATATCATTTTTTGGGACTAACCTATTCACTTAGTGCCAAGTGCTAGTTGTTGTCTTTTGCTTTTTTTACTTTGTAGAATATCAATACCAAACGAAGACCAAATGCCACAGAACTTTTTGGAGATTTTTTCTAGTAGTATGTCGTGGGAAACCACGACCACCTATTGGGCCTTCAGCCCCTTTTGGTTCGGAAGGGGGAATGAGCATGTTACACAAGGAGCAGAGAACGTCGGGCATCACGCCAGAGATCACACGGGCAGTTTTACCTAGGTTCGAGCCGTCGCAAGGCGTAAACCTCTACTCCTACTTTGGTGGATAGATGGTGGATTGTGGTGGAAGAGCAGCTACACGCGTATCAGTGTACAGGGGTCCGAATCCCTTCTATGGTTGCCATGGGCCTCCTTTTATAGATCAACGGGTCTCCACAGTGGCAAATCAGTCACTGATTAGATAACGAATAGTGCTATCATACCTAACTCTGCACACAGGGTAGAGCACATTAAATGTGCCGCTTAGTGTCACATCGTGGTATGCCCGACAAGCCTTTCCGGGCTGTTCTGCCACCTTCTTGCCTGTCTGCTCGACACGTCGCTGGACGGGTATCATTTGGAGGTGTTTTCCATTGGAAGTGGCTACCATGTGGCAACAAACAGCCACTTAGTCACTTGGTGGCTTGACACCGCACCGATCAACGACTTGTGTCTATCGGATTTAGGGCTCCGCATACCCAAGAAAGGTTCGAACTCAGGGGCGTGTGCGAAGAACTCAACCTCCCAAACCTCTCGATCTGCTGCTCTCACAACATAGTTTGATGAACACGACGGAGAAAGACACAATAGTTTACCCAGGTTCAGGCCATCTTGCGATGTAATACCCTACTCCAGCGTGGGGGTGGATTGGCCTCGCGATGGGCTGAGGATGAACTAGTACAAGTGCACGAACAGCCTCAGGAGGCGAGTTCTTGTGATGAGCTCTTGGTGGTTCTATGAGTTGATCACCTGGTGAGTTGATCGATCGACCCCCCCGACCACTCTCTACGGTGGTGGCTAGGTCCCCTTCCTCCAAAACTTAGGCGGGAAGGGACCCCACAATGGCCAAATTTGAAGGGGAACAAGAAGTACATCTAATCCTGACGAAAGGTGGTCTTTGCCTGCAAAGCCTTTGAGTGTGACGTTGTGTTGGGCTCGGCAATGACATCCATCGAGCCGTTCTGGCGGTCTTGGTCTCATTGCACGCAAATGGCAACCATTGGTTGATTCCTTGGGAGTCCACACCTGCGCTTGCCTCCTTTGTACCAAAGATGAAACCTGCTATACTGCGCCCGCTGGCGTGCGCCTGGCCTTGCTCGTCATGGCTGATGTTATTTTAGCCTCATGAGGCTGGGTCTTCCATAGGAATCTCCGCTCCCCTCAAGAGGCTGCCTAAGGAGGCCGCTCCCTCGGGAGATCTTGATGTCATTCGCCTTGCGAGGCTTGTCCCCTCGCGAGGGTCTTAACTTGCTGTAATCGAAGCTGGGCCGTACCAGTCCGTCGATGAACCAACGTTGTGGGCTACAAGCAGGCAGGTTTGGGTACCCTAGTTCCCAGAACACCGGCAGAAGCCCCCGGGCCCAAGGCACACTCGCACTTGGCTTCGAGGCAAAGCCAAAGGACAAGTGTGGAATGCCGCGGGCCCCAATCGCCAACGGGCCGTGACAATGCATGGCGCTTGACAAGACGTGGGTGATACGTCTCCAACGTATCTATAATTTTTTATTGTTCCATGCTATTAAATTACCCGTTTTGGATGTTTATGGGCTTTACTATAGACTTTTATATCATTTTTGGGACTAACCTATTAACCGGAGGCCCAGCCCAAATTGCTGTTTTTTTGCCTATTTCAGTGTTTTGAAGAAAAGTAATATCAAACGGAGTCCAAACGGAATGAAACCCTCGGGAGCGATCTTTTTGGAACAAACACAATCCAGGAGACTTGGAGTGGACGTCAAGAAGCAGCCTAGGCGGCCACGAGGCAGGAGGGCGCGCACCGCACCCTCGTGGCTCCCCTGACCGGCCTCCTTCACCTATATATACTTGCATACCCTAAAAACACCGAGGAGCACCACGGAAACCTATTTCCACCGCCGCAACCTTCTGTACCCGTGAGATCCCATCTTGGAGCCTTTTCTGGCGCTCCGCCGGAGGGGGGATCGATCATGGAGGGCTTCTATATCAACACCATAGCCTCTCCGGTGAGTTGTGAGTAGTTTACCATAGACCTTTGGGTCCATAGTTATTAGCTAGATGGCTTCTTCTCTCTCTTTGAATCTCAATACAATGTTCTCCTCGATCTTCTTGGAGATCTATTCGATGTAACTCTTTTTGCGGTGTGTGTGTCGAGATCCGATGAACTGTGGGTTTATGATCAAGTTTATCTATGAGAAATATTTGAATCTCCTCTGAATTCTTTCATGTATGATTGGTTATCTTTGCAAGTCTCTTCGATTTAGTAGTTTGGTTTGGCCTACTAGATTGATCTTTCTTGCAATGGGAGAAGTGCCTAGCTTTGGGTTCAATCTTGCGGTGTCCTTTCCCAGTGATATCATGGGCAGCAAGGCACGTATTGTATTGTTTCCATCGAGGATAAAAATATGGAGTTTATATCATATTGCTTGAGTTTATCCTTCTACATCATGTCATCTTGCCTAATGCATTACCCTGTTCTTATGAACTTAATACTCTAGATGCATGCTGGATAGCGGTCGATGTGTGGAGTAATAGTAGTAGATGCAGAATTGTTTCGATCTACTTATTGCGGACGTGATGCCTATATACATGGTCATGCCTAGATATTCTCATAACTATGCACTTTTCTATCAATTGGTCAACAGTAATTTGTTCACCCACCGTAATACTTATGCTATCTTGAGAGAATCCACTAGTTAAACCTATGGCCCCCGGGTCTATTTTCTATCATATAATATTCCGATCTACTTTATTTTGCAATCTTTACTTTCCAATCTATATCATAAAAATACTAGAAATATTTATCTTATCTTATTATCTCTATCAGATCTCACTTTCGCAAGTGGCAGTGAAGGGATTGACAACCCCTTTAGCGCATTGGTTGCGAGGTTCTTGTTTGTTTGTGTAGGTACGAGGGACTTGCGTGGAGCCTCCTACTGGATTGATACCTTGGTTCTCAAAAACTGAGGGAAATACTTATGCTACTTTGCTGCATCACCCTTTCCTCTTCAAGGGAAAACCAACGCAGTGCTCAAGAGGTAGCAAGAAGTATTTCTGGCGCCGTTGCCGGGGACGTTTTCGCTCAAGTCAAGACATACCAACTACCCATCACAAACTCTTCTCCCTCTCATTACATTATTTACCATTTGCCTCTGGGTTTCCCTCCCCCACTTCACCCTTGCCGTTTTATTCACCCTCTCTTTTCTGTTCACCTCTCTTTTTCGCTTGCCTCTTGTGCGCTTGTGTGTTGGATTTCTTGTCACGATGGCCCAAGTGAAAGTGCAACTAATCCCCGGGTGGTTTTGGTAATTAATAACAACATATATATCATTGAACTAATCATTTCTTGAGAATATTTCAGAAAGTTCAGTGATATGGGTATGGCAATGACCGATGATGTGGACCCTCAAAATGCTAAGGAAAACATTGGCAAAAGCTCAAGACTCCATTTTTGGTTTAGTGATCCAAGATCACATTGAGTCCATAGGAAAGCCAATACTATTAAAAGGGGATGAGGTTATGATGATGATCTGGTTGCTCAAAGTGCTTAGTGATTTATCTCTCAAACTATCAGCAATCTTTCACTCCAACATAAACCCATAAGTAATCTCGGTCCCACCGATTCCAAACTCACCACACCGAGATGAACCACCTCAGCCATATACCCAAACCCTAAGAATTTCGGATTTTCCGATTCCAAACTCGGTCATACCGAAATTGGTGTTGCCAAGCTTCTGTAACCTTCTGTACTCAAATCGGTGTCACCGAGATGAGAAAGTCGGTCCCACCGAGATTGGCAAACCCTAGACTTTGGAAGAATCGGACTAACCGAGATTGTATTTTCGGTCCCACCGAAAATCCCAACGTTCACAAGATTTGAACTTTCGGTCCCACCGAGTTGTCAACTTCGGTCTGACCGAGATTGGTCAAATGTGTGTAACGGTTGGATTTTGTGTGGAGGCTATAAATACCCTCCACCTCCTCTTCATTCGTGGAGAGAGCCATCGAAAGAACTACCACTCCTACCTTACATTTCGAGAAGAAAACTACCTACCCTTGTGTTGAGATCAAGTTGCTTCACTCCCACCATATGAAACTTGATTTCTAGCCTTCCCAAGTTGCTTTCCACTCAATCCTTTCTTCCACCACAGCCAAATCAGTGAGGAGAGTTGAGTGTTGGGGAGATTATCATTTGAAGCACAAGAGCAAGGAGTTCATCATCACCAACACCATCTATTACCTTTTGGAGGGTGGTGCCTCCTAGATTGGTTAGGTGTCGCTTGGGAGCCTCCGTCATGATGTGGAGTTGAACCAAGGAGTTTGTAAGGGCAAGGAGATCGCCTACTTGTGAAGATCTACCCCAGTAAGGCTAGTCCTCCGTGGGCGTAAGCCATGATGGCATAGACAAGGTTGCTTCTTCGTGGACCCTTCGTGGGTGGAGCCTCCGTGGACTCTCGCAGCCGTTACCCTCCGTGGGTTGAAGTATCCATCAACGTGGATTGACGATAGCACCACCTATCGGAACCACGAAAAAAATCTCCGTGTTCCATATTGCGTTTGCTCTTCTCCACCTCTCATTTACTATATGTGCAATTTACTTTCCGCTGCCATAACTCTAGAATTGCATGTGTAGGGTGATACTTGACTTGGTCATCATTGTGAACTTGCTAAAACCTACTCTAATCAAAAGGCTAAACTTTTAAGTTGTCAAGTAGTCTAATCACCCCCTCTAGACATACTTCCGATCCTACAAGTGGTATCGAGCTTTGGTCTCCATTGGATTGGTTTCACTGCATTGACTCCATAAGCTTGGTTTCACAACCTAGGAGAGTATGGCGCCTAGTGAGGGTAATTTCCGAGAGGTCCTTACTTTGATGGTTCAAACTTTGCTAGTTGGAAGCACAAAATGAAAATGCATATTCTTGGACATAACCCCGCGCATGGGGCATTATTTGTGTTGGCTTGCAAGGTGAGTTCTTCGAGGAAGGAAAAGTTCCGGATCGCGGCTACTGCGGATGAGTTGCGGATGTTACGTAACAATGCTCAAGCTTGTGACATTCTCTTCAATGCTTTGTGTCCCGAGGAGTTCAACAAGATCAGCCGCCTTGAGAATGTAAAAGAGATTTGGGATACTTTGGTCGAAATGCACGAAGGTACCGAGTCCGTGAAGGAATCAAAGCTAGATGTTCTTCAAGGTCACTTGACAAGTTCAAGATGAAGGAAGGTGAAGGAGTCGCTGAAATGTACTCTAGGCTTGCTCTCATCACCAATGAGATGGCAGGCTTAGGAAGCGAAGAAATGACCGACCGCTTCATCATCGAAGATTCTCGAGCTTTGGATGGAAAGTATGACACCGTGTGCACTTTGATCCAAATGATGCCAAACTACAAAGATCTCAAGCCTACCAAGTCATTGGAAGGATTGTTGCTCATGAGATGACACTTAAAGATAAGGAAGAGCTTCACAACAAGTCAAGTGGTGCTTACAAAGCTGCAGTTGAAGCTCCCACAACCTCAAGTGACAAGCTAGTTTCCAATGAAGAGATAAGCCTAATGGTGAAGAACTTCAACAAATTCTACAAGAGTAGAAGCAAGGAAAGAAGCTCAAAGTCTAGATCATATGATGAAAAGAGATCTTCTAGTCGTGATCGAAACTGCTACAATTGTGGAAGACCCGGACACTACTC
Organism: Aegilops speltoides; assembly: GCA_021437245.1. Lineage (NCBI taxonomy): Eukaryota > Viridiplantae > Streptophyta > Magnoliopsida > Poales > Poaceae > Aegilops > Aegilops speltoides. Next base: position 270,198,955 of record CM038146.1, read on the forward strand.
AAATGAGTGTTCGACTCCCCACAAGAGAAGAGAAGAATCTCCAAGAAGAAGAAGCTCAAGAGAAGATTCGCCTCGAAAAGAGAGAAGGAGTAGAGATGATCGTTATGAACGAAGATCCTCTCGGAGAAGCAAGGATTCGGAAAGGAAAGACAAGTCATCAAGGAGCTACACAAGAAGAAAACATCAAGCTCATGTTGGTGAATGGGTTTCGGCCCGACTCGACAATCACTCCGAAGAAGCTATCACTCCAACTCCGAATACATCCAAGATGAAGGTGTTGCGGTCTTGCTCTCGTGTCCTCCAACTCCAACTCCTATGACATATTTGATTCACCAAATGAGGGAATTGGAAGATGCTTCATGGCAAAAGGCCCCAAGGTATCACACCCTGAGTTTATTGACTTTGATAGTGATGAGGATGATTTGCTTGGTGAAGATGAGCTTTTACATGACAAATCTAGTGAGCTTAGTAATGATGAACATGCTAATAGTCTTTATAGTCGAGAAGAGTCGAATGACAATGCTATGAAGGAGATTGAGCGTCTAACTAAAGAACTAAACACTCTTAAGTTAGCTCATGAAACAACTCAAGAAGATCATAGAGAGCTCCTAAGATCTCATGAGAAGCTACGCTTCGAGAAGCTCAATCTAGAGCAAGAACATGAGTTTCTAAAAGCTATCAATGACGATCTTCGAAAGAAGAGTTCTTCATATCTTGCCAAACGACTTCTCTTGTCTAATTTCTTGCCACCTATCAAAACTAAGCATGATAAGCATAAGAAAAATTCTTCATCTAGTAGTAACAATAATCATGCCAAATCAAATATTGTTACTTCTAGTAATTCTCATGATTCCACTAACAATGTTTCAAGCCAAGTTTCACTTGAGCAAGAAAATAGTCTATTGAAAGGGATTATAGAGAAAGGTGTCTACAAGAGTCTTGCCGGGAGCAAGAGCTTTGAGGAAATTGTTCGCAAACAAGGAAGACACCGAAGAATCAAGGAATTGGTTTTGAGCGAAAGTTCAACGCCGAGGGTGTTGAATGGGAAGAAGGTCAATATCCCACTCCAAAGTTTGTTTCTCAAGAGAAGAAGTATGATCCTACTTCTTCAAATGAGGAACAAGCTCAAGATGACCTTCCACCACAAAACCACAAGCTAAAAGGCAAGGACAAGCTTCAAGAGGAGATTGATGCATTCATTGAAGCACCCAAGGCCATGGTCAAGTGGGTTCCCAAGGCTACTTCAAGTTCTACTTGACAAGCTCAACTACTACCCCAAGGATTCCCATCAAGATGATGTGGATCCCAAGAAGAAGAACTAGAGAGTTCTTGAGGGTGACTCCGCCAATATACTTCACTCACATTCATTTTGGCAAGGACTTGTGCAATCAACTTCCACATCTTGCACTAGTTCATGGAGTCACAAACCCTCATGTTGGTAAGTCAAGGGACAAGGTAATCATTGCTTTCATGGACATCATCTATTGTGTACTTCAATCTATGTCCATGGATATCCTTGTTTGTTCCTTGTGGGACTAACCCATGTAGGTATTGAAAGTGCCCGAATCCAAAGGATTGCTCCCAACTCTTGGTGATCTTCATCAACATTGAGCATCCACATCTTCAACATCTACATGAAGTCTTCAACGACAACCCAAGGTTAGTTTGACCCTTTAAAAGGGGTTCTCACATCAAGGGGGAGCTTTGCTCTAAAGAAATGAGCTAAAGCATCTTCTAATGATGTGAACACATTAATGCTTTATGGAAAAGTGGTAACCCCACTTGTGCTTAAACGATGAGTATGACCTATGATCAAATGTTTCTCATTTGACTCCTAAGTCAATATACTCATATATAGATGACCTAGTCATCGCCAAATTGTGTGCTAGAAGCTAGTGTTTTGTTTGTGCATGTTTGACACATATTTCATTTGCTATCTTATTGTGTGAGCATGTTGGATGCATGATTTTATCCATTCGAGGACATCCATTTGTTGCTTTGGTCTTTTGGATTTTTCTTTTGACCAAATGGATGGACAAGAATGCCTAAGTTCCTCCCTAGCTATCTATGCTTTCTTGTCTCAAACTCTATTCATGCTTATATCACAAACTTTGAACAAGACTTTTTCGGACAGACCGAGTGAGGAGCACTCGGAGCCACCGATCCGTCAAAAGCCTAACTTCCAAAACCTTCTAAGTACTTTCGGTCAAACCGATATACTCAAATCGGACAGACCGAAATCACTTGGATTGATCTAGAGTTTTCACCTCGGTGAAACCGAAGTTACAAATTCGGCGTGACGAAGTGAGTAATCGCACGCAGCTAACCATCTCGGTCCCACCGAGTTTTCAAACTCGGTCCCACCGACAGCCAAAGGGTATATATACCCGAGGACAGCGCTGATTACTTCTTCAAACGCCGCCTCAAACCCTTCGCTTCCATCGCCGTGGTCTTTGGATCGCCTCCGCCGTCGCTTTGCGCCCTCCGCTGGGTCTCCATCGCCGTCAACGGTCTTTCTCATCGCGCCGTTGCCGCCGTAGTGAAGCTCCACCAGATTGGGTGAGTTTCATCCTCTCGTGCTTCAACCGCTGATTCAATGCACGATAGGTTTTGCCAGCTTCTTGCCAAGATTAAAATCTTCCTATCCAGCAGATTAGATCATAGAACAAAATTCGAGTGAAAATTTTAGGGTTAGGTTTCACGAACACATCTCGGTGTGACCGATTCTACACTCTCGGACCGACCGATTTGGCCTCTGGTCATTGCATCGCACTTTTCGGTTAAACCGAAGTTGTGCAAATCGGAAAGACCGAAGTGAGGATTTAGTGAAACCCTAGTGCTCTCGGTCAGATCGAAACCCATTTCGTCCAACCGAAAGTGGTGTATATGGTCTGTTTAGACACTTGGATTCACCGAATTTACAGACTCGGTCGATCCGAAATGTATTCTGTGAAAACCTAAGACTAAAGTTTGAACTCATTCTTTTGCAAAATCCTCTGCAGTTTGTGATAACTCTTCTATTCTCGCCTATACCTATTCTTTTCACAGTTGTCACTATGTCATCGATGGAAGTGACAATGTAACAGGTCTGAATTGCCGCTGAGATTCCAGAGGCGCTTACAAGTCCCAAGAAAGCAGTTTTTCAGATGATGGAGAGAGGAGCACTCCAAGTGGACTGCTGCAGCTGCCACCAGGCCAGGAAGAAAAGGAATTCGATGAGGAGGATTCGACTTTGTTGCAGATGAGGAGATAACTTCAAAGCCAAAAGGCAAGTGGTTGCCAAGGGCTATCAAGGGCAACAACAAAGAAAGGCACCAAGAAGGTAAAGAAATCCACAGTTGCAAAGAGGCTCAAGATGGAAGATGAAACCTCCAAAGAAGATCAAGAAAACTTCCAAGAGGAAGAGGCTAGTTCATGAAGAAGTCGATGATGATGACTCAGATGAGGAAGCACCCCAGCCTCCTCGTAGCGAAGTTGATGGGAGATGCCATCGTAAGGAGCACCCACAAAAGCTAAGCCATCAGCTCAAGCAAAGGCAGCCCAAGCCAAACCTGCCGCCAAGCCAAAGAAGACTGAAGGAACATACCGCTTCAGAGAAGAAGAAGGACAATGTGCCACCGCAGAATCGATGATGAGGCTCATGTTTTGTCAAGCTCGCATGAAATTGCCGCTCATAATGATGCTCATCCTCGAGCTGAAAATATGAAGGAAAGGAAGGACAAAGGTCTCAGGCTATGGAGGCAAGTTGATCCATATGCCACCAGGAGAAGGACAGCTGTTGACTCTAGATTCCACACCAGAGAGCAACAAGACTTTTATGAGACAGTGCTCATGGATAAGAAGCCAATTGTTGCTGACACCAGATATGTAGACTGGGATTACATTGACAGTGAAGAGCACAGAGACTATTTCCCACATGTGCATGAAAGCTTCACTGCTTGTGGGATTGCAGAGTTTGTTGGTCAGAAACTGACTGCTTGGAATGATGAGATGATCATGCAGTTCTATGCCACCGCACACTTCTATCCAGATGGCAGAATTGTATGGATGATGTATGACGTAGATTCCATTCAACTGTTGAAGAATGGAGAGCGTTGCTGAATGCACCAGTATCAAGGGATGATGATGTTGATGTCTATGGCATTCCGAAGAAAAATCACGAGTCTATGAAGAACATGTACAATGAGGTACCTGAGAAGGATGTTGAGATATGGAAGCTCGGATCAGTTTATTATCTTCAGGCAGGACTCCCAACCACCAACACCATTCTGAGGCATACTTTGATGCCTAAGTCAGGAGACCACCGCATGATAAGAGGGTATTCTATCAACATGCTGCACATTCTAGATCAGAAGACACCTTTTAAGGTGATGGACCTGATAGTAGAGACTATCAAGAGGACAGCAGCAGACTGAAGAGGTCGTGTGGGTTTGCTCCGCATATTCAGATGCTCATTAATGCCAAGTTTGGCACGGACACCTACCGTTGGATAGACCCCACTTGCCACCGCATCCCGATCATGAAGATAATGAAGTTGTGATGACCGAGGATGCTCCCACATCCGTCAAGGACATGCAAAGTCTGAAGCGCCAAACTAGCTAAAGCTGAAAAGGAAGAAGCAAGAAAGCCCAAGAGCGTTGGAGAACAACTTCTTGAAGCCACTCAGAGAATTGAGCTACGCCGCCAGCATAGTACAGCCTCGGGAGAGCCTTGAGAGGATAGTTGAAGACAAGTTCCATGCTCGATGTCAAGCCGATCAAGTGCAGTCACCGTCAACAAGCTTGAGGCAGACATTGAGGAAGCTAAGAAGGAGAAGGCAGAACTCATGAGGGAGATGGAAGATGATCTAGTCCAGGATGACTATGAGCAGCCTGCTGCAGTGCCCACAAAGCCCAGATCAGCTGCTATTCCAGTGACAGACCCTAAAAACACCGAGGAGCACCACGGAAACCTATTTCCACCACCGCAACCTTCTGTACCCGTGAGATCCCATCTTGGAGCCTTTTCTGGCGCTCCGCCGGAGGGGGGATCGATCATGGAGGGCTTCTATATCAACACCATAGCCTCTCCGGTGAGTTGTGAGTAGTTTACCACAGACCTTTGGGTCCATAGTTATTAGCTAGATGGCTTCTTCTCTCTCTTTGAATCTCAATACAATGTTCTCCTCGATCTTCTTGGAGATCTATTCGATGTAACTCTTTTTGCGGTGTGTGTGTCGAGATCCGATGAACTGTGGGTTTATGATCAAGTTTATCTATGAGAAATATTTGAATCTCCTCTGAATTCTTTCATGTATGATTGGTTATCTTTGCAAGTCTCTTCGATTTAGTAGTTTGGTTTGGCCTACTAGATTGATCTTTCTTGCAATGGGAGAAGTGCCTAGCTTTGGGTTCAATCTTGCGTGTCCTTTCCCAAAGGATATCATGGGCAAGAAGGCACGATTGTATTGTTTCCATCGAGGATAAAAATATGGAGTTTATATCATATTGCTTGAGTTTATCCTTCTACATCATGTCATCTTGCCTAATGCATTACCCTGTTCTTATGAACTTAATACTCTAGATGCATGCTGGATAGCGGTCGATGTGTGGAGTAATAGTAGTAGATGCAGAATTGTTTCGATCTACTTATTGCGGACGTGATGCCTATATACATGGTCATGCCTAGATATTCTCATAACTATGCACTTTTCTATCAATTGGTCAACAGTAATTTGTTCACCCACCGTAATACTTATGCTATCTTGAGAGAAGCCACTAGTTAAACCTATGGCCCCCGGGTCTATTTTCTATCATATAATATTCCGATCTACTTTATTTTGCAATCTTTACTTTCCAATCTATATCATAAAAATACTAGAAATATTTATCTTATCTTATTATCTCTATCAGATCTCACTTTCGCAAGTGGCAGTGAAGGGATTGACAACCCCTTTAGCGCATTGGTTGCGAGGTTCTTGTTTGTTTGTGTAGGTACGAGGGACTTGCGTGGAGCCTCCTACTGGATTGATACCTTGGTTCTCAAAAACTGAGGGAAATACTTATGCTACTTTGCTGCCTCACCCTTTCCTCTTCAAGGGAAAACCAACGCAGTGCTCAAGAGGTAGCAAGAAGTATTTCTGGCGCCGTTGCCGGGGACGTTTTCGCTCAAGTCAAGACATACCAACTACCCATCACAAACTCTTCTCCCTCTCATTACATTATTTACCATTTGCCTCTGGGTTTCCCTCCCCCACTTCACCCTTGCCGTTTTATTCACCCTCTCTTTTCTGTTCACCTCTCTTTTTCGCTTGCCTCTTGTGCGCTTGTGTGTTGGATTTCTTGTCACGATGGCCCAAGTGAAAGTGCAACTAATCCCCGGGTGGTTTTGGTAATTAATAACAACATATATATCATTGAACTAATCATTTCTTGAGAATATTTCAGAAAGTTCAGTGATATGGGTATGGCAATGACTGATGATGTGGACCCCTCAAAATGCTAAGGAAAACATTGGCAAAAGCTCAAGACTCCATTTTTGGTTTAGTGATCCAAGATCACATTGAGTCCATAGGAAAGCCAATACTATTAAAAGGGATGAGGTTATGATGATGATCTGGTTGCTCAAAGTGCTTAGTGATTTATCTCTCAAACTATCAGCAATCTTTCACTCCAACATAAACCCATAAGTAATCTCGGTCCCACCGATTCCAAACTCACCACACCGAGATGAACCACCTCAGCCATATACCCAAACCCTAAGAATTTCGGATTTTCCGATTCCAAACTCGGTCATACGAATTGGTGTTGCCAAGCTTCAGAACCTTCAGACTCAAATCGGTGTCACCGAGATGAGAAAGTCGGTCCCACCGAGATTGGCAAACCCTAGACTTTGGAAGAATCGGACTAACCGAGATTGTATTTTCGGTCCCACCGAAAATCCCAACGTTCACAAGATTTGAACTTTCGGTCCCACCGAGTTGTCAACTTCGGTCTGACCGAGATTGGTCAAATGTGTGTAACGGTTGGATTTTGTGTGGAGGCTATAAATACCCTCCACCTCCTCTTCATTCGTGGAGAGAGCCATCGAAAGAACTACCACTCCTACCTTACATTTCGAGAAGAAAACTACCTACCCTTGTGTTGAGATCAAGTTGCTTCACTCCCACCATATGAAACTTGATTTCTAGCCTTCCCAAGTTGCTTTCCACTCAATCCTTTCTTCCACCACAGCCAAATCAGTGAGGAGAGTTGAGTGTTGGGGAGATTATCATTTGAAGCACAAGAGCAAGGAGTTCATCATCACCAACACCATCTATTACCTTTTGGAGGGTGGTGCCTCCTAGATTGGTTAGGTGTCGCTTGGGAGCCTCCGTCATGATGTGGAGTTGAACCAAGGAGTTTGTAAGGGCAAGGAGATCGCCTACTTCGTGAAGATCTACCCCGAGTAAGGCTAGTCCTCCGTGGGCGTAAGCCATGATGGCATAGACAAGGTTGCTTCTTCGTGGACCCTTCGTGGGTGGAGCCCTCCGTGGACTCTCGCAGCCGTTACCCTCCGTGGGTTGAAGTCTCCATCAACGTGGATTGACGATAGCACCACCTATCGGAACCACGAGAAAAAATCTCCGTGTCTCCATACTGCGTTTGCTCTTCTCCACCTCTCATTTACTATATGTGCAATTTACTTTCCGCTGCCATAACTCTAGAATTGCATGTGTAGGGTGATACTTGACTTGGTCATCATTGTGAACTTGCTAAAAACCTACTCTAATCAAAAGGCTAAACTTTTAAGTTGTCAAGTAGTCTAATCACCCCCCCCTCTAGACATACTTCCGATCCTACACCAAGATAATACTAAATTGTGTGACTTTTCCAATACCAAAAATAATGATTTCCTTAGCACTCCGATTGCTCCTCTTAACGATGCTGAATTTTGTGAAATTAATGCTGCTTTATTCAATCTTGTTATGAAAGATCAATTCTCCGACCTTCCTAGTGAAGACGCCGCTACTCATCTAAACAACTTTGTTGATTTGTGTGATATGCAAAAGAAGAAAGACATGGATAATGATATTGTTAAATTGAAGTTATTTCCTTTTTTGCTTAGAGACCGTGCTAAAAGTTGGTTTTTGTCTTTGCCTAAAAATAGTATTGATTCTTGGAATAAGTGCAAAGATGCTTTTATCTCTAAGTGCCTCCCGCTAAGATCATCTCTCTTAGAAATGATATTATGAAATTTAAGCAACTTGATCATGAACATGTTGCACAATCTTGGGAGAGGATGAAATTAGTGATTCGCAATTGCCCGACACATGGTTTAGATTTATGGATGATCATACAATTTTTTTATGACGTATTGAATTTTACTTCTAGAAATCTTTTAGATTCGGCCACGGGAGGCACTTTTATGGAAATCACTTTTGGGGAAGCTACTAAACTCCTAGATAATATTATGGTTAATTATTCTCAATGGCACACCGAAAGATTTACTAGTAAAAAAGTTCATGCGATAGAAGAGATTAATATTTTGAGTGGAAAGATGGATGAACTTATGAAATTGTTTGCTAATAGGAGTGCTCCTATTGATCCTAATGATATGCCTTTGTCTACTTTGATTGAGAATAATAATGAATCTATGGATGCGAATTTTGTTGGTAGGAATAATTTTGGTAACAACAGTATAGAGGAAACTTTAATCCTAGGCCGTTTCCTAGTAATTCCTCTGATAATTATGGTAATTCCTAAAATAAATCCTATGGAAATTTTAATAAGATGCCCTATGATTTTGAGAATAGTGTTAAAGAATTTATGATCTCTCAAAATAATTTCAATGCTTTGCCTGAAGAAAAATTGCTTAAAGTTGATGAATTGGCTAGGAACATGGATAGAATTTCTATTGATGTTGATTCTTTGAAACTTAGATCTATACCACCTAAGCATGATATCAATGAGTCTCTCAAAGCCATGAGAATTTCCATTGATTAGTGCAAGGAAAGAACCGCTAGGATGCGTGCTAGGAAAGATTGCTTTGTAAGAGCGTGTTCTTCTAGTTTTCATGATAATAATGATGAACATCTAAAAGTGATTGATGTGTCCCCTATTAAATCTTTGTTTTGCAATATGAATCTTGATAATAATGGGACTCGAGATGAGTCAACTTTAGTTAAAAGGCGTCCCAACGATTCGGAGTTTTCAGATCTTGATGCTAAAATTGGTAAAAGTGGGATTGGAGAGATCAAAACTTTACATAGCAATGAACTTACTATTTTGGATTTCAAGGAATTTAATTATGATAATTGTTCTTTAATAGATTGTATTTCCTTGTTGCAATCCGTGTTGAATTCTCCTCATGCTTATAGTCAAAATAAAGCTTTTACCAAACATATCGTTGATGCTTTGATGCAATCTTATGAAGAAAAACTTGAATTGGAAGTTTCTATCCCTAGAATTTTTTTTGATGAGTGGGAAACTACTATTAAAATTAAAATTAAAGATCATGAATGCTATGCTTTGTGTGATTTGGGTGCTAGTGTTTCCACGATTCCAAAAACTTTATGTGATGTGCAAGGTTTCTGTGAATTTGATGATTGCTCTTTAAACTTGCACCTTGCGGATTCCACCATTAAGAAACCTATGGGAATGATTAATGATGTTCTTATTGTTGCAAAAAGGAATTATGTGCCCATATATTTTATCGTTCTCGATATAGATTGCAATTTTTCATGTCATATTATTCTTGGTAGACCTTTCCTTAGAACGATTGGTGCAATTATTGATATGAAGGAAGGAAATATTAGATTCCAACTTCCATTAAGGAAAGGCATGGAAAACTTTCCTAGAAAGAAAATCAAATTACCTTATTAATCTATTATGCTATCCACTTATGAATTGAATACTAAACATGTTGATACTTAGATCTATTCTCTCTTGTATGCCTAGCTAGGGGCGTTAAACGATAGCGCTTGTTGGGAGGCAACCCAATTTTATTTTTGTTCCTTGCTTTTTGTTACTCATTAGTAATAAATAATTCATCTAGCCTCTGTTTAGATGTGGTTTTATGTTTTAATTAGAGTTTGTGCCAAGTAGAACCTATAGGATCATCTTGGGTGATAGTTAATTTGATCTTGCTGAAAAACAGAAACTTTTGCACGCACAAGAATAATTTTAATAAATCACAGAAACGTGAGTTTTAGTTGATTCTTTTTGCAGTAGACCAATAGACAAATTTACTAGGACTTCCTATTTTGGTAGGAGTTTTAGAGTTATAGAAGTATTTGAAAGTTACAGATTGCTACAGACTGTTCTGCTTTTGACAGATTCTGTTTTTCGTGTGTTGTTTGCTTATTTTGATGAATCTATGGCTAGTATCGGGGGGTATGAACAATAGGGAAGTTGGAATAAATTAGGTTTAACACCAATATAAATAAGGAATGATTTCATTACAGTACCTTAAAGTAGTGGTTTGCTTTATTGCACTAACGGAGATTATGAGATTTCCTGTTGAGTTTTGTGTTGTGAAGTTTTCAAGTTTTGGGTAAAGATTTGATGGACTATGGAATAAGGAGTGGCAAGAGCCTAATCTTGGGGATTCCCATGGAACCCCAAGATAATTCAAGGACAACCAAAAGCCTAAGCTTGGGGATACCCCGGAAGGCATCCCCTCTTTCGTCTTCGTCTATCGGTAACTTTACTTGGAGCTATATTTTTATTCACCACATGATATGTGTTTTGCTTGGAGCGTCTTGTACGATATGAGTCTTTGCTTTTTAGTTTACAACAATAATCCTTGCTGTACATACATTTTTGGAGAGACACACATGGTTCAGAATTTATTAGAATACTCTATGTGCTTCACTTATATCTTTTGAGCTATACAATTTTGCTCTAGTGCTTCACTTATATCTTTTTAGAGCACGGCGGTGGTTTTATTTTATAGAAATTATTGATCTCTCATGCTTCACTTACATTATTTTGAGAGTCTTTTAGAACAAAACAGTATTTGTTATGGTTATAAAATTGGTCCTAATATGATGGGCATCCAAGTTGGGTATAATAAAAACTATCATAGAAAGTGCATTGAATACTATGAGAAGTTTGATGCTTGATAATTGTTTTGAGATATGAGGATGGTGATATTAGAGTCATGCTAGTAGAGTAGTTGTGAATTTGAGGAATACTTGTGTTAAAAGTTTGTGATTCCCGTAGCATGCACGTATGGTGAACCGTTATGTGATGAAGTTGGAGCATGATTTATTTATTGATTGTCTTCCTTATGAGTGGCGGTCGGGGACGAGTGATTGTCTTTTCCTACCAATATATCCCCCAAGGAGCATGCGCGTAGTACTTCATTCGATGACTAATAGATTTTTTCAATAAGTATATCAGTTCTTTATGACTAATGTTGAGTCCATGGATTATACGCACTCTCACCCTTCCACCATTGCTAGCCTCTCTTGTGCCGCGCAACTTTCGCCGGTACCATACACCCACCATATACCTTTGTTAAAACAGCCACCATACCTACCTATTATGGCATTTCCATAGCCATTCCGAGATATATTGCCATGCAACTTTCCACCGTTCCGTTTATTATGACACGCTCCATCATTGTCATATTGCTTTTTGCATGATCATGTAGTTGACATCGTATTTGTGGAAAAGCCACCTTGATAATTCTTTCATACATGTCACCCTTGATTCATTGCATATCCTGGTACACCGCTGGAGGCATTCACATAGAGTCATATTTTGTTCTAAGTATTGAGTTGTAATTCTTGAGTTGTAAGTGAATAAAAGTTTGATGATCTTCATTATTAGAGCATTGTCCCAAGTGTGGTAAGGATGATCGTGACTATGATTCCCCCACAAGTCGGGATGAGACTTCAAACTTTATGAAAAATAAAAGAGGCCAAAGAAGCCCAAATAGAAAAAGAGGCCAAAGAAGCCCTCCAAAATAAAAAATAAAAAATAATAAAATAATAAAATGAGAGAAAAATGAGAGAAGGGACAATGTTACTATCCTTTTCCACACTTGTGCTTCAAAGTAGCGCCATGATCTTCATGATAGAGAATCTGCTATGTTGTGACTTTCATATACTAGTGGGAATTTTACATTATAGAACTTGGCTTGTATATTCCAATGATGGGCTTCCTCAAATTGCCCTAGGTCTTCGTGAGCAAGCAAGTTGGATGGACACCCACTTAGTTTCTTTTGTTGAGCTTTCATACACTTATAGCTCTAGTGCATCCGTTGCATGGCAATCCCTACTCACTCACATTGATATCTATTAATGGGCATCTCCGCAGATCGTTGATACGCCTAGTTGATGTGGGACTATCTTCTCTTTTTTTGTCTTCTCCACAACCACCATTCTATTCCACATATAGTGCTATGTCCATGGCTCACGCTCATTTATTCCGTGAAAGTTGAAAAAGTTTGAGAGCATCAAAAGTATGAAACAATTGCTTGGCTTGTCATCGGGGTTGTGCATGATTTAAATATTTTGTGTGATGAAGATAGAGCATAGCCAGACTATACGATTTTGTAGGGATAGCTTTCTTTAACCATGTTATTTTGAGAAGACATGATTACTTTGTTAGTATGCTTGAAGTATTATTACTCTTATGTCAATATGGACTTTTATCTTGAATCATTTGGATCTAAACATTCATGCCATAATAAAGAAAGTTACATTGAGAATTATGCTAGGTACCATTCCACATCAAAAGTTCTGTTTTTATCATTTACCTACTCGAGGACAAGCAGGAATTAAGCTTGGGGATGCTTGATATGTCTCTAATGTATCTATAATTTTTGATTCACTACAAAAAAATACACTTCCGTTATGATACGTGTTTGTCACAGTAGGTCGCGTTTTTTGTCATGCATGTACATCTATCACGATTTTATGACAGAATCAATATAGTCATACCCGTGCTGTCGTAGAAGTGTACCATGACATTACCAAAATTATCATCATGGAAGTGTACCATGACGATAAATCGCGCGTCACAGAAGTGCATTCGTCAAGGGTGACCGACACATGGCATCCACCGTAACGGAACCCCGTTAAGCTATCGGGTCCGGTTTTGGATACGATAACCCGTTAACAGCCCAGAACAATGGGGATTTTCCACGTGTAAAATCATCACTGGCCGCGGGAAACACGTGTTGCCTCACCGTTGGGACAGATGTCATCCACTCATTGGACAGGAGGCGCCTATGAAAGGTCGACACGTGGCACGGCTCAACAGTGGCCCATTCCGGTGAAAAAGGTCAGCCCAGTAAAAATTAGCAGGCCGGCCCATATAAGGCCTACTTGTGTCAGGTCCATTTAAGCCCACGGCCCATACAAGATGTGCCAATTCGGCCTGTCATCGGCCCGTTAAAGATTTCACACCATTGCATCCCATCGTCAGTTCGAGCCCGTTAACATCCCGCTATATATTTGGGCTCAATATCGGCTCGATGAGATTTCGGCCTATTAACGACCCATTCAATGGATGGGCTAATTTTCAGGATGTACATCTTTCGGCCTTTTATTGACCCATTTAAATGTTGGGCTAATTTCCGGCCCGGTGTGTCTTTCAGCCTATTGACGGCCCATAAATCAGATGGGCCATTTGTAGTCGGACCTGAGTTTCCGCCTTTTAGCGGCCCATTTAAGTGTTGGGCCAATTTCCGGTCCGGTGTCTCTTTCAGCCTGTTGACGGCCCATAAATCAGTTGGGCCATTTGTAGTCAGACCTGAGTTTTGGCCTTTTAGCAACCATTTAAGTGTTGGGCCAATTCCCAGCCCTGTGTGCCATTCGGCCTGTTAATGGACCATAAATGAGTTGGGCCATTTGTAGTCGGACCTTAGTTTTGGCCTTTTAACGGCCCATGCCCTTCATGGTCCAATACTAGCCCGGTTTCTCTTTCGGCCTGCTAAAGGCCTACAGCAAAGTTGGGCCATTTACAATATGACCTGACTTTCGGCCTCTTAGCGGCCCATGCTCTTCATGGTCCAGTACAAGCCCGCTGTCTCTTTTGGCATGCTAAAGGCCTACAGTATAGTTGGGCCATATGTAGCCCAAACTTAGTAACGGCATGTTAACGGCCCGTGAAATCAATTGGGCCCACCTGTTGCCCGCTTCGATGTCGGCCTGTTAACGACCCGGGAGGTAAGAGGGCCGACCATTAACTCTCGGCCTAGTAACGACCCATTAACTTAATGGGCCCACTAAAGTTCGTACATATCTTTAGGCCAAATTAGATAATTTGAGCCCATTACGATGAGCAATTATGCACAGGACCAAAATCGATCAAGCAAAGGTATGGCATACAGGAAAAAATGTTGCACATCCAACATATATTAGAGGAAATTACATCCACTGGGCAATCAAAGATTGACACCGGTGCAAATAAATGAGCAGAACCTAACGATCTACAACGTCACAATTTGCAACCTCAGCACAGATGACGCCCATAAGCATGTGGGCAAGTTCTTGCTGCTTTGCTACACTGTCTCTGAAAACATTGATCAGTTGTTGTGTTGCACGACTCTGCACCTCTGATTCCTCCACCATTTCCATTATTGCTTCAGCCATTAATCGGTTCACAAACATACATTTATTCCGTTGCATCGAGACAAAGGATACTGAAAAGATTCAGATGGCGATTTTGGCAGACTTGCATTATTGATAGTGGAGAGTGTCTCGACCACTGCATCATAACATAAATTAGGAGGGGAACCAAACAGATTATTCATGAGTTATTGCCATATTACTTGGCCTAGATTTATTGGAAAGAAACAATGGGGTTGCCTTGCTGTCTTCAGAGTTTGTCTTCTTATCTTCAGCAGCCTGCACCAAATTAACACACTAGCATTGCTATCATTGGCCAAGTTAGATAATAGGAAAGCAACATTGACACAACGAACGTTTGGGCAACTAGCTTACACCAAATTAACACTATATGGCATAGCTATCATCAGCCAGGTAAGGTAATACGAAAGCAACATTGACACAATGAATGAATGGGCAACCAGAGAAGCACTACAATTCATTAATGTGCATGATATGAGATAGTACGCTCATGCAGCTCAGTATGCAAAACTACCAGGCAGTTTTCCTTACAAAAATCAACATTGGCGCCTTTAACATTTTGGTACAACTAATTTTAGATCAGATAAAGGTTAGATTCACGCCGATTAACAAAATACATGCTGATGTAAAAATATAGTGATATACAACAGGTACTTACATCAGCATTAGAGCACAGAGAATTCCCGCAAGATATTTTCTTCGAATACGATCCCAATGGAGGAAGTCTTCTATCATTTAACCATATTTTCTAAAAGAGAGATGGGTAAGAAACATGTAGAAAATATGATTAGAATGCTATAAAATTTCATGATGCGAGGATATGCACAAGCTTCTTAGAATGGAGTTGACATTCTTTTGCTGGACTGGAGCGGACTAGTTCTTTGGCCACTAGAATCTGCTTATTATCAGTGGAAGTTGGGTTTCTCTATGCTGGAGCAGTATCTATGAAAAATGGAGTCGGTTTATTATCTCCCGGCGTTTGGATCTTTTGCAAAGACCTAGTTTGTAAACCTTCAGATTCTAACATAGCGGCCACTTCTACCTACAATATATACATGGTGGACATGCCCGAGAAGAAGGACGACGATGGCACTCAATATCCAGGCAAGGACAAGCCCATCGATGAACCACCAAAGCACCGGCGTCAGCGGCGCCACTCACAATCGCATTGGGCAAAGGATAGCAATACCGGCACTAGAGATAATGACACTCTGGATAATGCGGAAGACCCCGACAACCCCGTTGCACTCACGTCCAAACAGGAGAAAAGGGTGGACAGTCAATACAGCCCCTAACACGCTGTTCACGAAGAATCGGATGACAATAACTATTTGCCTGCTTCCCAAGGGGATGTTAACTTCGGTGACAAATATTTTATCGTCCCAAAGGAACCCCTCGAACAAGAACGCTTTATGTGATAGCTCATTGCCACCGCGCGGAGCCTGAAAAAGAAAAAGCAGCAGCTTCAAGCTGAACAGGACACGCTCAAAGACAGATGGACTAAGGTCCTAGCCGCCGAAGGATACGGCCTTGAGCGACCAGTAAAAAGTTACCCAAGCGCAGGCTGCTGTCACAATTTGACGACGAAGCCCTCGAGACAATTTCGTCAAAATACAATTATGCTGAGCAACCAGACCAACACCACATGGACGATGCAAAACGGCTCATCACGCCGAACACCATCCCGCACCCCCTCGCCGTAGAGGCAAGGAGACAGCAGCTCCAGACTATACATCCGACTTACATCAGGACCTGGCCAATAAAGTCGGCCATACTAGATCAATCTACAGATCCAAAGCACGTGCTCCAGCACGCAATGACGGCCACCAAACCTGGCGTGATGAACATCATCAAGTTCAGGGTCAGCACCGAACATAGATGTCATCTGAACTCCGTTGCGATGTCGCTGGTATAGAGGTGCCACACACCCCGTGTGCTTTACTGATGAAGTATTGCAGCACAAATTTCCGGAAGGTTTAAACCCGTGAACATCGAGCAGTACAATGAAATGACAAACCCTGCTCGCAGAGATGAGGATTTTCTTCTCCACACATTCACATTACTCACGGAGATGACCTCCATGCCATTAAATACCTTGCCCTGAAGTTGAAGGGACCAGCACGACACTGGTTGAATAGCCTCCCAGAGAACTCCATTGGGAGCCGGGAAGATTTAGAAGATGCTTTCCAGGCCAACTTTCAGGGCACTTATGTCCGGCCACCGGATGCTAATCACTTAAGTCGCATAGTCCAACAGCCCCAAGAGTCAGCTCGCAAACTGTGGAATCTGTTCCTTATTAGAAAGAACCAGATTGTGGATTGTCCAGAAGCATAAGCCTTAGCAGCCTTCAAACACAACTTTCATGACGAACGGCTCGCCCGACATCTCGGGCAGGAAAAGCCGAAAACCATGGAAACTCTTACAACACTTATGCACCGCTTCTGTGCGGGCGAAGATAGCTGGCTAGCTCATAGAAGCAATAGTTCCAATGACCTAGACCCTTCTAAGGCTAGGGACAGCTCTAGCAGACCACACTGCGAGAAAAACAAGCGTCGGAATAATAACGATGACACAGAAGATATGGCAGTCAATGCCAGATTCAGTGGTACCATACTCGGTCAGTGGAAGAAACCTTTTAAGGGCAACAGGACGGTCCACCCAATTTGGACAATATCCTCGAGAGTCCTTGTCAGATTCATGGCACCCCCGACAAGCCTGCCAATCACACCAATAGAAATTGCTGGGTTTTCAAACAAGCCAGTAAGTTAAATACCAAACATAAGTGGAAAGGACCTCCAAGCAAGGACGATGATGAGCCCCGTCAGCCAAACATTAGGGGTCAGAAGCAATTTCCCCCCGAGGTGAAATCGATGAACATGATCTGTCACCCACATGCCCAAGAGGGAGCGCAAGCGAGCAATAAGGGACGTCTACGCCGTAGAGCCTATCGCCCCAAAATTCAACCCATGGTTGGCTTGTCCGATCACCTTTGATCGTAGGGATCACCCAACCAGTATCCATCACGAAGGTTCGGCTGCCCTGGTACTCGATCCTATCATCGACGGATATAATCTCACTATAGTCCTTATCAACTGCGACAACAGTCTTAACTTGATCTATCAAGACATTATCCGTAAAAATGGGTATCGACCCATCAAGAATCAATCCTAGTAACACTACCTTTAAAGGAGTGATACCCGGTGTGGAGGCCCGTTGCACGAGCTCCTTAAGACTGGTAGTGGTATTCGGCCCTCCAGACAACTTCCACAGCGAAGAATTGATCTTCGACATTGTCCCATTCCGCAGTGGTTATCACGCATTGCTTAGATGAACTGCTTTCGCTTGCTTTAATGCAGTCCCGCACTATGCTTATTTGAAGCTTAAAATGCCTGGACCGCATGGCGTCATCACAGTCAATGGGAATATGGAATGCGCCCGCCATACTAAAGAGCACACTGTGGCCCTAGCAGCCGAGGTGCATGGCGGCGTCATCAAGCCGAACAATTCATCGGTCATCAAGACCAATGACATTGTTAAACGAGTCTGGTCCGCATCTCATTGCAATAGCTCGATGGATCCAGACCTTGAAAAGCTGTTCAGCCTCCGTCAACTGCCCCATAAGTTGCGGTATATGTACCGCGCGTACATAACTGCGCACTTAAAATACCTTGGGCAACGCCGGAGATACACTATGGAAAAGGTCCACAGTACGGTTCGACCCTACCCGGACCTCACATATTTTTCTCACTTCAGGTTCATTCGAAACCTACCAGTTGTATGGTTGTATGGGGGCTCCTTCCCAGGCCCCTCTTTCTCTTTTTTGCAGACAACCGTCTAATCCTCCTCTCAAAGGATTCACTACCAAGGAAAAACGGCGCAGACATGTGGCAGGGCAGCACTGGGATCTTCAAACAACAACTTTTAGACCCTGTGTAAACCTTTCCCTTATGTAAATTTTTGGCATCTGACATGACCACAATATTCATGGCACTATCTGTTGGAACACGTCTCGATGTATTAATCGGGATATAAAGGAAGCAGATTTTCACTTTTTGTTCAGTACTTATGTTATATCATCATCTGTATTCCCTCCCTATTTCCAACTGCCATATGTTCTTTAGTCCGGCCTTAATGACGGGGGCAGTATTCGGCCTTGCACATTTCTAAAGTCCGAACACCTATAGGGAGCTCTCGCGCGTCCTGGATATTACATCGTCTCCGTATCATATCTTTGGTCTATAGTTGGGTTGCCCGGCTCCTGTGCTTACCACCTTATGTTCCGCAAATTCGGCTAAGGTAGTAAAGGGAGAACTATTGTGATTGTATTTTTGGTTTGTCCAGTTAAGTACCTGAGTAGAGAAAGCCAAAAACTGGCTGTCATGATAAGAGAGAGCTGGCCAGTGATCCGGTGACTTAGTGGTATACTACAAATCGTTAGGGATTTTTGCCGTGTCATATGAGGGGCTGGGTTTCGACTAGCCACGTTCCAAATGCACCGTAATCCGGATAGCTGCATAATGCAACAGGGCTAGTACTTAGCCTGATGAGGACATCAGTACCATTGTTACACCCACAACCCCTACTGCTACATATAGTGCACCAATTACTAGAGCTCGCGCACGCCAATTAAATTATCAGGTACTTCCGTTTCTTGGTAATGATTCTAATGTTCATGAGAATATGATGCTGCCTAAATTGGATACATTTGTTTTGCTTACAAATGAAGGGCCTAGCTTGGAGAAGGATGAACATTGGAGCAAGAACAAGCATGGAGATGATGGCATGCGCAAGGGGAACAAGAACGGAGTTACAAGTGATGATTTCAGGACTTTGAAGCCACCATAATGAGTGCATCAAGCCTTGGACGAAATATACAAGATGCCACTTCATAAATTTCATCCAGAGGCTATTGTAGGTGCTCACACACCTTATTATTGGGCCAGCCCATGTAATTTCAAAATACATAAGTATAGGCTATTTTTAGAGTCTCAGATGTGGGGAAACAAGAGATAGGGTTAGTTTGGACCCTCCACCAAGGGCCACGAAATTCACCTCCATATATACAGCCCTTAGCGCATCGCTTAGACTTTGGGTTTTGTTTAGATTAAAAGTTCTCCATAGCTGCAACTTCGCAGCGTTTCGTTTGTGTTCAACGACTGCATAAAGGCGTCCACAGAACCCCATCTTGATCAATAAAGCTTTCATCTTATATTCGCAATATCCAGATTGCAATCTCGGTTTCTTGCTTGTTCTTCGTTTGCTCGCAGGAAACAGACCCTCGTGGTCAGGTTCATCGTGCTCCGGGGTGGTCAATTACCTCTCGAAGTTGGTTTAGCGATTGCTAAGGCGCGACGTCCTCGCACGTTCGTAGTCGGATCGTCAAAGTCGACTTCCACCAAAGCAATATCCATCCTCTCATCGAAAGACGGGACACCTTTGCCTCTATCAAGTGGTATTAGATTTCCAGGTTGCTCGGTGAGATTTTACAGTTTTTCGTAGTTTAGATCGAGTCGGTTCTTCATACCTACAGTCCACGAAAAAGCCACAAAAAAATTAGGGTTAGTTCATCATATTCGAACCAATCTGAGCCTTTGCATAATCTTTTTAGGGTCTTGCTTTGTTGAATTTGCGGTTGCATCGTCGTGCCTAGTTGTTGGTCTTAGCCTCTAGTCCTTTAGAGTTTTGAGTTCTGTCACAGTTTGTCACGCCGCCACCGCACCATCTTCATCGTTGTTGCCATATACCACCACCGCTGCCATAGCCCACCAACGCTGCTTTATACCACCACCGCTGCCATATTCCACCGCCGCTGCCATATCCCACCAATGCTGCCATATACCACCGATCCATATCTATATACCACCACCGCTGCCATATCCTACCACCATATATCCACCACCAATCCGAGTTCTTTTCGTAGTAGGTTTGTTTCCGAGATCCATCTAGTTTCCGATTCGTGTTTCCTTGCCTGAGTAGGTTTTGGGAAAAAAAATTGTTGCACTTTTTGGGCCAAAATTTTTAGTCTGGAGACCCCCGGGCAGTTTTTAGGCCAAAATTTCGGTGACTGAAAATATTTTTTCCCTATCCTATTTTTAGGTCCCCAGGAGTGTTTTGAGACATTCGCCATCATAGTGATTTTTTGTCACACTTTTTCGTCGTCGCTGCCCTAATTTCCGAAAAAAAATTGTCAAAAAAAATTTCGTGCCCATCTTGTCAGTTTGACCTGGGAAGAGTTTTGAGACACTCGCCATTATAGTGATTTTTCGCAAAAAAAAGAGCAGCGCAAAAAAAAGAGCAAAAAAAACTCCAGAGTGTGCTTTTCCCTTGTTTAAGTGCAGCGCCGTGATTTTGTTAGTGTTCTAGGCTCCCGTCTGTAGCACGGTCTAGCCTTGGACCAGCACAGTACCGTCGTTGAGCGTTTATTCACCTTTGCATGTCTGAATTGATTATTGCTGATCCTTTTTGCTACCATATTATAATCCTTCCCAGCTCCACATACATCTACGTCGTGTGTTTGACTCTCCCTGGTAATCGCTCTATCCAAGCTTTGAGAGTTTTGACTACAACGGTTGCCGATCACCGCTTTCTTGGGTAAGAACCGTAAGAATTTGAGTTTTGCTTGACGGATTTGCGACACCCACCACCAACACTTGTTAGTAGTCTGTAGGATCATATTCTTGTGTGTTTCTATTGCTGGTAACCATGCCAGGATCACAAGCCAACGAGATTGACTGGGAGAACTTAACGAACAAGGAGCTTCATGATAAGTTTTAGCAAATGATGACTGAACAGGTGCAAGATGTGCTGAACAATTTTGAAGAGGCCATGGAGAAGATCACTGGCCTTGAGAAGACGTTTGAAGCAAAGCTCGATAACAGATTTAATGAACTGCTTGTGCGTCTTCCACCGGCCACCTGCCGCACCTCTACAACAACAACAACAACAACTACCTCCACGTCGCGAAACAGCCCTCTGCCGAGCGAGCCATGTCCTACTTCAGCCTGGCCAAACTGTTGGTGATACTTCTGTGGCTCCTGCTGCTGATTATGCGGGAGATTACGAGGATGAGGTTGATCAAAATCAGAACTACATGCAACCACCTGCACCACAACCACCAGGTCGTCCACATGCAAATAATCACAATGGTAGGGCTCTCCCTCAGGTACGAGATCATGACCATCTTCCTAAACCGAAATTGAATATTCCACCATTTGAGGGTAGATATGTTCCTGATATATATCTTACTTGGGAGTTAGAAACTGAACAACGATTTACATATTTACAATATCCTGAGGAGAGACGTGTTCCTGCTGCTGTTTGTGCTTTCACTAGCTTTGCATGTGTTTGGTGGTCTAAACATTGTAGATTATATCCTATTCCAGCTACTTGGGCTGCTTTGAAAACCGCTATGCGTACTCGTTGGGTTCCACCATATTATCAACGTGAATTGCTTCAAAAATTACAGTGTTTGAGACAAGGAAAAAATTCTGTAGAAGAATATTATCAGGAATTACAAACTGGCATGATTAGATGTGGTATTGTTGAGGAGAATGAACCTATGCTTGCACGTTTTATGGGTGGATTAATTAGAGAGATTCAGACCATTCTAGAGTATAAGGAGTATACTAATATCACTCATTTATTCCATCTTGCTCGTAAAGCTGAACGTGAAGTGCAGGATCGACAAGCATTGGCGCGAACTAACTTTTCTGCAGGTCGACCTTCATCATGGACATCGCGTGCATCTTCTACTTCCACTACACCAGCACCTCCATTAGGTTCCACCTTCAGCCGTGATACAAGAAAGCAGGCACAACCACCACTATCTGCCAAGAGCGCACCTGCCGGGCCTACACAGAGCTCTTCTTCTTCCATGGCATCAACTGGACACACAAGTGATATTGTTTGTCGTCATTGTAAGGGAAGAGGTCATTATGCGAGAGAATGCAAATCTCAGCGTGTGATGATTGCTATTGAGGATGGTGGGTATGAGTCCGCTAGTGACTATGATGAGGAGACGTTGGCTCTTATTACACGTGAACAACACAGTGGAGATGATTCTGATCATGAGACGCAATACATGGCTCATGAAGACGCTGATAGGTATGAATGTTTAGTTTCTCAACGTGTTTTGAGTGTGCAGGTCACACAAGCTAAGCAAAATCAGAGGCATAATTTGTCCATACAAAGGGAGTTGTGAAGGAACGTTCTGTGCGCGTCATCATAGACGGAGGGAGCTGCAACAACTTGGATAGTATGGAGATGGTGGAGAAGCTCTCTCTCACCACAAGACCACATCCATGTCCTTACTACATCCAATGGTTCAACAACAGCGGCAAGGTTAAGGTAACACGTACTGTTCGTGTGCATTTTAGTATCTCTACATATGCTAATTATGTTGATTGTGATGTGGTACCTATGCAAGCATGTTCCCTATTACTTGGTCGACCATGGCAATTTGATAAAAATTTTGTCCACCATGGTGGAAACAATCAGTATACTCTTGTTCATAAGGATAAAAATATTACTTTGCTTCCTATGACCCCTGATTCCATTTTGAAAGGTGATATTAATAGAGCTAATAAAGCAAAACAGGAGAAGAATAAGAGTGAAAATGAGATTGTGGCAAAAGAATTTGAGCAACAAATGAAGCCTTATAATAAACCATCTAGTGTTGCTTCTGAAATTAAATTGAAAAGTGCATGTTTACTTGCCACTAAATCTGATATTGATGAGCTAGATTTTAGCAAATCTGTTTGCTATGCTTTTGTGTGCAAAGAGGCATTATTTTCATTCGAGGACGTGCCTTCCTCTTTGCCCCCTGCTGTCACTAACATTTTGCAAGAGTTCGCTGACGTCTTACCACAAGACGTGCCACCGGGATTACCACCTATTCGAGGGATTGAACATCAAATTGACTTAATTCCCGGTGCATCGCTACCCAACCGTGCACCATACCGTACCAATCCAGAGGAGACGAAGGAGATTATGCGTCAAGTACAAGAGCTTCTTGACAAAGGTTATATACGCGAATCCCTTAGTCCTTGTGCTGTTCCTATTATTTTAGTGCAGAAAAAGGATGGTACATTGCGTATGTGTGTTGATTGTAGAGGTATTAATAATATTACTATTCGTTATCGTCATCCTATTCCTAGGCTAGATGATATGCTGGATGAATTGAGTGGCTCTACAATATTCTCCAAAGTTGATTTGCATAGTGGATACCATCAAATTCGTATGAAATTGGGGGATGAATGGAAAACAACATTTAAAACTAAGTTTGGATTATATGAGTGGTTAGTCATGCCTTGTGGGTTAACTAATGCACCTAGTACTTTCATGAGATTAATGAATGAAGTTTTACGTGCTTTCATTGGACGATTTGTGGTAGTTTACTTTGATGACATATTTATTTATAGCAGAACTTTGGAGGAACATTTGGAACATTTACGTGATGTTTTTATTGCTCTACGTGATGCACGTTTGTTTGGTAACCCCGGGAAGTGCACCTTTTGCACCGACCGAGTGTCATTTCTTGGCTATGTTGTTACTCCACAGGGAATTGAAGTTGATAAAGCCAAGATTGAAGCTATTGAGAGTTGGCCGCAGCCCAAAACGGTCACACAAGTGAGGAGTTTTCTTGGCCTTGCTGGATTCTATAGGTGTTTTGTGAGAGATTTCAGCACCATTGCTGCACCTCTCAATGAGCTTACAAAGAAGGATGTGCCTTTTGTTTGGGGTACCGCACAGGAAGAAGCCTTCACGGTATTGAAAGATAAGTAGACACATGCTCCTTTACTCCAACTTCTTGATTTTAGTAAGACTTTTGAGCTTGAATGTGATGCTAGTGGAATTGGATTAGGAGGTGTGTTATTACAAGATGGCAAACCTGTTGCATATTTTTCTGAAGAATTGAGTGGGCCTAGTCTGAATTATTCTACTTATGATAAAGAATTATATGCTCTTGTTTGGACTCTAGAGACATGGCAACATTACTTATGGCCCAAAGAATTTGTTATACATTCTGATCATGAATCTTTGAAACATATTAAAAGTCAAGCTAAACTGAATCGTAGACATGCTAAATGGGTTGAATTCATTGAGACTTTCCCTTATGTTATTAAACACAAGAAGGGTAAAGAAAATGTTGTTTCTGATGCATTGTCTCGTCGCTATACTATGCTTTCACAACTTGACTTCAAAATATTTGGTTTGGAGACCATCAAAGATCAATATGTGCATGATGCTGATTTTAAAGATGTATTGCAGAATTGTAAAGAAGGGAGAACATGGAACAAGTTCGTCGTTAATGATGGATTTGTGTTTCGTGCTAACAAGCTATGCATTCCAGCTAGCTCTATTCGTCTTTTGTTGTTTCAGGAGCCGCATGAAGGGGGATTAATGGGACACTTTGGCGTGAAGAATACGGAAAACGTACTTGCTACACATTTCTTTTGGCCAAAGATGAGACGAGATGTTGAGCGTTTTATTGCTCGCTGCACTACATGTCAAAAAGCTAAGTCATGACTCAATCCTCATGGTTTATATATGCCTTTGCCTGTACCTAGTGTTCCTTGGGAGGATATATCTATGGACTTTGTTTTAGGTTTACCTCGAACAAATAAGGGGAGGGATAGCATATTTGTTGTCGTGGATAGATTCTCGAAAATGGCACACTTTATACCATGTCATAAAAGCGATGATGCCGTTAATGTTGCTGATTTGTTCTTTTGTGAAATTATTCGCTTGCATGGTGTGCCCAATACTACTATTTCAGATCGTGATACTAAATTTCTTAGCCACTTTTGAGATGTTTATGGGCTAAATGGGGGACTACTTTGAAGAATAATAAGAAAATGTGGGAAGAATGCTTGGCTCATATTGAATTTGCTTATAATCGTTCATTGCATTCTACTACTAAGATGTGCCCTTTTGAAATTGTGTATGGTTTCCTACCTCATGCACCTATTGATTTGTTGCCTCTTCCATCTTCGGAGAAGGTTAATTTTGATGCTAAACAACGTGCTGAATTGATTTTAAAAATGCATGAGTTAACTAAGGAAAACATTGAGCGTATGAATGCTAAATATAAACTTGCTGGAGATAAGGGTAGAAAAATCTTGTGTTTGCACCGGAGATCTTGTTTGGTTACATTTATGTAAGGATAGATTTCTGATTTGCAAAATCAAAGTTAATGCCACGTGCTGATGGTCCTTTTAAGGTGTTGGAGAAAATAAATGAGAATGCATATAAACTTGAGCTGCCTGCAGATTTTGGGGTTAGTCCCACTTTTAACATTGCAGATTTGAAGCCTTATTTGGGTGAGGAAGATGAGATTCCGTCGAGGACGACTTCATTTCAATAAGGGGAGGATGATGAGGACATCAATACCATTGTTACACCCACAGCCCCTACTACTACATATACTGGACCAATTACTAGAGCTCGTGCATGCCAATTAAATTATCTGGAACTTTCGTTTCTGGGTAATGATTCTAATGTTCATGAGAATATGATGCTGCCTAAATTGGATACATTTGTTTTGCTTACAAATGAAGGGCCTAGCTTGGAGAAGGATGAACATTGGAGC
The DNA here is from genome assembly GCA_021437245.1 of Aegilops speltoides. Taxonomy (NCBI): domain Eukaryota; kingdom Viridiplantae; phylum Streptophyta; class Magnoliopsida; order Poales; family Poaceae; genus Aegilops; species Aegilops speltoides. The sequence goes on from CM038146.1 coordinate 270,225,108, forward strand.
AAGAACAAGCATGGAGATGATGGCATGCACAAGGGGAACAAGAACGGAGCTACAAGTGATGATTTCAGGACATTGAAGCCACCATAATGAGTGCATGAAGCCTTGGACGAAATATACAAGATGCCACTTCATAAATTTCATCCAGAGGCTATTCTAGGTGCTGCGTCACCTTATTATTGGGCCAGGCCCATGTACTTTCGAAATACATAAGTGTAGGCTATTTTTAAAGTCCGTATGTGTGGGGAAACAAGAGATCGGGTTAGTTTCGGACCCCTCCACCAAGGGCCACGAAATTCACCCCTTCTTCCTCCATATATATAGCCCTTAGCGCGTCGTTTAGACTTTGGGTTTTGTTTAGATTAAAGTTAAGCCATAGCTGCAACTCACAGATTGCTTTGTGTTCAACCACTGCACAAAGCGCCACAGTAACCCCACCTTGATAAATGAAGCTTTCATCTTATATTCGCAATATCCAGATTGCAATCTTAGCTTCTTGCTTGTTCTTCGTTTGCTCGCAGGAAACAGACCCTCATGGTCAGGTTGATCGTGCTCCGACGTGGTCAATAACCTCTTGGAGTTGGTTTAGCGATTGCTAAGGCGCGACGTCCTCGCATGTTCGTAGTCGGATCGTCAAAGTCGACTTCCACCAAAGGGATATCCATCCTCTCATCGAAAGACAAGACACCTTTGCCTCTTGATAGAGGCGAGGGTCCCGATCTTTCGATGAGATGATAACTATCGATTTGGTGGAGACGACTTTGACGATCCGACTACAAACGTGCACGATGTTGTGCCTTAGCAATCGCTAAACCAACTCCGAGAGGTTATTGACCACGCTGGAGCACGATCAACCTGACCACGAAGGTCTATTCCAGCAAACAATCGAAGAACAAGCAAGAATATGATTAAGCAATCTGAATATTGCGAGTATGGATGAAGTATTGATAAAAGTGGGGTTTCATAAGCGCTCTTGGTCTGGTCGTTGGACACAAACAAAGTACACAAAGTTGCAGCGATGGTTAACTTTTAACTAAATAAAACCCAAGCCTAAACGATGCCTTAAGGGCTATATTTATTGGGAAAAGAGAGGGATTTTGTCCACCCTTGGCAAGGTGGGAGTAAAACACCTCCTAACTCGTTTTCCCTACAATATGGACTCTAAAAATAGATTACATGGGCCTGCCCAAAATAAGGTGGCGCAACACCAATAATAAGATATGGACGAAATTTATGAAAGGCCATCTTGTATATTTCGTCCACCATCTTGTATGTCATCATGGTGACTTCAAAGTCCGGAAATCTCCACTTGAACCTCCGTTCTTGTTCTCTTCGTACGCACCTTCATCTCCGTCCTTGACCATGCTCCAATGTTCAACCTTCTTGTCTGTGCTAGGCCCTTCAATTGCAAGCAACACAAATGTATCTAAGTTAGGCAGCATCATATTCTCATGAACGTTAGAAACATTACCAAGAAACAAAAGTACCTGATAATTTAATTGGCGTATCTGAGCTCTAGCAACTGTTCCAAGAGGTAAAACAGTAGGGGATATGGGTGTAACTGTGGTAGCCATGTCCTCATCATCCTCCCCCTCTTGAAAGCAAAGCCGTCCTCGGCGTTGCTTAATCTGGAATCTGGCTAACAAAAGAGACAAGGTGTACATGTTGTATATGTATATGTCATCCATTTTCAATGATCTCAGTTGGGGCAAATGTGACACAGTTATACAAGAGCACCCTTCAAAAGTCATGAAATATAAAGCCAATATATTATCACAAGAAGTCGAAGGCATGAAAAAATTGCAACCTAGTTTGCACATATAAGTGAAGCTCTTATTCATATCAAAAGATTGACAATGCTTATGAATAAACCATCCCAACATTGATGAACCATCACCAAGATTAGAGGTCATATCAAAATGATTAAACATTGGCACAATTATTTTAAAACGTATTTGATCCAAATCTGATTTATTCCCTGATTTACTTGATTCTTTTGCATTGATAGTTAATTCAATGCGTTCACTCAAAATTGTTTGATCACATGGCAAAGTCAAATCATCAACATAGTCCTCTAAAATAGCTGGTGTAACCAAAGTAGTGGGTAGCTCACCGCATGGTGCATTTAAATTGACAAGATATTCATCATACTCATGTGGAGGTGGAAGATTACCTCTTATGATCGACTCAGATGATGGCTCCCCACCAATAGACTCCTATGGCTAAGTGAAGCTAATAAAGGTGCATACTCCAATTGCCTGGTTCACCCCGGAGACGCCTCCTTTACGGACCAAGACATTGGATAAAGTGCGGTCACGTGTTACGTAGAACACCCCTATAATGTTTACATGGGGGCAGAAGCGGCGACTGGCAACTTTCAGAAATATAAACAATAAACGACCGCATGGGAGGATAAATTAACACAAAAGGCGCAAGCATAGCATGGATTCATAACATAGTTTTTACAACCTGGATACATCTAATCGAACATAACGTCCTTTGAGCACTGGCCTTCTACTATTCGGGCCCCTTCTAGGACATCTTCAAAGTACCTCTCCGGCTTCCGATAATCTTTGCCTTCGGGCGGGCCTGCGGTTGCCACTTCAGTGGCCCTCATCTTCTCCCATTGCATCTTGACGCGGGCGAAGGCCATCCGGGCACCTTCTATGCAAGCTGAACGCTTTATACCATCAATCCGAGGACGCGCATTTACCAACCGGTTTACGAGGCTGAAGTAGCTGCTGGGAATGGGCTCGGCTGGCCAAAGTTTTACTATTAGATCCTTCATGGCCAAGCCGTCCACCCTATGCAGCTATGTCAGCTGCTTCAGCTGGTCGCTTAGATGCGTCAAATGCTCCGGCGCGAGATACTGCAACCAGAACAGCTTCTCGGTCGAGCTCCCGTCCTAAGCTCGGAAAAACAGTGCGGCATCTGCGATGCTCTTTCGAAGATCTAAAAGCGCGCCTGGAGAACTCCAAACTCGGGTCAAAAAGATATACCTCTTACTTCCAAATTTACTCTACAGAAGAAAGGCCTTACCAGCCGCTATCTGCCTCGCCTGCTGGATCTCCTCGCGAGCTCTCTTGTACTCGTCCCGGGCCACTGTGGCATCCTGGGGAACCTTGGCAAGCTCGGACGCTTGGTCCGAAGTCTTCTGCTCCAAGGTCTCGCATGTTTAGATTGCGTCATTCAGCTCTTGTTCGACTTCGGCCACTCGAGCCTCATGTTAGTGGCGGTCGGTCTGCTCTGCCTCAACTCCATAGCCTTGTTCTCCTTCGCATCCTTATTGGCCTGGGCAAGCGCCTTTGAGGGATTCGACCTCTGCTGCGCCAACTATGATCATAATCAAAAGAATTCTGTGAGTTAAAATACTCACTATACATATCACTTCTGATATAAACATAAATTCCTTCTTCCAAACTTACACATACCTTGCGTTTCCTCGAACTGCTTGTTAATGCGGTCAAGCTCCTCATCGGCCACTCGAAGCTTCCAATTGAGCTCGCAAACCTCCACGGCATGGGTGGTAGCTGCCAACATGGATGCATGTTAAACATTCAGCACAATATATCAATGTCTGAATTATCATAGGGATCCTTTGTCTGGATTGTTCTAATCCGAACAGAGTATCAGGGGCTACTGTCTATACACAAGTTCACCCTTTCATAGGAAAACATTTTTATAGCATTACGTCGCATACCTCAAAGCCTGTCAGTAGGCTGCAAAAGACTTCGTTCAGTCCGCTTTTTGTAGACCAAACCTTTTCTATAACCATACCCATCAGGGTGCGGTGCTCCACCACAATGGAAGCACTTTGCAGTGCTTCCTCCAGAGCATGAGCCGCCTTTGGGTTAGCGGAGGCCACTGATGGAGCTGTTGCTTCTCACCCTCTCTCGAAGGGGGTGCCTATCCAGTCCCAGAGCCGCGTTGGTCTCTGGAGCATTGTGGGGCAGGGGCCCGGACTGATGGGGCTCCCCACCATTGGTTGTAATGGGGTTGCCTCCCCCAGGTCTTTAGCGACGAAGGTGTTAACCTCAGGCGCCTTCTCGACGGCCTCGTCCGCCCCTCCTCAGCCAGGAGAAGTCCTTCGGGACAACACTTCGGTGTCCTCCATGGTAGTAGGCGAGGGGCTCGCGACGGTGTGTCGCTCTCCTCCTTCTCAGGCGGCAAGGAGTTCACCTTTGAAGAGGGGGTGTCCGGAATCTCACAGGGAGGGCTGAAAGGCAAATAATAATATAACTTACATAACAGATGCTGGTAACCTAAAAATGAACAGTAAGATTATCAATACTTACGATTCGGCCAGGGGCTTCATCTTGGGAGGTCTCTTAGGGATGTGTTTGGAATCTGAGTCTGAATTGTCCGAAAGGGTTATCTTCCCCTCTTCGGCACCACCCCCTCTGGGTATTCGGAGGTAGTCCTCTTCTTCCTCCTCAACTTGTGGGGGGGATTCGCTTTCCACCACCTCCTCCTCCTCCACTTCTTCCGCGTCTCCCTCATGAGAGGAGATGATTTCAGTCTCCCCAGACACAAGAGTCCGAAGGACCTCTGTGGCGAGGGCCGCCCTTGGCTTCCTTGCCCATCTTCTTACCCTTCTTCTCTGGCACCTGATAGGGCTCTGGGACCAGCATCTCCGTCAACCGGGGAGTGGCTGGGTCTTTGGGCAGTGGAGCCGGACAGTCAATCCGCTCCGCCTTTGCTGTCTAGCCATGTGCGGAGGGCAGGTGATAAGATCTCTATTGATTAAAACATCAACCGAATAGGTCTTCGGAAAAACTGATAATTACCTCTGAGGCCAGATTCTCGATGTCGAGCCCGATGTCCTCGGTGTCCATGGGCCAGCTCTTCTGGACATTGAAGAGCAGCTTGCATATATCTTCGTGCGCAATGCCGAAGAAGCGCTTCAGGGTCCACGGATCCTCCGGATTGAACTCCCACAGAGGGGAGGCCCGGCTTTGGTAGGGGAGGACGCAACATAACAACATTATCTGAACCACGTTGGTGAGGCAGATGTTCGTGCCCAGCACATTGGTGATGCGTTTCTGCGGCACCTTCACCTTCGTCTGTGACACCCAGTCAAGGCCCTTGGCAGCCCATGAGGTGAGTCTCGTAGGGGGTCTAGATCTGAACTCAGGAATGGCAGCCCAATGAGCGCAGTGGGGTTCAGTGATGTAGAACCACTCCTATGGACACACCTTGACAGTCTTGTTGAACGCCCCTTTGGGCCATGTGGCGTTGGTAAACTTACTTACCATGGCCCTACCACAGTCCGCATGCTGTCCATCGACCACCTTTGGCTTCAGACTGAAGACCTTAAGCCACAAGCCAAAGTGTGGCGGGATGCGAAGCTAAGCCTCACACATGACGATAAACACTGATATGTGGAGAAAGGAATACGGAGCTAGATCATGGAAATCTAGCCTGTAGTAGAACATAAGGCCGCGGACGAAGGGGTGGAGGGGAAACCCTAGCCCCCTGAGGAAGTGGGGGAGGAACACAACCCTTTCGCCGGGCCCTAGAGTGGGGATGACTTGGTCCTTCTCAGGGAGCCTATGCACGATGTTCACAGACAGATATTCCGCGCTCCAGGGATCCTTCACGTCTTTCTTAGTGATGGAGGAGGCCTCCCACTTGCCCTTGGAGCTGGACCCGGCCATGGCTGGGGAGGGTAGTGGCGGTGGGGAAGATTGAAGATTTTTGGGTGCTGGAGCTCGGGGGAGTGCAAAGCAGAGGCTAGTGGAAGGCGTGGGGAGGAAAGGAGGAATCTTTGTCCTCTTATAGGCGGTGAAAATGACAATCGTCCCTCTCTTAATCCTTAAACCTCGCCTATTCCCAATGAAACTGTGCGTAAGGTGCAGTTTGGGTTACCCAAATCCCATTGATGAGAATCCCGCAATAAGTGGGCACGATCTCTGTTTCGATAAGACATGCTAATGGAGGCTCGACCTCAAACGCGTAATGGGAAGTGTGAAAATGATTCAAAATGCTAAGGAGTCAAGTGTGACGCTTCACCGGGGAAACTTGTCAGTAAAGACACTATTCCTATTTTAACATCTTGCCTTCGTGGCTAAGGGTTGTATTGACTATGCAGAGGCGGATACAGTTCTTTTATAAGGGAAGCTAACATATGATATTCAAGTGGAGGAACCCGCCTTGCAATGCCGAAGACAATCCGCATGCCGAACACATCATCATTGAAGACTGGTTCAAGGGCTACTGAGGGAGTCCTGGACCAAGGGGTCCTCGGGCATCCGTTCTATTCAATATGGGCTGGACTGATGGGTTGTGAAGATAAAGGCAGAAGACCATCCCTCGTGTCCGGGTAGGACTCCTATATGCGTGAATGGCAAGATAGGTGTCCGAATATTCAGTTTCCTTTCCCTCTAAACCCACTCTGTACAACCCTAGGCCCCTCCGTGTCTATATAAACCGAAGGGTTTAGTCCGTATGGACGAGGATAATATTCATAGGCTAGACAACTAGGGTTTAGCCAAGGTAGATCAACTCTTGTAACCCCTATAATCATTGAATACAATCAAGCAGAACGTAGGGTTTTACCTCCTTTAAGAGGGCCCGGACCTGGGTAAACATTGTGTCCCTTTGTCCAATGTTACCATTGATCCTTAGAGCACAGCTTGCCCCCCTACCCGAGATCTGCTGGTTTTGACACCGACAGGTGGGTCGGCATGGGAGGCAGGGGCCGGTGGTTCAGCCAGTGGTGGCTGGCGGCTCAGTGGGTGGAGGTTGAAGATGAACTGCGGACCCTTGATTTCGTATCCAACGGCTGGAAAATCGACTGACTAGAGATGAGAAAGTCAACCGATTGACATGTCGCCTCACCCGCATCTTTTTGTAGTTCCATCAGGTCTTCCAAAGCCACCTAAATTTTTAGTATTATTGGAGGTAAAGGTACTTCATGAAGTAGAATCTAGGACTTGGTTCAAACAATGAAGAAAGGGGGGAAAGTCGTAGCATGAATCTAGGCCTTGATTCAAAGAGGAAATAACACGGGGAAAGTAGTAGAGACTGGATACCCAACAGGTCTCTTGGTTGAAAAGGGAAATAAAGGGAAAAGACAGTACAAATTGGATAAGGAACAAATCTATTATTGGTTGAAAAAAGGATAGAAAGTGGCGGCTGGTGGACAAGTCAATAGAGTATGTCCAGGATTAGATTTGCTGCCCTCACATAGTAAAAGGTCTCCAGGATTACATTTGTTGCCCTCACAGAGTATGAACAAACTCGGCATCACCACTTTATGCCTCCTTGTAGGTACATTGTGCTGATGCGTCCACTATCGCATGTCCTTATACCAACTGTTTGTTGTTGTTAAAGTAAGAGCGCATGTAAAATGAAGATATCACACTATTACCTTAAGGACATGCCTAATCAGTGTTATTGTTAATCTAATGCCTCCAGTGATATGATGCAATTAAATTGTGTAACAAATGGTACTCCTACTATTTTCCCCTGTATGATAAGTAAGTTGCTTCTTTCCACTACTGAGTGTCCTGGTGTCAGCACGGTCCCATGCCCTTAAACCAACTCTTTAGCTGCTGTTGATCTACTATATCTGGTAAACAAGCAATGCCGCCATTAAAGTAATCCCATATTTGATGAATGTCATTGTTGATCGTAATGCTTTTAGTAACATGACGCATTGCTAATGTTTTAATATTTCTACTGTCCTTGCATGATTGCCATGAAAAAAATCAAGATGCTTCTTTTCATTTCGTGTATGTTTCGTATCTTGTTATTGACCTGGAACTGTTTTCTTTCTATCTTTTTGTGCAGATAGGGATATCCATTTCACCTTGTTGCTATTGTGACCTTTTGGTGAACTGCACAAAGCACTTTATTTGGAATGAGTGTCTTGTGCAGTTTAACTAAAATGTCATGTGGTCAACATCTCTTAATTTTGCTGGAACTACACAAAATGGTGATTGGAGTTTCCAAAATCTTCGTCAAATTATGCTGGTAATCTTGTGCAACATTTTGTTAGCTTTTGCAAGATGAGCCATCACTGTCACCACAATGGCACTTTATTTTAGTGGAAATGCACAAAACGATAAGCAAATTATAGTTGCACCTTACATGGGCAGGACAGCCAACCTTAATGTTGCTCAATTTTAGTGCAACTACTAAAGAAGAACCTGCCAGCTCATGAGAGCAACTACTTCTTTCTAGCTGAATGATGCAATCTTTGCTTCATTTCAGGTGAACTACAGAAATAGTCGCATGAATTGAGTCATCCGAGTGGAGTTGAAGGTTCGCCACATCGAGTCCTGACGGCATAAGGCCCCTCTCTCAATTATGGTTCCCATGACTGGGTATGTTCCTTTTTGGTTGATTTTGACTCTGCATCTAGCTAGTGATCATGTGCTACTTTTTTGGCACTGCTACAGCCACTGATAAAATGAAGTAATAATACATTTAAAATATACCTACTTTCTTAGCTACCATTTCATTCCCAATGTACATAATTTGGAGAAAAAAGTGATCGAAATGAGTTGACGCTCCTCCTCTCTAACTGGCGGGCGCATATTTTTAGTTGAACTGCACAAAAAGGTGATTGAAATGAGTCAACGCTCATCCTTCTACTACCACACTGAGGTGTTAATGAATGTCATTGAATCTCTTTCATGGCAAGATATGGGGACATGAAGAATAACTTGATCTCGCAAAGTCATCTCACACCGGTCAGTACTGTCCTTTATCAACATGTTTGTGCTTTGCCATACTATGCTAACATTGTCTTTTCAAATAAAGGTATTCTATCACAATCTTTTCTTGTTTTGGAAACAAATTTGCTTCAACTAGTGCCACTATTATAGTAATCATGCTCTTTCTTATCTGTGCAAACAGGAATACTCAACTATAGATGTTGTGATGGTCAAGAGCATTCGCCAAGTTCTTGGGTTGTATGACACAACTAGCCAAGATGGATTTAATCCCGATGTCACTTTATCAAAAGGCTCTAATGGGTAGGTTCTGAATCTTGCAAGCTGGGAATCAATGAGATGTGTAGGCATCTTTGTTGTACTTATTATTTGAATCTTATTTGTTGGTCCTGAATCTTGCAAGCTGGGAATCGATGAGATGTGTAGGCATCTTTGTTGTACTTATTGTTTCAATCTTATGTGCTGGTTCTGAATCTTGCAAGCTGGGAAACACGGCATGATGATGCTGAGGACGAAAACCATAACAAACTGTTCAAACTTGGTAGTATTGTTTGTGTGAAAGTGCGGCAAATGTGCTAATCATGTGCGTCCGGAGAATAATAATTCTAATTGATGTGCATGTTTATCCTGTGGCACTGATAGAATGAGCCAATGCATTTCTTGTTTTAAGAATAAATTTTAATTAAAGCTAATTAAGTTTAAGTAAAGTGCCACTAACACTTGTTATTATAGTAGCAATACAGACCCGCTCATGAACCGACGTTTGGCTATAATATGTTTCTTAATGGAGGCATTTGAATGTGCCGAGGTTGCATGTTCCGCCAGCTGTGCAGCGGGCGAGGGAACGGTAGTAACTGTTGTAACCTGTACACACACAGTTTATTGTTGTATCCAGTTCCCCAAGAGCTAAAAAAATAAACTACTACCGCTGCATACCCACTCGTTCACTTGAAGATACTCCAATGGCGATCCGAGGGGGTGAGCTTGCTAGATAAGGACTTCAGCAAGGAGTTCACCATTGACTTTGCCGTTCAGTCCCATGGCTGCACCAAGTTGAATGTGATGTACATCAATGAAGCTCTGCCTCGCCGAGTTCAAGCAGTACCTACAGGACGAGAAAGCACAAGGTCGCAAGAATATACCTTGTGCCCATACATTCGTCTCCTGGCAGGGACCAGCGGATCGCCGTCGCCCAGGTATGCGTGCGGGACGCGGTTCTCATCTACCACTGTTGTAGGGCCATCAGAGGTTCTGGAGAATTCGCCGATTGCACCTTCGCTACGCTGTAGAGAAGGAAGAATGCCACGATTCGGCCATCTGGTGCAACAAGCTTGTCGACATCCAATAGCAATACAAGATCATCGGCAACGGGCAGGAGAGCGACTCCGTGGTTGACCTCGTTGAGACCATCATCGACCCCTGCTACGCCAACATGAAAGAAGACAACAATACCAAGGACCTCAACACGTGGGAGATACCTCTGAATCTAGCCTACATAACCTACGCGGCCAAGGACGCATACACATGCTATGACATGTACAGGCGGATCTTGGATATGAGGGCATGTCTGCTTCCCGTAACCGACAAGTATACGGACAGCCGCAGCGTCATGATCAAGCGTGCCAAGATGGTCTAGATGATGTACTTTATCTGTTTAGGCACCTTTATCATTTGAGTGTTTCACACATTGGCCTATGTGTCATAATTATCTGTTTTGTCTGAAATATTTCGCCTAAGAACCCATTAACCTTTTTGATTTTTTAGTGGCTATTTGCTTATGTATGTAACTAGTTCGCTAGGCTGCCGTGCTTTGAATCTCCTTCCTCCCGACATATTCCTCTTCTCAGGTGAACCCAGCAGGTCTCGTACACAGACATCTGGGTCCAACCACCTATCCATTTGTATTTCTTTATTTTGTTCAATCTTTCGTCCTCTTCCTATACAGCGGCTGGTGACCCTGCCGCACACGCCTCGGTGACCCATCATAGCCTATGGCATTGGCCAAGCCATCCCTCAACTCCCAGACATTGTCCGAAGGCGGCAGCTCCACCGGCCCACCCTGCGCCCGAACAAGTCAACCCTCGTACTTCCCTCCACCTGCGTCTTGCTCTGCTCCGGTTCTTTTGGTCCGAGGGCTCGACGTTGTCCTCCACATTGGTACTCTCGCCGCGGTGCCACCGTCTGACATTCCCAACATCGTTAGAAAAACAAGAGGAATCGGGAGACGACTGTTCGTCGACAGTCCCGGGCCCACCAGGTCCATGGCCTAGGTTTTGTTGTTTAACATGCGCAGCCCACGACATGTTTCAACTTTTTTTGGATCCAGCAGGTATCAAGCGGCCTCTGGGCCACCTAGCCTAGCTTGTCTATAACATCAGCAACCCAAGTTATGTTTGTTTTTTCAAGACGACGCACAGCTCAGTTCTATTTTTCTATAAGAATGCAAAATTGAACCTATGTTTTCCCTTCTATAATAGTATATATATTTATATTTATATCTTACTTTATTACATATATATATATATATATATAATAGAAACAACATAAGGTTCCGTTGAACCTATCGTTTGTCCAACCATTTTATAGACCTTCCCACTTCCTTTATTTTTCATTTTTATGGATCCTATATACGAATTTTCTCCCACTTTCTTTTTCGATGTAATCTGAGTTTTCTCCCAATACTTTTCCATAGAACCAACTCAACTGTCCCACGTCTATCCTAAAAATTAATAATACCCCACGTCCTATTCATCAAATTAAAATGATATTTGATTTCGTAAATCTAAAGTTCTTACAAAATAATAATAATAATTGTTTATATATAACTTCGCAAGTTAACTCCTGGTGATTGCGTACGTAAGCTTGCGAAGATTTTACTGACCAATGCAGTAATAGATGTGCAATCATGTGTTTATGTTTTTATAACATTTCTCCATCCAGCCCAACATGATATTTTCACCCAGCGCAGCTAGTCTACGGATTTAGAGAAAATGCATATGGGCTTTAAATTCTGCCATAATATATAAACGGGTTGCATAAGTGCTACATCATTGTTTCACCCAGCCCACCAAATGGACGAAAAAACAAATGGACTGGCTGACATGTAGGCCAGTAGGCCGAAGCCTAAGCACTTTCGCAAAGAATAAAAATACAAAGGTCGAAGCCTAAGCAAGGCGTTGGATTTACATCCAACGGCTGACATTATTCTTCAATCTCTCGTCTTCTTCCCCAGTGCTGCCAGGACCGCCTACTCCAGCCTCTAGCGTCCAGCAGCGCTGTTTTGCATGCCTAGCAATGAAATGCTACCCCACCGATGGCCAGGCCATCCCTCCACTCCTCCGCACCTCCTGTTGTTGTGTGCCGATTGTAGGCCCAACCCTCACCCGAACAAGTCAAGTTTCCCACTCCTCTTTGTCTGCGACTCCACTATCGCGTCTTCCCCATCTTCGGGGCATTTGAGTCTTGGGCCTTGTTGTTGTCCACCGTCTTGGTGCACTCTGCATGCTGTGGTCAATGTGGTCAACAAATGAGCATCATCGGAAGATAACTATATGTGGAGAGGCTGGCAGTGGGGACGCTCCACGCCCATGGACGCTAGCATGCAACTTCATCATTTTTACCCTAAAATTTATGTTTTCTCCCCCTGACAGCTGGGACCCACCAGCTACATCTTCGCACGCAAGGAACTGCCTCCTGATTACGGGCAAGAAAAAAGATTCTTCCCCCTGACAGCTGGGACCAACCAGCTATATCTTCGCATGCAAGGAAGTGCGACCTTATCCTCCCTGATAGCTGGGACCCACCTGCTCGAAGCGTACATAGCGTTGTCTGTGTAGATACCAGTCGATCGATCTGTCTGCCATGATCAACCGTGGCCATGTAAGGAGCGGTAGCAGTTCAGGCCGTCCAGTCCAAATCGTGTACACATACGACCATGTAAGGAGCGGTAGCAGTTTAGGCAGTCCAGTACAAACCGTGTACACGTACGTACAGCCTGATAGAGGCAAAGGTGTCCCATCTTTCGATGAGATGGTGGCTATCATTTTGGCTGGAGTAGACTTTGACGATCCGACTACGAACGTGCGAGGACGTCGCGCCTTAGCAATCACTAAACCAACTCCAAGAGGTTATTGACCACGCCGTAGCACGATCAACCTATGTCAGCGTTCTGGATATGGGGGTATCTAGACATGCCTGCCTGCGGCCCACCACGTGGCTCCATCGACGGCCTGGTACGGCCTAGCTTTGACATCAACAGCTCAAGACCCTCGAGAGGGGCCAAGCCTCGCGAGGCGGACGACGCCAAGACCCCCGAGGGGATCGGCCTCCTCAGGTTGGCTCCCGAGGGGCGGAGAGTTCTATGCAAGATGCACCTCACGAGGCTTAGCTGACGTGAGCCGTGACGACCAAGGTCAGGTGGGCGCCAGTGGGCGCAGAGCGCCAGTTTCCTCTTGGTGCAAGGGAGGCAAGCCGCAGGCACGGATTCCCAAGGAATCAGCCAAAGGTTTCCATTCTGGTGCAACAAGACCAAGACCACCAGGACGGCAGGATGGAGGTCATCACCGAGCCCATCGCAGCATCATGACCAGAGGCTTTTCGTAGGCGAAGACTACTTTTGTTAGGATAAGCTGAACTACTTGTCCCCTTTCAAATCCGGCCATTGTGGGATCCCTTCCCACCAACATTTGGGAAGAGGACTAAGGCCACAATAAATAGGACTTAGCCACCACCAGAGTGGAGGCATCTGATCTAGTTCACATCCTCCAGCTCTCTTGAGCTCAAGAACACCTCACCTCCTGAGGCCAGTTCATCCACTTTACTAGTTCGTCCTCAGCCCCTTCAAGGCAATCCACCAAAACACTGGAGTAGGGTATTACACCCCAAGGTGACCCGAACTAGGATAAACTGCTGTGTCTCTATGTCTCTTCAAGCTCATTACGCTAGGGTTAGGAGAATCGCGAGTAGGTAGGCTGGTAGGTTGAGATTTCCGCACGCACCCTAGAGTTCGAACCTTTCAAGGGTTTGCGAAACCCGTAATCTGACATTTGGCGTGCCAGGTAGGGGTGCATCGGATCTTTTGTTTCGTCGATCGATCCACCGTCACTCCGACAACTCAATGGCCGACGCACGCCAAGCTCGCACCGAGCACCGGGTTGCAGTCGCTGCTCGCGTTGCTCAGACGGCTCTGGCAGGCGATGGTTGCGCTCGTCGTTCTCTGTCTCCGGTGGCAAATGCCACTACGGGCCCTGCCGGCCATGAGCAGCAAGCTTCTTCACTGCACCGTTCGGTGCGCCACGATGGGCGCACCGCTACTCCGTCACTGACTCCAGTAGCTTTGTACTCCCATGGACATCACAACCCGGTGAACGCACAAGCTGCTCTGCTCATGGCGCATGAGATCCTCTGCTACCGCCCGGTCGACGACTTCTACAAGGAGTGGCTCGAGCGGATCGCTGAGCTCGTCAACACGGTCGGGGGCTCCATCGCGCTGGCCCACTCCCGGCCTCAGCAACCAACTCCCGTGAGCGACATGGCTCACGGGGATGCTCCACCACCTTTGGCTTAGGGCGTCATCATCGAGCCAAGGCGTGTGGCGCCGCGGCGCGACCCACCACGCCAGGCGCCTGTGTGGGAAGAAGTGAGCTGATAGGTGGTGCAGCGACCTCAAGGAGAAACACACATACTTCCTACAGCCGCGCATCAGGCCCGCCTGCCGCCACAAGAGGTGGCGGCGCGCATGCACCAGGACCAAATTCTACCTCCTCGACGGGCCCCAGTGGCCACAGCAGGATGCCTCGCGTTCACCCTGGAGCTCTGCAACGTCGTCTGGCCTAGCAAGTTCAAGCCTGACCTGCCCCACGCTATGATGGCACCATCGACCCCGCCGAGTTCCTGCAGCTCTACGAGCTGAGCATCGAGGCGGCCAGTGGTGATGAGAAGATCATGGCAAACTGGTTCCCGATGGCCCTCAAGTATGGCGCGTGTTCATGGCTCCTGAACCTTCCTGAGGGATCGGTCTCTTCTCGAGAGGAGAAACGCGGCTGCTTCATCGCCAATTCCAGGACACTCGCGATGACCTGCGTCATATCAAGTAGCAGTTTGGAGAGAACCTGCAGAAGTATATCCAGCGCTTCAACAATGTTCGTCTGAAGATCCCCAAGGTGTCGGATGAGTCCATCATCTCAGCATCCACTGATGACGTCTGCGATGTCAAGATGAAGGAGGAGCTCGCCATTGATGAGGACCTCTGCATAGCCCTGGAGATTTTCGACATGGCGAACAAGTGCGCAAGGACTGAGGAGGGGCGCCTCTCCCTCCTCGAGCTCCCCGATGCTGACCCAGAAGACAAGAAGGCCAAGACCAAGGACGGGAAGCACAAGGGGTTGGCCGTGCTTGCGACCGAGCCAGAGACGAAGCCTGGTTGCGACCACCCCGAGTCCTCCAAGAGCAATTGACCGTTCCGCGTCTTCCACAACGTCCACAGTCACAACATCATCGACTGTCGGGAGCTAAGGGCTCTCCGCGATGGGCGCCTAGGTCGACACCCCGAGCGCAACTATCGAGGCTACGACCGTGGAGGTGGAGGATGCTGGGATGGACGCGACCATCGCCAGGAGTGGCGCGACCATCCTCGGGAGGACAGCTGGCAGGTCCAACCTCGCGAGGGTGCCTGGAGGGAGCAGCCTCATGAGGAGTGCCCTCAGGGCAATGCAGTTCTGCCTCCACCGCCTCCACCGCCTCCACCGCCAAGAAGGAACGAAGACCACCACCAAGACGAGCGGGCTGGGGGCTTCCAAAAGCCTCGATCCATCGCCTACATCCTGGGCGGCTCATAGGCCCCAGCTTCCCACCACATCTTCAAGCAGTTCGCATGTGAGGTGAACACAGTGCTCCCCAAGCCCGAAGCAACTCGCCCTCTTAGGTGGTCCAAGTGCGCCATCACCTTCAGCTCCTAAGACCAGCTCAAGTGTGAGGCCACTGCTGGCACGCTGCCGATGCTCCACTCTCCCGTCATCAGCAACATGGTCGTCACCAAGACCCTCATTGATGGTGGAGGGGTGCTCGATGTCCTGTCTGTTCAGACGTTCGATGGACTCCAAGTGCCATACTACCAGCTTCAGCCAACTTAGCCATTTTCAGGAGTGACCGACGGCTCCACACACACAATTGGGTAGGTCCGCCTCCCTGTCACCTTCGGTGAACGCAACAACTACCACACCGAGCTCATCGACTTCGACGTCACCAACATCCGCCTGCCCTACAACGCCATCCTAATGTACCCAGTGCTGGCCAAGTTCGTGGCAGCTACGCACCACGGCTACAACCTCTTCAAGATGCCAGGAAGCGGCGGAGTGATCACGGTCGCATGTCAAGAAAAGGATGCGGTGTCCTCCCTCGAGCGCGCCTTCCAGGCTGCAGCAGTCGAGAACCCTGAAGATGGGGGCCGTGCCATCCCTCCTGAGGTCGCCCCCAAGACGAAAAAGTTGCAGTTGGGTCAAGGATCCCGTGAGGAAGCATCGCCCGAGGACGCCGCGCTGAGCCTCGTGTCCCAGGACGCAACGCCTTCACCCATCGCATAGGAAGGTGTGCCCGGCACCCCTCTCAGGCTAGGCTCGGGGGTTCTCCTCGGGAGGGCCTCCAACCTAGCCGTCACGTGGGAGGCGCTCGAGCACCACGTGGAGGCACGCTTCAGAGCACGCTTCCCAGGAGAAGGCATCAGGCTGGAGGCGCCAGGCGTTCAGGATTTCATTAGCAAGGCAATCGAGAAGATTCAAGAGGCAAGGGTTCTGCAAGGCGTTCACCGGCTACTGCGAGGCACGGCTCACTGCCCTAGCGAGGGTAAGGAGTTCCACGTCTGCATCGACATCCCTGGGCTCAACATGGCCGCGTCTCGGCAGCTCTTCTGGCTATCTCGGGTCAGCCGATGCGAGGGTCCACCCCACAGCTACATTTGCATGCCTTTCGGCCTGCCTGGCACGGCTGTGGTGTTCCAGCGCTGCATGAGGGATGCCTTGGCTGCTTGCGAGGCCAGGCATCAGGCAATCCTGGTGAAGATGGAGGAACACCTCCGGGAGCCTCACGGGCCCTCTGGGCCTCCCGGGGCTCGGCACCAGGGCGGCTCATGAGGAATGACTCCAGCAACGCCCATCCTTTGCTACCCCAACACATCTTCAGCAACGGTACCAGGTGACATCTCTCCAGTTCGTTTAGTTTGGGGGTGCCCCTCGGGCTGCATCATCCCCAGGTCATATGGGTCCGTCCCTACGGCATGTATCCCTTTTTGCATCTATCAGAACTAGTTTACCTTCCTTCACAAGCTCCCTTAAGGTTATCAAATTGCCTGACCGGCGCTTCGTCGCCAAGAACGTCTCGCGCCCTTGTGAGCCCTCTTGCGGCCGCCTCATGATTAAGGACTGGCAAAGCGTCTGTGCTCGGGTCCGTCCCTACAGCGTCGCTAAACCCAAGAGGCTGAGCTCTGGCTCGTGGGCCAGTCCCCATGTACGTCACCTACCATGGCCCTTAGTGCCTTGTTCTTGCATGAGCTAATCGTGGGTGGATAAGTGAGGGCGCGCGACCTGGTGCCCCCGTGGC
Organism: Aegilops speltoides; assembly: GCA_021437245.1. NCBI lineage: Eukaryota > Viridiplantae > Streptophyta > Magnoliopsida > Poales > Poaceae > Aegilops > Aegilops speltoides. The sequence continues at coordinate 270,242,378 of CM038146.1, forward strand.
CACGGGAACCACGCGCCGGTTGTTTTTCTTCAGGATCTTTGCATGAGAAGACAGGGCACGGCGTCCGTGCTCGGGTCCGTCCCTGCAGCGTCGATAAACCCAACGGCTGAGCTTTGTCTGGCGGGCCGGCCCTGTTCATGTCACTCCTGTGGTCGTTGGTGTCTAGCCTTCTCATGCAATAGCCTCAGGAGATTCATTCGGCGCAGGCTTCCTAATCATGTTGCAGGACTAACACAAGTGATCCCATTCAAGCTCATGCGCAACCCGCCTTGAAGTAGGGCCTCGTGAGTCCAGTGCTGGCTCACGGGTGCCCATATACACCTCCTCCAGCCCTTCCGTGCAAGCCACGTGTCAGGGCGAGGCGGTACATGCCTCGGGGGCTCTGCTCAGAGGGAGCCCCCTCCCACGCATCAGTGGAAGCACCAAGCTCCGTGCTGGCCGTCGACACTGCCAAGGAGCGGCTATGCCCGTGCAAGAGCGGAAGCGCTATGCTCCGCGCTGGTGATAAACTACTAGGGGTGGCCTTGCGGCTGCATTAACCTTAGGGAGCTTCCGGGCTCAGTGACCAGCCTCACCGCGCTGCTCTCCCTCGGGAGGGTAGCGCGAGGGGGCTGGGCACGGGTCTACGCTCAGGTCACGCCTAGCGTACCCCACTTCGCCAGGCCCCATGGGGCTGGTCTTCGCGCGCCTCACCCGAGCGAGGGTTTGGCGAGGAAAAGGTATGATGGTCGGTTCGTACGTCAAGGGGGACACTTGAGCATCACATCTCAGGAGCCTAACTGTCCACGTAGACCCTCACCCCTTGGTCTCTTCCTAGTGATCCGGACGACCCAACGGCGGTTGTGGCATGCGTTGTGCCGGGCCCTACCGACGCATAATGCCAAGGCCTGACTTTCTACCTTTTCAAGTCGTTTGTACGTCAACGGGGACTCCTGAGCATCATGTCTCAGGAGCCTAACTGGTCACGTCGCCCCTCACCCCTTGGGCTCGTCCTAGCGATCCGGACGACCCAACGGCGGCTGAGGTATGCACGGAGCTGGGCCCTGCCGATGCAAAACATCAAGGCTTGCCTTCGCACTTTTTCCTAAGCTGTTAGCACGTCAAGGAGGACTCCCGAGCATCGCGCCTCAGGAGCCTAACTGGTCACGTAGCCCCTCACCCCTTCAGCTCGTCCTGGCGATCCGGATGACCCAACGGCGTCTGAGGTACGCGCAGGGCCGGGCTCTGCCGATGCAGAACAATAAAGCAAACGAAAAAAAAATCGAAGGACCATAATCTAATTATTACAAAAGATATTGTTTCAATCAAAGAGTTTTAAACGCCTCCGTGAGGCATGCTACATGATACAGGACGAATAGGAAGGAGAAGCATCACCAAGCCAGCTCTTCAGACTTGGGTGCCGCCGTCACCTGCCAGTGGAGCCCCGTCGTCGGACACGTCGCCCGTCCCTTCGGCCACGGCCTGAGGACCGACGACAAGGAACTTGCTCGGCAAGGCATCCACGGAGGTCTTCACGGCGGAAAAAGCAGCGTCCTAGGAGTCGGGGTCCACGTGACCGAGGAAGGAGGAGAAGATGGCTGAAGAAGAAAGCAAGCGAGCTTCACCTTCCACAAAAGAACCAAACCCGTCGACAGCATCCTCGAGCACTACCACGACCTCAGGAAGCAGAGTGGCAGGGCTCTCCCTCGGGGCCCTCACCATTGCCTTCTTCAAGGGATCGTCCTCGAAGAGTGGCTGCTGAGTCTTGTGGAACCTCGCCTCGAGGGAGGCGAGGGTGCTGCGTTCCATAGTGGCCGCCTCCTTGGCCTTGGCAAGGGACGCCTGGGCAGCCCCTACCTCCTCCTTCAGCTTCATCAGGGGGTCGCGCTCCGCAGCCTGCTCTAGGGCTGCCTTCTTCAGCTCGGCATCTCGATTGGCAACGGCAGCCTCCTGGGCCTTTAGCTTCTCCTCACGATCCTGAAGCTGGCCGGCCTGGGAGGCTTGTTGATCCCGAAGGTCCTTCAGTTCAGCCTCCACCGCGCGGCACCAATCCTCGACTTCCGTGGCCTCATTCCTAGCCAGGTCGCGCTCTGTGGCAGCCATCTCAAGCACCTTCTGGGTTTCCTCCACAGAGCCCCAGGCCGCTCGGAAAGACGCATTGGCCTGGAGCCATCCAGAAATTAGCCCCAGTCGTCCCAACACTGCGCGCCGGTCCGGGCCCCGAAGTTCACCATGGAGGAGGTCCAGCACCGCTCTTACCTCCTCCAGGGCCCCGGAGGTGGCAGGGGCGCCATGGCCTAGCTGCACGAAAGGTAGAAGAGAAGACGTCCTCGGCGCTAGGACAAGAAAAACCACGACAGCAGGAAGGACCGGGCGCTCCGGAGGCTGGACGGCCTCGGCAGCCGCGGCAAGGACAGGTGCCGGCGGGGCCAGCCCCGTTGAGGGTGCCGGCACCTCCTGAGGACGGGCATCCGCGCCCTGGGGAGGCGACATCACTGCTGGGGCTGCAAGGGCTGCATCACTCTCCTTCGCCAGGGCTATGGCGACCACCTCAACGCGCTCAATCATGGCAACTCCCGCGCCCTCCTTCTACTTCTTCGACGGCTGCTGCCTAATGATAGACGAATACGCTAGGCATCGCGCCTTGAATCAATGACAGGACGAAGGGAAGAGACTCACTGGTCAGAGTAGACGTACTTCCTCTTCAGGCTCAGCAACGGGGGCCGAGCCGGGGCAGTCGGAGCCGCACTCTTGGGGGCAGCAGAACTCGCGGTCGGCACCACTCAGGACGCTGCCGGCAAAGGCAGAGCGCTGCCCGGGGGAATCAGCACAGTCCTGCCCTTCTTCGTGGCTGACCGCTTGGGCTGCTTCAAGGAGGCCACCCCGGATCTCGCGGTGACCCCAGAGGGGCGAGCCAGCTCCACCACCGGAGGCGCATCATCATCATCATCGTCAGGAAGGTCGCGGAGAAGCTCCCTCTACCCTGGGATAGAGGATTACCCCTCACCCTCGTCCTCGATGGACTCGGAGGATTAATCGCCAGAGGACAGTTCCACCAAGGAGGTAGGCGGCGGGGGAAGCCACACCCGCACGAGCACGAACTCGTGGAAGACCGGCATGGCAGCTGTAACCTCCTCCCCGTCGACTCGACAGTATAGCGGGAGCCGATCCTCCGGAGGACCATTCGGGTCTTTCCCAGTCAAGTAAAGCACCACCTTGCTCAGCTCCTCCTCGGGAAGGACGTCCTGGCACAGGCAGATCTTGTCATCGGCGCCGTCAAGCTTCCACAAGGGGCGGGAGCAATCTTGGAGCGGCGCTAGGTGCTGCATCAAGAAATCCTTGACGATCATGGCCCCCGTTAGCTTCTCGCTCTTCAGGTCCTCCTCCATCTTCTTCATCAATGGCCTGAGGGAAGGGTTGGTGATCTTCTTAGAGAGCCACCTCTTCCTAGAGGAGGGAAACCCGGTCAGCAACTCCAGCAAGTCTTGCGAGCACTTGGCATCCATTAGAACCCACCTCTTCAGGGCATCCTCCACCTTCTTCCTGTTGCGGGAGATCATGTTACCACCCTGGGCTGCAACGAAGCTGACGCACCCAGCAGGATGGTTGCCACCCATGCGGAGGAAGAAGTGGCGGAGCGTGGCGAAGAAGGGCATCACCCCCACGAATGCCTCACAGTAGAAGGCAAAGATAGACATGAGGAGGATGGAGTTGGGATGAATATAGAGCGCGTGGAGGCCATAATGGTGAAGAACAACGTAGAAGAAGCGGGAGAATGGGGGCACGAGCCCCGAGTAGATGTTGTGCAGGAAGAAATGGTAGAAGGTACTATTCGTGGGTTCCGGCGAAGCGGCGGTGACCCGGTGATGCGGAGCATCCTTCGGTCATCCCTATGGATCTTCCATCGCCTCACCAAGCACCAAGAGGACCCATGACTAGAGCACGAGCTAGAGCTCTCGAGACTGAGGCGACTTCTCTCCTTCATGATATCTCATATGATCCTCTCGAGACATGGCTACTACCTCACTGCGGAATGTTGTGCATGATTAGGTACCAAGAGGATCCTCCCGAGGATGCACATGAAGATGGTCAAGACCCCAAGTCCATGGAAGAAGAGAACAAATGGAAGAAGGCAAGAACAGCCTCCAGGTACTGGACATCCGGCCAGGATCTCGGACATCCGGCCCCTGGAGATCTACACGGCCAGCCCACTTCAGAAGAAACTGCAGCGACCGGACATCCGGCGTCCAGCCCGGACATCCGGCGTCTAGCCCGGACATCCAGCCCCCACCGGAAATCTGGCCAAAATCCCGAATATCCGGCACCAGCGACCAGGGAGCACAGAAGCTTGCCCCGTCAGCCCGGACATCCGGCGATCGCCCCGGACATCCGGCGCCTCCCGAAGCAGCGGACATCCGGCCCCTCCGAGCGGACATCCGGCATCGCCCATCCAGAGAGCAGAACAGCCGTCTGCGCCAGCCCGGACATCCGGCTCCTAAGCCCGGACATCCGGCGCCCCGCGAGCCACCGGACATCCGGCCCGACACACGGACGTCCGGCCTTCCCAGCGCCTGCGCACGCGTGTTGGATAGAGTCCATGTACCCCTTCGCCCCTAGCCTATATATAGGACTCCTCCTCCTCACTTCGAGACTTAGCATTGTGATAGCTCATTTAGAGATAGAGCTCTGCTCATCTGTACCGGATCTACTCCACATGAGGGATCGTGCCTCCTCGGAGAAGATCCATTCGGATTCAAGGCCTCCATCCGGAGAAGACAATCAAGACCTCCTCATGGAGAAGAACGGTTCCTTTTGTATCCTTCCTTTGTTGATTTTGGATCATGTGTTACCTTATGCTTTCGGTGATCTAGCCCTTGTGTGATCGATTACTTGTCGGTTGAGTGATTCTCTCGTTTCTCCCCGTGTTTTCCCTTGTGATTTCCGCGCGTTGTTCGTGTTTTCCCCGTAGGTTCCACTCCAAACGTGAAAGAGCGGCCCCATAGGGATCTGCCCTACAACATCTTGGTATCATGAGCCAAGTTGATCACGTTTTTGGAACCCCTACCCCGTGATTTTTTGCTTGATTTTGTTGTTTTCGTCCTAAATCCGAAAATCCCCACCAAAAATAGCCCCAATTTTTTTGTGATTTGTTGGTGTGATGAAGTTTTGTTGGATTTGATCCACGGATCTGCTTTGCATCGAGTTGATCTAGCTTTTCCCCATCTCTCCCGCGATTTCCATCCACAAATTTGTCCGAATTTTGCCCTGGAGTTGCAATTTTTCCTGTGGAGTTCATCGTGTTCGTCCCCGATCCACAGCCCGGACATCCGCCCCGTGTCCACCAAACATCCGGCGTCCCAGACATCCGGCCGCTGGCCCGGACATCCGGCCTCTGGGAGCAACAACTTCATCCCCCGCGCCCATTTCCACCTACTTTCGCCCAATTTTGCCCCGGTGCCCACGCTTACTTCCGCATACCCCCAACGCTTTCCACAAACACCACCACCGCTCACCGCTACCTCCTATGTCGATTTTGACACGTTTTGGTCTTTGAGATTTTGAGTTGTGGTTCCCGTGTCCTATTGTGTTTCGGCTATATAGGTACGGTTCGACGTCACCATCACCACCGCTCATCTCCATCGACTACTCATCATCGCCAAGGACGCTAACCTCGACGACATCTTTGTCATACCTTGCAATTGCATTGATACCCCACATGGCCTTACTTTTGCGTAGCTTACCCATCGAGACTAGCCATTGAGTATTGCCGGCAACGTGACTTGTGCACATTAGTGATCATACTCCATAGCATACATACCTTACTAAAGTGGTGCATATCTTGGCATCAACTTGTGTGTCACAAAGTTGTCATAGCATACACAACTGCTATCTTGGTTCGTGAAGTTTTGCATGAGAAAAGAGCTCAAAAGTGAAAGAGCCACCAAAGCTTTTAAGCAAAGAGGAAAGATAAGCAAAGAGCTTATAAGCAAGAACCATAACATCATACTACATTAAGATTGTCATATAACATCATCTTGGATCATAGCACCGAAATACCATACATATAGCATACTTGGGATAGAGATCGTTGCATTTTTGCCTAGTAGGTTGTGCACAAGCTCCGTATCCGCCTATTGTGCAATCGTGCTAGCGTCTCTCTAGTATTGTGCAACAAGAGCATTTTCGTGGATTCCACATTTTGTCTCACTTTTGGTTTGCACAATCCCATTTATCTATTTGCGTGTGTGTTTCCATGTACCACTACTTGTTTGCTCTACTTGTTGCATTTGCAAATTTGTGAATCTTTTCCAACATTATTGAATCTCACTTGCAATTGCATCAAATTTTGTGCCACCATCCTAACCAAGCTCCACAATAAGCTTTTACTTATGTAGGTGTGAGAACCGACAAGAATTGGTACCAATAGTGCTATTTCATTGTCCGCATTTGAGTGAACTTGATTCATCATCAACATCGGTCAAGGTACATTGGTATAAGTTATTCTCCTTCTACCACTCACATTTTGCTTGGAATGATGGATAGGCCGAGTACTTCTACCAACCCACTCTTCATCGAGCAAGACGACGACATGTCATCATACGTCACCAAGAGCCACCTCTTTGGTGCACAACAAGCGTTGCATCAAGAGAAACATTCAATGAATGACCGCATCGACAACCTCGCCACCGACTTACGACTCTCCGAGCAACATACAAGAGACTACTTCGACAACAAGCTCGACGCACACAAGCAAGAGAATGATGCAAGAATGGACGAGATCCGTGCCTTGTTGGTGAACCGGCCTCCTTCTACATCTTCATACTCAAGACGGAGCCACTCAAGTCGACACTCTGACGACTCCTTCTCCGGATCAAGTACACCATCATCGAACACTCTTCGACGAGCCGCGCGTCAAGACTGTCATGCATCTCGCAACCCGCTACACGTCAAACATTCACAAGAGGAAGCCGATGAGCAAGTTCCTCGTCCTCAATCAAACCAAGTCGCTTTTGCTCAAGCTCAAGAACAACAATGTCTTCATCGCCAAGAAGAAGAAGAACGAGCGCGTCTACACCAAGAGCCACAAGACGCTGAGGCTCAACGTCTTCAACAACAACTACGTGAAGCGCAAGCTCTTGAGGTGCAACGTGCCCTTCAAGAATCAAATCGAGCTATCGCCAACCGCAATCACGAACGGCACAATCAAGAGGAAGCCCTTCGAGAAGAATTCCAAGAGAGGAACTACCAACCGTGTGTGGAACGTCAAGCTCCACAAGCTCGTCAAGCTCCACCTCAACCTCAAGTTCAACAAGAGCAAGTTGATCATGGACTTCCTCCACGCCAAGAGCAACATGAGGATGATTACCCTCCATGGCAAGGGCGTCATCATCAACATCTCCAACAACACAATGAAGAGCAACGCTATGGCAAGCTCAAATTCACAATGCCCAAGTTCAATGGAAGAATACCTCTCATGGGCATTGAAGGTCAACAAAATCTTTCGTTTGCACAACTATGAGGAAGAGAAGAAGATTGCTATGGCGTCACTTGAGTTCCAAGACTATGTGCTCATATGGTGGGAACAAGTCCTTGAGAACCGACAAGCAAGAGGTGAACCTCCAATCACCACTTGGGCTCAAATGAAGGATGTCATGCGCGCACATTTTGTGCCAACCTACTACAACCGTGATATCTTCAAGAAGCTACAACTCCTCAAGCAAGGAACAAAGAGTTTTGAAGAATACTACAAGGAAATGGAGATTGCCATGATTCGAGCCAATGTCATGGAGGATGATGAGCAAACTATGGCACGATTCTTGAATGGACTCAATCATCCCATCAAGAAGATCGCCGACTTCCTACCCTACTCCAACCTCATTGTGCTTGTTCATCAAGCGACCAAGGTGGAACGTCAAGTGCAAGATGACTCCAAGTACGCCAAGTATTCATCCAAGACCTACGACTTCTCCAACAATCAAGCTTCAACAACTCCTCCAACATCTACATCACCAAAGCCTTCTCCAAGCAACGACGACAAGTCAAGTTACAAGAAAACTTCGGCAAGTTCAAGTCGTCTTCCTCCTACTACAAGCAACTTCAAGCCGCTTGCTTCTTCATCTACTCCGACCGATGAGACCGTCAAGACAAGCTCCTTCAAGTGTTTCACCTGCGGCGGCCGAGGCCACAAGACCTATGAATGCACAAACAAGCGCACCATGATCCTCGACGATGATGGCACCTATGAATCAATGAGTGATGAGGAGATGGAAGCTCTTGAGCAAGTAGCCATGCACCGGCGCGTGAATGAGGATGAAGATGATCAAGTCTTTTGTGATGAGGATTCGAGCCCCACTCTCGTTGTCTCCAAGGTCTTGACTCTTCAACATCAACAAGAAGAAGACCAACGATGCCACATCTTCCACAAAAAGGCCAGCATCAATGGACGGTCCGTCAAGGTCAACATCGACGGAGGTAGTTGCCACAACTTGGCAAGTGAAGAATTATGCTCCAAGCTTCAATTGGTCAAGAGGAAGCACCCACACCCCTACAAGGTTCAATGGCTAAGTGACTCCGACACTATACGAGTTGAGCATATAGTTCAAGTCTCCTTCAAAATCGGTGCATATGAAGACACTTTGGAGTGTGATGTGGTCCCCATGACCGTTTTCCACATCCTTCTTGGTCGACCATGGCAATTCGACCGTGGTGTCATCCACAACGGGCACACCAATCACTATAGCTTCAAGATGAAAGGGAAGGAATATGTGCTATGACCTATGTCTCCTAGTCAAGTGATAGCCGACAAGCAAGCCACCCATCATGGAGAGAAGAGTGAGAAAGTGATCCACCCAAAAGTGAGTGAGAGCCACAAGCCAAGCTTGAGCGCCTCTTCGCCTAGAGAGAAAAACCTAGTCCTATTTGCCACAAAAAGTGAGATGAGAGAAGTGTGTGAGAACCCATCGAGTGTTATGCACTTTGTCCTTGTGTGCAAGGATGGAGAACCAAAAACTAACACTTCTCATGAGCTACCTTTAGTGTCTCAACCTCTTTTGCAGGAATTCCAAGCTGTTTTCCCCGATGAGCTACCTCCGGGTCTGCCTCCTCTACGAGGCATTGAGCATCGAATCGACGTCATCCCCGGAGAGCCCCTACCAAACAAAGCTCCATACCGCGTCAACCCAGAAGAAACTAAGGAGATTCAACGGCAAGTACAACAACTAATCGACAATGGTCAAGTACGTGAAAGCCTAAGCCCTTGTGCCGTTCTGGTTATACTTGTGCCTAAGCCCGATGGAAGTTTCCGCTTGTGTTCCGACTGTAGACCTATAAATGCTATTACCGTTCGCTATAGGCATCCCATTCCGCACTTAGATGATATGCTTGATGAACTTAGTAGAGCCAACTTTTTCTCAAAAATTGATCTGAAAAGTGGCTATTACCAAATACGCATTCAAGAAGGTGATGAATGGAAAACTGCTTTCAAAACCAAATTTGGCTTATATGAGTGGTTAGTTATGCCAATGGGTTTATCGGAGGCTCCCGGTACTTTCGTGCGTCTTATGCATTATGTACTTCGCCCTTATATTGGAGTCTTTGTTGTGGTTTACTTCGATGATATTCTTGTGTTTAGCAAATCCATGAAAGAGCACCTTAATCATGTTAGGGCTGTTCTGCAAACCCTTCACAAGGAATGTCTTTACGACAACATGAAAAAGTGCACATTTGGTGTTGACAAAGTGGTTTTCTTGGTTTTTGTTGTATCTTCCAAGGGTGTCCATGTTGATGAATCTAAATTTCAAGCAATTAAAACTTGGACCCAACCCACCAATTTGTAACAAGTGCATATTTTTCTTGGTCTAGCAGGTTTTTATCGTTGCTTTGTGAAAGACTTTAGCACAATTGCCGCTCCTTTGCATGCTTTGAGTAAGAAGAATGCTCCTTTTGTTTGGGGATCTTTGCAATCCACCGCTTTTGATGAGATCAAATCATTGCTTACTCATGCTCCGATTCTTGCTTTGCCCAACTTTAACAAAACTTTTGAGGTTCATTGTGATGCAAGTGGTACCGGAATTGGCGGAGTTTTGATGCAAGAAAAACGAGCCATTGCATATTTTAGTGAAAAACTCTCCAGTGCTCAACTTAACTATCCCATCTATGACAAAGAATTGTATGCTTTAGTGCGTGTGCTACATGTTTGGAAACATTATCTTAGACCTCATGAGTTTTTCATCCATACCGATCATGAAACGCTTAAGTACTTAAAAGGTCAAACTAAGTTGAACAAGCGTCATGCCAAATGGAGTGAATTTATTGAATCTTTTCCCTATGTGATCAAGTACATTAAGGGTAAGGAAAATGTAGTTGCCGATGCACTTTCATGCATATGCACACTTGTCACTAAACTTTAGTTGAATGTTATTGGCTTTGAGCACATAAAAGACTTGTATACTAATGATCCATCTTTTGCGACTCCTTATGCTAAATGTTTGATGCATACATCTTGGGAACAATATTACATCAAGGATGGTTATCTTATGAGAGCTAACAAACTATGCATTCCCGAGTCTTCTCTTCGGTTTCTCCTTTTGCAAGAGGCTCATGGAGGCGGACTCATGGGACATTTTGGACGCGACAAGACATTCGCCACGCTCTCCAAGAACTAATTTTGGCCCAAGATGTTCCGCGACATATCACGCTTCACCACCCGATGCTCTACATGTCGCAAAGCTAAGTCTAAAGCTCAATCCCATGGTCTTTACCTGCCTCTTCCTATTCCTTATCAACCTTGGGAAGACATTAACATGGATTTTGTACTTGGTTTGCCTAGAACTCAAAATGGCAAGGATTCTGTGTTTGATGTTGTGGACCGATTTTATAAGATGGCACATTTCATTCCTTGCAACAAGATAGACGATGCTTCACACATTTCAAATCTCTTCTGAAGGGAAATCTTGCGTCTCCATGGAGTACCAAAGACAATTGTCTCCGACCGCGATGTCAAGTTCTTGAGTTACTTTTGGAAGACCCTATGCGCCAAGCTCGGAATCAAGCTCTTGTTCTCATCCGCATACCATCCTCAAACCGACGGCCAAACGGAGGTGACGAACCATACACTCTCCACTCTACTTCGCGTGTTGATCAAGAAGAACATCAAGGAGTGGGAGGAGTGTCTACCCATCACCGAGTACGCCTACAACCGTGCAAGACATTCGACGACCGGCAAGTCCCCCTTTGAGATCGTCTAAGGCTTCAACCCGTTGTCCCCATTGGACATTCTACCTCTCCCTCTACAAGAGCGCACCAACCTCGACGCAAGTGCCCGTGCAAGCTACATCAAGAAGATGCATTAAGATACAAGGCACACCATCGAGCGCCAAGTACAATGACTCGCGACATCTTCAAGATTGGAGACCTCGTGTGGCTACACCTTCGCAAGAACCGCTTCCACAACAAACAAAAGTCCAAGCTTCTCCCTCGAGCCGAGGGACCCTTCATGGTGCTAGCATGCTACAACAACAATGCTTACAAGATTGATCTCCCACGCGACAAGTACAACATGAGCGACATCTTCAACGTCTCCGATCTCTCCCCGTACCATGGTGATGAGGATTTCGATCCGAGGTCAGATCTTTCCCAAGGGGGAGGAGATGATGTGGAGCATCCTTCAGTCATCCCCATGGACCTTCCATCGCCTCACCAAGCACCAAGAGGACCCATGACTAGAGCACGAGCTAGAGCTCTCGAGACCGAGGTGACTTCTCTCCTTAGTGATATCTCATATGATCCTCTCGAGACATGGCTACTACCTCAATCCGGAATATTGTGCATGATTAGGTACCAAGAGGACCCTCCCGAGGATGCACATGAAGATGGTCAAGACCCTAAGTCCATGGAAGAAGAGAACCAATGGAAGAAGGCAAGAACAGCCTCCAGGCACCGGACATCTGTCCAGGATCCCGGACATCCGGCCCTTGGAGATCTACACGGCCAGCCCACTGCAGAAGAAACTACATCCGGCGTCCAGCCCGAACTTCTGGCCCCCACCGGAAATCTGGCCTAAATCCCGGACATCCGGCACCAGCGACCAGAGAGCACAGAAGCTTGCCCCGTCAGCCCGGACATCCGGCGATCGCCCCGGACATCCGGCGCCTCCCGAAGCAGCGGACATCCGGCCCCTCCGAGCGGACATCCGGCATCGCCCATCCAGAGAGCAGAACAGCCGTCTGCGCCAGCCCGGACATCCGGCTCCTAAGCCCGGACATCCGGCGCCCCGCGAGCCACCGGACATCCGGCCCGACACACAGACGTCCGGCCTTCCCAGCGCCTGCGCACGCGCGTTGGATAGAGTCCATGTACCCCTTCGCCCCTAGCCTATATATAGGACTCCTCCTCCTCACTTCGAGACTTAGCATTGTGATAGCTGATTTAGAGATAGAGCTCTGCTCATCCATACCGGATCTACTCCACGTGAGGGATCGTGCCTCCTCGGAGAAGATCCATTCGGATTCATGGCATCCATCCGGAGAAGAGAATCATGACCTCCTCACGGAGAAGAACGGTTCCCTTTGTATCCTTCCTTTGTTGATTTTGGATCATGTGTTACCTTATACTTTCGGTGATCTAGCCCTTGTGTGATCGATTACTTGTCGGTTGAGTGATTCTCTCGTTTCTCCCCGTGATTTCCCTTGTGATTTCCGCGTGTTCTTTGTGTTTTCCCCGTAGGATCCACTCCATACGTTAAAGATCGGCCCCATAAGGATCCGCCCTACATCACCCGGAGTGCAGTCTCCTTCCGCTCTTTGTCCTCGCTCGCCATCAGGAGAAGCACGGTTTGGAGCTTCTCCTCAGTGACGGAGGGAGCGAAGAGCATTGGCTCATACCGGGCGGAGCCGGCAACCGAGGCTGAGGCCTTGGCCTTCTCAGCAGCCATCGGGCGGAAGATTGGAGGAGAAAATCGGCAGATCTGGTGAGTTCTTTCGGTGTTGAGAAAAGGGGACCTGGAGCAAGACGAAGAGGAGGCAATGAAAGCCTGGCAGCAGATGGCAAACCTTTTGTAAGACAGAAACAATTGCCGAGGCAGTGTGGGGAAGTGGAGATTCCCACGTCCCATCAATCGCCACGTGTCATCAAGGCCATAGGCGGTTCAGGCCCACGGCGCTCCGCACTTGCCCCTTGGCTTTGCCTGGAGACCAAGTCCGAGTGCGCCTTGGGACCGGGGGCTATTGTCGGTGTTCTGGATATTGGGGTATCTAGACTTGCCAACCTGCGGCCCACCACGTGGCTCCTTCGATGGCCTAGTACGGCCCAGCTTCGACATCAATACCTCAAGACCCTCACAAGGGGCCAAGCCTCGCGATGCGGACGACGCCAAGACCCCCGAGGGGATCGGCCTCCTCAGGATGGCTCCCGAGGGGCGGAGAGTTCTATGCATGATGCACCTCACGAGGCTCAGCTGACGTGAGTTGTGACGACCAAGGCCAGGTGGGCGCCAGCAGGTGCAGAGCGCCACTTTCCTCTTGGTGTAAGGGAGGCAGGCCACAGGCGCGGAGTCCCGAGGAATCAGCCAAAGGTTTCCATTCTGGTGCAACAAGACCAACACCGCCAGGACGGCAGGACGGAGGTCATCACCGAGCCCACCGCAGCGTCGCGACCAGAGGCTTTTCGCAGGTGAAGACTACTTTTGTCAGGATAAGCTATACTACTTGTCCCCTTTCAAATCTGGCCGTTGTGGGATGCCTTCCCGCCAACATTTGGGAAGAGGACCAAGGACACTATAAATAGGACTTAGCCACCACCAGAGGGGAGGCATCTGATCTAGTTCACATCCCACCAGCTCTCTTGAGCTCAAGAACACCTCACCTCCGGAGGTCAGTTCATCCAATGTACTAGTTCGTCCTTAGCCCTTCGAGGCAATCCACCAAAATGCCGGAGTAGGGTATTACTCCGCAAGGTGGCCTGAACTAGGATAAACTGATGTGTCTCTTTGAGCTCGTCACGCTAGGGTTAGGAGAATCACGAGTAGGCAGGCTGGGTAGGTTGAGATTCTGCACGCACCCCAGAGTTCGAACCTTTCAAGGGTTGGGTCTATTTTCTATAAGCAAACAAAGAACAAGCAAGAAACTAAGATTGCAATCTAGATATTGCGAATATAAGAGGAAAGCATTATTAATGAACGTGGGGCTCTATGATGTCTTTGTCTGGTCGTTGAACACAAACGAAGTACGTGAAGTTGGAGCTATGGCAGACTTTAATCTAAACAAAACCCAAAGTCTAAACGACGCCCTAAGTGATGTATATGTGGAGGAAGAGGGGGGATTTCGTGGCCCTTGGGGGAAGCACTATCAGGGAAAAGCCTATACACAGAATATTACCAAAAGCGCGCTTTAAAATAAGGCGCTGCTGCTACGTAGCAGTAGCGCGTGCAAACATAACTTGCTGCTGAAATAAATATTGCAGTAGCGCGCCCGCTCTCAGACGCGCTACTGCTATAATTCCCGCGAGGCCGCCGCGAGGCTAGTTCTAGCTGCAGCGCGTTATCACGAAGAGCGCTACTGCTACGGATCATAGTAGCAGCGCATTTCACCAATAAGCACTACTGCTAAGTTTACTACAAAAATTTACTCCCACCTCGCTCCGTGAAGAGAGTTTCTACCACCTTAAATATGTTACATCTCAAACTTTTACAAGCACTTGGTCTTCATTGAACTCTATGTGTAGAATTTTTGGCCGCAATATGAGTCTTCACTGGTTCCTAAACCGGTGAGGACTCATATTGACAAATTAGATTGTACACAAAAAGATCGTTGATGATCAATGTATTTTTGAAGTCTATTTTTACATGCTGACACATAGCAGTAGCGCTTTCATTGTGAAAGGCGCTACTGCTAGGTAGTTTACCAGTAGCGTGTTTCTCTATAGTGTGCTACTGCTAAGCCATTCCATCTCCCACCCACACTCACACACTCACTGGATCCACTCACACTCACACTCACACACTCACTGGATCTCCCCCTCAACCCCCCGCGCCGGTTCTCCCCCGTCGCACCTCCTCCCTCTGCGCCGCCATCACCTCCTCCTCCGTGCTGGACTCGGTACCGGCCTCCTCCTCCGTCCTCCCTCCACTCACCGCTGGCCACCCCCTCCTTGCTCTGCCTTCCTCCTCCATCCTCCCTCCACTCGCCGCCGGCCGGCCCCTCCTCGCTCCGCCTTCCTCCTCCGTCCTACTCTCTTCTCCCTCCTCGAGTCGCCCCTCCTTCTCCCTCCTCCCTGCTACATTTTGATTTATTAGGCTAGTTCAAATGCAACATTTTGATTTAGTTGATTTAGTAGGCTAGTTGATTTAGTTGATTTAGAACATTTTTATTTAGTTGATTTAGTAGGCTAATTGATTTAGTATGCACCATTTTATTGTTATTTTTTTCGTACATGGATAGGTAGATGCTTTTGTTTTTTTGTAATAAGTTATTTTTTGGCAAAATGTAGGTGGTACCCTGTCATCTAATATGTTACTAGATCTTAGGATTATAATTGTCCATCAAATTGCTTCTCGCGGAAGAACCAAAAATATCACATGCTACTGTTTTTCTTTCCTGTGAAGTGGATCGTTAATCCTTTGCTCATATAGCTTTAGGAAAAATGGCGCCACCACCACCACCACTATGTCGACTGTGCAAGTCAAGGTGCGCCAGCAGCCTTGCAACTGGCAAACTGTTCGGCATCTACTTCCAGCCGAGTTTTCGTCATGCGGCGGTAAGAAATTAGATGAAATGTAACAACTATTTTATTTCTAGTGTTCGCATTACTGCATTGTGTCATTTTTCTTTTTTACACAGATCGTCCCATGCAATGTGAGGTTGAAATTCAACAAGCTGACAGGAGACACTTTGACATTTGAGGCTCATGGGGGGCCGTACACTATGGAGGTTGAGAAAGGATGCAATATGTCACAGATTGGAGGAGATGGATGGGCCCATTTCCTCGCCCGCATGCTTCTTACTGGTGGTGAGTTGATCAGATTCTCCTTCAGAGCAGAAAGACCCAAGCTGGCAGTCATTTATCTCAACCAGGGGGAAGATGATGAAGATGACGAAGATGATGAAGATGACGAAGATGATGAAGATAATGAGGGCCCACTCGATGAAGATGATGAGAACCCACTTCATGAAGCCATCGTAGCTCAAAGAATGAGGCTGAGTGAGGAGGAGGTGTGCAACCTATGGGACATAATTCCGCCACGTGATGACTTTGTCGGGGTGCCATTCGTGACCCGCCTGACAAGTACCATGGTGATCAGCATGAAATGGTATGTTATACTGACTGTAGTAATTTGATGATATATATATGCTTTATTGTTACACTTACGAATGCAAATTATCCGATGATATGCTTAGTGAATCCGATGATATGCTTAGTGTAGAGTCAAAAATGATATGCTTTGTGGAATCTAGTTGATGATATGCTTTAGTGTAGAGTCTGATCACATGCTTATTAGTGTAGACTCCAAGGAACTATTAATAGTGTAGATAATCCATATATACTTATTAGTAGAATTCGTGATTAATTAGTAGAATCCATATATACTTATTATGTGCGAGGCTATTTATTAATTGATATGTTTTTCTTATTCAAAAATTGCGAAACAACATATCTGTGAGTTGTGGTGTCGATCCTGATGAAGAAGGCTCAGCTGGACTACACCTTACCGCAAGGGGCTCTGTCACCACCTGTACTTACCGCATGGACACAGGCGGTCGCACACACTTAAACTCGGTTGGGTGGAAGAGATTCCTCGTTGGCAAGCATCTTCGTGTTGGACAGGCCGTCTTAATTACTATCAGGAACACCCACCGCCCAGGCTTGAGGATGATGATCGTCCTCAATATCATCTAGAACTACATATGTGTGTGTGGCTATATCATCTAGAACTACATATGATGATTGTCGTCGATATCATGTAGAACTACATATGATGATCGTCGTCGATATCATCTAGAACTACATATGATGATCGTCGTCGATATCACCTAGTACTGCTTGAGGATGCATGTTGAGTATATATGAAATTGTTATCTAGTACTCCCTCCGTTCCAAATTACTCGTCGTGGTTTTAGTTCAAATTTGAACTAAAACTAGGACGAGTAATTTGGAACCGAGGGAGTACTACCTAGTACCTATAATGCTTTATGAAATTGATATCTTGTAGTACCTAGTATCTGGAAATTGCAGTTTATTGAAGCTGAAACGGGGTAGGAAGCCGGGGGGAAATGATGAAAGATATAGCAGTAGCGCAGGGCTAGGAAATCGCTACAGCTAATTAATAGTAGGGCGTTACGGAAAAGCGCTATTGATATAGTCAGTAGTAGTAGCGTGGGTACAAACCGTGCTACTACTAACAGTTAGCTGTAGCGCCTTATTGGTAGCGCGGCTGCTCGCGCTGCTGATAGCCTCAAAACCCGCGCTACTACTAGGGTTTTCCCTAGTAGTGAAGGGGTCCGAAACCAACCCTATCTCTTGTTTCCCCACACATACGGACTCTAAAAATAGCCTATACTCTCGTATTTCGAAATTACATGGGCCTGTCCCAATAATAAGGCGACACATCACCTATAATAGCCTCTGGACGAAATTTAGGAAGTGGCATCTTGTATATTTCGTCCAAGCCTTCATACACTCATTATGGTGGCTTCAAAGTCCTGAAATCACCACTTGAAACTCCAGTCTTATTTCCCTTGCGCATGCCATTATCTCCATGCTTGATCTTGCTCAAATGATCATCCCTCTTGTCCATGCTAGGCCCTTCATTTGTAAGCAAAACAAACGTATCCAGTTTAGGCAGCATGATATTCTCATGAACATTAGAATCATTACCAAGAAACGGAAGTAAGTGATAATTTAATTGGCGTGCGCGAGCTATGGTAATTGGTTCTGTATATGTAGCAGTAGTGGTTGTGGGTGTAACAATGGTATTGATGTCCTCCTCATCCTCCCCTTCTTGAAATGAAGTCGTCCTCGACGGAAGCTCATCTTCCTCACCCAAATGAGGCTTCGAATCTGCAATGTTAAAAGTGGGACTAACCCCAAAATCTGCAGGCACCCTAAGTTTATATGCATTATCATTTATTTTCTCTAACACCTTAAAAGGACCATCATCACATGGCATTAGCTTTGATTTTCGCAAATCAGGAAATCTATCCTTACACAAATGTAACCAAACAAGATCTCCGAGCGCAAACACAACATGTTTTCTACCCTTATCTCCAGCAAGTTTATATTTAGCATTCATATGCTCAATGTTTTCCTTACTTAACTCATGCATTTTGAAAATCAATTTAGCACGTTGTTTAGCATCAAAATTAACCTTCTCCAAAGATGGAAGAGGCAACAAATCAATAGGTGCACGAGGTTGGAAACCATACACAATTCCGAAAGGGCACATCTTAGTAGTAGAAAGCAATGAATGATTATAAGCAAATTCAATATGAGGCAATCATTCTTCTCACATTTTCTTATCATTCTTCAAAACAGCCCTAAGCATAGTAGATAATGTTCTATTTACTACTTAAGTTTGTCCATCAGTTTGGGGGTGACAAGCAGTACTAAAAAGCAGTTTAGTCCCCAACTTAGCCCATAAACATCTCCAAAAGTGGCAAAGAAATTTAGTATCACGATCTGAAACAATAGTATTTGGCACACGATGCAAGCGAATAATTTCACGAAAGAATGAACAACACTAACAACATCATCACTTTTATGACATGGTATAAAGTGTGCCATTTTCGAGAATCTATCTACGATAACAAATATGCTATACCTCCCCTTCTTTGTTCTAGGTAAACCTAAAACAAAGTCAAAAAATATATCCTCCCAAGGAACACTAGGTACAGGAAAAGGCATACAATAACCATGAGGATTGAGTCGTGACTTAGCTTTTTGACATGTAGTGCAGCGAGTAACAAAACGCTCAACATCTCGTCTCATCTTTGGCCAAAAGAAATGTGTAGCAAGTACATCCTCTGTCTTCTTCACGCCAAAGTGTCCCATTAATCCTCCTCCATGTGCCTCCTGCAACAACAAAAGACGAACGAAGCTAGCTAGAATGCATAGCTTGTTAGCACGGAACACAAATCCATCATTAACGACGAGATTGTTCCATATTCTTCCTTCTTTACAATTCTGCAATACATCTTTCAAATTAGCATCATGCACATATAGATCTTTGATGGTCTCCAAACCAATTATTTGAAGTCAAGTTGAAAGCATAGTATAGCGACGATACAATGCATTAGCAATAACATTTTCTTTAATCTTCTGGTGTTTAATGACATAAGGGAAAGTCTCAGTGAATTCAACCCATTTAGCTTGAGTTTTAATTTGTTTCAGAGATTCATGATCAGAATTTATAACAAATTATTTGGGCCATATATAATGTTTCCATGTTTCTAAAGTCTGAACAAGAGCATATAATTCTTTATCATAAGTAAAATAATTCAGACTAGGCCCACTCAACTTTTGAGAAAAGTATGCAACAGGTCTGCCATCTTGTAATAACACACCTCCTAATCCAATTCCACTAGCATCACATTCAAGATCAAAAGTCTTATTAAAATCAGGAAGTTGGAGTAAAGGAGCATGTGTCAACTTATCTTTCAATACCGTGAAGGCTTCTTCCTGTGCAGTATCCCAAACAAAAGACACATCTTTCTTTGTAATCTCATTGAGATGTGCAGCAATGGTGCTAAAATCTCTCACAAAACGCCTGTAAAAACCAGAGAGGCCAAGAAAACTCCTCACTTGTGTGACCGTTCTGGCCTGTGGCCAATTCTCAATAGCTTCAATCTTGTCTTTATCAACTTCAATTCCCTGTGGAGTAACAACATAGCGAAAAGATACTTAGCGGTGCAAAAGGAGCACTTCCCGAGGTTACCAAACAAACGTGCATCACGTAGAGCAATAAAAACAACACGTAAATGTTCCAAATGTTACTCCAAAGATTTGCTATAAATCAGTATATCATCAAAATAGACTACCACAAATCGTCTAGTGAAAGTACGTAAAACTTTTTTCATTAATCTCATGAAAGTACTAGGTGCATTAGGTAACCCAAAAGGCATGACTAAACACTCATATAATTCAAACTTAGTTTTAAATGTTGTTTTCCATTCATCTCCCAATTTCATACGAATTTGATGGTATCCACTACGCAAATCATATTTGGAGAATATTGTATAGCCACTCAGTTCATCAAGCATATCATCTAGCTTAGGAATTGGATGACGACAACGAATAGTAATATTATTAATGCCTCTACAATCAAGACACATACGCGATGTACCATCCTTTTTTGGCACTAGTATAATAGGAACATCACAAGGACTAAGAGATTCACGTATATAACATTTGTCGAGAAGCTCCTGTACTTGACAAATAATCTCCTTCGTCTCCACTAGATTAGTATGGTATGGCGCACGGTTTGGCAGCGAAGCACCGGGAATAAGTCAATCTGATGCTCAATCTATCTAATAGGCGGTAATCCAATGGCACGTCCTGTGGAAATACATCAGCGAACTCCTACAAAATGTTAGTGACAGTAGGAGGCAAATAGGAAGGCACGTCCTCGAATCAAAATAATGCCTCCTTGCACACAAAAGCATAGGAAACAAATTTGCTGAAATCTAGCTCATCAATATCAGATTTGGTGGCAAGTAAACATGCACTTTTCAATTTGATTTTTGAAGCAACACTAGATGATTTATTATTAGGCTTCACTTGTTGCTCAAATTCTTTTGCCACAATCTGATTTTCACTCTTAGTTTTCTCCTGTTTTACTTTATTAGATCTATTAATATCATCTTTCAAAATGGAATCAGGAGTCATAGGAAGCAAAGTAATATGTTTATCCTTATGAACAAGAGTATACTAATTGTTTCTACCATGGTGTATAGAATTTGTATCAAATTGCCATGGTCTACCAAGTAATAAGGAACAAGCTTGCCTGGGTACCACATCACAATCAGCATATTCAGCATATGTAGACATACTAAAATGCACACGAACAATACGTGTTACCTTAACCTCGCCGCTGTTATTGAACCATTGGATGTAGTCAGGATGTGGATGTGGTCTTGTGGTGAGAGATAGCTTCACCACCCTCTCCATGGTAGGCAAGTTGTAACATCCCAAAAATTTAACTATGATTTATTGATTAAAATTTTGCATTGGTAAATTAAATTTTTATTTTCTGGGTTTATCTTTTGATTTCAGAACCTTTCCTTTCTTTGATATTGTGAAGTTTTCACCCCAAGTAAAATCTTTCCAAAATTATTATTGGACTTGTAAACCCTCTCAAGAAAATCAATTCTTTTATCAATGGATTTATTTGCATAATTATTTTCCCCTGAGCTCTATTTCTTTAAAAATGATTTTTATAAGCTTTGGAGCCTCTTTTGCACTACAACCCTTTGATAGATTTATTTAAAAATCCCACCAAAATTTGGGGATGACATGTGATGTCCCTAAATCGCTTTTATGCAA
This sequence comes from Aegilops speltoides, assembly GCA_021437245.1. Classification (NCBI taxonomy): domain Eukaryota; kingdom Viridiplantae; phylum Streptophyta; class Magnoliopsida; order Poales; family Poaceae; genus Aegilops; species Aegilops speltoides. The sequence continues at coordinate 270,263,888 of CM038146.1, forward strand.
AAATATCCTTTAGTCTTTTGGATATTTTGAGCTTTACCCCAAGTTTTCAAATCTGTTCCAGTTGCACTTTTGCACTACAACCTATTTAAATATTCTTTTAAAACTTCCACCAAAATTATGGGATGTTAGTAGGAGTATATAATTCAACTTTGTGCAAAAATCCACTGGTGTTGTTTGAAAATTTTGAGCAAATCATCCTCTTTTGCTCTCTGGTCCAGATTGGTTTTTTCTACTGCAACCCTAATTTATTTTGCTCTAGTGCCCATGAGCTTTCTCCTGCTTATAGTCCTCCCTACCAAACCCTTAAGTCCAGGAGAATGGACCCATTGGAGTATTTTTGGTCCATGAAACTATGCACTTTTCTTTCTGTCCAAAAATGGTTTTCTCAAAAACTTACACTAATAAGTTTTTGTTTATGACAAACTAACCTTGCCACCCCCTTTTACACCTAAAGAGACACTGGTCTGGAGTTTTTGGCCACCCCAAGAGTTGCCTAGATGCACATGGCATTCTGTCAAGCACCTTGTGTGCATGGTCAGTTTTGACATAGTTTCTGGTTTGCACATTGGACCTGCTTGCTTTGCCTAACCAGCATGTCTAATGGCTCTACCATTGTCTATAGCCCCAACCTGCTAAAGCTCATGTGAATTGGAGCCCTCTGGCATGCCTTGGCATTTTGCCGAACACGCAGTGTGCGTGCTCTGGCCGCGTCCAGAGCGCACGTTTTGCACGCGCACGCACCGAGCCGACACGTCTCACTGCCACCTCCCCGCGCCCGTTTGTGTCCCTTCCCACTCGCAGCCAACACGCCCGCCCCCTCCCTCGCCTCAAAGCCGTCCCTGGAGCCCCACAGCACTGCCGTCAGGTCGGCTGTGGCAACTAGCGGCCGGCCACAACAGGCCCCTACCCTGGACGGCGCCGCCCGAGCCACAGCCGCATGCCATCTGCCCTCTGGAGCAGCTCGAGCTCATCCGCAAGCTCGTTTGCTAGCGCACGTCTCCGCCACGTCACCCTGCAACTACTGAACGGTGGTTCGCCGATTTTATCCCCGGCCGCCGTCAGAACCAACCTAGTCGTGCTATAAAAGGAACCCCCCAGCTCGTCCGGCCCTCAGGCGACCTCCTGCCAACCCCCTAGGGCCCCCACAGCCAGCAGTCGACGGCGGGAGGCCGTCTTCCTCGCCTCCGGCCAGTTCGGCCGCCACCACTCTCCGGCTCCGTTTGTCACGAGCAGGCCCTCCCCCGTCCATCCAGCACCACCACCCGACTCCCCTCAACCTTGCGGAGCCTTCCAACCTCTCAAACACGACCGGGAACCACCGTAGCCCAAACCCCCAAATCCTCCCGAAGCCACCTCCGCTGTGGAGCTCGCCGCCGGCGACTCCCTCCGTCCCCACCAGCCTTTCGACCACCCAGAGGACCGCCCTGGACTGGCGGATCCATCCCCGCCCTCAGAACCCTGCGGGGAGCCGCCGTTCGCAGGCGTCGATCGCCGGAGCCCCGCCTCTGCCCGGACAGAGGAGGAGGGAGGTAGGGGCGACTGGTCAAACCTGAGCAGTGGGTCCCATGGACCCACTGTCAGTGACCTAGCACCGGTCCACGCTGGCGTAAGTGGAGGCGTAATCCCAGAGTATGTCTCCTACGTGTTTTTTTATTCGAAACGTTTTTTCTTTTTCTGTTTTACTAAAAAAACAGAATTTTGACTAAACTTTGACTGGCTATAACCTTTTAAATATAACTCCAAATGAGTTGATTCCTTTTCCTACCTCTCTCAAATTTCACCTAGTTTATTTTAAGATTTATTTCAAAATAATTAGGAAAACTTTTTGTACTATTTTAAAGTTTGTGTTAATTTGAATATTTTCAAAAATAGGATTTTGAAGAGGAGGGCAACTTTCAAAAGTTTTGGAATGCACCTTGCCTCTCCACAACATGAAGGCAAGCATTCTGAACTCTGGCATAATATTTTTGTGTGTTGTTTGATACGATTACAACACCACCTTGACATGGAGCATTCGTTATTTTATGTGATGATTCGATCATACGCATGAGTGCGTAAGGAAGATTCTTTGCTGTTGGAAATGGATATGCTTGTGATAGTAATCATCCTCGTATACCTTTCCTGCCTACCTGAAGGAAGCCGGGAAAGTTGCTATCTTGGGTAGACACGAGCTTGTCCCTAGTTCCTCGTCGAGACGATTGTGTCCGGTATGGCATGACGGGGTATGACGAGTGGTGATTCTGTCTGTTGTCTGAAATACATTTGTTATGCTAATCATGCAGGGAATACTTAAACCTCCTGAGTTGACCATAGATCGAGTCTTGTTCCAGTAACCCCCATACTTGTTTCGTACTTCCACTTGTCCCTGCCGTAGGTAGGGTACAGTTCAGTAAATTGTTAACCCCTTTCTTGGCACACACCCTATAGAGATGCCACGGTGGAAGATATCGGCTGCATCCGGTAGGCAGGCCACCTGGTCCGGGGGCATGGGTGTTTCCGGTTGGGACCGAGAGGGGGGCACCCCTTAGTAGCGCGCGGTATAAATTTGATCCCATGCTAATCGAGGTTGTAGCCTCCCCACTTAGAGTTTTTCTTGACAAGTGTCGTGGGTGATTCTAAACACCGGTAAGTTAAGCTGGTGTGTGCGGGTCAGGTGTGTTTTCAATTAAAAGACCGTAAATGGAATTAGTCCCGATGGACTAAAGGAATCCGTTACTTGTGGGTAAAGAGTACACCCTCTGCAGAGGTTCATTCTATTCGAATAGCCGTGTCCATGGTTAAGGACTATAGTCTAGGTTGGGTCAAGTGTCGGCCTTAGTGTCGATCTTCGGAGGAGAAACTGCTAAACCAAAACATGGACCTTGACTTGTGACTTATGATGGTTATGATTATTATTATTATGGACTAACCCTTTATATTAATTGAATTATTGAGTACCCCTGGGACAGTACTACCTCCTGGATATTCGCTGTGATTATTCTCTTATAAGCCCTTTATGCGGTGTCGCTCAGACGCTCGACTGTGGCATGCTTGTTATTTATTTAATTTATAAGCCCTTTATGTGGTGTCACTGAGACGCCTGACTGTGGCATGCTTCTTATTTATTTCATTATAAGCCCTTTATGTGGTGTCGCACAAACGCCCGACTGTGGCATGTTCATTACTTGTTTCACTTATCATCCCTTTATGTGGTGTCGCTCAGACGCCCGACTGTGGCATGCTTGCTATTTATTTACTTTATAAGCCCTTTATGTGGTGCCGCTTAGACGCCCGACTGAGGCATGCTTTATGTTATTGTCCTTTCAAGGCATCGCTTCAGACACCCGAATGGTGCATTCTATTTCTACTCTCTGATTGCATATTCATGTTTTATATGAACAATTTGCTTACGTGCATCATGGATTTCATTTTGTGACTAACGTTGTGATCATAGAATATTTCAGTGCATGATTATTATTTGTTATGTTATACCCGTGTCCATAATGTTTGCGAGTACATTCAAAGTACTCACTGTCGTGTCCCTGGCTATTGTCTAGGCCAGATTTCTTGCTTGGAGAGGAGCGTTGCGATGACAGCCCCGGAACCTAAGCAATGGTGATAGCAGCCTTGCGAAGATAGGAGTTATCCAGGTCAGCTGTTCCTGTGGGAAATGGAGTCTCATAGACGCTGATGAGCCGCAAACCGCTTCCGCCATCAACCACTAGTAGCCATTTGTTGTACTCATAGGCCAGAATGGTCTTGTACTACACATTATGTACCTTGCTTGGAGTTTCTGTATCAAGTTGGTGTCTCGCCAGCTAAATGTACTCCTGGGGCTGGTGAGCACAAGGGCCATTTTCTTGGAAATTAATATCCCAAAAATCCGGTCCTGACAAACTTGGTATCAGAGCCAGGCTGACCATTGGCTAATCCTATCTTAGCCAGGTCGAAAAACCTAGGTTAACCAACCCACCAGACCTTAACCTAACCCCATCCAAGCTTCTCGTGTAAGATAGCCGCAGAGTGACCCCGACACCTTTTGGCAGTCGGTGCCCAACCTATCAGCCTAGCCTGTCGATCACGCGCCAGTGACAGACACCTAAATATTCTCATTCGCAAGCGTGCGAAGGAAGACTCTGTCCCCTTTTTCTATAAATAGGGCACGCTAGCCTCAACACAGCACAGCACAACCTCTTCCACAAACCGAGCTATAATGCCTGGCCCCATTGTTCACAATGAGACCACAGCAACTAACCTTGGAGGTTTTGTGACCGTGCTAGCAAACCTCACCCGCCGTGCCTTTGCATTAGAAGAGCCCCCAGAATATGTTGTGTACCAAGGACCCATGAGCGGTGAGAGACGTCAATTCTGGGCCACCATGCATGTCTATGGTAGGGGTCTATCTCCAGAATGCCCCTACAGGTTCACCGGAAGGACAACTTCCTTTGAGCCACAAGCCATCCAACTAGCTGCCCGAGAGGCTATAGTTCAACTCCGGCAATTGTCGCCCTGAGTTAACTGTCGCTCGTTCTACTACTACCCCAGCCGTGACGGGTATGGTAGGCCACCCCAGGTTGCCAACAGAAATCACGAGACGGATCCTGCATTGTTGCATCTGGTGCGCTATGTAAGTGTAGTAGAGGATCTGTTCGATCAAGTCACTCTTGATCTGATCGCAGCTCGTGGAGAACTGATATGCCGAGCCCCACCAAGTGGAGAAGATGAGCCCGTCGCCAACAACCCAGTCGTGTTGATTGGACAACCGATCGAGTCCTTGAGGTCTGCCCCAGTCATCGACCAAAATACTTTGATGTCCCCAGAAGTGCTTCGTCGCCTTTTGGGAACACGCTCCAACGGGATTGTGGCGAACAATCCCCGGGATGGTCATCATCGCTACCCCGACCCTGCAGCCCTCAACCCCCTCCAGCTAATCCCGACGGTGAAACCCGTGGAGAAACCTCGACGTCCACAAGGCACGCCCGCTTAGATATTAACGAGGTAGACTGAGTCACTCGAGTAGTACCGAGTCTTAGTATGTCCACACCCTGTAACTGTGTGATCCTATATTGCCATAATTAAATGATGTTTGCTTGTGCGCCCCTATTTTAAATAGTAGCCATGCATAAGTATGTTGGTGTACGATTGCACTTTTTTTCCGGGCGTAGCTACCAAAAACCAACCCCGACGACACAAAGTTTGTGCTATGAGTAAACTGTTTGGTTCCAGCTAATGGGAGTAATATTTCCAAAACAAACCTTAGCAAATCTCGACGACGAGATTTTTCTTAAGGGGGGTAGTGTTGTAACACCCCAAAAATTTAATTATGATTTATTGATTAAAATTTTGCGTTGGTAAATTAAATTTTTATTTTCTGGGTTTATCTTTTGATTTCAGAACCTTTCCTTTCTTTGATATTGTGAACTTTTCACCCCAAGTAAAAACTTTCCAAAATTATTATTGGACTTGTATACCCTCTCAAGAAAAACAATTCTTTTACCAGTGGATTTACTTGCATAATTATTTTCCCCTGAGCTCTATTTCTTTAAAAATGATTTTTATAAGCTTTGGAGCCTCTTTTGCACTACAACCCTTTGATAGATTTATTTTAAAATCCCACCAAAATTTGGGGATGACATGTGATGTCCCTAAATCACTTTTATGCAAAAATATCCTTTAGTCTTTTGGAGATTTTGAGCTTTACCCCAAGTTTTCAAATCTGGTCTAGTTGCACTTTTGCACTACAACCTATTTACATATTCTTTTAAAACTTCCACCAAAATTAGGGGATGTCAGTAGGAGTATATAATTCAACTTTGTGCAAAAATCCACTTGTGTTCTTTGAAAAATTTGAGCAAATCATCCTCTTTTGCTCTCTAGTCCAGATTGGCTTTTTCTACTGCAACCCTAATTTATTTTGCTCTAGTGCCCATGAGCTTTTTCCTGCTTATAGTCCTCCCTACCAAACCTTTAGTCCAGGAGAATGGACCCATTGAAGTATTTTTGGTCCATGAAACTATGCCCTTTTCTTTCTGTCCAGAAATGGTTTTCTCAAAAACTTACACTAACAAGTTTTTGTTTTTGACAAACTAACCTTGCGAACCCCTTTTACATCTAAAGAGACACTGGTCTGGAGTTTCTCGCCACCCCAAGAGTTGCCTAGATGCACATGGCATTCTATCAAGCACCTTGTGTGCATGGTCAGTTTTGACATAGTTTCTGGTTTGCACATTGGACCTGCTTGCTTTGCCTAACCAGCATGTCTAATGGCTCTACCATTGTCTATAGCCCCAACATGCTAAAGCTCATGTGAACTGGAGCCCTCTAGCATGCCTTGGCATTTTGCGGAACATGCATCATGCGTGCTCTGGGCACGCCCAGAGCACACGTTTTGCACACGCGCGCATCGAGCCCCCGCGTGTCACTGCCGCCTCCCCGCGCCCGTTCTGGTCCCTTCCCACTCGCAGCCAACACGCCCGCCCCCTCCCTCGCTGTAGAGCCATCCCTGGAGCCCCACAGCGCCGCCGTCAGGTCGGCCGTGGCAACTAGCGGCCAGCCACAGCAGGACCTGCATTAGACGGCGCCTCCCGAGGCACAGCCGCACGCCAGCTGCCCTCTGGAGCAGCTCGAGCTCATTCGCAAGCTCGTTTGCTAGCGCATGTCGCCGCCACGTCGCCCTGCAACTACAGAACGGCGGTTCGCCGATCTTATCCCCGACCGCTGTCGGAACCGAACTAGCCGTGCTATAAAGGAACCCTCTAGCTCGTACGGCCCTCAGGCGACCTCCTGCCATCACCCTAGGGCCCCCACAGCCAGCAGTCGACGACGGGAGGTCGTCTTCCTCGCCTCCGGCCAGTTCGGCCGCCGCCACTCTCGGCTTCGTTCGTCATGAGCAGGCCCTCCTTCGTCCATCCAGCACCACCACCCGACTCCCCTCAACCTTGCGGAGCCGCCCAACCTCTCAAACATGACCGGGAACCACCGTAGCCCAAACCCCCAAATTCTCCGGAAGCCACCTCCGCCGCACAGCTCGCCGCCGGCAACTCCCTCCGTCCCCACCAGCCGTTCGACCACCGAGAGGACTGCCCTGGACTGGCGGATCCATCCCCGCCCTCAGAACCCCGCGGGGAGCCGCCGTTCGCCAGCGTCGATCGCCGGAGCCCCGCCACTGCTTGGACAGAGGAGGAGGGAGGCGGGGGCGACTTGTCAAACCTAACCAGTGGGTCCCATGGACTCACTGTCAGTGACCCAGCGCCGGTCCACACTGGCATAAGTGGAGGCGTAATCCCAGAGTACGTCTCCTACGTGTTTTTTATTCGAAACATTTTTTCTTTTTCTGTTTTATTAAAAAAATTGACTGGCTATAACTTTTTAAATATAACTCCAAATGAGTTGATTCTTTTTCCTACCTCTCTCAAATTTCACCTAGTTTATTTTAAGATTTATTTCATAAATAATTGGGAAAAAATTTTGTAATGTTTTTAAAGTTTGTGTTAATTTGAATATTTTCGAAAATGGCATTTTGAAGAAGAGGGAACCTTTCAAAAGTTTTGGAATGCACCCTGCCTCTCCACAACTTGAAGGCAAGCATTCTGAACTCTAGCATAATATTTTTGTGTGTTGTTTGATATGGTTACAACCCCACCTTGACATGGAGCATTCGTTATTTTATGTGATGATTCGATCATACGCATGAGTGCATAAGGAACATTCTTTGCTGTTGTAAATGGATATGCTTGTCATAGTAATCATCCTCGTATACCTTTCCTGCCTACCGGAAGTAAGCCGGGAAAGTCGCTGTCTTGGGTAGACACGACCTTGTCCCTAGTTCCTCCTCGAGACGATTGTGTCCGGTATGGCATGACGGGGTATGATGAGTGGTGATTCTGTCTATTGTCTGAAATACATTTGTTATGCTAATCATGCAGGGAATACTTAAACCTCCTGAGTCGACCATAGATCGAGTCTTGCTCCAGTAACCCCCATACTTGTTTCGTACTACCACTTGTACCTGCTTCAGGTAGGGTACAGTTCAGTAAATTGTCAACCCCTTTCTTGGCACACACCGTACAGAGAGGCCATGGTGGAAGATACCGGCTGCATCCGGTAGGCTGGCCACCTGGTCTGGGGGCATGGGTGTTTCCGGTTGGGACTGAGAGGGGGGCATCCCTTAGTAGCGCGCAGTATAAATTTGATCCCATGCTAATTGAGGTTGTAGCCTCCCCACTTAGAGTTTTGCTTGACAAGTGTCGTGGGTGATTCCAGACACCGGTAAGTTAAGCTGGTGTGTGCGGGTCAGGTGTGTTTTCAATTAATAGACTGTAAATGGAATTAGTCCCGATGGACTAAAGGAATCGGTTACTCGTGGGTAAAGAGTACACCATCTGCAGAGGTTATTTCTATTCGAATAGCCGTGTCCATGGTTCAGGACTACAGTCTGTTTGGGTCAAGTGTCGGTCTTAGTGTCGGTCTTCGGAGGAGAAACTGCTAAACCAAAAGATGGACTTTGACTTGTGGCTTATGATGGTTATGATTATTATTATTATGGACTAACCCTTTATATTAATTGATTTAATGAGTATCCCTGGGACGGTACTACCTCCTGGATATTCGCTGTGATTATTCTCTTATAAGCCCTTTATGCGGTGTCGCTCAGACGCCTTGATCGTAACATGCTTGTTATTTATTTACTTTATAAGCCCTTTATGTGGTGTCGCTGAAACGCCCAACTGTGGCATGCTTGTTATTTATTTACATTATAAGCCCTTTATGTGGTGTCGCACATACGCCCGACTGCGGCATGTTCGTTACTCCTTTCACTTATAAGCCCTTTATGTGGTGTCGCTCGAGCCTTGATCGTAACATGCTTGCTATTTATTTACTTTATAAGCCCTTTATGTGGTGTCGCTCAGACGGCCGACTGAGGCATGCTTTATGTTATTGTCCTTTCGAGGCGTCGCTTCAGACACCCAAATGGTGCATTCTATTTCTACTCTCTGATTGCATATTCATGTTTTATATGAACAATTTGCTTACGTGCATCATGGATTTCATTTTGTGACTGACGTTGTGATTATAGAATATTTCAGTGCATGATTATTATTTGTTATGTTATACCCGTGTCCATAATGTTTCTGAGTACATTCAAAGTACTCACTGGCTTGTCCCTGGCTATTGTCTTGGCCAGATTTCTTGCTTGGAGAGGAGCGTTGCGATGACAGCCCCGGAACCTAAACAATGGTGATAGCAGCCTCGCGAAGATAGGAGTTATCCAGGCCAGCTGTTCCTGTGGGAAATGGAGTCCCATAGACGCTGATGAACCGCAAACCGCTTCCGCCATCAACCACTAGAAGCCATTTGTTGTACTCATAGGCCAGAATGGTCTTATACTACACATTATGTACCTTGCTTGGAGTTTCTGTATCAAGTTGGTGTCTCGCCAGCTAATAGTAATCCTGGTGAGCACAAGGGCCATTTTCTGGGAAATTAATATCCCGAAAATCCGGTCCTGACACAAGTTGTTGCATCCCCTCCATCTATGATGACACAAAAAGAACGTTCCTTCACAACTCCCTTTGTATGGAACAAATTATGCCTCTGATTTTGCTCAGCTTGTGTGACCTGCACACTCAAAGTACTATGAGAAACTAAACGTTGATACCTGTCAGCATCTTCAGCAACCATGTATTGCATTTCATGTTCGGAATCATCTTCACCGTGATCTTGACTTGTAAAAAGAGCCAAAGTCTCCTCATCATAGTCACTAGCGGACTCATACCCACTGAGGGATGGTCAGTGTGGCAAATGAAAAAATGCCCCGACTTCTCACATTCGCTCGACATGTGGGGATAGCCATTATTGAAGCACAGAAGCCGAGGAGTGCGACATTGATGAGGAGCCGGACACTGCTCGCTACAATAGATACTCTGGAGAATTTGGAGAAGAACCCACCTTGCAATGCCCAAGACAATCTGCGCACCGGACTCATCGTCATTAAAGCCTGGTTCGGGGGCTACTGAGGGAGTCCTGGATTAAGGGGTCCTCGGACAGCCGGACTATATACTTTGGCCGAACTGTTGGACTATGAAGATACAAGATTGAAGACTTCGTCTCGTGTCTGGAGGGGACTCTCCTTTGCGTGGAAGGAAAGCTTGGCAATTCGGATATGTAGATTTCTTTCTCTGTAACCGACTCGGTGTAACCCTAGCGCCCTTCGGTGTCTATATAAATCGGAGGGTTTAGTCCGTAGGACAACAACAATCATAATCATAGGCTAGCTTCTAGGGTTTAGCCTCTACGATCTCGTGGTAGATCAACTCTTGTAATACTCATATCATCAAGATCAATCAAGCAGGAAGTAGGGTATTACCTCCAACGAGAGGGCCCACACCTAGGTAAAACACCATGTCCCCTGCCTCCTGTTACCATTAGCCTTAGACCCACAATTCGGGACCGCCTACCCGAGATCCGCCGATATTGACACCGACATTGGTGCTTTCATTGAGAGTTCCACTGTGCCGTCCCGATAAGGCTCGATGGCTCGCCTTGTTTTCAAGGACAACATCACCTCTAGAGGAACCCTGGCTGTAGGCCAGACTCTCTGGGTGGGCGGTTTCATCATGGCCGCCCGTTCGGCTGCCACGCCGGCGATGACTTCTCAGGTCATCAAGAACAGCCTCCGTGTCAGCTCGGAATTCACCGAGCAGATGGATCCAATGGAGCTCTCCTCCCTAAACGAGCTCGTGGATCGCATCGCCGCCCTGGGAGTCGCTACGGACTAGGACTGGATCAGGCTTAAACCCGACCAAAGGGAGATTAACTCTCCGCCGGTCACCCATCAGATAGCCGTGGTGGAGGAACAAAACAGCGATTCTTCCTCTATTTCGAGGACGAACTATGTCCGGATTCCTGAGCTCACCGAGCCGGATACCCGTCTACGGGAAGACATGGCCCAGGCTCCGAACTTAGAATCGGGTAACGGGCCACAAATATTGCGCAACATCCTGGAGCCCAAGCTGCCTAGCTCGGGAGCTCCTTTGCCGCTGGGTCTCAGATTGGATCGGGATTTGGACTTAAGTCTACCCACCCACCCAGACACAAGTAATGTTTCCCACATTAGACAAGAGCCCCAAGAGACAGTACATCACTTCTGGGCCAAATTCCTCCTTGTAATGAGCAAGGTTCAGGACTATCACGAGAAAGATGCAATCTCATTCTTTTGCAAAATTGCACAAATAAGGGAATTCTCAATGCCATAAGTCGCCGTGACATAGCACACTTCGCTGACTTGGTGGCCATAGTACAGAAGTACTGTGCGATGGAAAGCGCCTGGAAAACCCAAGAATTCTGGGATCCTCCGGCTCTAACTAAACCCCTAGTCCGAACTAAAAGGGTGCGCTCTCGCAAGTCACCCAATCCAATCACAAAGAAGCCAAAGACCTCTACAGGGCGTCGAACCGTACTAGAGGGATGGTTCAACAAGCCATGCAAAATTCACAGCGCACGGCGCATCATACCAACACACAGCCTTAGAGCATGTCGGATACTCCGGCAGGTGGCCAAGAGCAGCGAGGACCTTCTCGTCAACAATACCGCAGAGCACGATCCCGCAGAGAATAACAATACAGTACTGACAGTCCTCGAGACTTTCGCCTCAAACAATAGGCGTAAGCGAGCACTCAGCAGCCTCGCCGAAGTCTGCCACGTCGCAACTATAAATCTGTGGAACAATACGGCCATAACCTTCAATGTTAGTGACGAACCTTAATTCCGAACAGTCCGAGCTCCAGCCGCTTTGGTCCTTAGTCCAATTGTGGACGGCTTTCGGCTTAGTAAAGTGCTCATCGACAGTGGCAACGGATTAAACCTCATCTATGAGGAAACTCTTAACAAAATGGAAATAGATAAGAGTCGCATTGAGCAAAGCTGTACGACCTTCGGAGGAATCATCCCTAGTCGGGAGGCACGATGCGCAGGAAAAATTACACTGGATGTGGTATTCGGCACTCTGGAGAATTATAGGTCTGAAGAAATCACATTCCAAGTGGCCCCGTTTAGCAGTGGATACCACGCCCTTTTAGGGCGGTATGCATTCACAAGCTTCCAAGCTATACCCCATTACAGGTACATGAAGCTCAAGATGCCTGGACCCAATGGAATCATCACTCTAGCAAGTGACCCGGACATAGCACTCCGCGCCGAAAATAAAACCGCCGCACTAGCCCAGGAGGAATTATCCGAAGCTCTCGCGACCGAAGATTTAACTGTGCTATGCTCCACGGTGGACAGGGACGACGTGATACTCGACAAATGACCTAAGTCCACCTCTTTTAAACCAGCAGACGAAATAGTCAAGTTCCAGGTCACCCAACGAACCCTTCAAAAACAGCATCAATTGGGGCACAACTAAACCCCACGATAGACCCCATCAATTGGACAAGCCATGGGAGAAGAGCTAGCCAAAACTACTCGAGGCTGGATTCATCCGAGAAATAAAACATCCGGACTGGCTAGCAAACCTGGTGATGGTACCAAAGAAGGACAAATTCTGGCGCCCATGCGTTGATTTCAAGGACCTCAATAAGGCTTGCCCCAAGGATCCCTTCCCCCTCCCACGCATCAACCAAATCATCAACACTACTGCAGGACACGATTCATTGTGTTTCCTCGACGCATACTCCGGATACCATCAAATCAAGATGGCGGAGTCCGATCAGGCCTCAACGGCATTTATCACTCCATACGGCCCCTTCTGTTTTAACACCATGTCCTTCGGTCTCAAGAACGCCGGTGCAACCTATCAACGCATGATTCAGACATGCCTGGAAACACAAATCGGAAAAACAGTGGAGGCATATGTAGACGATGTGGTCGTCAAAACCAGACACGTCGAATCTTTAATAGACGACCTGAGGCTTACGTCCAACAATCTCCGAACATATGAAATCAAGCTCAACCCGGAAAAATGCGTTTTCGGCGTACCTGCTAGAAAGATCTTGGGCTTTATCGTTTCCAATAGAGGAATCGAAGCAAACCCGACTAAAATACGAGCTCTGTCACAAGTTGGCTACCCCAACAGACCTCAAGCAAATCCAGAAATTAACTGGATGTGTGGCCGCCTTAAGCCTCTTTATCGCCATCTTTGATGCACCGAACACTTCGAGTGGACGGATGTGGCCACAGCCGGACTGGAGGAAATAAGAGCCCTCTTGGCCACCAATCCTTTCCTGGCCGCACCAAATGTCGGCGAACCCATGCTGCTATATATAGCTGCAACACACCAAGTTGTAAGTGCAGTGCTCGTCGTCGAACAAGAGACAGATGGACATAAGTTCCCACTTCAAAAGCCGGTATACTACGTATCCACTGTCCTCACTCCATGCAAGTCATGGTACCCACATTATCAAAAGATAGCATACGCGGTCTTCATGGCATCCCAAAAATTACGACACTACTTTCAAGAGTGTTCAATCATGGTGGCCTCCGAAGTACCACTCAATGACATAATAAACAACCGCGATGCCACGGGCCGGATTGCTAAATGGGCTATCGAGCTCCTCCCGTTCGACATAACATACAAACCACGGCGAGCCATTAATTCACAAGTACTGGCTGACTTCGTCGCCAAATGGATGAAGTTTAACTCCCTAAAAAGTACGGGCGCGTACTCAATTGGATCATGCACTTTGACGGCTCTAAGATCTTTGGCTGGTCTAGGGGCGGTGTTGTCTGACATCCCCACCAAGATCTGAGCTATCGTGCTCCAAATACTATACAAAGATTCCAACAATGCAGCCGAATACAAGGCCCTGTTGCATGGTCTCCAGATGGCAGTCTCCACGGGCATTCAACACCTAGAAGTGCGTGGGGATCCAGACCTTGCAAGATCTCGAATAAATGGAGACTTTGATGCCAAGGACCCAAAAATGGCGGCCTACCGCAATGCCGTCCTCAAAATGTCAGCTCGGTTCGAGGGGCTCCAATTCCACCATGTGGTCCAAGAAAACAACCAAGCGGCGGATATCCTTGCCCACATCGGCGCTAAGCGCGACCCCGTCCCACCTAATATCTTTCTGGAAAGGCTGTTCAAGCCATCCGTGGTATGGGAAGGGGAGACCGGCAATACCAGTCCGGATCCCAACACAACCCTAGATCCCAAACAATCTGACGTAATCGGAGGCTCTGCCACCAAAATGATTATGGCTGTCATCGCCCCGTGGGCAGAACCCTTCTTAGCCTACTTAAATAGGCAAGAACTCCCTGAGGACCAAAATGAGGCTCGCTGCATTGTGCGGCGCTCTAAAGCCTACAAGGTCCATGAGGGAGAGCTTTATAAGAAAAGCACTACTGGAGTGCTCCAAAGGTGCATCTCCGAAGAGGAAGGGCGGCAGCTCTTGGCCGAAATTCATGCCGGACTCGGCGGCCATCATGCCACAGCTCGGGCGCTTGTAAGAAGGGCCTTCCACACAGGTTTCTACTGCCCGACAGCCCGGGCAGACGCACAGGACCTTGTCCAACATTGCGTCGGTTGCCAGCTTTTTGCAAATCAAAGACATATGCCACCTACCGCTCTCTAAACAATCCCCATAACTTGGCCCTTTTTGGTCTGGGGCTCGATATGATTGGACCCCTTAAAGGAGGAAGCCATAAGAAGAAATACTTGTTGGTCATGGTTGATAAATTCACCAAATGGATAGAAGCCAAAACAGTTAAAACGGCCGAGTCTGGACCGATGATAGACTTCATATCCGAGGTCGTACACCTTTGCGGTGTCTGCCATAGCATCATCACTGATAACGGCTCAAACTTCACAGCTGACGAGGTGAAAACTTGGTGCGGCAAAATGGGCATAAAGCTCGATTATGCATCCGTCTATCACCCCCAAACAAACGGTCAAGTCAAACGAGCGAACGGTCTTATTATGAGCGGCATTAAGCCTAGGCTAGTGCGATCCTTGAAGGAATCAGATACGCACTGGGTCAAGGAGCTCTACTCCGTACTATGGGGGCTGCAGACAATGCCAAATCGCATAACCGGATACACACCATTTTTTATGGTGTACGGCGCAGAGGCAGTGTTATCCTGCGATATCATCCATGACTCACCTCGAGTGCGGATGTACGAAGAGAGAGAAGCCGAGCTGGATCGGCAGGACGACTTAGATGCCCTGGAGGAGGAGCGTGACGTTTCAAAGGCCCATTCCGCATTTTATCAATAGCAGGCTTGAAGGTATCAAAGCAGAGAAGTACGGGCCAAAACTTACAACATTGGTGAACTCGTTCTACGCCTACCAGAGAAGAAAAAGGACAAGCTCAAGCCCAAATGGTAAGGTCCCTTCATCATTGATAAAGTTCTCACCGGAGGAGCGTACCGTCTGCGTGATGCGTCCAATAATCGACTCGAGCCAAACCCATGGAACGCGGCCAGACTCCGAAGATTCTACGCCTAGTGCTGAACTCTGTGTTTGTCTCCTTACCTGCGTATTCCTTTTTACAATATACCCTCTCTCTCTCCTTTTTATATATATTGCCTTAAAAGCTTCAAGTATCCTTTGGTCGCACACTCCTACCGTGCTATGCGTGCTCAATATACCTGGGGGCTTCTTATACAAAAGCTTAATATAATTGTCTTCCTGGCTTTATGCCCACCACATATGGCTCACTTCTACATATGTGCCTTTTTTCACCACTATATGCATCGATATGACTTAAGTTTTGGCCAAGATGGGTTGCCTGGCTCTTGTGTTTATGCCCTACATTCCTGTTAATTTGGCTAGGGCATAAGGAGAGCACCTCCGCGATTGTTACTACCGGGTCAGCCAAATGTGTACCTCAGACTGGGTGAAGCCGAATGCTAGGATTCTTAAGGGAATATTCGGTCGGTGAACAAAAGATGTCTTTTACCTATTACAAAACATGCCCCCAGAGGCTTATATCCTATGTAATTTTTTGCAGTTCGGACATGCACATTTACGCATGCACACCCAAGGAAAGGAACCCTTAACGGAACTATTCTCCCTGGAAGATGTTTCTTACTACCCATGTAATATAACATAACTAGTTGGGTACTTGTCTGTTCAAGCACTTATGACCCCTACGCCTGGTTTCCACGCGTGCCCCGGTTTTCACATAACCGAGCGGGCATTCGGATACACTCTGGACTGTCGGGTCCAGAGGTTGAAGCGAAAAGGTCCACCAAGACAATTGATTTACAATCCGGCTAGGGACAAAATGTGTCCTTCGAAGTACAAAAGTCACTTAGACTGACTAAATTCTTCTTCTATACCATCCAACAGCCTGTCTAGCCTACAGTCCTGCTGGGAATTACTTAGCGGCTAATGCTACCTGGTCATACACCAGATTTACAGGGATCTCTTTCCCATCTGACCCTTCAGGTCCGACCTCGGCCATGTGGTTCGGGTCATCCTTGGTGTATCGCGTCTTCACCATGGCCCAGGCTTCCCTTGCGCCTTGTCGGCAGGCCGATATCTTCCATAATTGGAAGCGCCGCCGCGCTCCCTTGAGCATCTCCACAAGCTCCCCCATGCCTCCTGGCAGGGAGGCGGATGGCCACAAGGCCTGGGCAATGCCTTGCATCACCTGCCAAACTTGTTTGTGCAGTTGTGAGAGCTCCTGCAGAAGATCGCCGGCAGATTTGGGCATCTCTTCTTCTGGACGACCTGTCAACATACCTACAGACATAATTCTGTTAGCACGCTTCTTCGCCAAAAGTTATAGTGGTTTGTTAGAGCACTTACTAAATATGTCGCGTCGAAGCCTCTTATTCTCCTTCACAGAGTCAGCAAACTGGGCCCGAACATCCTTCAATTCGACATCCAGTCGGATGTTCGCCTCCTGGAGATTATTTTTCTCCTGTATAACCTTTGTAAGCACACGCTCGCCAGCCTTCAGCTGTCGTTGAGCATGTTGTTCATCCTCTGGTACGATCTCCGGATCACCTTCGGGATTCTCTACAGAATCTAATGTTACATTTGCACTCATGCCGATACTAACTGGTACATGTCATTACATCATTTTTGATCAAAACAAGTGTTACCAGATGGGGCCCTCGTGGACTCCTCCATTCCGGTGATCGCGGCCCGCAGTTGGGCTTTGCACTCCTCCAGCTCTTTAGACAGCTGGGTATCCTTCTCTGTTAGAGCCTATGCACACGAGGATCCTTAAATCAGTTGTGCCAACTGTTTCAAGTCTCAGGGGCTACTGATATACATACTTATCAAATTTTCTTACCCGTATATCCTTTATGTAATGGTCCGTGGCTCTGGCGAGGCCATCTTGAGCAGCCCGAATGTACGCTTCCCCTGAGTTGAAGGCATTAAACGCCTCTTTAGAGAAATTAGGGTCGTGTAGTGTGGCCCGTCGGCGCCTATGATTCATGGCGCTCTCCACTTCGGAGTTTGTAGCAGAAAATCTATCTGTATCCACTGTAGGAGGATCGTCCAGCATTGTCCCCGCATCGACCTCCGCCCCTGAGTCCGGCCTTGGAGTCCGGCTGGTGGAGGCGCAACCGGCAGGCTCTCCGAATATAGTCCGGCGAGCGCTTTTTCTGCCACGAGGCAATGGTCATTATTATATTTTTAAGACGATGATTTCGTGGCAGGTTTTTAAACATACCTTTGTAACGGCGTCTCGGTCCTGACCGCCTTCCTTTTGAGCCTACCCGACTTCGGTGCCCCTTGTTGATGAGTCACCGCGGGTTTGGCATGGCGTCCCGATGGCCTTCCCTGTAAAACACAATACATGTGCGGTGGGTAAGGCGCAAAGAGGGATTCCTTTTTGGAAGTCAGGACTCCGGTCTTACTTACATGTGATACAGGGAGTAGGCCAAGATAATCAGCTATGATAGCCACCAACGCACCATCGTAGCTTAACTGATAAAATGTCCTGTCGACGAGCTCCACAAATGTGTCCGGATCTTCTTTGAGTCCGGGGTCGGGAGTCCTCTGGCTGAGGAGACGAGCTGTGAACCTCCCTCATAGCTTTTCGCAGTTCCTACTATGAATGGACAAGGTAAACATTTGTGCTAAAAATAAGGGAAAGGCTGGAATAAAAGATAACAGCCCACCCAGCTTGGGGGGGTTGTACATGGAGAATCCGTCCCGTGGTTTGATACAGACGAACTCCTCTTCTTCTCCTTTGTACAAATCGGACAATATCTTCGCCAGAGCAGCGGCGGGGTCCGGACCTTTACAGCCGCAGCGGGTGGCATCGTCTTCTCCATTGAAGTGCCACATGGGTTTCCCCTGATATTGAAGTGGCTGCACTCCCCGAATTATACATATGGACATAACCTCAATTATTGTCAGACCTGATTTGGCCAGCGTCTTTATCTTATTCATTAGGAAAAGGCTATCTCTGTTATCTTCCTCCTGGGGGCTCCGGGGGCGCCAGCTGTGACGTTTCTTCAACGAGGCATTTACAAACTCGGGAAGGCACTTCCGAATAGGGTCCGGAAGAGGGACATCCTCCATATAGAACCACTCCTAAGGCCAGTCTTCGAATTTCTTTTTCGGGGTCCCGGACAGGTATTCGGTCCCAGCGATGCGCCATATTTCGGCTCCGCCCACTTGATATACCAACCCCTCCTGAGTGCGGGGTACGAGGCAGAATAGCCTCTTCCACAGCTCGAAATGAGCTTCGCAACCCAGAAATAGCTCGCAGAAGGTGACATAGCCTGCGATATGCATTATGGAGGCTGGGGTAAAATTGTGCAGCTGGAGGCCGTAGAACTCCAGGAGCCCGCGGAGGAAAGGATGGATTGGAAATCCGAGTACCCTCAGCAAATAGGGGACAAAGCATACTCGCCCCCCCTTAGATGGGTTTGGAGAACTCTCCGCTTGCTCCCCGCCATTATAAGTGGCTAGTCCAGCTCGGACGGGGACCATGTATGCAGGGGGGAGAAACCCCTTGGTCTGCAACTCTACTAATCGGCTGTGGGGGACAGAACATTTCTACCAATCGCCTAGCCTAGTGCTACGGGAGCGAGAGGAGGAGCTACGACGCCCGGCCAAGATGGGATGGTTTCTTCTGGGCGCACTCTAATGGATACTCGCTGGGAGGAGATGGTGTGATTTGGATCTGAGGATCCTCAACTCTTTAAATAGACAATTTACTTGCATGGTCAGTGTGGCAAATGAAAAAATGCCCCGACTTCTCACATTCGCTCGACACGTGGGGATAGCCATTATTGAAGCACAGAAGCCGAGAAGTGCGACATTGATGAGGAGTCGGACACTGCTCGCTACAACAGATCCTCTGGAGAATTTGGAGAAGAACCCGCCTTGCAATGCCCAAGACAATCTGCGCGCCGGACTCATTGTCATTAAAGCCTGGTTCGGGGGCTACTGAGGGAGTCCTGGATTAAGGGGTCCTCGGACAGCCGGACTATATACTTTGGCCGGACTGTTGGAATATGAAGATACAAGATTGAAGACTTCGTCCCATGTCTGGAGGGGACTCTCCTTTCTGTGGAAGGCAAGCTTGGCAATCTGGATATGCAGATTTCCTTCTCTGTAACCGACTCTGTGTAACCCTAGCCCCGTTCGGTGTCCAGAGGGTTTAGTCCGTAGGACAACAACAATCATAATCATAGGCTAGCTTCTAGGGTTTAGCCTCTACGATCTTGTGGTAGATCAACTCTTGTAATACTCATATCATCAAGATCAATCAAGCAGGAAGTAGGGTATTACCTCCAACGAGAGGGCCCGAACCTGGCTAAAACATCGTGTCCCCTGCCTACTATTACCATTAGCCTTAGATGCACAGTTCGGGACCCCCTACCCGAGATCCGCCCGTTTTGACACCGACACCCACCATCCTCAGTAGCAATCATTGCACGCTGAGATTTCCATCCTCTTGCATAATGACCTCTTCCATTACAACGACGAAAAATAATATCACTTGTGTGCCCTTTTAATGCCATGGAAGAAGAAGAGCTCTGTCCAGGTCCGGCAGGTGTGCTCTTGGTAGATAGTGGTGGTTTTGCCTGCTTTCTTGTATCACGGCTGGAGGTAGCAGCTGAAAGAGGTGCTGATGCAGTGGAAGTAGAGGATGTGTGCAGTGTACATGATGAAGATCCCGCAGAAAAGTTAGTTCGTGCCAATGCGTGTCTATGCTGCACTTCACGTTCAGCTTTACAAGCAAGATGGAATAAACTAGTGATATTATGATATTCCTTATACTCTAAAATGGTCTGAATCTCTTTATTTATTCCACCCATAAAACATGCAAGCATACCTTCATTATCATCAACAATACCACATCTAATCATACCAGTTTGCAATTCCTGATAATAATCCTCTACATAATTTTTTCCTTGACTTAAACGCTGCAAATTTTGAAGCAATTCATGTTGATAACATGGTTGTCGGTGTACTAGAGTAGGGGTACCCTAGTATCCCGAACTTGTGCCGCAGACGATCAAACACCAGCGGCAAGGCTTGCGGGTGACCGCCAAGGTCCTCCTTGGTTCCTTTGGAGCCATTCAAGAACAAAGTATTCAAGCCAAGGAGACAAGGCCCGGCAAGAGGAGCTTGCGGGAAGGCCAACCGAGGCATCTCAAGGAACTTGCCGCGACGCGCCACGCAGCGTCCGGCAAGGCCCGATGGCGACAAGCTTCCGGACGCGACAAGACAATGACGCGGCAAAGGCGCTTGCAGCGCAAGCTACCACTCTGTACCCGCTCTCCAAAGACATCCACCAATGTGTCGACTGGGACCTTTCGGTAGCGTGGCAAGAGGGCTGCGCGGCGGCGGTGCCGCGGTGGCAAGCGGCGCGACAAGATTGCCATCGTGGCAGCGTGGCGTCCCTGACGGTCCCTTTTTCACTGTTTGGGCGACGCAGACGGGCATTTAATGCCTATGTCCCTTGCCGTCAGGGTTAGGTATGATACACTGTACAGGTAGTTGTACCAATCGCAATTCCTTTCCATTTTTACCCTTGCCTATGTTGCCACCTGTCGGTGACCCCTTGAGCATATAAAAGGAGGCCCATGCGCAACGTAGAGGGGGGTTGGAAGGCAGAAAACACTCACGCTCGGTCTCGTTAGCAACTAGGGTGTACTGTAGCACTCAGCGCTCCCGAGCAAGAACTCAATACATTCAGACATGCAGCAGTAGGAGTATTATCTCTCCGGAGAGCTCCGAAGCTGGGTAAACTGCTCGTGTGCTTCGCCTCGATCCGCTCTTCGCGCGGTCTCCGCCCCCCGCCGAACCGAAAGGGGCCCGGTCCGCCGGTCCCATAGGTGTCTGTGGATCAGCTTCCCCGACATCTTTGGCGCGCCAGGTAGGGGGCGTCGAGGCTGTGTGAACCTGATCCGGCGTTCACACGAGCTAGATCTTCATCTTCTTCATCGACATGCCACCGAAGAAGAAGGCTTTGGAGGTGGCTGCCCCGTCCGCGTCGAACCCACCACCACCGGAGCAAACAGGTGGTGGGGTAGACGCCGGCGGAAGAACGGGTGTCGACGAGGGAGCTTACGGTGCTGCCAGGTCCAAGGACAAGGCTGTGCAGACCTCGGCGTCCGTGCATGCACCGCGCCCATCCCAGGAGGCGCGGGACCGACAGCGTCATGGTACTCGCGGTACCATACGTTCGTTCGACCAAGATCGAGCTGGTGGATCTCGGGTTGCTCAAGACCAGCATGCACGCCAACATGCTGGCACGAGCAAGACACGGTCGCCTTGACGGGATACTGCTCCTTCTAACATAGTTAGAAGTCCGAGCATATCCCGCTCCTCGCACCGTTCGCCACTACCACCCACCACTCCAGCAGAAGCTTTAGCGCGAGCTCAACTGCTCCTGGATTACCCTCCAACGGCAGACAAGAGTCTCATCGGCTTCGCCAACGGCGACACCCCACGGCAGCCGAGTACATCGCAGCCGCGGCAAGATTGCCAGGCACTAGCCGATGGCGACAAAATCGGTGGGGTTGCAACCACCGTGCACTCTCCACCCTGAAGGCCAAGATCGCCGACTCGCCGGATCAACCTCGACAGCGACTCCACCGCATCATCAGATCCACGAGCTCGTCGCGATCAGCGCCAAGTTCTTCACGAACGACAGCAAGAAGACGCTCGTACTCGCATCCAGCGCCGAAGAGAAGCGCGGCGTCAATCGGACCAGCGCGTTGGGCCCTCTGTCGACATGCATGCGCCAGGGGAACCAGGTGACTTGCCGTATGCGGTAGGTTGCCCTGCGTTCACTCATGAGCTCCGGCAAGTCCAGTGGCCCAGCACGAAGAATTTCAAGCCAGACGTACCAGAGAAGCACGACGGCAAGTCGCATCCGTCGGAGTTCCTCAGCATCTACACCATCGCGGTGCAAGCTGCCGGGGGGCGGGACGACAAGATCCTTGCCAACTACTTCCCGCTGGTGCTCAAGCCCAATGTCAGGTCCTGGCTCATGCACTTGCCAGATAACTCCATATCCTCCTGGGCAGACCTATGCCATCAGTTGGTCGGCGCCTTTACAGGCGGCCACAAGCCTCATGGCCAAGAGAGCGACCTTCATCTGCTCACCCGAAGGAAGGAGAGCCCCTGCGCAAGTACATTTAGAGATTCAGCCGTGTACAGCACAACATCCCAGATGTCCACCCTGCCGCGGTCATCAGCGCGTTCCATCAGAACGTGCGAAACCGCAGGATGTGGGAGGAGATGGCGAGGTGCAAGATCAGAGACGTCAGTGAGCTATATGCCCTGGCCGACAAGTGTGCACGTGTTGAGGAAGGGAGGAAACTCCCCGGAGAGAATACAGGAGCAGGAGGATCTGACAGCGAGGATGCTGCCCCGGCAAGGAAAAACCGGCGGCGGAACTACAGGAAGAAGAAAGGCAAAGATGTGCTAGTCGTTGAGCAGTCCGGCAACGGAGGTGGCGCCAAGACAGCCAAAGCTGGTAGCTCCGGCAAGGAGGTTGCCGCATGCACCAACTGCCAGGCTGTGGCGCTCGCCGACAAGCAGGACGGCACCAACAAGCAGTACTGCAAGATCCACCGCACCAAGGGCCATGACCTCCAGAGCTGCAAGAAGGTCGAGCAGCTTGTCGAGCAGCAAAAGGCTGAATACAAGCGACGCGACAAGGAGAAGGCCCAAGAAGGTACTGGAGGATTCGGCAAGAAACGTCCCGGCTGAGGAGGACGCCGCGGCAAGGCCAAACAGCGGCAAGGAGACAGACCTCCCCGCGGCCGCGACAAGGATGAAGACGACGACGACGATGAAGATATGGATGATGACGAGACCGGTGAGCAGGAGTTCCAGAAAGGCACAGAGGTCCTGTGCGTTGACGGCGGTGCTTCTCTGCATACTTCACACCGCCAGCTCAAGCAGTGGGTGCGGGAAGTCAATGCGGCAGAACCACCCATCGAGTCACGCAAGCCTCTAAAATGGTCCAGCACGCCTATCATCTTTGATATTGGGGACCACCCTGATCGCATAACTGCGGTCGCGTGCTTGCCGATGTTGGTTTCACCAACTATCCGCAACCTCAAGGTCACTAAGATGCTAGTTGATGGCGGGGCCGGCTTGAACCTGATCTCCTCCGCGGTACTCCAGAAACTCCAGTTCCCTGATAGCGAGCTCGAAGAGACGGCACATTCCAAGGAATCAATCCGGGAAGGAGCAAGCCGAAGGGAAAGATCACGTTGCCGGTGACATTTGGCAGCGAGTTGAACTTCAGGACTGAGAGGGTCATTTTTGACGTTGTTGACTTTCCATTGCCTTACAATGGGATACTCGGCCGTCCAGCACTCGCAAATTCATGGCAGCCTCTCACTACGCATACAACATGCTGAAGATGCCAGGCCCGATAAGTGTCATCTCTGTCCCTGGCGACAAGAACGATGCTCTTATCTGCACCGACAAGATCTACTGGGAAGCAGCACCGCAACAGATCGCAAGTCACTTGCCGTTGAAGCTCCCGGGGGGAAGAAGAAGACCAAGTCCGGTAAGAGTTCTGATGCCCACTCCGGCAAGCGCACCTCTTCGGAGTGCTGCGCTACCGTCGAGGACGCACCATCGAGCTCCACTGGCAAGCGTAAGAAGACAATGTCAGCTCCGCCAGAGACCAAGAAGGTGTCCGCCAAGGAGGACGACACTGGTGGTACCTTCACCATCAGTGCCACTCTCGACCCTAAATAGGAAAGCGCGCTCGTTGCTTTCCTGCGGGCGAACGTCGACGTGTTTGCATGGCAACCGTCTGACATCCCCGGTGTTTCCAGGAAAGTAATCGAGCACCATCTTGCCGTCTGTCCTCATGCGCGGCCCGTCAAGCAGAAGGTCGAAACAAGCGATGGGCGCCAAGAATTCATCGCAGAAGAAATCAAGAAGTTGGAAGCAGCAGGCCTTGTCAGAGGAGTGCTCCATCCTACATGGTTGGACAATCCTGTAGTCGCGCCAAGGCAAGCGGAAATGGAGGCTTTGTATCGACTTTACCGATGTCAATAAAGCTTGTCCCAAAGACCCATTTCCCTTACCGCGCATTGACCAGATTGTTGACTCCACGGCTGGATGTGACTTGCTTTCATTTCTTGACGCATATTCAGGATACCATCAGATCTTCATGGCAGAAGAGGATGAAAAGAAGACCGCATTCATCACTCCATGTGGCACATACTGTTTCATAGGGATGTCTTTCGGTTTAAAGAATGCTGGTTCAACATTTGCAAGGGTAGTCCATGACGCTTTTGAGCCACAAATACACAGAAATGTGGAAGCCTACATGGATGACATAGTGGTCAAGAGCAAGGACAAGGCGACTCTGATTCAGGATTTAGACGTAACCTTTGCAAATTTGCGCAAGATCAACCTCAAGCTTAACCCCGAGAAGTGTGTGTTTGGAGTCCCCTCCGGCAAGCTTCTCGGGTTCTTCGTGTCTCAGCGGGGAATTGAAGCCAATCCCGACAAGATCAGGGACATTGAGAAGATTGAAGCACCAACGCGCGTCAAGGATGTACGAAGACTTGCCGGTTGCGTGGCTGCTCTCAGCAGGTTTATCTCTAGGTCTGCTGAGCGAGCCCTGCCGTTTTTCAAAATATTGAAAAAGGCAGGTCCAATGAAATGGACTCCGGAAGCGGAAGCAGCACTGCAGGACTTAAAGAGATACCTGTCCTCCACTCCAACACTTGTCGCACCTAAGCCACAAGAGAAGTTGCTGTTGTATATAGCGGCAACCAATCAAGTGGTTAGTGCTGCGTTAGTAGCGGAGAGGGAGGCGGATGATGGGCCAGCAACCACGGCAGATGCATCCAGCGACAAGCAGGGGGCTTCATCGACAAGCTCTGGTCTCGACAAAGATGGATCTACGCAGGCGCGTGAGGAGATACAGAAGAGAATGGTGCAGCGCCCAGTTTACTTTGTCAGTTCTGTTCTGCAGGGGGCTAGGTCAAGGTATTCTGGTGTGCAGAAGTTGCTTTTCGGCCTTCTCATGGCCTCGAGAAAGCTGCGCCATTACTTCCAAGCACATGAGATCACAGTTGTCACTCTTTTCCACTAAAGAGGATACTGCAGAATCCAGAAGCAACAGGCAGGATTGTCGAATGGGCACTGGAACTGTCAAGCTTTGGCCTCAAGTTTGAGAGCACTTCAACTATCCAAAGCAGAGCATTGGCAGAATTCCTAGCAGAATGGACGCCAACACCAGATGAAGAAATTCTAGAAAAGAGCATCCCCGTCAAGGAAGCAAGCAAATAGTGGCTGATGTACTTTGATGGTGCCTTCTTGCTGCAAGGCGCCGGTGCGGGCGTGCTACTTGTTGCGCCCACCGGAGAGCACCTCAAGTACGTAGTCCAGATGCACTTTCCCAAGGAGCAAGCAACAAACAATACTGCAGAGTATGAAGGTTTGCTTGCCGGTCTCAGGATCGCAGCAGACCTTGGGATCAAGAAGCTCATTGTTCGGGGTGACTCGCAGCTTGTCGTCCGCCAAGTGAACAAGAATTATCAGAGTCCGTTGATGGAAGCTTACGTAGATGAAGTGAGAAAGTTAGAAGAGCACTTTGACTGCCTACAAATGGAATATGTTCCAAGAGCTCAGAACGACATTGCCGATGGCCTGTCGAAGTGCGCCGCACATAAGTTACCTGTGGAACCAGGGATCTTTGTGCTCAAACTGACTCAACCGTTTGTAACGCCATCAACTAGACAGAGCAAGAAGAGGAAGTTGATCTCTGGTGACTATTTTCCGGCAGAGCTCCCCGAAGCCGCCGGCAAGAAGGTCCCCAAGGTCAACACCAAGGTCTTGAGGAGCGATGCTGCTCCGGCAAGCCCTAGGGTTTGTTCCGTTGAAGCGACGCCCCGACAAGTTTTGCTCCGGCAAGCTTGCCGGGGAACGTCAAGCTCCGGCTGAGCCGCAGGTTCTCGCCATAGAAGCGGATGTTCCCGCAGCAGCAGATGTGCCTTTAGTCCTTGTTGTCGAACCGCAAGCTCCAGCATGGGCACATCAGATTCTCCCTTTCCTTCAGACAGGAGAACTTCCCGAAGAACAAGAAGAAGCGGAAAGAGTAGCCCGGCAGTCAAGTATGTACCAGTTTGTCGACAACACACTGTACATAAGAAGACTGAATGGTGTGAAATTGAAGTGTATTCACCGGGAAGACGGACAGAAGCTGTTGGCAGAGATACATGGAGGCATACGAGGTCACCACATTGGCGCAAGAGCACTTGCCGGCAAAGCATTCCGACAGGGTTTCTTTTGGCCGACAGCCCTCCAGGATGCAACTGCACAAGTAACCAAGTGTGAAGCGTGCCAGTTCCATTCCAAGCAGATACACCAGCCAGCTCTAGCTCTCAAGACGATCCCTTTATCCTGGCCATTTTGATCAGGGGCTCGACATCCTCGGCCCCTTTCCCCGAAGCTGTCGGGGCTTTGAGTACTTGTACGTTGTAATCGACAAGTTCACAAAGTGGCCGGAAGTGGAAGCAGTGAGGAAGGTGACAGCACAATCAGCAGTCAAGTTCTTCAGGTCGATTGTTTGCCGCTTCGGGATCCCTAACAGGATCATCACCGACAACGGCACGCAATTCACGAGCAGCACCTTCATGCAGTACGTCCAAGATCTTGGCACCAAGGTCTGCTTCGCTTCTGTTGCTCATCCGAGAAGCAACGGTCAAGCGGAGAGGGCAAATGCTGAAGTTCTGCGCGGGCTCAAGACCAGGACTTTCGACAGGCTGCACAAGTGCGGAAAGAACTGGATTGAGGAGCTGCCGGTGGTTCTTTGGTCGATCTGGACGATGCCAAATCGAGCCACTGGCGAGACACCTTTCGCTCTAGTCTATGGAGCAGAGGCAGTTCTCCCCACAGAACTCGTATACGGGTCACCTCGAGTGCTCGCTTATGATGAGCTTGAGCAAGAGCAGCTGCGACAAGATGACGCACTACTCCTTGAGGAAGACCGTCTTCAGGCTGCTGTATGAGCTGCTTGCTACCAGCAAGCTTTGCGCCGCTACCATAGCCGCAAAGTTAATACCAGAAGTCTCGAGGAAGTCGACCTTGTTCTTCGGCGCGTTCAGTCCGCCAAGAATTCCAACAAGTTGACGCCGAAGTGGGAAGGCCCTTACCGGGTGAAACGAGTCACTAGGCCTGGCGCTCTCCGCCTTGAGACCGAAGATGGCGTTCCGGTGAGCAACTCCTGGAACATTGAGCATCTTCGTAAGTTTTACCTGTAAGGCGCGGTTGCCGGAACACCTTTTGTACAAATCTTGCCGATGTTGCATGTAATTCTTTATACAAAGCCGGGCGCAGACCCCGTGCACAAGTAAAGCTCATGAGCTCCGCATATCTTGTCAATTGCATGCTTTCTATATTTTGCATGTGTTATCTGACACTTTGTGCAGCGCCTACCCCCGGTAAGCAATAACGAGCCGTAAGGCTCCATACCTTTATTTTCTCTTCTTTCTCTTTCTCAAAGAAAGGAAGGTTCCCTTGCCCACAATTTTGCCGGGGGGAAAGGAGAAGATAATGGTGTGGACCAGGCGTCGTTCAAGAAAGTTTCGCTTTACCAGGAAGCAAACGACAGAAAAGCTAAGTTGCCCAAAGTTTGAGCAATCAGTTTTAATTTTTTTTAAGTTATCTTCCTCGAACGACCGTGCTTTGTATGGAAAACCTGTGCGCGGAGGAACCAACTCGTAACTTGTTGCGCCCTTACTTTGTTTCGAGTCCGCTCAACAACTTAAGTGAGCTGCGACTAGTTGCGACACGGTTTCTTGTCGGTAGCGGCACCGCCAGCAGGCTGCTGACGTCCCGCACTCAGCACTCGCGGCTAAGGCACCTGCACCGGCAAGTTCCCTAAAAGCATAGGGCAAAAACATACAAAGGAAGGAATCAAGTAAAGGAAATAACATAGCAATCGCTACCCAAAATAGAGTTATATTACAAGATAGCTTGTCGCAGCTCTAACAGATTGTTCTCATAACATGACCAGCAGCGACAAGAAAAGGAGAAAACGGGCGGCCTAATCTACACGATCGCCCTCAACCCTCTTGATCCCGCTCACCTTGTCCACAATGGGTGCGACAAGGGTCTTGAGCGCTTCGGATCGGGCGTCCGCGGCAAGGTCCTGAGGACGTTGGTGAGGTTGAGGCCTGGGTTGCGGAAGGCCACCTTCACCAACACCTTTTGAAGAGCTCCCGCGCAGATCTTGCGCGACTCGTCGGCCAGCTGCTTTGGGATCATCTCCTGGAGTCGCTGGAGGGCCGTCGCCACGCCTTTGAAGAACAAGCTGAGCTTGGCGCTGGGTTGGAGGTTCTCATCGGAGGAATACCCGAGATCCTCCATCCCCAGCTGCGCCAGCTCCCTGTCGATGGATGCGGCAACATCCATGAGACCCTCCGTCCAGTGATCCACGTTCTCCCTAAAAGTGTTCTGGGTGGCAGCAGCACTCGCCAACAACGCCTCGTCGGCTTTGATCTTCTCCTTCAAGGCCACCTCCTGCTCCCTGGCGCCATCCAGCGTCTTGGTCAAAGTAGTCAGCTTCAACTCAAGATCTGCGTTAGAATCCTTGGCGGTGCCAAGCTCCTTTCCCTTCTCGACGAGACGACCCTGCAGCTCGCCAAGGGTGTAGGCGTCCTTCTCGCGCTCATGCTTGAGCGCGGCAAGCTCTTCACCGCTCGCCTTGAGATCGGCCTCCAGCTGTGCCACCTTCATCTCCAGCTCCTTCTTGGCGGCCTCGGCAGCTGCGGCAGCATCCTCTGCTTCCTTGAGAGCCCCGCCTAATGTTTTCTCGCGCGTAGCAAGCTCCTCCTCATGGCTATCAAGGTTGACCTTCCGCTACGCCAACTCGCCCTCCCGCGCAGACAGATTCTCGGCGGCAAGCCGCTGTTGCTCTTCAACTTCAGCCTTCTCGAGGAAGAAGGCTTTCCGCTCCTCGGCGAGTTGTCCCCGCTTCTCTGCCAGGGATCGGAGAGCTTCTTGGTTGAGAACCCGGAGCTCCTCCGCGCGCTTCTTGATGTCCACTCCCGCCTTCGCGGCAAGCGCTTCTCGGGATTCCAGCTTGGCCTGCCGAGCGCGGTAGAGCGACACCAGCTTCCACAGCAGCCGCTCCTCCTCAGACTCACCGCTGCTGCCGCTCGGCGCATCAACCAGCGTCAGCCCAGCGGAGGCGAGCACTTCTCCATCCAAGCTTTCTCCTTCGACCGGCACCCTGGAGCTTGACGCCTAGGGGAGCTTGATGAAGACACCATCGCCGGCCTTCAAATAGGCGCCGGGCTGGAGCTCTTCGGAGCCTGACGCTGCGGCAGCGGCGGAGGGATCGGCGGTTGGCATAGCGCCTGGCGCTCCTGTGGCCTCGGGGCCATCAGTGCGATCGCCAGACCCCTCGCCATCTTTTGCGGTGGCAGCTTTGATGGCCTCTTTGCCGGCGGTATCATCATCGCCAGCTGCTTCTTCGGTGGCAGCGGCGTCGTCGGTATTGCCGCGCGCGTTCTCCTCGCCGGCAACCTCGGTCTCCATCGGCTCCGTGACAGGTGGATCTGAAGGCCGGAAGAGGGAGAAAGTCAAGCAAATATCCAAAAAGAAAAATCAGAAGAAGAAGAACCCGAGGGAAGTTTTCAAGCAAGAGGATTACCTGTACTAGGTTCTACAGTCGTGGTCTCCGCCACCGGGGGATCACTGGTGCTGTCCCTTGCCGGAGAACTCTCCCTTGCCGGAGACTTCTCCCTTGCTGGAGAACGCTCCCTTGCCGGGGAACCCTCCCTTGGCGGTGTAGTCGAAGCAGATAGCATGTCGGAGGCGGCTTCCGAGCGCTCCTGGTGAGGTTGCTCTGCTCCTACACAAACCAATAGTCAGATGTTAGCAAAGAAAGAGCACCCATGCGCGCCTAACAGCAGGAAGTAAACCATATACTTACGCTGGGGGCTTCGCTGGGGGCTGCTTTGGGGAATAGTTGCCAGGTCCGGCAAGGTGGTCTCGGACACACCCCCTGATGTCGCGGTGGGTTCGTCCTCGATGACAATCATCGGGACCTTGGCTCTCTTCGCCGCTCTCTAGGCCAGAGTCCTGAAAAGGAATGAGTTCGGAGTAAAGCAAATCAGATACAAGACAAAATAGCAAGAATTGAAGAACTACAAGTACAGCAAAGAATCATACTCTTCTTCTTCCTCGTCGGAGCTGAGCGCAGAGAGGTCGAAGTCCGACTCACCTCCGACGCGACGAGGCGGAGGAGTAGTTTCCCGTAGCCGCTTGGCGGGGGCTGTGGCGGTGGTGTGAGACGACCCAGCTCCGGCCGCCGCCGCGGCGTGAGAAGCGGTAGGAGCAGAAGCGGTGGTCCGGGAGGATCCCGCTCCAGTTGCCGCAGCGGCATGAGATGCTCCCGCGGCAATAGTGCTTGCCACGGTAGAGCATGTCGTGCGGCGTGGCGGCTGTTGACTCGTCTGCCGCCCCGCTACGTCCCCGGCCTTGCGGAGACGCCTTCTTGGTGGAGCTGGGGGCTCTGCTTGCGGCGAGCTGTCTGAAGATGAGGAGGAAGAGGAGTTGGTCTTCGACGAGCCGCTCGCACCCTCGGTGGGCTCGCTCGACTCACCTTCATGCCCGGCAAGCTCTCTCTCACCGGCAAGCTCCTCTCGCTCGGCAAGGCTTGCCGCCTCTGCTGCCTCTGCCTCCTCCACGGTGAATCCAAACTCGCCCGCGGCAGCGGCTGCCGCCGCCTCTTCCAGCCTAGTGGCGATGCGCTGCATCTCCGCGTCGGTGGTGTCGCGAGTAAGGCTCTTCTGTTCATTGGAGCGGACCGCCACTTCTACCAAGCCGTCGAAGAACTCCTGCACGACGTCGTCTGCAGGCTCTTGCCAAGTTGGGACAATTCCATGCGAATCGCACAACGGCATCATTGCACGGATGCGGTCAAGCGAGGAGTTGTTGCACGGCGGAACGACACCCTTCGGCAACCTAAACATTTCGGCATGTTGAGGGTCGTGCTTGAACAGTTCCTGGAGCATCACTTCCAGTTCCAGGACAGTGAAATTGAAGTTGAGGCCCGGGCGCAACCTCATGATATCCGCCGCATTCTGGAACTCCCAGGCGGGTCTCCTCCTCTCCTGCAGGGGGGCGATGCGGCGGCGAAGAAAATCTGCGCCAACGGCGCCTAAAGTGAGCCCGGCAAGCCTGAGGCATAGGATCCGGGTGACGGCAATCTTCAGCCTATCGTCTTCCGGGGCCACGCTGCTCCAATCGTTGCCACGCGCTACTGGGGCTTGGCGCAGGGCGGTAAATGGCTGTGGGTTCTCCTCGACAATCCAGCTCCAGTTTGCTCTCCATTCCTCCCACTTGCCGCGGAGCTCTCCCTCCAGATAAGCTTCCTTCTTGCCGGCCCTCGAGATCCAGGCGATTCCGCCGGATAAAGGCTCCCCTCTCTCAACTCGGGGCATAAAGAAGTGGCGAAAAAGAGCTACATTCGGATGGACTCCGACAAAGTTTTCGCAGAGATGTGCGAAAACTGCCATGGTCAAAACGGCATTGGGGGTGAAGTCAAGGAGGTGGAACCCGTAGGTGTTCATGATGTCGCAGAAAAACTCAGAGAAAGGCGGGCAGAGCCCGCAGTAGAAGAACAACGCGAAGAAGGGATATCCATTCGAGCCCGCTCAAGCGGCGGCCGAGAGTACCTTCGTCTTGCGGATGCGCCGCGTCTCCGTCGACCGAAGAGGTAGTAATACTCCCTCAGCTCCTTGCGGGCGAGCTTGGGGGAAGGTTGCCGCTCCTTTTCGCAGCCATGAGCAGCTGCGCCTCGGTCGACTTCGCGCCCTTCCCCTTGTCGGCTTTCGAAGCCATGGCGGAGGTGGTGGGGGAGATCGACGGCGTTGGTGGTGCTGGTGGCGATGGGGGGCGGAGCGCTGCTCTCTTTCAGCTTTGGGAAGAAAGGGAGGGGCGGCGGAGATTTTTGAGATTGGAATAGCAACCGGCGAGATGGGCGATCTGCCCCTGTTTCCCCCGCTTATAAAGAGGGAGGGGGCGGACGTTCCGTCTTTCCGAATAAAGAAACCACCCACGATCTCTCCCACGACGCCGCATTCGACGCGTGCCGTTCGGGAAGGGCGCGGTGGATACGGCAAGATACAACAGAACCCAGGCCGCGTGCCGTGCCTCGATTTGGGCTCGCCCAACAAATAAGACGGCACTGTGGTGGCCCAGGCCGGGGGCTCTGTCGTTATCTTGAGTAGGGGTACCCTAGTATCCCGAACTTGTGCACGGGCAGTCGCAGCACCCCGCGGCAAGGCTTACCGGGTGACCGCCAAGGTCCTCCTTGGTTCCTTTGGAGCCATTCAAGAACAAAGTATTTAAGCCAAGGAGACAATGCCCCGGCAAGAGGAGCTTGCCGGGAAGGCCAATCGAGGCATCTCAAGGAACTTGCCGCGACGCGCCACGCGTCCCGGCGAGGCCCGGTGAGCGACAAGACAACGACCACGGCAAGGACCGTCAGGGACGCCACCGCTTGCCACGATGGCAATTGAGGGAGTCCTGGACTAGGGGGTGTCCGGACAGCCGGAGTATCATCGTCCGCCGGACTCCAAGACTACGAAGATACAAGATTGAAGACTCCATCCCGTGTCCGGATGGGACTTTCCTTGGCATGGAAGGCAAGCTTGGCAATACGGATATGTAGATCTCCTACCATTGTAACCGACTCTGTGTAACCCTAGCCTCCTCCGGTGTCTATATAAACCGGAGGGCTTTAGTCCGTAGGACACAACATACATTACAACAATCATACCATAGGCTAGCTTTAGGGTTTAGCCTCCTTGATCTCGTGGTAGATCCACTCTTGTACTACCCATATCATCAATATTAATCAAGCAGACATAGGGTTTTACCTCCATAGAGAGGGCCCAACTGGTAAAACATCGTGTCCTCGCCTCCTGTTACCATCCGCCTAGACGCACAGTTCGGGACCCCCTACCCGAGATCCGCCGGTTTTGACACCGACATTGGTGCTTTCATTGAGAGTTCCTCTGTGCCGTCACCGATAGGCCCGATGGCATCTTCAACCAACAACGCTGTCCATGGTGAGACTTTTCTCCCCGGACAGGTCTTCGTATTCGGCGGCTTCGCATTGCGGGCTGATTCGCTTGGCCATCTGGAGCAGATCGAAAGCTACACCCATGGCCGTCAGGTCAGATTCGGAAGTCTAAACTTCACGGCCAACGTCCGCGGAGACTTGATCTTCGACGGGCTCGAGCCACAGCCAAGCGAGCCGCACTGTTACGTTGGGCATGATCTAGCTCTGCCGCCGGACAGTGCCTTGGTGGCCGCACACGAATCCGCTTCGGCCATTAGTCCGGAGCCGATCGCCCAGACCGAGGATCGGTGGATGGACACCTCCTTGGGGGCTCCAACTTCCATGGCGATGGAGCCGAACGCTAATCTTGTCCCCTGCGAAACTCGTGATTCCGAGGTTCTGGACTCCTTGCCGGACTCCGAACCTCCCACGCCCCTACCTATCAATTCGGATTGGGCGCCGGTTATGGAATTCACTGCCGCGGACATCTTCCAACAGTCGCCCTTTGGCGACATCCTAAATTCACTAAAACATCTCTCGTTATCGGGAGAGTCCTGGCCGGACTATGGCCGGGACGGTCGGGATACGGACGACGAAGAAATTCAGAGCCCACCCACCACCCACTTTGTAGCCACTGTCGACGATCTAACCGACATGCTAGACTACGGCTCCGAAGACATCGACGTTATAGACGACGATGCCGGAGACGAACAAGAAACAGCGCCTATAGGGCACGGGAGGACCACCTCGTCATATGACATATACATGGTGGATACCCCAAAAGAGAGAGATAACGAGACCAACGTGTCATGCGAAGATAACCCGCGCGATAAACAACCAAAACGGCGGCGTGACGCCGCCCTAAGTCCCGCCGACAACAACAACGCTCCTAAGGACCCCGCAATACAGCAGGGCACACAAGTGGACGATTTAACATGCAGATAAGCAACCGTCCGAACAGACGAGTCGATAATCAGTCCAGCCAGTAAACGACGATCCGAGACGATCTCAAGCGGAACGCCACGGAGAGTAAAACCGTCGGAAAAGACTCACAAGACTACAAGAAGCTTGAAGAAGGAAAAGCGGAAGCTCAAAACAGCGGAGGACACACTCAGAATGAGGTGGAGCAAAGTACTCAAAACCGCGGACAAATACGGCAATAGCCACCAATCAAAGAGCTACCTGAAGCGCAAGCTGCTACCAGAATTCGACGACGAGGCCATAGAGCCCCAACAGTCAAAAAATAAAGAGGTTGCCTTGTCGGATAGACGGCTGGATGATAGGCCAAATTCGGAAAGCGGCGCCGCACATAAACCAACCAATGAACTTGGAAGGACATATGGCCCAGCCAGGTCCATCTACGGGCCAAAGAAGAAGGCCCCAGGAAGCAGGACAACACGTCAAGCGTCCGAAGATAGCGGCACACCCAAATACAGGGGCGCCGCACACCCACTATGTTTCACCAATGAAGTGTTGGACCATGAATTCCCAGCAGGATCTAAACCCATAAACATAGAGGCCTACGATGGAACAACAGACCCTGGAGTCTGGATAGAAGATTATATACTACATATACACATGGCCAGAGGAGATGATCTCCACGCCATAAAATACCTACCCCTCAAGCGCAAAGGGCCAGCCCGTCATTGGCTTAAAAGCCTCCCAGAAAACACTGTTGGAAGTTGGGAAGAGCTCGAGGACGCGTTTAGAGCAAATTTTCAAGGGACTTATGTCCGCCCTCCGGACGCAGATGATCTAAGTCATATAACTCAACAGCCCAGAGAGTCAGCGCGGAAATTCTGGAACAGGTTTCTTACCAAAAAGAACCAAATAGTCGACTGTCCGGACGCTGAAGCCTTAGCAGCTTTTAAACACAATGTCCGAGACGAATGGCTTGCCAGGCACCTCGGCCAAGAGAAACCGAGGACAATGTCCGCGCTAACAAGCCTCATGACCCGCTTCTGTGCGGGAGAGGATAGCTGGCTAGCAAGATGCAGCACCAGCGACCCAAGTACATCTGAGATAAGAGATGGAAACGGAAAATCACGGCGCAGAAAAGAGCAGCGTCGGAATAAAGAGAAAAGCCCCAAGAGCACAGCAGTCAACGCCGGATTCAAAAGCTCGCGGCCAAACAACAAAACACCGCCTCTTAGGGATGACAGCGATGCGCTGTCCAACTTAAACAAGATTTTGGGTCGGATATGTCAAATCCACAGTACCCCCGGAAGGACTGCAAACCACACCCACAGGGATTGTTGGGTTTTTAAACAGTCCGGCCGACTAAACGACGAACACAAGGGGCTCGACACGTCAAGCGAAGACGATAAACCCCACCAGCAGAGCACCGGAAAACAAAAGACTTTCCCACAAGAGGTCAAAGCAGTAAATTCACTTCATGTGATAATACGGAAAAATAGTGCGGCACTTTCTAAAAAGAGCCTCGCACGGGCCAACACTGCAGACCATAGAGATTGGATATCAAAACCAATCACTTTCGACCACCTGGACTATTCCAGAAGTGTTTGAAACGCGGGACGGACTGCCCTGATATTGAATCCCATAATCGACGGACTACAGTTTACTAAAGTCCTAATGGATGGAGGCAGCGACTTAAACCTGTTGTATTCAAACACAATCCACAAGATGGGGATAGACCCTACCAAAATTCGACACAGCCGCACTTCCTTCAAAGGAGTGACGCCAGGCCCTTATGCCAAGTGCACAGGCTCCCTATTACTAGAAGTTGTGTTCGGTTCACCGAACAACTTTCGGGGCGAAAAACTAATTTTTCACATCGTCCCATTTAAAAGTGGATATCAAGCACTCTTGGGACGAAAGGCTTTTGTCCGTTTCAACGCCATACCACATTACGCGTCTCTTACACTCAAGATGCCCGGTCCACGTGGCATCATTTCAGTGCGAGGGTCACTTAAAGACCCCGGACTGGGATAGACGAGTCCGGCTTCAGCAGGCTAGGGGTTCCCTAGACGCACACCTCTTCACAGGGGGCTGCGCGCACAAACAACCGCGGGTTCATACAAACCCCGCTTTACTTATTTATATTTCTTCTTTTACACATATATTTTTCGCATGAATTGTTTTGAAACTAAGCGTTCCTCTCTTTTTACAGATGAACAACGTGCATACCCGTCCAGGATAACGGCGCAACGGAGACACAGGCGCAGACGTGCGAGAGGGACCCGTTATGAGATTCTTTTCAGATTAAGACCTGCGTAAACCTTTCTCACTTGTCTCTTGTTGTTATTCTCCTTGGTTTCTTCCTATAGCCCAAGCGGGCTCGCGTTTAGGCATCGGCGCGTCGAAGACCATGCCGTACACGGACACTAGGGGCTTAGGGCATCGTTACGCCATTATTATAAAGACCGAACACCTTAGGGAGTGTTCGCGTCTCGAGTTAGGCATTATATGCATCAGCTCCGAATCATGTCTTTGGTCAAATGTTGGGTTTGCCCGGCTCCTGTGTTTTGCTGCCTTACGTTCCGTATCATCGGCTAACGCGGCACCAGGAGAACTACTGCGATTGTGCCCCAGTTTGGCTGGGCGAGCACCTCAGTAGAGAAAGCCGAAAACTGACTGTCATGATATAGAGAGAGACTGGTCAACCACTCGATCGACCACCGAATGTTTAGAATTCCCCGCTTTGACAAAGGACCGTTTCCCGGTCAGGCACACACGCGCCCCGAACTCGGAGAAGTGCGGTGCCCCAAGGGGCTATATCGTAGCCCCA
Source organism: Aegilops speltoides (assembly GCA_021437245.1). NCBI lineage: Eukaryota > Viridiplantae > Streptophyta > Magnoliopsida > Poales > Poaceae > Aegilops > Aegilops speltoides. The sequence goes on from CM038146.1 coordinate 270,301,103, forward strand.
CCCTCGAACTCCACTGGCTAAGTGAAAGTGATAAAGCATTATAGTCCGGATTGCCTCGTTTGCTACGCTACCACCTCCTTAACAGGACCGAGACGTCGGATTAAGTGTGAAAACGCGCTATTTTTGCGAACACCCCCGCACCTTGTGCGTGGGGGCTGAAGCCGAAGACTGCAATCTTTCAAGTTATACAAATGTATACGTAAACGGCCGCATAGGAGAAGTTTTACTACTTGGGACGCACAAGTATAAAAAGCAGTTATAGCATAATCATCGTTTTACAAGCTAAAACGTTCATTTGAACGTGACATTTTTAGAGCACTTCGACTCTATTACACAAGCGCCACACATAACTTCCCCGAAATAGTGCTCGGCGGGGAGCCGGCTCTCATTCGAGCCCTGGGCGGCAATAACGGTGGCAGCCATCTCCGTCCAATGCGCCTTCACACGGGCAAGAGCCATCCGCGCGCCCTCGATGCAGGCCGACCGCTTCATCTCCTTGATATGCGGCACCGCCCCAAGGAATTGCTGCAGTAAGCCGAAGTAGCTCGTCGCCTTGGGCCTCTCTGGCCAGACATGAGCCACGATGTCAGTCATGGCAAGTCCGGACAACCTATTTAGCTCGGCCCATTCGGCCAACCGGTCGATCAACGGAAGTGAGCGATCCGTACTATGGAATTGAGACCAAAATAGCTCTTCCGTCTTGTGATCCTTCTGGATCCGGAAGTGCTCAACGGCATCAGCCGCACTTGCCGCTAAGTCCATATACAGATCCTCCGGACTCCACATCTGGCCAAATTGAGCATACTTTTGGTCCATAAACCGGCGACGCTGCAGAAAAGGCTTGCCAGCCACAATATCTCCGGCCTGGCGCAGCTCCTCCTTCATGGCCCGCATTGCAGAACGGGCATCCTTGGCCTCGGCGGTGGCCTTCCTCAGGTCTTCCTGCTCTGATAAGCGCTCCCTTTCAAGAGCCTCATTGCGTTCGACAGCATCTTTTAATTTCACGGCCAAATCGGCCATCTCTTCCCTGCTCAGGCAGTGTGCAGCCTTTTCGGCTTTCAACTCCTCGGCCGCCCTCGAGGCAGCCGCGTCACTCCTTCGGGCTTGCTCCTTAGCTTGAGCAAGTTCGGCCCGAAGGCTCTCCACAGCAGCAGCACCGCCTGTATCACAGCATATAATTTATCAGAGGAGGGCTTTGACCCCCTTAATAAAACGACTACGGACCACTCATTTACCTTGCGACTCGTCAAGTCGCCGGTTGACAAGTGCGATGTCCGCATCTGCCACGTCAAGTTGCCACATTAACTCGGCAACTCCACTAGTCCGGCTAGCCCTCGGACTAACCGCCACCTGCATAGGAACGGCGGCATTCATTACTTGCGATTTTGATCCTCGGCACGCTGTCGTTTTCGACAACCTACCAAGTCTCAGGGGCTACTATCTATACAGGGCGCACTTTTATGTGCAAAACTGTTAAAAGACAAAAGGGTGCGTCATTCTCGCGTACCTCAAACCCCGCCAGCAAACTCATAGCAGCATTGCAATCCGCTCTCGGCGGACGAAATCCATCCAATCACCATACGCATCAACGCACAGTGATCTTCTGAGATGGACGCCCTCTCAAGCAGATTCTTCAGTTCTCCCGGTCGGATACTAGCGGGTGCCGAACTCTCTGGCCCCTCCAGACTCGGGGATACCCTCCGTGACGATATTTCAGGCTCGTCTGCCTTATCTGACGGCGTAGCAGACGGAGGCATTTCGCTCTCCATCATCTCCAGAAGAAGGTCCCCCGAAGGTGAACTCATCTGAGAAGGCTGCAGATCCGAACTACAAGATAAATATTTCGGTTACCTACAGAAGCACAAATGGAGGTATTTCCTTACTAATTAACTCCCCTTTTCATACTCACGGCTCGCTGGAGGTGTCACACCCTGATTTTCATGCCACAACACTTAAGCTGATAAATCATGATAAAAATGTGGTTTGACAAAAACTTTTGTGTGTTTTGGTCCTTGCTTGATTTGATTTTTGTCTGCTGTTTGCAAGTGCTCTAAAAATAAAATAAATCCTCCAACTCCTATACCTCATCTCCTTGATCCAAAACCTTTTCCCAATGATCATACCATGTGTACAGAGCAATATAGTATTTTCTTACAAAAATAATTTGGCCAAAAGTATTTTCAAAATTAGTTTTCAAAAACCCGAATTGAGGATTGCACTACAAGTACTTAGTTAAGGGCAGTAAAATCTTTCCAAAAATATATTTGACTCCTATTAGATATAGGATACCCGAAACCACAAAAATATAATTTTAAAAGTTATTTTCCTATTTTATTTAAAAGCTTTTTCTTAAGGCCAGAAATGGTCTTTAATAGGAAAAATATTTTATTGTTTTAAAATATTTGACAAAAATCAGGAAACTCAAAGTGGACATATATTGTCCATATATAAGAGTTTCAACACATGGTCATGTTCAAAATATTGGTCAAATACCTCAAAAACCCTTTCTGGATATTTCAAGCTTTTGAATTATTTACAAAGGAAATATTCTCTAAAAATTCCAAGAAAATTCTATCATGTCACATATGACATATTTGGTGATCTTGCCAAGTCTCATGTCTTGGAGAACAAGATAACATCATCAAATACCCTCAAAACCATTTCTGTCCATTTTGAAGTTTGAGCAACTTTACATTGCCAAACATTTCCAAATATTCACAAACCTTGTGAACATTCTCAAATGGTCTAATTATTCATCTAGACCAAGTGGCACAAGTTGGAGAACAAATTATATTTATCAAAGTGCCCCAAAACCCTCTCTGACCAGAATCAAATTTGAACAAGTCTACATTACCAACTTTCTCTCCTTGATTCCAACTTTTGTGAGAATGATCACATGACCAAATGAGGCCACTACACCAAGTGGTGCATCAAGGAGAATATATTTTCATGGCTAAATCTTGGAAAGCCCATTTCTGTTGATTTCTAGGGTTTACCAAAGTTGCATTGGCAACTTTGGCCAAATGAGCTCAATCTTGGTGGAACATCTTCTCATGCCATTTGACCCTGTCAAGCCTCATGACAAGGGAAGTCCATTTTCTTACCCAAACCAACAACAAACACCTTCTGCCATTTTTCCAAAATCATCATTTTGACCACTTCCACTATTCTCCATGAGCTCAACTTGTTACCACAGCTCCTCCTAGTCCCCTTGCACGTCCAGTAGCAGTGGCAAATCCACAGCTCAATTATTGGAGGGGTAAAACCCCACTTTCCCTCTCTGGACAGCCGTTTTCTCTCTCTCCCTCAACCTCTCTCCTCTCCTAGTGGTTCACCAGGGAATCCAATGCCCTCTCCCCTTTCTTTACTACTTGCTAGCACTACTGGACACAAGTGGCCGCGCCCACTTCCCCCTTTTTTATGCCATGGCATGCCAAAGGCGTGCTCAGAGCTTCCATGGTGCTCCCACGCACTGTAGCTGCTCTCTGCCCAAGCCACCCGACCACCTCGAGCCTCCCCCTCGCGCCTGTCGAGGTGCCTCAGCGTCCGGAACATGCTACCCGGTCGGCCCCCTCCTCTCTCCTCCTCCCCGCGCCTCCGTGCTAGCAAATAGAGGCCGCCGAGCGCGCCAATGGTGCGGCTCACACGCGCAGCACCCTGGCCCTTCCCCCGCTTCTTCTCTCCCCTCCTCTCGCCCTGGATCGACCCCACGAGCACCCCAGACACGCCCACGCGCGCCCCCGTGGCCTCCAGCAACGGCTAGGAGCTCGCCGGCGCCACATCCCACGGTGCACCTCGCCCCCTCCTACTTAAGGCAGTCCCTGGCCTCCATCTCTGCTCCATTTGCTTCCCCTCTCTCCCGTGCACTCCATGGACCAACTCACATCTCTCCACGTGCCCTCCATCCACCGCAATGGCCGGAGCCTTGCCGTCGGTCTCCGCGTAAATCCGCACCCATCTCCCCTCCTCCTTCCCTCTGGACCGCACTAGAGCGCCCCACCGTCACCTCGAGACCCTCCCGTGCTTCTCCGCCTCCTCCCCGTGGCTGTTCCGTCGAGCTGCATCACCACAGTCAGCCTCGTCCGCCACGGTCGACGCCTTGCTCGACCCGGTGCCCCTGGGCAACCGTGCCACCCACGGTTGGACGCGGCTGGGTCCCCGAGACGCCGGTGCGGCGAGCGTCGCTGAGACGCATACAGAAGCGCCCGCAAGCCGTCGTCGACGCCGCCCTGCCTCTCTTTCTGTTCGAAGGGAGGTTGGGGACGAACCCGACAAGCGGGCCTCGCTGTCGGCGACCGGTGGGCGGGCCCCGCCGTTCAAGTGGAGATCGCTTCGCCGTTACCGCCTCCCAGCAGCGTATTTCCAGAGGCCGCCTTGACGTGGCCCCTCACAGTCGATCGACGAGTCACTGGTCGGCCCGATGGCGCTGCCAGAGATCCAGCCCATTTGGGTAAAACCCTTTTCCCCTTTTTCTTTTTTTGTAGAATTGTAAAATCCATATATTATTTATTCTAAGTCCAAATTTGATGATTCAAATTTCCAGTGACTCATAAAATAATGCTCTACCTGTTGGTGCAACATGCACATTTTTCCAGAGACTTCTTCTTCACAAATATTTATCAAATCCCCATTTTCCTATTTCTGTGATGAACTTTAGAAAATCACAGAGAGCCCATTCTTGATCCAAATTCCATGATCCAAAATCCTAGATGTTTCTAAGTTCATAACTTACTTTATGAACATTTTTATTAATACTTTCTGTAACACATAAAATAATGGTCTATTTCTTCATATATAGCCAACTTTGCAAATTCATAGGAAATCCATTTGAACTCCAAATCCAGTGAAACCAATTCCTAGATGCTTCTAAAATCATCCTTTGTTAAATGGGTGCCTTTGCTCATTTTTCAAAATAATTCTTCTGTACACTTCTTGCAATTCCATAAACCCCTTGATTCCATCATATCGAAATGTTTAGAAATATCCATTGATCCACTTCCAATGAAATCACTTTGGTCATTCCTCATATGACCAGAGGTATCCAATAAAAGTCAACTTCACATTTTTAGAGCACATTTATTCTTGCCTTGTTGTGTTGCTTATTGTGTTTGTTTCCGATGTTAGTTGACGAAGTAGACGGAGTACTTGGAGAAGGACCAGAAGATTTCAAGACTCTGATGAAACAGGCAAGCAGCCCTTTGACCATGTCCATGAAACCCTTTTTATGCATGTAATATAGCTCTTTATTATTGTTGCATCAGAATCATGACGAAGTGGTAACCACTTGATGGTTTGCCACCGTACTTTCTCGTTGATACTTGCATTGTGCATGACCCTACCTTCTTATGAGGGTTATGCCGGTGGGAGTAGATAGGATGCTAAGGTAGTGCTACACAAAAAGGGTCGGGTATATGCATGGTGAAGGAGGCAGAGTATTTTCAAAAGACTTTTTCGAAAACCCCGTCGGGTGCTGCTTATGCCCGAGGGAGATGATGAAATGGGTAACCACTTGATGACGAAGTGGTGTACCAAGGCAAGTGTGTGTTGTTTTCGAAAACGGATTAGATTTAAGATTTGTCGACTGTCCCAACTTTACATGCGCAACCACTCTACCCTTATATGGGAAAGGGCATTATTGATTACCTAGACCGATACTAGCTTGGAGCCCGCATTACTAGTGAAGGGAGAGTTGTCGGTGCACTCTCTCGGGACGGGGTCGTGCCAGGTAGGGCGGCCATGACTGTTTTCACAGGGCACCGGACACACCGTTGGTACCCTGTGCCAGTGGTATGTGATAATTATGGGAGCGAGGCTCCAAGAAAGTGTTATGTGAAATGTTGGGCACGGGGGTTACTGCCAATCGAGTGGACTCCATGTTAGTGTCGTCTAGGGAAAGGTAGTGATCGGGTGCTTACCCCGGGTACTTAAGGTACCGCGGGTCGTGGATGACACGGAAGTTCCCCGGATCTAGTGGGTAAAGTGTGCAACCTCTGCAGAGTGTAAAACTATTCGAATAGTCGTGTCCACGGTCAAGGACAGTTGGGCGGTGCTGCTTAGACTACGTCCAGAGTTTTCAACCGTGTGTGTGTGTGTTGATAAAACTACTTGGGTCAAGTCAAAGGACTTGACATGTTTGAGATGGGTTGGTGCCCACTCTATTTATGTTGGGTTGGTGCCCACTCTATTTATGTTGATATCTGTAACCTGTCCTCATGGTTACTTGAATTCTCTTGATGCATGTCTTACAAGTTGTTGAACATGTCATTGCACTCAAAACTAGCTTTCTGCAAAAATCTACCTATATCATGCATTGTTACATCTTGAACCAAAACATGGGTTGCTTGCGAGTACATTCAAAGTACTCATTGGCTTGCCACTAGTTATTTTATTGGCCAGGCATGAAAGAATAGGATATGATGAGGAATACTTCGGTGACGAACATGCGAGCTAGGACGCTTCCCAGTCAGAATGCCTGTAGGGTTAAGGCAGATGGCATGGGTCCAAGTTATCGACGAAGATTTCCGCTGCGATGATATACTCAAGACTTGACCATAATGGTCCTACTTGTGTAATACGGTATGTATGGATGTAAGACTCTTGTTATTCAGCTTCTGTGTGTTCAGTGAGCATTGATCTCTGGGATCACTGTACACATGCATTAGGTGATCACGACTTATGAGTCGGGGTCCCCACAGAGCTGGTATCAGAGCCATCCTAACTGTAGGAAGCCTTAGTTAGCATGGTTGTTAGTTAGGGTAAAACTATTTCCAAAACTACTACTAGTTTTCAAAACTATCTGTACTTCTCTTCCCTTCTCAGTTTTCCGAAAACTAAGGTATACTTTCCTTATTGATCTCTTCCCCTTCAAAAACCTTTGGTCGCTAGAACCCTTATGCCCCTGACTACAGGATTCCTTGTAATCCTCGTGGGTAATCTGGAAGGAAGATGCCTTGCCAGGCATTCACCCACATCTCCTGAACACAATATTGGCGACATCACAACGAGACGATACCAACAGAAGATACATCCTCGAGGAATGAGGACCTGAAGACCCAGGAGATGGTGACACCCTTGACACTGCCCCAAGATGATGCAACCTTAGCCTACGATGATTAGGGCATAGGGTATGCAAGATCATGATATACATCGCTAATAGAGTAACCATGTCACTACCGTTGTTGTATCGGCAACCACCGATGGATGAGAACCTAGCCATTTGGTCCACCTCACCATAGTGAGCAGGAAAACGGTTCTCCTCATCCCCCGCTCTTGGTGTCGATGTTGTCATCAACGTAACCGACATGATGGACCTCTATTACGCCTTGATAATGTCATTGCATAAAGGATTACCTACCTGGTACCATCGATGGCTTAGAACACAATAGAAGACCCAGTCAATGCAGATACGAGGAGCCACCTTCACCCCATCGCTTCAACAGGCGAGAAGTTGTTGAAGAATCTTTAGGATCAACCCAGATTGTTTCATCGAACAACTACAAGAGAAGTAGCAACACCTGAGGAAAACTCAGAAGACTGCATGAGGCGCAAGGCACGACTACTGAGTCCGAGAACCCCTAGGGTAGGATGAGTCGTGTACCCCCTATGCGCAGTCAAGTCCGTATGATAGTTCGAATAGAACGATGATTGTGTGTTGTTTGTTTTTATTTGTTTGTGTTTTGATATAGGTCGCACTTTTGCCCTAGGCGACAAGTATGCGACTATATCACCTTCCTTACCTTGCTTTTTCTGTTTGGCCCTTTTTGCACCTCTTTGTTTGCACTTGCACTATAGAACCCCCTTTAGGCATTCCCCTCCTCTATGCTAGTTTTCCCTCTCATCTCTTTCCTCAACTGAAGACAAGCAAGACAATATGCACCAAGGATTCCACCTTGGCGACCAACAAGCACTGAAGACTTTTGCTACAACCTCCTCGACCAAGTGCAACCCCTTAGAGTTATGGTTTCCCCTCAAGATTAGAGCCTAGACCCTTCGAGGCTTCACGAGATACCCCAGCTCAAAACCTTAACCATGAGCTTAACCTACAGAATTGCAAGAGAACCTGTTAAGCCTCCGTAACCTTGCTTATCACTGGGTTCATTATGGAACTAGTGGACATAGTGAATGAGCACATTATCATCCTAAGATAGCACCAAAACTGGCGATGCCATAGGAAGGACCAATCTGAGGATATAGGAACAGAGGACAAATGACTTGATGAGTTTATATCAATGACTTTTAGGAATTATCTGAGACTCTTTGGTGGATTATAAGGCTACCATGTTGGTAGATGAACTTGGTGGGATCATGATTATAGAGTAGCATAGCTTTCATTACCCCTGAGTAAATTGGATTTATAGGACAATTATGATCACAAGCTGAAACTCCTGGAAGTGCAAGGATTTGACTTGATCAGATAATATTGATTGGAGACAGTTGATATTACGTAAATGACTTGGGGAACATGTAGGAATTCTCGTTGGACATAAGATTTGGATTAAATAGGTTACCCTAGTGGAGTATGGATGCAGAATAATTTTACATGGTTCGGAGTAAATTGGATTTAGACTGATGATCTTGATCATGATACCATGTTTCTCGGTGGACCATAAACTAGGAGATTGGATTAATTGTCAGAGTTTATTTAGGTCTATATAAGCTTGACCTTGGAGTTTACTTGACCATGATAATGGGAATCGGTGGACTGACTATAGCAAAGATAGCCCTTTCAAGTATATGGGGATTATAGGAACCTTAGGAGATCATGTGGAACACCATAAACATTGGATTTGTAGAGAAATGGATTGTGTAGTGATTGGTGTAGTTAACGGGTTGTTGGAGTTAATTCACAGAAAAGGAAACAAGAATTTGGTGTGGCATACGACGTGTTTCCTTAGGATAGAGATGCACTAGCATGGACCTTGGAATAATAGGATGGGCACTTGGATTGTCCTGTTTTATTCCAGCTTGGAAGCTTGTATTCTCTACCCATGGATTTTTAGGGGTAGCCACACACATGAGTTTGGGGATTGTAGGCATGTATGATTTTGTTAGACATCCTCTCGGGAGCCATGAGGATATGAATCACATGAGTGATGATTGGAGTTGACCTATGCAAAATGATGCTATCGGTGATATGATGTGATTTGTTTAAAGTACTAGATAGACTATCGGCATCTCAGAAACTGTGCTCAAGGATGGGATGATAAACATTCATTCGCACACTAGAATCCTTGAAACCCTTACGCCCTACCAAGCCACAGCACAGTCAGATCCTGACCTTGGGGCTTTGGCTCTAGATCGATAAGACCTTGGCCAATACTCAACCGTAACCATCCCCAATGCCTCAGCCCACTATACGTACCCCATAGACTTCATGGAGTGCTTAGACAAGATAGTTGTCATCATCATTTGGTGACCTACTTGTCCACCGTGAAGCGGAAGAAGAGCTCGACCGACACTTGAGGATGGTCCTAGACAAGCTTCGAGAGCACCAACTGTATGCCAAGTTCAGCAAGTGTGAATTTTGGCTGCGTGAAGTTGGATTTTGGGTCATGTTTTAACGAAGAAGGATTGTCGATCGATCCGCTAAGATTGAAGCCGTGGTGAATGGCAATCCCCAAGCAATGTGAAGGAAGTCGAAGCTTCCTCGACTCATGGGATATTACCGCAAGTTCGTTGAAGGATTCTTAGGCATTGCCCGACCCATGACTCAGCTCTTGAAGAAGGACAAGAAGTTCGAATGGGCGCCGTGCGAAGAGAGCTTCCAGGAGCTGAAAAAGAGATCGACCATCGCCCGATTAGCTCGCCACACCAGATATACACAAGGAGTTTGTGATATATTGTGATGCGTCAAGAACCGGACTGGGAGGTGTTCTGATGCAAGAAGGCAGAGTCATAGCCTACCATTCAAGGCAACTACAGCCTCATGAAGAGAACTATGCTACTCATGACATTGAGCTAGCAGCAGTGGTTCATGCCCTGAAGATATGGCGACATTACCTCTTAGGGAAGCGATGTGGGATATACACGGATCACAAAAGTCCGAAGTATATTTTCACTCAAAGGGAGATTGCCACCTATGTTGCAAAGTGTGACGTATGCCAGAGAGTCAAAGCTGAGCATCAGCGACCCGCTGGATTGTTTCAACCCCTCAAGGTGCCTGAATGGAAGTGGGACAAAGTCGGGATGGACTTCATCACCGGTTTACCCAGGTCAAGCAAGGGACATGACTCCACATGGGTCATTGTTGACCATTTGACCAAGGTGGCCCACTTCATTCCTGTCAAGACGACCTAAAAGGGGAACCAGTTAGCCAGTCTCTACATCAACCGAATCGTGAAGCATTCATGGCGTTCCCAAGGAAATTGTGTCGGATAGAGGAACCCAATTCACCTCAAGGTTCTGGAAGAAGTTCCAGAAGGCCATGGGGACCAAGTTGTCCTTCAGCACTGCTTTCCACCCACAGACTGGAGGTCAGACGGAACGAGTGAATCAGATACTCGAAGACATGCGCCGAGCCTATGTCTTAGCATATGGAGCTAAGTGGGAAGATTGCCTCCCTTTCACCGAGTTCTCTTACAACAACAGTTATCAGTTAAGCCTTCAGATGGCACCATTTGGGGTGTTATACGGACGGAAATGCCGCACACCCCTTAACTGGTCAGAAACCGGAGAGGGACTTGTCTTTGGGCCCGATATCCTCCGTGAAGCCGAAGAGCAAGTCCAGCTTGTTAAAGAGCGTTTGAAGGCTGCCAAGTCAAGACAAAAGAGCTACGCTGACTCACGTCGTCGAGACATGACCTTCTGGGTTGGAGACCATGTTTATCTCTGGGTCACCCCTCTCAAAGGAACCCAGCGCTTCCATGTCAAAGGAAAGCTCGCCCCAAGATTCATCGGCCTTCTGCAAGATCACTCCAAGATTTAACAACATCCTCTGAGATCACTACGAGACGAAAAGAAGACAGTTACCAGCTGGAGTTGCCACTTGAGTTACCTGATGTGCACAACACTTTCCATGCATCACAACCCCGGAAGTGTTTTCGACTTCCTAACTAGCCCAATCACTAACAAGGACATCGATCACCGAGCCATTGACCTCCAGTCCAATATGACCACCACAAGAAACCCCTTAGAAACCTGGATCGAGAAAAACGTCATACGCGAAGCCACACCATCAAGTACTTCAAGTTCAATGGAGCACCAAACAGAAGCAGAATCAGCATGAGGACGTGAAGACTACCCGGAATCCAAGTTTCCATACTCCTTTCCGCGCCTAGTTTGGGAATCTCGGGGATGAGATTCTTGTAACGGGGGTAGGTCTGTCACACCCTGATTTTCATGCCACAACACTTAAGCTAATAAATCATGATCAAATGTGGTTTGACAAAAACTTTTGTGTGTTTTGGTCCTTGCTTGATTTGATTTTTGTCTGTTGTTTGCAAGTGCTCTAAAAATAAAATAAATCCTCCAACTCCTATACTTCATCTCCTTGATCCAAAACCTTTTCCCAATGATCATACCATGTGTACAGAGCAATATAGTATTTTCTTACAAAATAATTTGGCCAAAAGTATTTTCAAAATTAGTTTTCCAAAAACCCTGAATTGAGGATTGCATTGCAAGTACTTAGTTAAGGGCAGTAAAATCTTTCAAAAATATATTTGACTCCTATTAGATATAGGATACCCGAAACCACAAAAATATAATTTTAAAAGTTATTTTCCTATTTTATTTAAAAGCTTTTTCTTAAGGCCAGAAATGGTATTTAATAGGGAAAAATTATTTTATTGTTTTAAAAATATTTGACAAAAATCAGGGAAACTCAGTGGACATATATTGTCCATATAGTCCATATATAAGAGTTTCAACACATGGTCATGTTCAAAATATTGGTCAAATACCTCAAAAACCCTTTCTGGATATTTCAAGCTTTTGAATTATTTACAAAGGAAATATTCTCCAAAAATTCCAAGAAAACTCTATCATGTCACATATGACATATTTGGTGATCTTGCCAAGTCTCATGTCTTGGAGAACAAGATAACATCATCAAATACCCTCAAAACCATTTCTGTCCATTTTGAAGTTTGAGCAACTTTACATTGCCAAACATTTCCAAATATTCTCAAACCTTGTGAACATTCTCAAATGGTCTAATTATTCATCTAGACCAAGTGGCACAAGTTGGAGAACAAATTATATTTATCAAAGTGCCCCAAAACCCTCTCGACTGTAATCAAATTTGAACAAGTCTACATTACCAACTTTCTCTCCTTGATTCCAACTTTTGTGAGAATGATCACATGACCAAATGAGGCCACTACACCAAGTGGTGCATCAAGGAGAATATATTTGCATGGCTAAATCTTGGAAAGCCCATTTCTGTTGATTTCTAGGGTTTACCAAAGTAGCATTGGCAACTTTGCCCAAATGAGCTCAATCTTGGTGGAACATCTTATTTTCTCATGCCATTTGACCCTGTCAAGCCTCATGACAAGGGAAGTCCATTTTCTTGCCCAAACCAACAACAAACACCTTCTGCCATTTTTCCAAAATCATCATTTTGACCACTTCCACTATTCTCCATGAGCTCAACTTGTTACCACAGCTCCTCCTAGTCCCCTTGCACGTCCAAAGAGCAATGGCAAATCCACAGCTCAATTATTGGAGGGTAAACCCCACTTTCCCTCTCTAGACAGCCCTTTCTCTCTCTCCCTCAACCTCTCTCCTCTCCTAGTGGTTCACCAGGGCATCCAAGGCCCTCTCCCCTTTCTTTACTACCCGCTAGCACTACTGGACACAAGTGGCCGCGCCCACTTCCCCCTTTTTTATGCCATGGCATGCCAAAGGCGTGCTCCAGAGCACGCTACAGTGCTCCCACGCACTGTAGCTGCTCTCTGCCCAAGCCACCCGACCACCTCGAGCCTCCCCCTCGCGCCAGTCGAGGTGCCTCGGCGTCCGCAACACGCTACGTGGTCGGCCCCCTCCTCTCTCCTCCTCCCCGCGCCTCCGCGCTAGCAAACAGAGGCCGCCGAGCGCGCCAATGGTGCGGCTCACACGCGCGGCACCCTGGCCCTTCCCCCGCTTCTTCTCTCCCTCCTCTCGCCCTAGACCGACCCCACGAGCACCCCAGACACGCCCACGCGCGCCCCCGTGGCCTCCAGCAACGGCTAGGAGCTCGCCGAGCGCCCTGTCCACGGTGCACCTCGCCCCCTCCTACTTAAGGCAGACCCTGGCCTCCATCTCTGCTCCATTTGCTTCCCCTCTCTCCCGTGCACCCCATGGACCAACTCACATCTCTCCCCGTGCCCTCCAACCACCGCAATGGCCGGAGCCTTGCCATTGGTCTCTGCATAAATCCGCACCCATCTCCCCTCCTCCTTCCCTCTGGACCGCACTAGAGCGCCCCACCGTCACCTCGAGACCCTCCTGTGCTTCTCCGCCTCCTCCCCGTGGCTGTTCCGTCGAGCTGCATCACCACCGTCAGCCTCGTCACTTGTCGACGCTTGCTCAACCCGGTGCCTGGCGACCGTGCACCCACGGTTGGGCGCGGCTGGTCCCCCGAGCACGCCGGTGGGCAGAGCATCGCTGGAGACGCCCTGTAGCACCGCAAGCCGCCGTCGACGCCGCCCCTGCCTCTGCTCTGTTTTAGCGGGAGGTTGGGGACGAACCCGACAAGCGGGCCCCGCTCGTCAGCGACCCGGTGGGCGGGCCCCGCCGTTCAAGTGGAGACGGCTTCCGCCGTTACCGCCTCCCCCGCGCGAAGGCGTATTTCCAGGAGGCCGCCTTTGACGTGGCCTCTGCGCGTGTGCGTCCGAGCCGCTGGGCCGGCCCAGTGGCGCCTGCGGCTAATCCTCGCCCGGTGCGCGCCGCCGCCGCCTAGATCCAGCCTATTTGGGTAAAACCCTTTTCCCCTTTTTCTTTTTCTGTAGAATTGTAAAATCCATAGATTATTTATTCTAAGTCCAAATTTGATGATTCAAATTTCTAGTGACTCATAAAATAATGCTCTACCTGTTGGTGCAACATGCACATTTTTCCAGAGACTTCTTCTTCACAAATATTTATCAAATCCCCATTTTCCTATTTCTGCGATGAACTTTAGAAAATCACAGAGAGCCCATTCTTGATCCAAATTCCATGATTCAAAATCCTAGATGTTTCTAAGTTCATAACTTAGTTTATGAACATTTTTATTAATACTTTCTGTAACACATAAAATAATGGTCTATTTCTTCATATATAGCCAACTTTGCAAATTCATAGGAAATCCATTTAAACTCCAAATCCAGTGAAACCAATTCCTAGATGCTTCTAAAATCATCCATTGTTAAATGGGTGCCTTTTCTCATTTTTCAAAATAATTCTTCTGTACACTTCTTGCAATTCCATAAACCCCTTGATTCCATCATATCGAAATGTTTAGAAATATCCATTGATCCACTTCCAATGAAATCACTTTGGTCATTCCTCATATGACCAGAGGTATCCAATAAAACTCAACTTCACATTTTTAGAGCACATTTATTCTTGCCTTGTTGTGTTTCTTATTGCGTTTGTTTCTAACATTAGTTGACGAAGTAGACGGAGTACTTGGAGAAGGCCCAGAAGATTTCAAGACTCTGATGAAACAGGCAAGCAGCCCTTTGACCATGTCCATGAAACCCTTTTTATGCATGTAATATACCTCTTTATTATTGTTGCATCAGAATCATGATGAAGTGGTAACCACTTGATGGTTTGCCACCGAACTTTCTCGTTGATACTTGCATTGTGCATGACCCTACCTTCTTATGAGGGTTATGCCGGTGGGAGTAGATAGGATACTAAGGTAGTGCTACGCAAAAAGGGACGGGTATATGCATGGTGAAGGAGGCAGAGTATTTTCAAAAGACTTTTTCGAAAACCCCGTCGGGTGCCACTTATGCCCGAGGGAGATGATGAAATGGGTAACCACTTGATGACGAAGTGGTGTACCGAGGCAAGTGTGTGTTGTTTTCGAAAACGGATTAGATTTAAGATTTGTCGACTGTCCCAACCTTACATGCGCAACCACTCTACCCTTATATGGGAAAGGGCATTATTGATTACCTAGACCGATACTAGCTTGGAGCCCGCATTACTAGTCACGGGAGAGTTGTCGGTGCGCTCTCTCGGGACGGGGTCGTGCCAGCTAGTGCGGCCATGACTGTTTTCACAGGGCACTGGACACACCGTTGGTACCCCGTGCCAGTGGTATGTGATAATTATGGGAGCGAGGCTCCAAGAAAGTGTTATGTGAAATGTTGGGCACGGGGTTCTCGCTAATCGAGTGGACTCCATGTTAGTGTCGTCTAGGAAAGGTAGTGATCGGTGCTTACCCCGGGTACTTGAGGTACCGCGGGTCGTGGATGACACGGAAGTTCCCCGGATCTAGTGGGTACAGTGTGCAACCTCTGCAGAGTGTAAAACTATTCGAATAGCCGTGTCCACGGTCAAGGACAGTTGGGCGGTGCTGCTTAGACTACGTCCAGAGTTTTCAACCGTGTGTGTGTGTGTGTTGATAAAACTACTTGGGTCAAGTCAAAGGACTTGACATGTTTGAGATGGGTTGGTGCCCACTCTATTTATGTTGGGTTGGTGCCCACTCTATTTATGTTGATATTTGTAACCTGTCCTCATGGTTACTTGAATTCTCTTGATGCATGTCTTACAAGTTGTTGAACATGTCATTGCACTCAAAACTAGCTTTCTGCAAAAATCTACCTATATCATGCATTGTTACATCTTGAACCAAAACATGGGTTGCTTGCGAGTACATTCAAAGTACTCATTGGCTTGCCACTGGTTATTTTATTGGCCAGGCATGAAAGAACAGGATATGATGAGGAATACTTCGGTGACGAACATGCGAGCTAGGACGCTTCCCAGTCAGAATGCCTGTAGGGTTAAGGCAGATGGCATGGGTCCAAGTTATCGACGAAGATTTCCGCTGCGATGATATACTCAAGACTTGACCATAATGGTCCTACTTGTGCAATACGGTATGTATGGATGTAAGACTCTTGTTATTCAGCTTTTGTGTATTCAGTGAGCATTGATCTCTGGATCACTGTACACGTGCATTCGGTGATCAGGACTTACGAGTCGGGGTCCCCACAGGAGGGCTGATCCTTTGGCGATGATTGTACGTCCGGATTCTCCCCGGACGTCGGACCCCCCTGAAGATCTCTTCCCCCGTTTAGGGGCTTTGGCCTCCGGATCTTCGGAGGCGGTCCTCTTCTCCCCCTGGAAGGAGGGTTTTTTGATTCCCCCCTCTTCAGACGCCCCTTTGGGCGAAATAACAGCTCCTCTACTTTCCCCACCGCTCCCTTCCATGGGCGCGACCTCCAACATTCTGACTATCACGGGCTCCAGTGCGGTCTCTGGGAGGGGGGCCCGACACCTTATCAGCCTCGATCGCGCTACCCACTCCTGTGAAGAGTAATGGGTCAGGAGGCGAACTCTAGAAAAGCAGATAAACAGAGCGTCTGGACTCCGAGCTATTTACCTGAGTATCCGGGCGATTGCGGCTTAGGCCTGCGTCTTCAGCCAATTCCGGGCACGCTACCTGCGGTCCGAAGAACAACTTGTACATCTCCACGGGTGTCGCACCCATGAAGTGTTGGAGAATCCGAGGTCCCTCCGGGTTGAACTCCCATAGACGGAGAGGACGGCGTTTGCGAGGCGAAGATGCGGATTAGCATAACTGCATCACCACAACCAGATTGATCTCCCTCGCTTTGAGGTCTCGAATCCGCCTGCAATAAGGGCACGTCTTGAACGGCCCCCAATTGAGCCCTTGGTTGACCCATGACATCGACCGGCATGAAGGTCCCGGGCGGAATGAAGGCGGCGACTTTTGCTTGCTGCCCTTCGGAGCGGTGATATAGAACCACTCCTGCTGCCACAGTCCGAGTTCCTCTTGGAAGGAACCCTCGGGCCACGGGGCATCGGCCCTTCTGCTTATGGCTGCCCCGCCGCACTCCGCTTGACGCCCCCCGATCATCTTCGGCTCCACGTTGAAGGTCTTCAGCCGCAGGCCGAAGTGGGGAGTGACGCGGAGGAAGGCTTCGCAGACGATAATGAATGCGGAGATGTGGATGATGGACTCCGGAGCCAAATCGTGAAAATCCAGCCCGTAGTAGAACATGAGCCCTCTCACGAAGGGGTCCGTCGGGAAGCCTAAACCCCGACGGAGGTGGGATACGAAGACAACGTATTCGCCGGGCTCGGGGGCGGGCACGACCTTCCCTTGGGCAGGCAACCTGTGCGAAATCTCGTAGGACAGGTATTTGGCCTCACGAAGCTTCAATACGTTCTCCTCCGTGACGGAGGAGGGCATCCACCGGCCCTGGAAGTCGGAGCCGGACATGGTTGAGAATCCGAAGCGCTCGAATCTGAGGCTCTGGGTGTTGGAACTGGGAGCAAGGAGGAGATTCGATGCGAGATTGAAGAAAAAGAACGAGCCTTGGTCCTCTTATAAAGGGGAAAAATACCAAGAGTCGTCTCCGTGACCGTTTGGGATTCACCTTCGATAGAGGAGGCATGGCGACGGGCACGATTGGGTTACCCACACACGTATTGATGAGAATCCCGGAATAAGGGGAACACGATCTCTGCTTCGACAAGACGTGCCAAGGAAACCGCATCGCTAAACGTGCTGAGGTGGTATAAGTAAAAAACGATTCAAACAGTGGCTTGGTAGCGGTGTGATGTCACGCCGCATAATACGTCAGTAGATTGGACTGGTGTACCCGCGGCAAGCTACCACTCTGTACCCGCTCTCCAGCACATCCACCAACGTGTCGCCCTGGGACCTTTCCAGGCGCGCGTGGCAAGAGGCTGCGCAGCCAGCGGTGCGCGGTGGCAAGCGGCGCTGATAAGATTGCCATCGTGGCAAGTGGTGGCGTCCCTGACGGTCCCTTTTTGCACTGTCTTGGCGACGTATACGGGCATTTAATGCTTTTGTCCCCTGCCGTCAGGGTTAGGTATGATACACTGTACAAGTAGTTGTACCAACCGCAATTCCTTTCCATTTTTACCCTTGCCTATGTTGCCACCTGTCGGTGACCCCTTGAGCATATAAAAGGAGGCCCATGCGCAATGTAGAGGGGGGTTGGAAGCCAGAAAACACTCACGCTTGGTCTCGTTAGCAGCTAGGGTGTACTGTAGCACTCAGCACTCCCGAGCAAGAACTCAATACACTCAGACATGCAGCAGTAGGGGTATTATCTCTCCGGAGAGCTCCAAAGCTGGGTAAACTGCTCGTGTGCTTCGCCTTGATCCGCTCTTCGCGCAGTCTCCGCCCCCCGCCGAACCGAAAGGGGCTCGGTCCGCCGGTCCCATAGGTGTCCGTGGATCAGCTTCCCCGACAATGGTGGAACCCAACGAGTATGCATAGCAGTTTTCAAAGCAGCCCAAGTAGCTGGAATAGGATATAATCTACAATGTTCAGGGCACCAAACAGAAGCAAAGCTAGTGAATTCACAAATAGTAGTAGCAACACGTCTATCCTCGGGATATTATAAGCATGTGAAACATTGTTCAGTTTCTAACTCCCATGTAACATACACATCAGGATTGTATCGACCCTCAAATGGTGGAACATTCAATTTTATTTTGGGGACATGGTCACAATCTCGTACCTGAGCTGGTAGTACAGCCCTACCATTGCGATTATTTGCATGTGGCTGACCTGGTGCTGGTGGTGGCACGTAGTTCTGAATTTGATCAACCGTCATCCTTATAATCGCCCGCATAACCGTTATCCTCCTCGGCACCAGCGGCACTAGCAGGAGCAAAAAATAATCAAAAGTAGGTACAGCATCACCAGAAGTTTGGCCATCCTCAATAGGAACATGCTTCGCTTGTCCTAACTGATTTGGAAGGGGTGTTGTTGTTGTCGTTGCTGAGGTGCAACAGGTGCAGGCGGTGGTGGTTGTGGAAGATGTGTGAGCAATTCATTAAACTTGTTATCCAGCTTTGTCTCGAACGACTTCTCCATGCCATCTATCTTCTCCATGGCCTCTTCAAATCTGTTTAGCACATCTCCCACCTGGCCACTCATCATTTGATGAAATTTATCATGCAACTCCTTGTTCGTCATGTTCTCCCAGTCAATCTCATCAGCTAGTGGTCCTGAATGGTTAGTAGGAATAGAAACACAAAAGAATATGATCCTACAGAGTACTAGAAAGTGGCGGGGTGTCACAAATCTGTCAAGCGAATCTCAAATTCTTACCTGTTCTTACCTAGCAGCAGGTGGTGATCGGCAACCGTTGTAGTCAAATCTCTCAAAGCTTGGACAGAGCGATTGCCAGGTGGTGTCAAACGCACGACGTAGATGTATGTGGAGCTAGGAAGGCTTATGATATGGTAGCAAAAATGCCAACAATAATCAACTCAGATATGCAAAGTTGAATACATGCTGAACGATGGTACTGTGCTGGTCCTAGGCTAGACCATGCTAAAGACGCGAGCCTAGAACACTAACAAAATCACGGCGCGGCACGGAAACAAGGTAAAAAAATTATTTGCTCTTTTTTTGTGAAAATTCATTATAATGGCGAGTGTCTCAAAACTCCTCCCAAGTCAAAGTAACAGGATAGGCACAAAAAATTTTGACTATTTTTTTCCAGAAATCAGGGTAGCGATGACGAAAAATTGCGACAAAAAATCACTATGACGGCGAGTGTCTCAAAATGCTCCTTGGGACCTAAAAACAGGATAGGACAAAATTATTTTCGGTCTCCGAAATTTTTGCCTAAAAACTGCCCGGGGGTCTCCAGACTTTTTGTTTTGAAGCCTACTCAGGCAAGGAAACATGAATCGGAAAATAGATGGATCTCGAAAACAAATCTAATATGAAAAGAACTCGGATTGGTGGTGGTATATGGTAATGGTGGTGGATATATATGGTGGCGGTGGAGGGATATGGTAGCAGTGGTGGTATATGGATAGGGAACGGTGGTGGTATATGGATACGGATCGGTGGTGGTATATGGGTTCAGAGCAGTGGCAGCGGTGGTGGTAGATGGCAGGGGTGATGATGATGGTGTGGCGGCGGCATGACAGCTTATGAGCAGAACATGAAACTCTAAAAGACTAGACGCTAAGACCAACAACTTGACTTGATGATGCAACCGCAAATTCAACAAAGCAAAATACTGAAAAGACTATGCAAAGGCTTAGACTGGTTCGGATATGATGAACTAACCCTAATTTTTTTTAGCTTTTTCATGGACAGTAGGCATGAAGAACCGACTTGATCTAAACTATGAAAGACTGTAAAATCTCATCGAGCAACCTGGAAATCTGATACCACTTGATACAGGCAAAGGCGTCCCATCTTTCGATGAGATGGTGGCTATGGTTTTGGGGGAGTAGACTTTGACGATCCGACTACGAACGTGCGAGGATGTCACGCTTTAGCAATCGCTAAACCAACTGCGAGAGGTTATTGACCATGCCGGAGCACGATCAACCTGACTACAAGGGTCTATTTCCTGCAAGTAAACAAAGAACAAGCAAGAAACTGAGATTGCAATCTAGATATTGCTAATATAAGAGGAAATATTTATTGATGAACGTGGGGTTCTATGACATCTTCGTCTGGTCCTTGAACACAAATGAAGTACGCGAAGTTGCAGCTATGGCAAACTTTAATCTAAACAAAACCCAAAGTCTAAACGACGCCAGCACACCTTACTTCCAAGGCTCTGAGTGTATTGCATGAAGGCGTGGTTCATGAATTGTGTGCCGTTCTCAGTGATGACCCTATTTGGGACCCCGAACCAGCAAACCAATCCTTTGAAGAACTTGACGGCTGACTGTGCTATATCCTTTGTCACTAGCTCTACTTCAGGCCACTTTGTGAACTTGTTGACGACAACGTACAAGAACTCAAAGCCCCCAGTAGCACGAGGGAAGGTGCCTAAAATATCGAGCCCCAGACCAAAAAAGGCCAGGATAGAGGAATCATTTGGAGAGCTTGCGCAGGTTGGTGTATGTTCTTTGTATAGAATTGGCATGCTTCACATCTTGGTACTAGCTCAGTTGCATCCTGGAGGGCAGTGGGCCAACAAAAGCCTTGACGGATAGCTTTCCCGAAAAGAGTTCTTGCTCCAGTGTGACATCTACATACACCTCCATGTATCTCCGCCAACAACTTTAGTCCATATTCCTGGGTAATGCACTTCAATTTCACCCCGTTTGGTCTCTTTCTACACAGAATGTTATCCACAAACTGATACATACTCGATTGACAGGCTACTTTCTCAGCTTGCTCTTGCTCTTCGGGAAGTTCTCCTGTTTGGAGAAACTGGACTATTTGTTGTGCCCATGTTAGAGCCTGGGGCTCGACGACAAGGACTAAAGGCATCTCTATGGCTATGGGAGCGCTGATCTCATCAGCAAAAATCTGGGCTGCCTGAGACCGGTGCTCACCGACAGGCACATCACTGCTTTGGAAAACTTTTATCCCGGCGGCTTCTTGGAGCTCTGCCAGAATGTATTTTCCAGTGCTTATGTTCCTTCTCTTCTAGGATCTCGCTAACGAGGTTACCGTGGGTCGAGTCAAGCGGACTACAAAAGTGCCTAGTTCCACAGGTAGCTTTTGGGCAACACACTTTGACAACTGATCATCGATGCTATTTTTGCACGAGGGATGTGCTCTATTTGCAAGCCATCAAAGTGTTGTTCCAACTTCCTCACTTCATCTACATATGTTTCCATCAACGGGCTCTGTTATTTATTGTTTAATTGCTTTACCACTAGCTGTGAAACTCCACGGATGATTAGCTTTTTGATTCCCAACTCTACCACAATTCTGAGGCCCGCAAGTAATCCCTCTTAGTCAACAATATTGTTGGTAGCTTCCTCAAGGGGGGAATATATTTGAACCACGTACTTGAGGTGCTCTCTGGTGGGTGCAATAAGCAGCACCCTGATAATCCATAAGTATAGGGGATCAATTGTAGCCTCTTTCGATAAGTAAGAGTGTCGAACCCAACGAGGAGCTAAAGGTAGAACAGATATTCCCTCAAGTTCTATCGACCATCGATACAACTCTACCCACGCTTAACGTTCGCTTTACCTAAAACAAGTATAAAACTAGAAGTACTTTGTAGGTGTTGTTGGATAGGTTTGCAAGAATATAAAGAGCACGTAAATATAAACTAGGGGCTGTTTCGATAAAGAAACTATAAAGTAAATATAGCGAGTGTGGAAAAGTGGTGGTAGGAGTTGCAAAATTGTCCCTAAGCAATTGACTACTTTACTAGACCAATAGCAAGCTTTATGTGGGAGAGGCATAAGCTAACATACTTTCTATTCTTGGATCATATGCACTTATGATTGGAACTCTAGCAAGCATCCGCAACTACTAAAGATCATTAAGGTAAAACCCAACCATAGCCTTAAAGCATCAAGTCCCCTTTATCTCATACGCCAAAACCCCCTTACTCGGGTTTATGATTCTGTCACTCAAGCAACCCACTAGAAGCAAATCGTGAACGTATTGCAACACCCTAAAGCGGGAATCCCTCACACTTGCGCGACACGGAGAGCACCATTGGACATCAACATAACCACAAGAAAATTAAATCAATCATAGCAATTAACCAATTAGCGATAGGACAACAAAAATCTACTCAGACATCATAGGATGGCAACACATCATTGGATAATAATATGAAGGATAAAGCACCATGTTCAAGTAGAGGGTACAAACGGGTTGCGGCAGAGTGGACCGCTGAATATAGATGGGGGAAGGTGATGGAGATGTTGGTGAAGATGGCGGAGGTGGTGGTGTAGATTGCGTTGATGTTGATGGCCCCGGCGGTGTTCCGGCGCCACAGGAAGCGAGGGGGAGAGAGCCCGCCTTCTTCTTCTTCTACCTTGACCTCCTCCCTAGATGGGAGAAGGGTTTCCCCTCTGGTCCATGGTCCCCATGGCGTGGGAGGAGCGAGCACCCCGAGATTGGATATGTCTCTCTGTGTCTCTCTGTTTCTGCGTTCCCGTATTCTGCCCTTTCACCGTTTCTTATATATCCGGAGATCCATAACTCCGATTGGATTGAAACCTTCGCCAAGATTTTTTTTCCCCGAAAATTAGCTTTATTGCGGCTAAAGAAGAGCAGTAACCGCCTTATGGGGTGCCCACGAGGGTCAGGGGCGCCCCACTGCCTTGGCCCCCTCGGCCACCGTCTCGCGTTGATTTTTCTTCCCAAAAATCATAAATATTCCAAAAATATTCTCCGTCTGTTTTTATCCCGTTTGTACTCCGTTTGATATGGGATTTCTGCGAAACATAAAGCATGCAACAAACAGGAACTTGCACTATGCACTGGATCAATATGTTAGTCCCAAAAATAGTATAAAAAGTTGCCAAAAGTATATCAAAGTTGAATAATATTGGCATGGAACAATCAAAAATTATAGATACGACAGAGACGTATCAGCATCCCCAAGCTTAATTCCTGCTTTTCCTTGAGTAGGTAAATGATAAAAAGATAATTTTTGATGTGGAATGCTACCTAGCATAATCTTGATCATATATCTAATCATGGCATGAATATGAAGACACGAGTGATTCAAGGCGATAGTCTATCATTTGACATAAAAACAATAATACTTCAGGCATCCTAACAAACAATCATGCCTTTTAGAATATAAGCGCTTTAGAACGCTATCCCTACAAAGTCATATAGTCTTGTATGCTCACTTTTCTTAACACAAGGTACCCCTCATGCCTATCCCGGTGTCAGCCAAACAATTGGTTCATACTTTTTAAAGCGCTTCAGCTTTTTCAACCTTCATGCAATACATGAGCGCAAGCCATGGATATACCACTATAGGTGGAATAAATATGATGTTGGAGGTTTATGTGGAGAAGACAAAATGGGAGAAGGTCTCACATCAATGCGGCTAATCAATGGGCTATGGTGATGCCCATCAATTGATGTCAATGCGAGGAGTAGGGATTGCCATGCAACGGATGCACTAGAGCTATAAGTGTATGAAATCTCAAACTGAAACTAAGTGGGTTTGCATCCAACTTGCTTGCTCATGAAGATCTCGGGCATTTGAGGAAGCCCATCATCGAAATATACAAGCCAAGTTCTATAATGAAAATTCCCACTAGTGTATGAAAGTGATAGCTCAAGAGACACTACTAGGGAAAAGGCTAGCAGCAGCGCGGGTTTTACATGTATCAGTAGCGCGGGTACCCGCGCTACTAATACGGCGCTTCTGACTAACTCATAGCAAGAGCGCGTGCCCCTGCCATCGCTATACAAGTGTAGCAGCAGCGCTGTTGTTTAAGCTCGCTATCGCTATTAGCGCTTAGCGCTCTTTGGCGGACGCTCATCGCTATAACGGCGCTGCTGCTAACTTTTGTACACTCGCCATCGCTAATTTAAGTAGTTTTTTGGCATATTTGTTTTGTATTTGAACCGGCTTTGTAGAAGAATCTTTAGCACATAGAAATTTCATCATGATACACATACAAATGCCTCGCAAGACCACAAATGTAATCATAGCATGTACATACAAATAGTCTCTTCATAATCATCATCCAACACAAAGTGATATCTTGTTATCATCTCGAAAATAGCAATACATGCAAGTCTCAATACTTGCAACTACAACAATGTCATCCATCTAAACAAAGGCATACGCAAGAAGTGCTATCACTATGAGTGAGAGCGAACCATGCAAAGACATGAGGTGGCGATTACGAGTCCTCTCTCGCTAGCGTGAACCTCAAGTAACTAGCTTCTCCTTCTTGTCTGCTTTTGAAGCCTTTATGGCTGGCGCCCGTGAACCCATTCACTTGCGCCTGACACTCATGCCACTCGTTGTACACCCCCGGAACCTTCCCTTTGTACACAACATAGCATTTCCATCTCGCCATCAAGAAACTAGGTACCTGTTAGAGATGCATGTTCATGAAGAGGATGTACAATCATATATATGCAAAAAAATATACTAGAGCAACACCAAAAAAGAAAGGTTAGCAACTAGATGCAACATATACAATACGCAAATTAATTAACTAGAGGTACGCAGGTCATCGTGACGCCAACTAACAAAGTAGCGTTACGCAAGTTCGGCAGGACCGTGGACATCACAAAGTTTCATCACTACAAAAGTATACAAGTTCAACCGACACATATCATCATCATCGCATCATAACTCACTAGAAGTTCCATCCTTCCATATCATCGAGGACGAACCCTAGCTGCTTGAACGGCGTGAGGTCTAGACGTTGCATGCCTATGCGAGTTCGGACGTCACCGCGATATAGGGCCGTGGTGGAACATCCCTTCTCATCGACTTTCTTTCATGATGATCGCCGCAATGTCGCTTTGGATGCGAAAGAAGTCATCTCTAAGTTTATAATTCGCTTCTCCATGAGATTCTAGCCACTTGTGGATATGATCATCATTTCGCTGTTAATGCGAAGCTTTGGTGATCCGTGTTGAACTGAATCATGAGATGGACGATGTAGAATCCATCCTTCTTGCTTGGTTTTGGGACATGGATGCAGGAGAAGTTAGTTTTATGCGCGAAACCCATCTTCTTGTTCCTTTGTTTCTGATATGCACGTGGCCACCTCTATAGCTGAAGCCTTGGAGAGCATCATCTAGAATATTCATTATGTGGGTGTAGTCCTTTTCTCGTAGTCTCTCAAGGGTCAAAATACACGGCGTGGGAGACTTGCGGGTAAAGAACGATAAGAACGGCGCGCCGTTGCTGCGGGAAAAGACACCTCAAATTATTCCCCATATGAGAGAGAAGGAATGATTGAAATGTACTAAAGGGTTGTCCGAACTGACTTACTTTGGATGATAAGGCACGAGGACAATTTCCGGTCCTTATTCTGTACCATGAAGTTTTGGAGGTACTCCTAGCAGTTTCATGCTCAAAGTCGCCGAGACTCAAGAAAGACTCGTGCATGTAGTACGGATCCGCCACACAGATTTGCGAGACTTCTTCACTCTTCACGAGGGAGCTCATATGTAGCGCAAAAAGGCGGACGATAGTAAAATCAAGCCGCCTTGTTAGAAACATCTCAAAGATATGGTCAAACCGTAGGAAGAACACCTCCGCGGGCCGTGTGTCGACGTAGCACTTCCCCTCAGGCACACGAGCCGCGTATGTCGGATATCCTGGATCCTTTGAGGCTAGTAGGCTTTTCTCGGACAAAGACATGGTCGTGCAGTCTCTCGAGATCCTCGATAGTGCCTCCAGCGGTTTCGGCGGTAGCATCGGCTCGCCTGTGAGATGGAACATGACCGCACCTTTCACGGTACACGCTCTCCGTAATGCATCGTCTGCTGCTGTGTGCTCGCTTGTTTGGAGGCGCTTACCTTCCCGATCTCTTCCTCTCCTTTTCTTGGGCACACCTTCCAGACCCTTCCTTAACCCCATGCCCAAGTGTTCCCGGGCTAAGTACTGTACGACCCTCGCGCCCGGCTAGTTGAGCCTGTGTTGAGGCGGCATCTTCAGGCGTGTCCTGTGAGGATTTCATGAAGAGAGTGTCAGGACCCCGACTCAATGTCACATCGATCTAGCATGTAACACATCATATCACTTTGCGGCCTCACGCACGGTATCCCAACGGTGTCGCCTTACCTTAGCCGGGACCGCTTATGCCTTTTGGCACACGATATGATAGTGTCGCTAGCATCCATATGAAAAGGAGCCCGGCTGACATGGCTAGTCGTAAACCCAAAGTGGCACAGACTTACAGGACAGCATCCATGACCCAAAGATCGAACGTGTCGGTCATCACGAGTAAGTGCCGGGCTGTAGCACGGGCTAGCAGACTCGCAAACCGGCAGTAGCGGGCTAACAGGACTCCGGTACTCAACGCGTGACATTTCCCCGAAGGGACAGACACAGGAACGAAGAAGGACACATGCCGGCCAGCCTAAGTGATTCCGGAGCAGTAGCAAGCTACCATGGCTCGGTGGAAACACTAGGAGACATTTCCCGGTAAGAGAGGCTACTAAAGATAAACAACTAGATAGTCAGATCCCACACATACCAAGCATTTCAATCACATACACACAATATGCTCGATATGTGCAAATACAACATGGCATCACAACATGACTCTACGACCCAAGTATTTATTCATTAGGCTCCGAGGAGCGAGATATTACAAACAGGGGTCTCATGACCCAACATTCAGAGCATACAAATCAAGCACAAGTGGAAGCTAATATGTCTGAGTACAGACATCTACAAATGAAGAAGGCTTAGAAGCCTGACTATCTACCAGATCCTGCCGAGGGCACAAGATCGTAGCTGAGGTATCAAGCTAAACGTCAAGTCCACGCTGAACTACTAGCGAGACCGAGGTCTCTCTCAAAAAACATAAAATAGGCAAACGTGAGTACAAATGTACCCAGAAGACTTACATCGTAACTAACTACATATGCATCTTTATCAACAAAAGGGATGGTGGAGTTTAACAAAAAGCAAGCCAGCTTTGACTCGGTGGCTATCCTATACTACGACTGCAAGTAACTCTTTTGAGGTGGCGCACACGAGTCCACATATTCACCATATCAATACACCACTAAGGATCCGCACCCGTCTCCCTACGAGAACGCCATCCATAGCACTCACGCTTATCTTGCGTATTTTAGGTATCCACTTCCACTTGTCTATGAACTGTTATAGGCAACCCGAAGTCCTTTACATGGACACGGCTATTCAATAGATCATATTAACCCCGCAGGGTGTACTTCTTCACACACGCTCACCACTTACCGTCGTTTACACGACATGTACTCGCAACCTTCAAGCGGAAGCCCAACGTGGGTGTCGGCCACGACCTACCTAAACACTCAAGTCCCTAGTCCAGGTTTATCGCCTATTTGGGTTCCATCTATGAGGAGTTCCGCCAAGTTTCGCTCACAGCCCCAAACGATGTGAACAGGTTCCCGAGACACCAAACGGGCGCCTGGTACACTGTGCCGCGTGCCTACCGTGATCACAGCCCACCCCTACGGTCAACACAAGCACGGCCTCCAAAGATACTACAAACACCGTAAACTACTTGCAACTCCCGGACAGAGGACAAGGGTGATTAAGAAGCCGAGAGGGTCCATTGGTTTCGGGCCCAATGCGTGGTAGTAGCTGAATCATGGATCACAAACACGTAACTCAGTTCCTGAGGACGGCCGCAATGAGACAACCCACCATGTACTCCTACATGGCCTCTCACCGCTACCTTTGCCAAATCGTGTTCACACACTTAGCTCACACACAAGAGGACATGATCACACACCTCTGTTCATCCTCGATGAATCGACCCGACTCAACTCTAAGCAATGAGGCATGACAAACCAGCATGTATGAGTAGGCACAACAGGCTCAAACAACTCCTACTCATGCTAGTGGGTTTCATCTATTTACTGTGGAATGACAGGTCATGCAAAGGATAAAGGGGTTCAGCTACCGCAGCAAGTAACAAATGATTCGTTGTTGTCCTAATGCAGTAAAATAGAGCAGGAGCGAGAGAGTGGGATTATATCGGAATGGACAAGGGGGGTTTTGCTTGCACGGCACTTCCAAGATAATATAGCTCTTCATCGCTGTCATCGATCTCATCGTCAAAACCACGCCTATCGAGAGGGGCGAGCACGCAAATAAAGAGGAACACAATCAATGCAATGCAACAAATATGATGCATGATAATGTCATGGCAATATGCTGTTGATTGAGCTAATGCAACTAGCAACAGGTTAAATGAAGTTGTTTTGAATACAAGATTCAAATTCAAACTCCATATATGATTATTTAAATGCCCTTTATTTGTTTTGTCCAAAACAGAGGACAAACATTGTTCAAACATGCATGAAAATGGTACAGATGGATTCCTTGAATTTTTCTGATAATTTTTCATATATAAATTATTTCAATCTGAGCTACGGTTGAATTTCTATGAATTTTGAAGTTTAAATCATTTTCCGAATTTCCCGTATAAAAATAAATCCAAAGAATGATTTATGGCGTCAAGACTACGCCACTTTGTGACGTCGGCGATCAACGAGGCCGGTCCAGTCAAACTGGCAAAGGGTCCCGTCTGTCGCTGACTAACCTAACTAATCTAATTAGTTAGCGTTAAACTAACACTAACCTAGTTTAGTTAGTGGCACGGGGCCCAGACGCCGCGACCCGTAGGGGTCAAACGTGGTCAACCACGGGTCAAACTCACGGAGTTGACCCGGCTCGTCAGCCGGCGATGCCGAGACGGCGGAGGTGCTCGGGATTGCTCCTCCGCCACCAAATGCAAGGCGGAGGGTATCTACGAAGTTGTTGGTGATCCCGCGCATCCAACGGTGCGAACGGGGTGAGCTGGGGTGGCCGGAAAAGTGGCCGGCGACGAGGTTTAGCGGCGGCAGCAGCTCGGGCATTCTTGGGGTGGCGCTACAGAGCTCGAAAGGAGGCGCTGCGGGTGGCTACGGCCTCATGAGAACGTGCTGAGCACGGTGGTGTGCTCGGATGCAGCGTGCGGTGGCTGTGGCCACGGCGGCGACTTGGCCGGCGGAACCGAGCTCACGGCTCCGGTGGAATCGGTGGCTACATGGTGCAGATAACACGGGGAAGAGAGGGGTTAGTGGTAGGAGCTCACAGAGGTTTGAACGGGGCCGTCGATGAGCTCGGGAGGCGCTGTGGAGGGCACACGGTCGCCGGGCGATCTCGGTGGTCAAGCTTGAAGAAGAGGTCGGAAGCCGTGTCGGGCGTCCGGCGTCACGTGAGTCTTCGAGGAAGCGTAGTCGACGGAGACGGAGCTCGTGGGCACGCTGTCGAGGGGCGAGGGGTGGCTCGGGCGCGACAACGGCGAAGCGGCGGCGACGGTGGCGCTCGGTGGCGCTTCGGGAAGGAGCTAGGGAGCGAGGGAAAGAACAGAGAGAGGGAGAGGCAGGGGCTGCGGGCGCCTCGAGACGCGGATCGAAGCGAAGGAGCCGCCGCCAGCAAGCAGAGGTGGTCGCGCGACGCTGCAAGGCGTCAAAGACGCAGCTGCCTTGGCGAGGGGGAGGAAGATGATCGGCAGCTGGCTGCACAATGACGGGCACAAGAGAGCTAGGCCAACAGATGGGCTGCCAGGTAGGTCTAGGTAGGTGGCCTGGTGGCCTCTCTCTGTTTTATTTTCTTTTTCCTATTTCTGCTATTTGTTTTGGTTTAGTGAAAAAGCTAAACCATTTAATAAAATCCTGAAAATAATTATGTGGCTAGAACTAAAATATACCAACCCACATAAATGTTCCGTAATTATTGGACATATATTAATTATATATAATTTATATATCCAATACAAATAGTTATTGTATTTATTTCAAAGGCCCAAAATAATTAACTCTGAGATACCAAAAATATTGTTTTGAGTTTTACCTCCTTGCAATATTTTCAGGGACTGAGAGGAACATTTTCTTGGACTTCTTTGAGAAGATTTTAATGTTGATCATTTTTAGAAGGTTTCTGAGGCTTGAAAATCCCTCAATTCAAATTCATTTGAAAAGTTAAATATGATGCAACACTCTAATGCATGCACTAGGCATTGTCAGAACCTGGGATGTGACAGCTCACCCCCACTAAACAAGAATCTCGTCCCGAGATTCAAGACGTGAGGTAAGAAGACAAAGGGGACACTAAGTATCACAAACTTCATGATCCAACTGTCTTTCTCGAGGATGCTGATTCAGTGCTCCAATTGATCTTGACGTCTTGCTTTGAGAACTACATCCAACATGACGATGAGAAGAAGGGAAGGATCTTGGAGGAATCGATCTTCTTGAGGTTCGAGCAACTTAGGATCACCTCAAGGACCACAAGATCAACTCACGTAATGAGACGAGAAACATCTCTCGAGCTGAGAGGCAAGACATGCTTCAGGAAGGACAGAAGACATAATTTGACGAGGTTTCAGAGTAGCGAGGGAACAATTACTATGATCCCATAACGGGGCACCTTGGGAGAGGTGTCACGTAGAGATATCCCTTTAAGTGGCAAAAAGAATTACATTTGATTCAGAGATCATTGAAACTCTTTATACCAGCCTAAGGCAATTCACAGTCGATCATATGAAGGAGTCCGAGGGAATGACATTCTCGGGCCAGAGTGAATGATGTGGATTACCTTGTTGGATGCAACACAAGGGATGATTTTAGTAGCTAGGGAGAAGCTCATCAGTAGAGAGCGATTCCACTATTGGAGTGGTTATAGCATAACCGAGGAAACTAAGAGGAATCCCAGTTAGTGCCGGCGATAATACATAGTGCTTGTGCGTGCTCTCAAGAACTTGAGCATTTCCATATTCATCAAGGTTTTACCAACATCCGTGTCAAGGGTGCTGACAACACAACATACTACCATGATGAACAACGATGGACGATGCAGATGCAAAGAAAGATAACACTTTCTCAGATTTCACCTTAGCGAAGCCAAGGAAACAAAATCTGGACGATCGACCGAGAGACATTTAGCACTCCGCTTCTAATGTTCTCCTTGATGTACTAGCGTATCCCATTCATAGATATGGTTTGATATCTAGAACATCAAGTAAAAGGTCGGACTTCGGGAACACACAAAATCATAAGGCACAACTAGGGAGTAAATCCTACGAAGTACTTATGGGGAGGTGGCCAACTTTCTCAATCAAGATACTACAATAGCAGGTCTTCCGGCGGGGTGTGTTGGCCACGACATCCACTTTACCGGTTATCGCGAGACCAATATTATAGTTCTTGGGAAATGTTCCAACCATCATATCTGCCTAAGATTCAGATCTGGTTGGTGTTAGAATAATCCGCACTCATCGAGTCTAGAAAGAAAATGAAAGTTTGCAACACAAATCGATTTAGATGGCGCTATGAGATTCTCGAAATGAACTACGATAGCAAGCTCCAAAACATGAGCTGGTCTGCTACAAACACTGTGAACACGCTGTCCAAGACAAGCATGACCACATAGTAGTCTTATAATAAAACACTAGCGAGTTCAGGAGGGAAACCATCATCGAGGATATCAAGTCCTTGCATAGGGTATACTCTTAAGAAGGAGCTTCTTCTCCTTGAACAAATCAATCAAGGGCTTGGTGTGCTACGGAATACATATGGAGTGGAGGTAATTAATCTACCAAACCATAGTATACTTTGCACATGTGTGACTAACTTGGGATGATTCCAAGGAAGCAACATTGACTTTAACGAATTCACGGTGGCAACTTACATCAAATGCACATGAACTAGAGGAAGTCACTTCTTACATCCGAACATATGCTTCATGAGCTAGCATGAACAAATGCTTTAAAAGTTTCCAACACTAGCTTAATGTTCAATGTAACTATGGAGAAGACAAGGATGTTGTCGATGGGCTCAACAGCAATTTATCCAGACTCCCATGGAGATGGAATTCCATAATTATGTGAACAAGGTGATAGTATTGGTCAGACCCAAAAGATATAATGGTGTATGCTCGAGGAAAATCCACGAGTAAGACAACATTACGAATATCGTTAGTTCTGATTTGATTTGAGAATAGCCCACACTCAAATCAAAGTTTTGGCAAGACAATAGCTCCAACAACTGGCCTCGAGGATCAATTGATGAAGATATCATCTTTCTTCAGCACACACACCAGATATCCCTTAACATGAACCAAGTCAGATAAGCTTTTATCTTCCAACTCTCCAAGTTGTTGTTTAGCTTAACCAACTAGCTCAGGGGTATCCAACATGGATTCTTGGAGAAAGGGTGGTTTACAGGAAACCAACTTGATCACGAGCTCAACATAGCGGTCAGGTGACATCCTGGTGATACCTCCGAGAAGACAATCGGAGAATCACGAACCACCGATATGTTACTAAGCTCGAGAACAATCTTGCCTTTCAGGGCAAGACGAAATGACCAGAAGAGCGAGGGATTGGACAACCCTAACTCATTGATCGAGGAGTGCACCGGAAATAAGGACTAGGTAGCACAATCTATCTTAGAATGATGATTCAAGAACCAACACGCTAAGATTGAGGTTATCGTCCATTTAACCACCAAGCAACGGAGTTGCTAGCAGTATAGATTTCACACACCACGATTCACTTGTCGGCATTCCGGTTACAATAACACAGGAACCGAGGAATGAACAATGATGGCAAGAAGTATCACTGTACCAAGAGTTCATAGGATGGTGTGTAATTCCCATAATAATCCCGATATAAAAGATGGTAATACTCCAAGGTAGAACAGAACAAAAGCTGGACTGGCATTTTGATCTGTGGAATACAACTGCTTTGACCCAATCCTAGAAATGGATGAGGTACTGGAGTTTGTTTCTCCTAGTCATTCCAGAATAGAATGGCTTGACGGACCACAAGAGTAATAGACAACGATGAACGAATGCACGCATACTCTTGACTATCAATTGATAGACGAGGGTCGGAATACAATTAGGAGGGACAACCCAAGAGAACATATGATTTTCTGAGTTGTGGACGCATAGATTAGTATGTCGAACTAAGTTCAACATGTTTCTTCCGGATAACCCATGCAGAGAGGTAGGACTGGCAGAGTCACGATATAAAATGGAGAACTCATCAAGAGCACTCCTGTTGTGATCTTTTGATCCAACAAACTTCTGCCATAAGCGGTTCATAGTATTTGGAAGAAAGAAATACCACGGACCACGAGGAATAATGCAAAGGTTACTAATAACCTAAAGGAACAAGCAAACACTATCAACATGAATTGAGTAGAGTGAATCTTGGGTCAAGAACCCAGGAGTAGAATACCTACTACTAAATGGCATCACGGGATGCTTTCGAGAATGAAGGCCAGAGTCATCACACTGGGATACAAATCATGGCTAGATTACTAGATGATCCCCTAAGACACCTAGGGTCATAATAATAATTCCAACATATATGTCGAGGCAATAGAATACCTCAACTCAGCAATTAGTGTGATTAACCTGGCCCGAAGGAACATCGGAATGGAAAGAAGGGATTTTGCAAATGCTTCAGACTATTTAGAAACCTGGGATGACTCGGACAGCATAACGGTTGTAAATGCTCCAAAGATTGGAGACATGCTACAACAATGGTGGCATAGCCACTCCGAAGCACAATATCAAGGTTTCGAGATCAACAGTTATGAACATACGGAAGTAGTAAAACTGGACTGAGATATTGAAACTAGCAATTCCATAAGTCTATGGTTTAGTAACACGTCATCCTGATAGATAGATGAGAAGGCCTAGATCTTAATCCCCGTAGAAGAAAAGAGGTTGACTCAGATCAGAAGGCCATGAGGTATAAGGAGTAAAAAGAGCCTTACGTTCCATCCCACAATCAATTCCCCTACATATAACTAAAGCATTTCTAGACTCAACTTCACCGGTTTGGCTTGGTAATCCTCACAGCAATCAAAGCTCGATACCAAAAGCTGTCAGACCCGACTCAATGTCACATCGATCTAGCATGTAACACATCATATCACTTTGCGGCCTCACGCACGGTATCCCAACGGTGTCGCCTTACCTTAGCCGGGACCGCTTATGCCTTTTGGCACACGATATGATAGTGTCGCTAGCATCCATATGAAAAGGAGCCCGGCTGACATGGCTAGTCGTAAACCCAAAGTGGCACAGACTTACAGGACAGCATCCATGACCCAAAGATCGAACGTGTCGGTCATCAGCGAGTAAGTGCCGGGCTGTAGCACTGGCTAGCAGACTCGATAAACCGGGCAGAAGCGGCTAACAGACTCCGGTACTCAACGCGTGACATTTCCCCGAAGGGACAGACACAGGAACGAAGAAGGACACATGCCGGCCAGCCTAAGTGATTCCGGAGCAGTAGCAAGCTACCATGGCTCGGTGGAAACACTAGGAGACATTTCCCGGTAAGAGAGGCTACTAAAGATAAACAACTAGATAGTCAGATCCCACACATACCAAGCATTTCAATCACATACACACAATATGCTCGATATGTGCAAATACAACATGGCATCACAACATGACTCTACGACCCAAGTATTTATTCATTAGGCTCCGAGGAGCGAGATATTACAAACAGGGGTCTCATGACCCAACATTCAGAGCATACAAATCAAGCACAAGTGGAAGCTAATATGTCTGAGTACAGACATCTACAAATGAAGAAGGCTTAGAAGCCTGACTATCTACCAGATCCTGCCGAGGGCACAAGATCGTAGCTGAGGTATCAAGCTAAACGTCGAAGTCCACGCGGAACTACTAGCGAGACCGAGGTCTCTCTGCAAAAACATAAAATAGGCAAACGTGAGTACAAATGTACCCAGCGAAGACTTACATCGAAACTAACTACATATGCATCTTTATCAACAAAAGGGATGGTGGAGTTTAACAGCAGCAAGCCAGCTTTGACTCGGTGGCTATCCTATACTACGATCGCAAGTAACTCTTTTGAGGTGGCGCACGAGTCCACATATTCACCATATCAATACACCACTAAGGATCCGCACCTGCCTCTCCCTACGAGAACGCCATCCATAGCACTCACGCTTATCTTGCGATTTTAGGGTATCCACTTCCACTTGTCTATGAACTGTTATAGGCAACCCGAAGTCCTTTACCATGACACACGGCTATTCAATAGATCATATTAACCTGCAGGGTGTACTTCTTCACACACGCTCACCACTTACCGCCGTTTACACGACATGTACTCGGCAACCTTCAAGCGGAAGCCCAACGTGGGTGTCGGCCACGACCTACCTAAACACTCAAGTCCCTAGTCCAGTTTATCGCCTATTTGGGTTCCATCTATGAGGAGTTCCGGCCAAGTTTCGCTCACAGCCCCAAACGATGTGAACAGGGTTCCCGAGACACCAAACGGGCGCCCAGACACGTGCCACGTGCCTACCGCATCACAGCCCACCCCTACGGTCAGCGCACAAGACGGCCTCCAAAGATACTACAAACACCGTAAACTACTTGCAACTCCCGGACAGAGGACAAGGGTGATTAAGAAGCCGAGAGGGTCCATTGGTTTCGGGCCCAATGCGTGGTAGTAGCTGAATCATGGATCACAAACACGTAACTCAGTTCCCGAGGACGGCCGCAATGAGACAACCCACCATGTACTCCTACATGGCCTCTCACCGCTACCTTTGCCAAATCGTGTTCACACACTTAGCTCACACACAGAGGACATGATCACACACCTCCGTTCATCCTCGATGAATCGGACCCGACTCAACTCTAAGCAAGAGATGCAGCATGACAAACCAGCATGTATGAGTAGGCACAACAGGGCTCAAACAACTCCTACTCATGCTAGTGGGTTTCATCTATTTACTTGTGGAATGACAGTCATGCAAAGGATAAAGGGTTCAGCTACCGCAGCAAGTAACAAATGATTCGTTGTTGTCCTAATGCAGAAAATAGAGCAGGAGCGAGAGAGTGGGATTATATCGGAATGGACAAGGGGGGTTTTGCTTGCCTGGCACTTCCGAAGATAATATAGCTCTTCATCAGTGTCATCGATCTCATCGTCAAAACCACGTCTATCGAGAGGGGACAGTTACCGGCAAATAAAGAGGAACACAATCAATGCAATGCAACAAATATGATGCATGATAATGTCATGGCAATATGCTGTTGATTGAGCTAATGCAACTAGCAACAGGTTAAATGAAGTTGTTTTGAATACAAGATTCAAATTCAAACTCCATATATGATTATTTAAATGCCCTTTATTTGTTTTGTCCAAAACAGAGGACAAACATTGTTCAAACATGCATGAAAATGGTACAGATGGATTCCTTGAATTTTTCTGATAATTTTTCATATATAAATTATTTCAATCTGAGCTACGGTTGAATTTCTATGAATTTTGAAGTTTAAATCATTTTCTGGAATTTCCTGTATAAAAATAAATCCAGTAAATGATTTATGGCGTCAGCACTACGTCACTGTGACGTCAGCAGTCAACGAGGCCGGTCCAGGTCAAACCTGGCAGTGGGTCCCGTCTCGTCGCTGACTAACCTAACTAATCTAATTAGTTAGCGTTAAACTAACACTAACCTAGTTTAGTTAGTGGCCTGGGGCCCAGACGCCGCTGACCCGTAGGGGTCAAACTGTGGTCAACCACGGGTCAAACTCACCGGAGTTGACCCCCGGCTCGTCGCCGGCGATGCCGAGACGGCGGAGGTGCTCGGATTGCTCCTCCGGCGACCAAATGCAAGGCGGAGGGTATCTACGAAGTTGTTGGTGATCCCGCGATCCAACGGTGCGAACGGGTGAGCTGGGTGGCGGAAAAGTGGCGGCGACGAGGTTTAGCGGCGGCAGCTCGGCATTCTTGGGGTGGCGCTTCAGAGCTCGAAGGAGGCGCTGCGGGTGGCTACGGCCTCATGAGAACGTGCTGAGCACGGTGGTGTGCTCGGATGCAGCGTGCGGTGGCTGTGGCCACGGCGGCGACTTGGCCGGCGGAACCGAGCTCACGGCTCCGGTGGAATCGGTGGCTACATGGTGCAGATAACACGGGGAAGAGAGGGGTTAGTGGTAGGAGCTCACAGAGGTTTGAACGGGGCCGTCGATGAGCTCGGGGAGGCGTCAGGGAGGGCACACGGTCGCCGGCGATCTCGGTGGCCGAAGCTTGAAGAAGAGGTCAGGGAAGCCGTGTCGGGGCGTCCGGCGTCACGTGAGTCTTCGAGGAAGCGTAGTCGACGGAGACGGAGCTCGTGGGCACGTCAGAGGGGCGAGGGGGTGGCTCAGGGCGCGACAACGGCGAGCGGCGGCGACGGTGGCGTTCGGTGGCGCTCGGGGAAGGAGCTAGGGAGCGAGGGAAAGAACAGAGAGTGAGGGGAGAGGCAGAGGGCTGCGGGCGCCTCGACGCGATCGAGGAAGGCGAGCGCCGCCAACAAAGCAGAGGTGGTCAGCGTCGACGCTGCAAGGCGTCAAAGACGCACCGCTTGGGGCGAGGGGAGGAAGATGATCGGCACTGGCTGCACAATGACGGGCACAGAGAGCTAGGCCACGATGGGCTGCCAGTAGGTTCAGGTAGGTGGCCCGTGGCCTCTCTCTTTTATTTTCTTTTTCCTATTTCGCTATTTGTTTTGGTTTAGTGAAAAGCTAAACCATTTAATAAAATCCTGAAAATAATTATGTGGCTAGAACTAAAATATACCAACCCACATAAATGTTCCGTAATTATTGGACATATATTAATTATATATAATTTATATATCCAATACAAATAGTTATTGTATTTATTTCAAAGGCCCAAAATAATTAACTCGAGATACCAAAATATTGTTTTGAGTTTTACCTCCTTGCAATATTTTCGTGGACCGAGAGGAACATTTTCTTGGACTTCTTTGAGAAGATTTTAATGTTGATCATTTTAGAAGGTTTCTGAGGCTTGAAAATCCCTCAATTCAAATTCATTTGAAAAGTTAAATATGATGCAACACTCTAATGCATGCACTAGGCATTGTCAGAACCTGGGATGTGACAGAGAGACTTTTTGCATTCCATGGTACGGCCCTGCCCGGGCTCCATATCCTCATTAGCAAGCTGATAGCCCGATTCGTCATATGGTTGACTCATCATATCTATGTCACAGTCATACGCGTTTGTATTGAGGTAATCCATAGGGTCGACCTCCGTCTCATCATCCATTCTCTGTTCTACTGTGTACATCAGCCAAGATTATTGCACCCCTTCATCATGTCGTCCGCCGCTCTCACCCGCACTATTACAGTGAGCTGGTAATTGCGTAGGTGGGTGGTGGTCTCCGCACATGCTTGTTGATGTGTGGTAGTTATTGGTGTGCTCTCGGCGGCTCCGCATTTAATAAGATTCTTCGCCATAGCAGCACCCAACCCTTGCATCGTCCAATCCGCGGTGGGGTCTCGCCGTCCGCTCCCACATGCTGTCTCGAGGAGGCAAATCCTCGTGCCCCGATTTCACACCGGTCAAGCTAACCTCAAGTGCCCAGCCGGGATCGGGTGGTTGTGGAATGTGTGTTGAGAGGGTCCATCATCATCCCTTTCCCACGCCCACCTTCCGCCTTTGATCAAGTAGAGTATGGTGCATGGGGTTTTTTCACCGCAAACACATATGTTTGTGGTGTAAAACAACCAAAGGCAACAAAATGGAATATTATCTATATATATATGTTGGTGCGACATGTAATTACCGTGGACGGCGCCAAGCTCAGCTAAAGACGAAGGCCCACCTAGCGCTACCGAGATCGAGGACGGGCTGCTATGAGCGGAGCGGCCGCGAGAGGAGGCCCGTTGCTTGAGCAAGTGATGGTGCGATGGTGTTGTTGTTCATGGAGTTGTTCGCGATTTAAACTGGGCATCGGAAATCATGTACCGCCTTGTGCGATTTTCCTTCGCCAGCTTGATGATAATCGAACCAAGTTAGTAGTGAAATCATTTCGCAGGCGCAAGCATAAATTGCATTGACCGCTCGTAGCAACTCATATTTGTCCTCGATCGCTTTTTTCGCGTCCTCGGCTACTTTTTCTCGACCGCAAGCTTCACCTTTGCATCGATGTCCGCTGACTAAACTTCTTTTTTCGCTTCTTGGCCTCTGGGCGTCGTTGTAAAACACCTTCCACGTGGCGCCGCCTCGGCGCCGCACACCGACCATATTGCGGCCGCTGGTCCAACGGGAGTCCCTTAAGTTCGCTCAAGGCCCGGTTGAGAGGGTGTCCCACTTGGGCCTCATCGAGAAGTAGGGCTTTCAGCTGCAAGCGGTGTTGCTTCTCCAAAGAGTCTAATCAATTTCCTCATGATCTTGTCCGTAAAAACCTTTTTCTCCTTGTCCCACTTGTAGCGGGCCTGATGAAGTCATGCTCCAAGGGGTTGGTGAACTTCGAAAGGGGTCTGGGAGACCCGCGGCTTCACGCCCGCGTCCCTCCTTATCCCATATGGGCCTTTTACCGAGGTAGCCACGGCTTCCGAGGCGATGCTTCCGTGTTCGGAGCTGAAGGCTTTTGAATTTCGCAGCCTTAGCCTTGGCTGCCTCGGTAGCGCAAGTGTCCTTGAACTTTTCAACTCCTCTTCCGTAAGTGTCGGATTTTCCTCCGAATCTTGGACAGGGTTCATCAGCCTCAATAGCTCGTTTCACCCTCCCTTTCCAGAGGCCAAATCATTGCTGAACATGCCCATGGCGTGATTGTTAATCTTTTTCATCTTTGGATCATCCCACGGTTGTTCTATGTTATCATCCCGGTCGGGAACTTGAATCTCTTGTGCAACTTCGTTAGGAGCAAGCTGCGTCAAATGTTCTTTACTCCTTAAGTCATTGTCGTTGATGTCACAAGATTCTCAGAGGATGCATCCTACTTGGTTCCCATAGCACTTGCGAGGTTCTTCCGCTCTAACGGCTCAAACTTGCTGTGTGCCATCTTTGTGATCACAAGTCGTCCAATCCCTAGTTTGTTAGGTTTTCGTATCCTCCGCTTCTTATGCTTCCTCTTTTCGGTATCGGCATCGGGCCGGTACCTTCCCCGCCGTACCTTCCCCACCGGTCTCGGCGCCGCTTATCGGTGCCGGGCGCCGTCGGTGCCGGCGCCGCTTGGTGTCGATGTCGGTGTCGATTCATCATCGAGGCCGACACGCAAACCTTGCTTAGCAACAAATAGTCGAGGTACTCTTGTTCACCATCATAATCCATCTCGCTCGCATCTTGGTCAAGGCCCGCTTTCTTCGTTGTTCGACATGTTTCCTATGATTAAGTGGCCTCATTTATTTCTAAAAGTATGAATAAATGAGAAATGACGAAAAGAAATCTATGTGCCAAGACTGATATGCCAACTATGTAGCACAAATCATGCCTTTATTCACGGAAATTTCGCATGACCTTTGCTAAAAATGGACATATCGAGCGCTGAAATTCACCAAACGGAAATGAATCAACATTTCGCGTAACATAGGCCACTCGGATCATTTTCCAAACATGACATGTCTAAAACATGACATATGCACATATCACATGTCCAGTTCAAATTTCCATATAAATTCAGCTAATTTTGAAACCTAGCTAAATTCATAACTAAATAGATAACCTAATTAATTAACATGAAGAACCCTAGCAGAGAGGGGGTTTACAGAGAGTGCAGGGCGAGGAGGAGGCGAGGGCCGACGGGTCGGGGCGAGCGCCACGGGGTCAGGGCGAGCGCGCTGAGTCGGGGCGAAGCGCCGAGTCGGGGCGAGCCGAGTCGGGTCGAGGGCCGGACGGGCGAAGGCCTGGGCTAGCGCCGTCGCGGAGTCGGGGCGAGCGCCGGGCCGGTCGGGCGCGGGCGGAGCGACGGGGCCGGAGAGAGAGGGGATTTGGGGAAATGTGGCGGGATGAAGCTGCGCGAGTGAAAATTTTGGGTTATGGACGAGCAAGAGCGCGTTATGCCAAACGCGCTACTACTATGATCTGTAGCTGCAGCGCTTTATGGTAAACACGCTGCTACTACTGTGCGTAGCGGCAGCGGTTTATAAGAAACGCGCTACTACTATGGTATGTAGCAGCAGCGGTTTTGTGGAAATG
The DNA here is from genome assembly GCA_021437245.1 of Aegilops speltoides. Lineage (NCBI taxonomy): Eukaryota > Viridiplantae > Streptophyta > Magnoliopsida > Poales > Poaceae > Aegilops > Aegilops speltoides. Next base: position 270,342,673 of record CM038146.1, read on the forward strand.
CGCCTCTTCGCCGTCCATCGCCGCCATTCATTTTCTTTTCCTTTATTTTATCCCACTTTTATTTCCCGAGGGTAGTGAACGAAGGAGGCGATATATATTGCATCATTTGACGGTTAAATATGTATGCAAAATAGGAACATATATATTACACATCATATGGCTAAGTGTGTATACAAAATAGGAACATATATATATTACACATCATTGGACCCATAACATACGCTTTCCTCGGTCTTTGACGCTGCTTTTGAGTCAGCTTCTTTCCTTCTTGTTCGTCAAGAATAATTGAGCCCTCATTGTGACTTTGCCTTTTCCATGGAGTGCGATTTTTCTTAGGTAATGTAGTATTGATTCTTCTTTGACGATACTTCATCATCGCCGCCATCTTCCCTCATTGGGTTGCCGATCGATCATAGTCTTCCTCGCTGGCGACTCCATCCATTCCAATGATGTTCCTTTGCCTCTCCTCACGACAACACGGCTGGGATTGTGCGGGTCGGTTATGAAGAAGCATTGTGTCACGTGCTTAGCGTGTACCCATGGCTCGCTTTTTGAGAAGCGTTGACGGTAGCGCTCTTGGCGCCGGGTATAGTCATGGTAGTGAACATCCGCTTTCTTTCGACATTCTTAGCCCATCCGACACGGAACATTGTCGTGTTGTGCAGTCCAGAGTAGTCAAGCTCCCAGATCTCCTCGACCTTCCATAAAATCGCTCGCCAGTGCCGTTGTCGCTGCGGTCATGCATTCCATCGTCACCCCGAGTTCGATCATCACCGCCCATATCTTTTGCCTCCGTAGAACGTGTATCCGCTGATATCATATGCCCGATAGGTTACGAGGTTGGGCGAGGGCCATGTGCTAAGGCGATATGAGCAATCCGTCCTTAGAGCCCTCCTCCGGGATTAGCAATAATATGCTCTTTGAACCAATGCAGAAAGTGGAGTTGTGCTCTAGTAACTTCGGCGTCCGTCCCCGCATACCCCGGACACGATACTTCTTTGCGATAATTTCTTTGTGCAAAGCCACGAAGGATCTACCTCGTCTAGGTGTTGTAGCACTACCAAGTTTGCTCACAAAATCGCTGCGCCGATCCGAGTATGCCACGTGCAGTTCCTCGCGACCGCTATAAAGGACCATCTCCTTCGAGCCTCCCATCGTGCTTGTTAACGGGCAAACCAACACTAACACCAAAGCGGCTGGTCTGCACCATATAGAAAATTCTCAAAGAAAGAGATGCACTCTTGTGCCAAATAGCCCTGGACGATGCTTCCATCCGGACGGGACATGTTATGAACGAATCCTTTGATGATCCCATTCATCCTCTCAAACGGCATCATGTTGTGCAGAATGACGGCCCCAGTCTATTATGTCATCCACAATATGGACACACAGATGCACCATCACGTCGAAGAACGCGGCGGAAGTACATCTCAAGCTCATTCAAGATCACAACGATCTCTTCCTGTAGCCTTTGAGCTGCTTCACACCGATCGACTTTCGAGATGACGCCAAAAAGTTGCGAGACCAATAAGCGTGTCACGGACGTGCTTGTCCATTATCCCTCTAAGGGCAACAGTAGTATCTGCGTCATCATCACATGACAGTCATGAGACTTCATCCCGCTGAACCTTTTCTTGTCCGTGTCTAGATATCCGCTTATCTTGCCACAAGAATCGAACTAACTTTCACTCCGTAAGGCACTTAAAGAATTGATTGATCTCACCTGACTTAAGGTGAAGCAAGAGGGGGCATAATCTTCTTTCTTTAATTTCTTGCCCTTCTTCTCCGTGCCTCTGCTCCGCTCTGCCTCCTCCGACATTTTACGGGCGGCATGTGCAGATCTTCCCTGATTTTCAAATCTTGCAAGTCTTTTCTTGCCTTCGCCCATCCTTGGTCTTATCCGCATGTTCATCGTTGTTGCGAGCAAGCTCTCAAGGACATTCTTACAGATATGCATTTGATCTAGGCAATGAGGTGTATCGAGTTTGTGCCAAGACTCCAAGTCCCGCAACACGCACCTCGCCTTCCATACCTTCAGCAGCTGCTCGCGCCTTTCTCATCGTCTTTCCGGCGCAAGGCACTCATTCCAGTTTTTCAACAGCTCATCGATTTCGCACCGCCCGCTTACGTGGAGGTCCTCGATGCTCAGCGTGACCATTGAATAGATCTCCACGGTTTCTCCACGGTCGTCTGTTCAAGCCATCTTCGATGCCCCATGTACACGATTTTCCTGCACCGCCATCTTTCCTTGACGTTAGCTGCCGAGACGTTGTATCATCCATGCACCGCGCATCCGCAATATCCATGGCACACCGCCTGCCACATATCCGTAATCGAGATAGTCCTGCCTTCGTCGTGATCAGCCTGCTCTCATGTTGAAATACTCACCTTTGTCAAGGCCCCCCATGTCTTGGCTGGTGTTCTCCATAACGTGTCTAACTCCTCTTGAAGTAGCCCCAGATACAAATTAATATTATTTCCTGGTTGTTTTGGCCCTTGAATAAGCATGCTAATGTGAATGTACTTCGATTTCATGCACAACCAGGGGGGGAGGTTGTACATCCATACAAACACGGGCCATGTACTATGGTTGGTGTTCTGGTTGCCAAACGGATTCATGCCATCGGTACACGCGCCGAGCACGATGTTCCTTGCATCACATTCAAAATACCGATAGAAGCTTTTCAACGCTCTCCATCGGCTTCCATCCTTCACGTGTCTCGACTTCGATCATCTCCATCGTCGGGCTTCTTCCTCTCCGCGTGCGCAGCAAGATTAGCTTTGCTTCCTTGGGATCTACAAAATACCTCACGAGACGGGAGTGATCGGTAAGTACCATACAACTTTCTCGGGACATTTCTTCCCGCCTTCTTGTATCGAGAAGCATTGCACACCGGACAGCTTGTTTTTTCCGCGTGCTTCTTCCGATAAATTATGCAATCATTGATGCATGCATGGTATCTAACGTGTGGCGATCAAGAGGGCACACGATCTTCTTGGCCTCATCAACACTAGTAGGACATAGATTACCCAGGGAAGAACATCCTTTAGGTACTTGAGATGCTCATCGAGGCTAGTGTCGGTCCATTTGTTTTTAGCCTTCGCCTTCGTGGAGTTGAAGCGTGAAACTCAACCGGGTCACCTCAGGATTGCAACCATCATACAATGGAGTGTTCGAGTCTACCACCAGCTTGCTCTAGCTTAGCCTCCTCTCTAGAAGCAGCTCTCTCAAGATTGCCTCCTTGCGGCAATGCTTGAACATGAGGGTCCCGCACAATTGAACTTAGTACCGATTTAACTCTGCTGCGTGGAGTCCATGTCGTTCTCTCCGCCGCCATGTCCGCCCTTCTCCTCCGCCATGTCCGCCCCTTCTCCGCCGCCATGTCCGCCTCTTCCCGCCGCCATTATCGATCATCTCTTCGCCTTGCCCGTGTCATCATTTCCTGCCCGTCGGCATCCTCAACATCGCCATCCTCATCTTCAATTATCCACCTAGTATAGCCATCCATGAAACCAGTCATGAGCAAAGCGCTCGACACGACCATCGCCATGGGGGTCGAGCCAAACTATTCCTTTGCATTTTCGACACGGACATAAAACCTCTGTCCGGTTATTTTCTTTCATGTCTTGCACCGCCGACCGCAACCACCTGTCCACCATCGCTCCACCGACCATCGCCAACTCGCAAGGTAATAATAAAAAATTGATTGTAAAAATGCATGCATGCATCAAAGTCATAAAAAATTTGGCATGACCTTCCCTAAAAATAGGACATATATGGATCTAGAGTTTGCCGGAATTAGCCAAACGGAAATAAATCGACATTTCGCAAAACATAGGCAACTCAAAAGCACAATTTACAAGGCCAACTCATGCCACACACACAATTTCCACAAACATATCACACACACATAAACACATTTCCATTTTGCAAAAGCATGAAAGTTTCATCACCTCTATCTTGATGGTCAAGATGATAATGTAGGGAGATCAAAAGTGCACAAATTAAGCTCTTCTTGACAAAGATAGATCTAGTTAGGGGCAAATAGGTCACTTAACTAAATCCTACATCTACCTAGCTACCTAATTTGGAAGGAGACAACTTCAACTAGTGGAGGGGAAGGAAAAGAGAAAGGAGATGCATTAATGGAGGTGGTGTAGTTATGTAGGAGTAATGAAGAGAGAGAAGGTGGATAGAGAAGAGAGGGAGTAATGGGGAGAAGTATTGAGAAGAAGAAGAGTGAGAGGGAGCATGTGGTGGAGGGAAGAGAGGAGAGGGGAGGTAGGGGAAGGGAAAAAGTGAGAGGGGAGCATGTGGTGGAGGGAAGAGAGGAGAGGGGGAGGTAGGGGAAGGGAAAAAAAGCAAGGGGAGGGAGGGACGGTTTGGGGTTGGTGGGGTTAGCAGAGCACTGGTGAGAAACCGCTGCTGCTGCTAAAACTTAGCAGCAACGCTTCCTGTAAGGCGCCATCGCTAATCGGGAAAAAATGGCGGCAATTTGAAACTTACCAAGAGCGATCTCGAGGAAACCGCGCTACTACTATGCACTTAGCAAGAGCGCTTGTTTCGCCACCGCCCATCTGCTACTTAGAGGTGGGGAACACCGCCGGTCGATATTTGTAGCAGCGAGTTTAGTCGAAGGCGCCATCGCTAAATATTTAGCAAGCAGCGAAGTTTACGCAAAGGGCGCTACTACTACTTACCAGCAGCGCTCTATTTTGAACCGCGCTGCTGCTAAGATTCTGTGTATAGGCTTTTCCCTAGTAGTGAGACTCTCTATATGAAGAACATGGTGCTACTTTGAAGAACAAGTGTAGTAAAAGGATAGTAACATTGCCCCTTTTCTCTTTTTTGGGCGGGCTTCTTTGGCCCCCTTTTTTATTTAGGCTTCTTTGGCCTCTCTTTTTTATACAGGGCAATGCTCTAATAATGATGATCATCACACTTTTATTTTCTTACAACTCGATATTACAACTCGATATTAGAACAAAAATATGACTCTCTATGAATGCCTCTGGTGGTGTACCGGGATGTGCAATGATCTAGCATAGCAAAGATATCAAAAAATGGACAAGCCATGAAAACATCATGCTAGCTATCTTACGATCATGCTGTTGGAAATATGCTCTAGAGGCAATAATAAAAGTATTATTATATTTCCTTGTTCGTGATAATTGTCTTTTATTCATGCTATAACTGTATTATCCGGAAATCGTAATACACGTGTGAATACATAGACCATAATTTGTCCCTAGTGAGCCTCTAGTTGACTAGCTCGTTGTGATCAACAGATAGTCATGGTTTCCTGGCTATGGACATTGGATGTCGTTGATAACGGGATCACATCATTAGGAGAATGATGTGATGGACAAGACCCAATCCTAAGCATAGCACAAAGATCGTAGTTCGCTTGCTAGAGCTTTTCCAATGTCAAGTATCTCTTCCTTAGACCATGAGATCGTAACTCCCGGATACCGTAGGAGTGCTTTGGGTGTATCAAACGTCACAACGAATCGGGTGACTATAAAGGTGCACTACAGGTATCTCCGAAAGTGTCTGCTGGTTGACACGGATCGAGACTAGATTTGTCACCCGTAAACGGAGAGGTATCTCTGGGCCCACTCGGTAGGACATCATCATATGTGCACAATGTGACCAAGGGGTTGATCACGGATGATGTGTTACGGAACGAGTAAAGAGACTTGCCGTAACGAGATTGAACAAGGTATCGGTATACCGACGATCGAATCTCGGCAAGTAATATACCGCTAAACAAAGGGAATTGTATACGGATCGATTGAGTCCTTGACATCGTGGTTCATCCGATGAGATCATCGTGGAACATGTGGGAGCCAACATGGGTATCCAGATCCCGCTGTTGGTTATTGACCGGAGAACGCCTCGGTCATGTCTACATGTCTCCCGAACCCGTAGGGCCTACACACTTAAGGTTCGATGACGCTTAGGGTTATAAAGGAAGTTTGTATGTGGTTACCGAATGTTGTTCGAGTCCCGATGAGATCCCGGACGTCACGAGGAGTTCCGGAATGGTCCGGAGGTAAAGATTTATATATGGAAGTCCTATTTTGGCCACCGAAAATGTTCGGGATTTTTCGGTATTGTACCGGGAAGGTTCTAGAAGGTTCTGGAGTGGGGCCCACCTGCATGGGGGGACCCACATGAACGTGGGTAGTGGGGGAAAGGCCCCACACCCCTGGTCAAGGCGCACCAAGATCCCCCCTTAGAAGGAATAAGATCATATCCCGAAGGGATAAGATCAAGATCCCTAAAAAGGGGGGATAACAATCGGTGGGGAAGGAAATGATGGGATTTCTTTCCTCCCACCTTGGTCAACGCCCCAATGGACTTGGAGGGCAAGAAACCAGCCCCTCCACCCCTATATGTAGTGGGGAGGTGCATGGGAGCTTCACACGAAGTTCTGGCGCAGCCCTCCCCCTCTCCCAAGTCCTCCTCCTCTCCGCGGTGCTTGGCGAAGCCTGCGCAGATTGCCACGCCCTCCACCACCACCACGCCGTTGTGCTGCTGCTGGATGGAGTCTTCTCAACCTCTCCTCTCTCCTTGCTGGATCAAGGCATGGGAGACATCACCGGCTGTACGTGTGTTGAACGCGGAGGTGCCGCCCGCTCGCACTAGGATCTCCGGTGATTTGGATCACGACGAGTACGACTCCTTCAACCCCGTTCTCTTGAACGCTCGCTTAGCGATCTACAAGGGTATGTAGATGCACTCTCCTTCCCTCGCTGCTGGTTTCTCCATAGATAGATCTTGGTGACACGTAGGAAAATTTTGAATTTCTGCTACGTTCCCCAAAAGTGGTATCAGAGCCAGGTTTATTGCGTAGATTCTTGGCACGAGTAGAACACAAAGTAGTTGTGGGCGTTGATTTCGTTCAATATGCTTACCGTTACTAGTCCAATCTTGTTTCGACGGTATTGTGGGATGAAGCGGCCCGGACCGACCTTACACGCACACTTACATGAGACAGTTCCACCGATTGACATGCACTTGGTGCATAAGGTGGCAAGCGGTGCCGCCTCCCACTTTAGTCGAACGGATTCGATGAAAAGGGTCCTTATGAAGGGTAAATAGCAATTGACATATCACGCTGTGGTTTTATGAGGTAAGAAACGTTTGCTAGAAACCCATAGCAGCCACGTAAAACATGCAACAACAATTAGAGGATGTCTAACTTGTTTTTGCAGGGTATGCTATGTGATGTGATATGGCCAAGAAGAATGTGATGAATGATATGTGCTGTATGAGATTGATCATGTTCTTGTAATAGGAATCATGACTTGCATGTCGATGAGTATGACAACCGGCAGGAGCCATAGGAGTTGTCTTAATTTATTGTATGACCTGCGTGTCATTTAACAACGCCATGTAATTACTTTACTTTATTGCTAACCGGTAGCCATAGTAGTAGAAGTAATAAGTTGGCGAGACAACTTCATGGAGACACAATGATGGAGATCATGATGACGGAGATCATGGTGTCATGCCGGTGAAGATGATAATCATGGAGCCCCGAAGATGGAGATCAAAAGGAGCAAAATGATATTGGCCATATCATGTCACTATTTGATTGCATGTGATGTTTATCATGTTTATGCATCTTGTTTACTTAGGACGACAGTAGTAAATAAGATGATCCCTTACAAACTTTCAATAAGTGTTCTCCCTAATCGGCACCGCTACTACAGTTCGTCGCTTCTAAGCACCACGTGATGATCGGGTGTGATGGATTCTTACGCTCACATACAACGGGTGTAAGACAGTTTTACACAAATAAAATACTTAGGGTTAACTTGACGAGCCTAGCATGTACGCACATCGCCGAACACGAGAGACCGAAAGGTCGAGCATGAGTCGATGGAGGATACGATCAACATGAAGATGTTCATCGATGATGACTAGACCGTCTCACATGATGATCGGACACGGCCTAGTTGACTTGGATCATGTAATCACTTAGATGACCGAGGGATGTCTATTCGAGTGGGAGTTCATAAGATGAACTTAATTATCCCGAACATAGTCAAAAGATCTTTGCAAATTATGTCGTATGCTCGCTTTTAGTTCCACTGCTTAGATATGTTCCTAGAGAAAATATAGTTGAAAGTTGACAAGAGCGATTATGCGGACAGAGAAAGCTTATGTCCTTAATGCACCGCTTAGTGTGCTGAACCCCAAACGCCGCTTGTGGATGTTGCAAACATCGACATACACGCTTTTGATAACTACGTGATAGTTCGCTTAAACGGTTTAGAGTTGAGGCACCAAAGACGTTTTGAAACGTCATGAACATATGAGATGTTTAGAGGGCTGAAATTGAGATTTCGTGCTCGTGCCCACGCCAAGAGGTATGAGACCTCCGACGATTTTCTTAGCCAAAGAAACTAAGAGAGAAAAGCTCAATCGTTGAGCTTGTGCTCGATTGTCCGAGTGCAACAATCACTTGTATCGAGTGGGAGTTGATCTTCCGATGAGATAGTGATGTTTCTCCAAAGTCATTGTCACCAAGCTGCTAGAGCTTCGTGATGAACTATAACATATCAGGGATAGATATGATGATCCTTGAGGTATTCACGATGTTTGACACCGCGAAAGTAGAAATCAAGAAGAAGCATCAATTGTTGATGGTTGGTGAAACCACTAGTTTCTAGAAGGGCAAGGGCAAGAAGGGATACTTCATGAAATGGCAACAGCTGCTGCTCCAGTGAAGAAACCCAAGGTTGAACCCAAACCCGAGACTAAGTGCTTCTGTGATAAGGGGAATAGTCACTAGAGCGGAGTTACCCTAGATACTTGGTAGATGAGAAGGCTGGCAAGGTCGATGGAAGTATATTGGATATACATTATGTTAATGTGTACTTTACTAGTACTCCTAGTAGCACCAGGGTATTAGATACCGGTTCGGTTGCTAAGTGTTAGTAACTCGAAATAAAAGCTACGGAATATACAGAGACTAGCTAAAGGTGAGCTGAAAATATATGTTGGAAGTGTTCCCAAGGTTGATGTGATCAAGCATCGCACGCTCCCTCTACCATCGAGATTTGGTGTTTGCGTTGAGCATATACATGATTGGATTATGTCTATCGCAATACGATTATTCATTTAAGGAGAATAATGGTTACTCTATTTATTTGAATAATACCTTCGATGGTCTTGCACCTAAAGGAATGGTTTATTGAATCTCGATCGTAGTGATACACATTTTCATGCCAAAAAGATATAAGATAGTAATGATAGTACCACTTACTTGTGGCATTGCCATGTAAGTCATATTGGTATAAAACGCATGAAGAAGCTCCATGTTGATGGATCTTTGGACTCACTCGTTTTGAAGAGTTTGAGACATGTGAACCATGTCTATTGATGTATACGCATGAAGAAACTCCATGCAGATGGATCGTTTGGACTCACTTGATTTTGAATCACTTGAGATATGCAAATCATACCACATGGGCAAGATGACTAAAAAGCCTCGTTTTTCAGCAAAATGGAACAAGATAGCAACTTATTGGAAGTAACACATTTTGATGTGTGCAGTCCAATGAGTGCTGAGGCATGCAGTGAATATCGTTATGTTCTTACTTCACAGATGATTCGAGTAGATGTAGAGTATATTTACTTGATGAAACACAAGTCTGAATTATTGAATGGTTCAAGTAATTTCAGAGTGAAGTTGAAGATCATCGTGACAAGAGGATGAAATGTCTATGATATGATCATAAAGATGAGTATCTGAGTTACGAGTTTGGCACACAATTAAGACATTGTGGAAATTGTTTCACAATTAATACCGCATGGAACACCATAGTTTGATGGTGTGTCCGAACATCATAGTTGCACCCTATTGGATATGGTGCGTACCATGATGTCTCTTATCGAATTACCACTATCGTTTATGGGTTAGGCATTAGAGACAACCACATTCACTTTAAATAGGGCACCACGTAATTCCATTGAGATGACACCGTATGAACTATGGTTTAGAGAAACCTAAGCTGTCATTTCTTAAAGGTTTGGGGCTGCGACGCTTATGTGAAAAAGTTTCAGGTTGATAAGCTCGAACCCAAAGCGGATAAAATGCATCTTCATAGGACACCCAAAACAGTTGGGTATACCTCCTAATTCAGATCTGAAAGCAATAGGGATTGTTTCTTGAATCGGGTCCTTTCTCGAGGAAAAGTTTGTCTCGAAAAGTTGAGTGGGAGGATGGTGGAGACTTGATATGGTTATTGAACCGTCACTACAACTAGTGTGTAGCAGGGCACAGGAAGTTGTTCCTGTGGCACCTACACCATCATGAAACTTCGGATCAAGTCACTACCGTACCTCGTAGGGTGACAAGGATGCGTACTACTTCAGAGTGGTACAGTAATCTTGCCTTGAAGGTCATGTTGCTAGACAACAATGAACCTACGAGCTATGGAGAAGCAATGGTGGGCCCAAATTCCGACAAATGGTTAGAAGCCATGAAATCCGAGATAGGATCCATGTATCAGAACAAAGCATGGGCTTTGGTGGACTTGCCCGATGATCGGCAAGCCATTGAGATAAATGGATCTTTAAGAAGAAGACAGACGTGGACGGTGATGTCACCCTCTATGAAGCTCGACTTGTGGCGAAGAGTTTTTCACAAGTTCAAGGAGTTGACTACGATGAGATTTTCTCATCCGTGGCGATGCTTAAGTCCGTCGGAATCATGTTAGCATTAGCTGCATTTATGAAATCTGCGATGGATGTCAAAACGAGTTTCCTTACCACCTTCGTAAGGAAAGGTTGTATGTGATACAATCCAAAAGTTTTTGTCGATCCTAAGGATGCTAAAAGGTATGCTGGCTCCAGCGATCCTTCTAAGGACTGGAGTAAGCATCTCGGAGTTGGAATGTACGTTTTGATGAGATGATCAAAGATTTTGGGTTTATACAAAAGTTTATGAGAAACTTGTATTTCCAAAGAAGTGAGTGGGAGCACTATAGAATTTCTGATGAGTATATGTTATTGGCATATTGTTGATCAGAAATGATGTAGAATTTCTAGAAAGCATATAGGGTTATTTGAAAGGTGTTTTTCAATAGAAAACCTGGATTAAGCTGCTTGTACATTGAGCATCAAGATCTATAAGGATAGATCAAAAACCGCTTAATACTACATTCAAATGAGCACGTACCTTGACATGATCTTGAAGGTGTTCAAGATGGATCAGTCAAAGAAGGAGTTCTTGCCTGAGATGCTCGACCATGGCAGAAAAGAGAGAAAAGACGAAGGTCGTCCCCTATGTTTCATACGTAGGCTCTATAGTATGCTATGCTGTGTACCGCACCGGAAGTGTGCCTTGCCATGAGTCAGTCAAGGGGTACAAGAATGATCCAGGAATGGATCATTGGACAGTGTTCAAAATTGTCCTTGGAGTAAATAAGGAAATGTTTCTTGATTATGGAGGTGATAAAGAGTTCGGCGTAAAGGGTTACGTCGATGCAAGCTTTAACACCTATCCAAATGACTCTGAGTAGCAAACCGGATAGTATAGTGGAGCAACCATTTGGAGTAGCTCCAAGTGGAGCGTGGAAGCAGCATTTACAATATGACCTAGAGATTTGCAAAGTACATACGGATCTGAATGTTGCAGACCCGTTAACTAAAACCTCTCTCACAAGCAAAACATAATCAAACCCCAGAACTCATTGAGTCTTAATCACATGATGATGTGAACTAGTTTAATGACACTAGTAAACTCTTTGGATGTTGGACACATGGCGATGTGACCTGTGAGTGTTAATCACATGGCGATGTGAACTAGATTATTGACTCTAGTGCAAGTGGGAGACTGTTGGAAATATGCTCTAGAGGCAATAATAAAAGTATTATTATATTTCCTTGTTCGTGATAATTGTCTTTTATTCATGCTATAACTGTATTATCCGGAAATCGTAATACACGTGTGAATATATAGACCATAATATGTCCCTAGTGAGCCTCTAGTTGACTAGCTCGTTGTGATCAACAGATAGTCATGGTTTCCTGGCTATGGACATTGGATGTCGTTGATAACGGGATCACATCATTAGGAGAGTGATGTGATGGACAAGACCCAAGCCTAAGCATAGCACAAAGATCGTGTAGTTCGTTTGCTAGAGCTTTTCCAATGTCAAGTATCTCTTCCTTAGACCATGAGATCGTAACTCCCGGATACCGTAGGAGTGCTTTGGTGTATCAAACGTCACAACGAATCGGGTGACTATAAAGGTGCACTACGGTATCTCCGAAAGTGTCTGCATTGGGTTGACACGGATCGAGATCGATTTGTCACTCCGTAAACGGAGAGGTATCTCTGGGCCCACTCGGTAGGACATCATCATAATGTGCACAATGTGACCAAGGGGTTGATCACAGGATGATGTGTTACGGAACGAGTAAAGAGACTTGCCGTAACGAGATTGAACAAGGTATCGGTATACCGACGATCGAATCTCGGGCAAGTAATATACCGCTAGACAAAGGGAATTGTATACGGATCGATTGAGTCCTTGACATCGTGGTTCATCCGATGAGATCATCATGGAACATGTGGGAGCCAACATGGGTATCCAGATCCCGCTGTTGGTTATTGACCGGAGAACGCCTCGGTCATGTCTACATGTCTCCGAACCCGTAGGGCCTACACACTTAAGGTTCGATGACGCTAGGGTTATAAAGGAAGTTTGTATGTGGTTACTGAATGTTGTTCGAGTCCGGATGAGATCCCTGACGTCACGAGGAGTTCCGGAATGGTCCGGAGGTAAAGATTTATATATGGGAAGTCCTATTTTGGCCACCGGAAAATGTTCGGGATTTTTCGGTATTGTACCGGGAAGGTTCTAGAAGGTTCTGGAGTGGGGCCCACCTGCATGGGGGGACCCACATGAACGTGGGTAGTGGGGGAAAGGCCCCACACCCCTGGTCAAGGCGCACCAAGATCCCCGCTTAGAAGGAATAAGATCATATCCCGAAGGGATAAGATCAAGATCCCTAAAAGGGGGGATAACAATCGGTGGGGAAGGAAATGATGGGATTTCTTTCCTCCCACCTTGGTCAACGCCCCAATGGACTTGGAGGGCAAGAAACCAGCCCCTCCACCCCTATATATAGTGGGGAGGTTCATGGGAGCTTCACACGAAGTTCTGGCGCAGCCCTCCCCCTCTCCCAAGTCCTCCTCCTCTCCCGCGGTGCTTGGCGAAGCCTGCGCAGATTGCCACGCCTCCACCACCACCACGCCGTCGTGCTGCTGCTGGATGGAGTCTTCCTCAACCTCTCCCTCTCTCCTTGCTGGATCAAGGCATGGGAGACATCACTGGGCTGTACGTGTGTTGAACGCGGAGGTGCCGGCTGTTCAGCACTAGGATATCCGGTGATTTGGATCACGACGAGTACGACTCCTTCAACCCCGTTCTCTTGAACGCTTCCGCTTAGCGATCTACAAGGGTATGTAGATGCACTCTCCTTCCCCTCGTTGCTGGTTTCTCCATAGATAGATCTTGGTGACGCGTAGGAAAATTTTGAATTTCTGCTACGTTCCCCAACACATGCAAGGCAATATGACAATGAAAGCTCAAGTCATGTATATGATGATGATGGAAGTTGCATGGCAATATATCTCGGAATGGCTATGGAATTGCCATGATAGGTAGGTATGGTGGCTGTTTTGAGGAAGCTATAAGGAGGTTTATGTGTGATAGAGCATATCGTATCACGGGGTTTGGATGCACCGGCAACGTCTTCACCAACTCTCGAGGTGAGAAAGGGCAATGCACGGTACCGAAGAGGCTAGCAATGATGGAATGGTGAGAGTTAGTACAATCCATGGACTCACATTTGTCATAAAGAACTCATATACTTATTGCAAAAGTTTATTAGACCTCGAAGCCAATTACTACTACGCATGCTCCTAGGGGGGAGGTTGGTAGGAGTTAACCATCGCGCGCCCCCGACCTTCACGCTAAGATAAATAATCAATATACAATGCGCGCCAATTTGGTTACATAGTCAGTAGACCATACATGCATGCTTCAGGAATCACAAACCTTAACACCAATATCCTTACTATACACAACCATCTACTAGAACTTCCCACATATTATCATCTCTATATCGCAAAACTATTGCAAGGAATCAAACATATCATATTCAGTGATCTACAAGTTTATGTAGGATTTTATGACTAACCATGTGAATGACCAATTCCTGTCATCTCTCTAAATATATATAAGTGAAGCAAGAGAGTTTTAATTCTTTCTACAAAAGATATGCCCACGCTCTAACAAATATAAGTGAAGCTAAACAGCATTCATAAATGGCGGTTATCTATGTGAAGAGAAACAGGCAATCCAAACTTCAAATGATATAAGTGAAGCACATGAAGATTTCTATAAATCAACCAAGGACTATCTCATACAAGCATGGTGCATAAAAGAAAAGTGAAAACTAAATGCAAAAGACGCTCCAAGATTTGCACATATCGCATGAACGAAACAAATCCGAGAACATACCGATACTTGTTGAAGAAAGAAGGGATGCCTTCCGAGGCATCCCCAAGCTTAAACAGTTGAGTCTCCTTGAATATTTACTTGGGGTGACTTGGGCATCCCCAAAATTGAGCTCTTGCCTCTCCTCCTTTTCCTCATATCGAGACCTTCTCGATAAAACTCTTCATCCACACAAAACTTCAAGCACTAAACTCGGTAAGATCCGTTAGTATAATAAAGCAAATCACTACTCTAAGCACTGTTGCAAACCAATTCATATTTTGTTTTTGCATTATAGCTACTGTAATATAACTTTTCCATGGCTTAATCCACTGATAGAAATTGATAGTTTCATCAAAACAAGCAAATATGCATCAAAAACAGAATCTGTCTTAAACAGGGCGGTCTGTAGTAATATGAACATTCACCATACTTATGCTACCCCAAAAATTCTACCTAAATTATTCAAAATAAAGTATTTGTCTAGAAAGACAGTTCAAAAAGTTTCAGAACCGTTTGACGTTTCAGTAAAAAATGTAAAATCGTGCACTATAGCTAAAGTTTCTGTCCTGCACTGCACAAACCAACAAGCATTGTAAATATCCTAAAGGCAAACCTTAGAACATTATTTTTATAATACAATGGAAATGTACAAGGGGAAAATTATTGTTGATGAAAAGTTTCTGTAATTAAGATTCACAAAGTTTCCATGATCATGAAAGAAGCTCAAGGAGCTCCCCCACTTCAACAATGCTTGTCTCTCTCACTTTCACTTTCCTTTTTGAAAGGTTTTGGGTAACCCACTTTATTTTTTTTGTTTTTAAACTTTATGAAAGCACACAACAGATATAAATGACTCTCTAAAACTTCTGGGTTATGTCCCTGGCAGCGCTTTCTTTCAAGCCATTAAGCTAGGCATATAGTACTCAAGTAATGGATCCACCTGGACCCCAAGGTATATCAAAGCCAACTTTAATTCACAATGATTTGTGATTTAGTAGTGAGCATAAAGTAACATATATCATGCAACAACGAAGTCTAACTCTCTTCATATGCATCGGCATGTCATAAAAGAACAATTCATGCACACATATTAAAGGCCAATGCATAGTATAAGCAGTTTGTTGCAATTCTATCATATTGGAAACATAGAGAGGTGGAGATGTAGTTCCTCTCTCATAATAATTGCAAGTAGGAGCAGAAAGCACATGCATATTATATTCATCAAAATTATCATGTGCAACGGTAAAAGGCAACCCATCAATATAATCTTTAATAAGCACAAACTTCTCCGATAAAGTGTAGTCGAGAGAATTCAAAAAGATAATAGGACTATCATGCGTGGGTGCAATATCAACAATTTCATGTTTAACATAACCAACTATACAAAATTCATCTCCATAAGAATAATTCATATTGGCATCTTGGCCACAAGCATAACAAGCACCATCAAAAAGGTGTATTTCAAAAGAATCAATGGGATCATAGCAATCATCCTTCGGTAAGAACGAAGGGGAATTAAACAATGTATGAGTTGAAGAGTTACTCTCCTTAGAAGGTGGGCACGTGTAGCTAATCCGCTCTTCCTCCTTTTGTTCTTTGCTCTCCTCATCATCTTTTTTATCCAATGAGCTCATTGTTTCATCAATTTCTTCTTCCATAGACTCCTGCGAAATATTAGTCTCTTCTTGGACAGCGGAGGAGTCCTCAATATATGGTTTAACATAGGCATTATAAGCATAATTATCATAACAATATTCAAGTACGGCAAAAATTTCAGATTTGTAAAGAGTAGCACCATACTTCTCAATCAAAGAAGCAATTTCATAAGAACCCTTAAAAGCAACAAATTCTTCAATTTGTTGAACATCATAGTAATTATAAACACCCTTAGCATACGAAGATGCGATTACATTATCACTAAACTCACATTGGTAGGGAAGGTATTTCTTAGGGTCTTCTGAACAGCAAGTAACATCATATATTTCACATAAATTCCAAGCATAGCATTGCAAACGATGGATTTAATCCAATAAAAGTTTCCCTTTTTGAGATAAGCGGTGTCACACATAACAAGCATGCTCATCTAAAGATTTGCTCTCAACTAAGCTAGTTGGGGTTTCAGCACGAGCCCATAGGGATCGAAGATGATCCAAGTAAAAAGCTTCAGGAGTGTGATAGATTTTGAGTGGTTCTTCAACCATTTGTGTAGTAGGTACATCTAATTTTTTTGGTATTTTGCATTTCCTACCCATAGATAAAGATAGAAAACAACTAAGAACAGCAAATAAAAATTACTTAGTGATAAAGCAAACAAGCACACACGAGAATATTCACCCCATGCTATGACTCCCCGGCAACGGCACCAGAAAAAGGTCTTGAAAACCCACAAGTATAGGCGATGACCTGTAGCCTCTTTCGATAAGTAAGAGTGTCGAACCCAATGATGAGCTAAAGGTAGAACAAATATTCCTTCAAGTTCTATCGACCACCGATACAACTCTACGCATGCTTAACGTTTGCTTTACCTAAAACAAGTATAAAACTAGAAGTACTTTGTAGGTGTTGTTGGATAGGTTTGCAAGAATATAAAGAGCACGTAAATATAAACTAGGGGCTGTTTAGATAAAGAAACAATAAAGTAAATATACCGAGTGTGGAAAAGTGGTGGTAGGAGTTGCGAAATTGTCCCTAAGCAATTGACTACTTTATTAGACCGATACCAAGCTTTATGCGGGAGAGGCATAAGCTAACATACTTTCTCTTCTTGGATCATATGCACTTATGATTGGAACTCTAGCAAGCATCCGCAACTACTAAAGATCATTAAGGTAAAACCCAACCATAGCATTAAAGCATCAAGTCCCCTTTATCCCATACACCACAACCCCCTTACTCAGGTTTATGCTTCTGTCACTCAAGCAACCCGCTATAAGCGAATCATGAACGTATTGCAACACCCTACAGCTGAATCCTCACGCTATGCCGACACGGAGAGCACCATAGGATAGCAACATAACCACAAGCAAATTAAACCAATCATAGCAATTCACCAATTACCAATAGGACAACAAAAATCTACTCAGACATCATAGGATGACAACACATCATTGGATAATAATATGAAGCATAAAGCACCATGTTCAAGTAGAGGGTACAGCGGGTTGCGGGAGAGTCGACCGCTGAATATAGATGTGGGAAGGTGATGGAGATGTTGGTTGAGATGGCGGAGGTGTTGGGGTAGATCATGGTGATGATGATGGCCCCCGGTGGCGTTTCGGCGCCACCGGAAGCGAGGGGGAGAGGGCTCCCCTTCTTCTTCTTCTTCCTTGACCTCCTCCCTAGATGGGAGAAGGGTTTCCCCTCTGGCCCATGGTCTCCATGGCATGGGAGGGGCGAGAGCCCCTCCGAGATTGGATTGTCTCTCTGTCTCTCTTTGTTTCTGCGTTCCCGTGTTCCGCCCTTTCACCGTTTCTTATATATCCGGAGATCCATAACTCCGATTGGATTGAAACCTTTGCCAGGATTTTTTTCTGAAAATTAGCTTTATTGCGGCCAAAGAAGAGCAGTCACCGCCTTACGGGGTGCCCACGAGGGTCAGGGGCGCGCCCCCTGCCTCGTGGCCCCCTCGGCATCGTCTCGTGTTGATTTTTCTTCCCAAAAATTGTAAATATTCCAAAAATATTCTTCGTCCGTTTTTATCCCATGTGGACTCTGTTTGATATGGGGTTTCTGCGAAACATAAAACATGCAACAAACAGAACTGCATCGGCAATCGGATCAATATGTTAGTCCCAAAAATAATATAAAAAGTTGCCAAAATTATATGAAAGTTGAGTAATATTGGCATGGAACAATCAAAAATTATAGATACGACAGCGACGTATCACACCCCGACACCGGCGCCTTGCAGTGAGAAAGCACAGTCAAAGTACATGATCCACTTCCCTTGGGTTTCCCTGCTGGGGAAGGCTGATTCCAGGATCTCATCCTTTGGTGTTGGTGTCCATTCTATGACGAATTCAGCCAATATGCTCTGCCATGAATAGTTCATGTACTTCCAAACTTGATCGCAAAGCTTGACAGTTCCAATGCCCACTCTACTATTATGCCAGTTGCCTCTGGATTCCTCAGGATACACTACAACGGAAAGCGAGTGACCACCATGACCTCATGTGCTTGAAAATAATGGCGCAACTTCCTTGAGGCCATGTGTAGGATAAAAAGCAACTTTTGCACGCCCTAATACCTTGACCTAGCCACCTGCAATAGGGAGCTAACAAAGTATACTGGCCGCTGCACCATTTTATTCTTTGATGTAACTTGCTCCTTAGTTGTCCTCCCTTGCACCACCATATCCTTCCCGGTATCCAGCTTTGATGGGGAAGAAGCTATTTCATCAAAGGATGGCTCTGCCACTGTTGTTCCCTCATTGTCGGCTTCCCTCTGCACAACTAGTGCAGCCCCTGACCACTTGCTTGGTCGCCCCCAAGTATGGCAGCAATGGTTCTAGTGGTTTAGGCGCGACTAGAGTTGGCGCAGAAGATAGGTAGTTTTTCTGGTCATGTAGCACAACCTCCACTTTCATAGTCCATTTTACTAGACCCGCCTTTTTCCCGGGCCCGCTCGGCAGACCTAAAAAAAACCTATCAGAGCTGCAACACAACTGGCGAGGTGCCGCACGTCCTTGACGATCTTGGGTGCTTGGGTCTGCTTAATAGTCTTGATCTTGTCGGGGTTCGCTTCGATCTCACGCTGAGATATGAAGAATCCAAGGAGCTTGCTAGAGGGAACACCGAATACACACTTCTCGGGGTTGAGTTTCATGTTAATCTTTTGCAAATTTGAGAAAATTTCTTCCAAATCTAGAATTACGGTGGACTTGTCCTTGGTCTTAACCATAGTATCTTCCATGTCGGCTTCTATGTTTGTGTGCAATAGTGGCTCAAAACCGATCTGAACCACCCTTGCGAATGTCGGACATGGACTCTTTAGTCCGAAAGTCATCCGTACAAAGCAGTACGTGCCACATGGACAAATGAATCAAGTTTTCTCTTCGTCTTCTTTGGACATGAATATCTTGTGGTATCCGGAGTGGGCACCAAGAAGCAAGAGCAGATCACACCTAGCGGTGGAGTCCACAATCTGGTCGATGCGCTGCAAAGTGATAGGATCCGTTGGGCATGCTTTGTTGAGATCAATGTAATCAATACAAAGTCTCCATTTCCCATTCGCCTTGCGCACGACGACCAGATTCACCAACCAGGTTGGATGTAGCACTCCCCTAACCAGGCCAGCTGCCTCGAGTTTCTTGATCTCTTCTGCTATGAATTGATGCCATTCCAAATTTTGCTTTCTGACCTTCTTCTTGATGGGCCGTGCATGGGGGAAGAAAGCAAGGTGGTGCTCAATTACCTCCATGGGAGCACCTGGGATGTCAGATGGTTGCCTTGCAAACACAATGAGCGCACTTTCCTATTTGCTGTCTAGGGTGGCACTAATGGTGAAGGTACCAGCAGTGCCATCCTCCCTTGCCGACGCCTTCTTTGTGGCAGGAGGATCGACGTTGGATCTCTTGCTGGCAGAGCTTTCCGGCAAGTCCTCGACGGGCGTGTAGCACTTCGAGGAGGTGCCCTTCCCGGAAGTCTCACTGGATGTCTTGCCAGGCTTTTGCTAGTCTTCGGCTTGGCGGGAGCTATTACCTTGTCGGCTTCTGCTGCAACCGCATCTCTGTTCGGCTTGTCCATACAGATGACTTCTTCTTTCTAGTCGGAGCTGGTGGAGATGACACCCATGGGCCCTGGCATCTTCAATGTATTGTATGTATAGTGGGATGTTGCCATGAACTTGGCCAAGGTAGGGCAGCCAAGAATTCCATTGAACGGCAAGGGGATCTTAACCACGTCAAACCTGATCTTCTACATTCGGTAGTTGAGGTCTCCGCCAAACGTCACCCGCATCGTGATCTTTCATTTTGGGTGGCTCCTTCCTGTGTTAGTTCCCCTGAAAGTCCCGCTTTTCCTAAGCTCTTCCTCAGGTATCTGCAGCCTTTCGATCACCTAGTGGGAGGTCAATCTCAAGCCAGCCGCACCGGCGACTAACATTTTTGTGACCTTGAGGTTGCATATCATTGGTGAGTCCAACAGCGGTGTCAGGACCCTGATCCTAAGTCACACTGATCTAGCATCTAACACATCATATCACTTTGCGGCCTCACGCACGGTATTCCCATGGGTGCCACCTTACCTAGCCCAGGACCATTTGCGCCTTTTGGCTCACATATATGATAGTGCCACTAGCATCCATATGACAAAGAACCCGGGCTGACATGACTAGTCGTGGACCCAAAGTGGCACTAACTTACAGGGACAGGCATACATGACCCGACAACGAACGTGTCGATCAACAATGTATGAACCCAAGTCGTAGCAAGCTACATGGACTTAAAGGAACAACGTGTGACATTTCCCCGAAGGGACAGACACAGGAACAAAGAAGAACACATGCCGACCAGCCTAAGTGTACCGGAGCAATAGCAAGCTACCATGGCTCAATGGAAGCACTAGGAGACATTTCCCATTAAGAGAGGCTACCAAGGATGAACAACTAGGTTGTCATATCCCACACATACCAAGCATTTCAAATCATACACACAATATGCTCGATATGTGCAAATACAACATGGCATCACAACATAACTCTATGACTCTAAGTATTTATTCAATAGGCTCCAAGTAGCAAGATATTACAAACATGGGTCTCATGACCCAACATTCAGATCATACAAGTCAAACACATGCGGAAGCTTAACATGTCAGAGTACAGACATCTACAAATGAAAAAGGCTGAGAAGCCTCACTATCTACCAGATCCTGCTGAGGGCACAAGATCGTAGCTGAGGTAGCAACCTAAACGTCAAAGTCCAAGCGAACTACTAGCGAGACTGAAGTAAACATAAATTAAGAAAACATGAGTACAAATGTACCCAGCAAGACTTACATCAGAACTAACTACAAATGCATCATTATGAACAAAGCGATGGTGGGGTTTAACTGCAGCAAGCCAGCTTTGACTCGGTGGCTATCCTAAACTACGACTACAAGTAACTCTTTTGAGGTGGCGCACATGAGTCCACATATTCACCATATCAATACACCACTATGGATCCGCTCCCGTCTCCCTACGAGAACGCCATCCATAGCACTCACGCTTATCTTGCGTATTTTAGAGTATCCACTTTCACTTGTATATGAAATGTATAGGCAACCCATAGGTCCTTTAGCGCGGACACGGCTATTCGAATAGATGATGTTAACCCTGCAGGGGTGTACTTCTTCACAAACGCTCTCCCCAGTTACCGCCATGTACATCTCATGTATCTCGGCAACCTTGAAGCAGAAGCCTGGCGAGGGTGTCGGCCACGACCTTACTAACCACACAAGTCTCTAGTCCATGTTTATCGCCTATTCAGGTTCCATCCACAGGGAGTCCGGCCGAGGTTTCCACATACGGCCCGGAACGATGTGTACAGGGTTCCACGACACCAAACGGGCGCCCGACATACCCGGCCACGTGCCTACCACATCAAAGCCCACCCACGGGTCAGCGCTGCGCACGGCCTCCAGCATACTACAAACACCAGAAACTACTTGCAACTCCTGGACAGAGGACAGGGGCGGTTAATAAGTCAAGGGGGGTCATATTTTAGGGCCCAACGTGTGGTAGTAGCTGTTCATGGATCACAAACACAGCAGTTCCTGAGGACGGCTTCAATGAGACAACCCACCATGTACTCCTACATGGCCTCTCACCGCTACCTTTACCAAATCGCATTCACACACTTAGCTCACACATAGTAGGACATGTTCACAACTTTCCAATTCATCCCCGATAAATCAGACCTGACACAACTCTAAGCAGTAGCAGTCATGACAAACAAGCATGAATGAGTAGGCACATTAGGGCTCAAAGAACTCCTACTCATGCTAGTGGGTTTCATCTATTTACTGTGGCAATGACAGGTCATGCAGAGGAAAGGGGTTCATCTACCACAGCATGTAACCTGTAGCGAGGTTGTCCTAATGCAGTAAAGGAGAGCAAAAGCGAGAGAGTGGGACTGTATTGGGATGAACAAGGGGTTTTGCTTGCCTGGCACTTCTGAAGATAGTATAGTTCTTCATCGGTGTCATTGAACTCATCGTTGGAACACGTCTATCGAGAGGGAACAACACCGGCAAACAGAGAATGAACATGATCAATGCAATGCAACAATATGATGCATGAATGTGCCATGGCAATATGCTATGGTTTGAGCTAATGCAACTAGCAACAAGTTAAATGAAGTTGGTTTGAATACTAGGTTCAAATTCAAACTCCATATGTGATTTCTTAAATGCCATTTAATTAAATTGTCCTAAACAGAGGACATAAGTTGCACTAACATGCATGCAAATGCCATAAACTGATTCTTTGGATTTTTCGATCATTTTTCATATATAAATTATTTCATTCTGAGTTACGGTTGAATTTATATGAATTTTAGAAGTTTTAGCTATTTTCTAGAATTTCTGAATTATTTTAAATATAGAAATTGTTTACTGCGTAAGCATCACAACATCATGACGCTAGCAGGTCAACGGGGCTAGTCTAGGTCAAACCTAATGCGTGGGGTCCACGCGTCAGTGACACAGGGATGGTTAGTGTTGCTGAAGGGTGGGCCTGGTCAACGACCACGTCAGTTGGGTCAATTCTGATGCGTGGGGCCACTGTGATTAGTTAATACTAAACAGGAAACTAACTGTTGTTGATTAAGGGCGTGGGGCCCATATGTAAGTGGGTTAGGGGGTTAATTAGTGGGTGATTAGCGCTAACCTGGTGGCCACGTCGACAGTCGCCGGAGCCTCACCAACGGTGACCTCGAACCGTGGCGGAGTTTGCTTGAAACTCGCCAGAGGAGACGGATCAATGCGCCAGGGGCACTAGAAGGTAGCCTATGCCTGTCCGCATCTTGGGATTCCAGCGGGAGTGCAGGGGTGGCTGGAGTTCGCCGGAAGCGAGCTTGTGGCGGCTTGATGGTTTTGCTGCTGTAGCGAGCTAGCGCGAAAACGGACGCACTAGCGAGGCGCTACGGGGTGCTGTGAGTGTGTTAGGCACCCACGCGTGACCAAATGGTCACCGGAGTGACACCGGCGTCGAGTTCGCGCGGCGGTGATACGTCTCCAACGTATCTAGTTTTCCAAACACTTTTGCCCTTGTTTTGGACTCTAACTTGCATGATTTGAATGAAACTAACACGGACTGACGCTGTTTTCAGCAGAACTGCCATGGTGTTGTTTATTGTGCAGAAAACAAAAGTTCTCGGAAATGACCTGGAAATCCACGGAGATAACTTTTGGAAAATATAAAAATATCGCGAAGAATCCGTGCTAGGGGCCCACACCGTCCATGAGGGTGGGGCGCGCCCTCCAGGCGCGCCCTGTCTCGTGGGCCCCCTGATGCTCCACTGACCTCAACTCCAAGTCTATATATTCCGTTTCGCAGAGAAAAAAATCAGAGAGAAAGTTTCATCGCGTTTTATGATACGGAGCCGCTGCGAAGCCCTAATCTCTCTCGCGAGGGCTGATCTGGAGTGCCTTCGGGGCTCTGGAGAGGGGGATTCGTCGCCGTCGTCAACATCAACCATCCTCCATCACCAATTTCATGATGCTCACCGCCGTGCATGAGTAATTCCATCGTAGGCTTGCTGGACAGTGATGGGTTGGATGAGATTTACATAATCAAGTTAGTTTTGTTAGGGTTTGATCCCTAGTATCCACTATGTTTTGAGATTGATGTTGCTATGACTTTGCTATGCTTAATTCTTGTCACTAGGGCCCGAGTGCCATGATTTCACATCTGAACCTATTATGTTTTCATGAATATATGTGAGTCCTTGATCCTATCTTGGAATTCTATAGTCACCTATTATGTGTTATGGTCTGACAACCCCTAAGTGACAATAATCGGGATACTTCTCGATGATGACCGTAGTTTGAGGAGTTCATGTATTCACTATGTGCTAATTCTTTGTTCCGGTTCTCTATTAAAAGGAGGCCTTAATATCCCTTAGTTTCCATTAGGACCCCGCTGCCACAGGAGGGTAGGACAAAAGATGTCATGCAAGTTCTTTTCCATAAGCACGTATAACTATATTTGGAATACATGCCTACATTACATTGATGAACTGGAGCTAGTTCTGTATCACCCTATGTTATAGCTATTACATGAGGAATCGCATCCGACATAATTATCCATCACTGATCCAATGCCTATGAGGTTTTCACATATTGTGCTTCGCTTATTTACTTTTCCGTTGCTACTGTTACAACTACTACAAAACTGCTATCTTTACTTTTGCCACTGTTACCATTACTATCATACTACTTTGCTACTAAATACTTTGCTGCAGATACTATGTTATCCAGGTGTGGTTGAATTGACAACTCAACTACTAATACTTAAGAATATTCTTTGGCTCCCCTTGAGTCGAATCAATATATTTGGGTTGAATACTCTACCCTCGAAAGATGTTGCGATCCCCTACACTTGTTATCAGGCGGCGTGCTACGGTGAGCAAGGGGGCGGCATGTACGGTGAGCGAACGAAGCAGAGAAGAGGGGGGTTCGACATAGGGGCTCACAGCGGTTGCATCAGGCGACCAAGTGGGCTCAGGGAAGGCCGGATGGCGACGTACGGGCGGCGGCGATCTTGGACAACCGAGGGGGGAAACGGCAGCGTTGGAGATGCCACAGGGCTTCTGGAACCGCGTGGCTTGGTGGAGAGGAAGACGACATCGTGGCGGAGCTCGGGGACATGTCGGTGAGGCGGTAGGTGGTCGGCGGCCGTGGCTACGGCGAGCGGCGGCAATGGCTGCTCTCAGGAAGAGAGCAGAGAGGGGGGGGGGAGAGAGCTTCAAGGATGTAGGACCTTAAAGTATGTCTAGAGGGGGGGTGATTAGACTACTCGACCAATAAAAACTTAACCTTTTCCCAATTTTAGAGTTTGGCAGATTTTAGCTATTTTAGGACAAGTCAAGCAATCATCACACAATTCAAGCAAGCACGCAAAGAGTATATGGGCAGCGGAAACTAAAGCATGCAACTCGCAAGAAAGCAAAGGGAAGGATTTGGAGGATTCAAACGCAATTGGAGACACGGATGTTTTTGGCGTGGTTCCGATAGGTGGTGCTATTGTACATCCACGTTGATGGAGACTTCAACCCATGAAGGGTAACGGCGGCGCGATTCCACGAAGGGCTCCACCCACGAAGGGTCCACGAAGAAGCAACCTTGTCTATCCCACCATGGCAGTCGCCCACGAAGGACTTGCCTCACTAGCGGTAGATCTTCACGAAGTAGGCGATCTCCTTGCCCTTACAAACTACTTGGTTCAACTCCACAATCTTGTCGGAGGCTCCCAAGTGACACCTAGCCAATCTAGGAGACACCACTCTCCAAGAAGTAATGAATGTTGCGTTGATGATGAACTCCTTGCTCTTGTGCTTCAAATGATAGTCTCCCACACACTCAACTCTCTCTCATAGGTTTTGGATCTGGTGGAAAGAGGATTTGAGTGGAAACCAACTTGGGGAACGCTAGAGATCAAGATTCATATGGTAGGAATGGAATATCTTGGCCTCAACACATGAGTAGGTGGTTCTCTCTCAGAAATGGTAAGTTGGAAGTGTAGGTTCGTTTCGATGGCTCTCTCCACGAATGAAGAGGAGGTGGAGGGTATATATAGCCTCCACACAAAATCTAACTGTTACACACAATTTACCAAACTCGGTGGGACCGAATTGTTAAACTTCGGTCGGACCGATTTAGTAAACCTAGTGACCGTTAGTGATTTTCGTGGGATGACATGCATCTCGGTGAGACCGATTCGGTTAGGGTTAGGGCATAACGTAATCTCGTTAAGACCGACATTTAAACTCGGTGAGACCGATTTGGTAAAAAGCTTTCGGAGAGTTGGTCGTAAACTCGGTGGGACCGATTTGCTCTTTTCGTGAGACCGAAATGTTACAAAAAGGAAACAGAGAGTTTACATTGCAATCTCGGTGGGACCGATCGCTCACTTCGGTTAGACCGAAACGTGACGAAGGGAAGCAGAGAGATTACAACCCCATCTCGGTGAGACCGAGATCCCTATCGGTAAGACCGATTTGCTTAGGGTTTGTGGCAGTGGCTATGTCTTTTGGAATCGGTGGCGCCGGATAGGAGGAATCGGTGTGACCGATTTTGGCTTTGGGTTTAGGTCATTTGTGGATGTGGGAAAGTAGTTGAGGGTTTTGGAGCATATCACTATGCACATGAAGCAAGAGGCTCATTAAGCAACACCTCATCCCTCCTTGATAGTATTGGCTTTTCCTATAGACTCAATGTGATCTTGGATCACTAAAATGTAAAATGAAGAGTCTTGAGCTTTTGATCTTGAGCCAATCCTTTGTCCTTAGTATTTTGAGGGATCCACTTTCATCATCCATGCCATGCCATTCATTGAGCTTTCCTGAAATAATAGTCTTGGAATAGCATGAGCTCAATGAGCTATATGTTGTTATGAATTACCAAAACCACCTAGGGATAGTTGCACTTTCAATCTCCCCCTTTTTGGTAATTGATGACAACATATAGATCAAAGATTCGACAAATTATAATAAGATTGAATGGCATTGTCGCTTTGAGAAGTATGTAATAAGCAAGAGCTCCCCCTAAATTTGTGAATGGGTTAATATTTGCTTTGGACTGCAAATGCACAATGAATTAGGCTCATGGATTACTCTTCCATGTCACATACATCTTGGTGGAGCGCTCAAAATAATAAACAATGAATACAAGCACTCATCACCAAGCATAGTGAGTGATCACATAGGATAGATAGGATAATATCAAGCATGCATAAATGTAGCTTATGATCAAACACATGATCATCAATGTCTCACAAGTATAGTATCTCAACCAAAAGCAAACAAAGTTTAAAGAACCACCAAATAAAGCAAGAGAGAACAAAAGCAACACTCTCTCTCTCGAAGCCTATGATCCATACATTTTTCTCCCCCTTTGGCAACAAGTTACCAAACAGTTCATAGAAAATGCATAGTGCTAGATCGACTATCAGGCTTGATCTTCTGGTGGTGGTGTCCTGATAGCTCCTTGGACGAAGGCTTCAGTTGAAGTAGAGGGTGCTGGAGTGGATGCTGGAGCTGGTTGCACTGGAACTGTAGGGCGTGAGTGGTGCTTTGAAGTTGTTGCTCTAGTGTCATCCATCGCACTCGCAATCGACCTCTGGGCTCTGGGCACTCTGCAAACACATTTGTGGTAGTCTTGCCCTTCCTCTCTCAAGATATCATCCTGCAGCTGCTCTACAACCGATCAATCTCGCCATTTTAACATCTAAATCATAGAATTTTTGTTCCATGATTCTTTCAAGGCTCTCCTGATTCTGACTGAGGGTGGCCAACCCCTTCTCAATCCTTAGAGTTGATGCTATCAAGTAACCAAGCTGCTCCTGTTTGGTTTTCAAGAAATATTCATATGCCTCCTCTTGAGTTGGCATCTTGGCAGCCTTCTCCTTCTTTGCCTTCTCCTTCTTCTCCTGAGCTTGAACTGATTGTGGATCATCCTCATTCAAGACAACCTCATTGTCCTCAAAGTCTAGATAAAGTGGAAACTGTTCCTTATCCAACTGATATTTTCCTGTGCCCATCTTTGAGTTGATCAATTCCTGAATCTGAGGTGCATATCCACAGCTCCTCTTCTGATCTGCTGCAGTCCTCTTGATTGTTTCAATGATTAGGCTCATGACTTTGAACTTCTGTGGCACATCAAACACATGCACCATGTTGATGGCATGTCCTCTGATCATGTTATGGTCACCAGACTTGGGCAACAAAGTGTGCCTCAGAATCCAATTGATGGTTGGCAATCCTGACAGCAGAAAGTGAACTGATCCAAACTTGTGAGTCTCTACTGCCTTGTCTGGGATCTCCTTGTACATGTGAGCCATTGAATTGTGACCCAACTTCTTCTTTGCATAAATGTCCGTGTCATCCTCATTTTCCTTGGGGGCATTTATCGACTTGCCCATTCTTCAACAAAGGATTGGTACCTTGTACCTTCGCACATCCAAACAATTCTACCATCTGGGTAAAATGTGTCTTTGTGGAGTAGAACGCATGATAAGCTCATCATTCCAGTTGGTGAACTTCTGTCCAACAAAATCAGCAACTCCACAAGCAACAAAGCTTTCTTGCACTCCAGGATAGTGTTGCTCATTGTCCTTGATGTAGGTCCAGTCGACCCACCTCATGTCACAGACTATGGGCTTCTTGTCCAACAGAATTGTTTCATAAAAGTCCTGCTGTTCCTTTGTATGGAACCTGTAGTCAACAGTAGTTCTTCTTCATGGAGCATATGGATCTTCCATCCTCCACAGTCTCAGCCCTGAATCCTTCCTGATTCTCATGTACTCACTCACAGGATGGGCATCATTGTGGTCTGGTATCTTGGGCTTGATCTTTCTTAGGACCTGTCCTTCTTCATCTTCATCTTCAACAACATTGGGCATTGGGGCCTTGTTCTTCTCACCAGCAGGAATACTCCTAGTATTCCTCTTTGGAACTTGCTTGGCCTTGGAGGCAGCCTTGGGTGCTTCCTTGGGCTTGGATGTTGCAGCCCCTGATCTGATTGCATCACCCATAAGCTTATGTGCCTTAGGTGCTGGTACAACATCCTCTTCCTCTTCATCAGAATCTCTTCTCATAGAGGGCTCTCCAAGGACCTTGGCAGTTGTGGTTCTTGCTCTCTTCTTTTTCTTGTCCTGATCACCATCATCCTCTGATTCAATTGTGAACTTTACAGTTTCACCAGCGGGGACTTTCTGAGGTTTGGAAGAAGTGACTTTCTTCTCAGGTGCTTCTTTGGGTTGAGCCTGAGCTGGCACTTGAGTGGACTTTCTGG
This sequence comes from Aegilops speltoides, assembly GCA_021437245.1. NCBI lineage: Eukaryota > Viridiplantae > Streptophyta > Magnoliopsida > Poales > Poaceae > Aegilops > Aegilops speltoides. Next base: position 270,372,198 of record CM038146.1, read on the forward strand.
CCTTTGGCATTGGTGTCCTCTTGGCAGGAACTTTCTTCTTCAGACCTGGCTTAGTGCTATGTGCAGAGCCATATTCCTTCCTGAGCACCACTTTCTTGGAAGTGGCCTCATCTTCCTCAGCTTTGTAATCTTCATCCTCCTTTGCCTTGTTGCTGCCTTAGGAAATTGCTAGGAGTACTTTTGCTCCCTTCATCTGTAGTTGAGGGACTAGTGCCCTCTCTCAAGTCCATCTGCTCTTCTGACCTGTTCTGGCTGTCACTCTGATCTGACATACTGCAAAAGCTGACTGCTGACCCTGTGAAGAGTTATAGATGAGATAGAATAGATGAGCATCACAAAATGCAGAGATTTTTGCAAAAGAATGATTCAAAAGTTCAGTTTTAGTTTTCCATAGAAAGCATTTCGGATCAACCGATTTTCAAACTCGGTGATACCGAAGTAGTTTTGGGACCTAAACTGATGATCTCGGTTGGACCGAGTCACAGTTCGGTGGCACCGAGACTGCTAGGGTTTCACAGAATCCTCAAATCGGTCGCACCGATTAGTAATTCTCGGTCAGACCGAGAGTCACTAGTGCAATGACATAAGCCAAATCGGTGAGACCGAGTTTTTCAACTCAGTGGGTCCGAGATGGTTTCGGCAGAAACCTAACCCTAAAAATTTGAATCTCATCTAATCTATGGATTTCTTTGGCTGGATAGAAGAGTTTCAATCATGGCAAGATTCAATAAAAATACAATGTGCTTGGAATCAGACGTGGATAGCACAAAGATCAAGTCCATACCCTAACTTGGCGGTGGACTTGCTACGGCGACAACGGCGGGGACGAAATCCATTGACGGCGGCGAAGACCAGCGACAGGAGGCTGCTGGCGACAAGGAGACGATCCGGAGACCTCCGATGGCAGAGCGAGCTATTGCGCGGGCGAAGGGTTTTGGAGAAATTTCCAAAATTTTGCCCGTGGCTATATATAGCCCGACCCTGTCGGTGTGACCGAGTGGAACAACTCGGTGGCACCGAGATGCATAACGTGTTCGATTCTGACAAATCGGTGAGACCGAGAAGTTCAAATCGGTTGCACCGAGATTGAAAACTCAGATCAACTTGGTGATCTCGGTAGGACCGAAATGGAGGAATTGGTCTGACCGAGAATCACAAAGAGGTTTTGGAAGTTTAAGTCTATGACTTAATCGGGACTCGAGTGCTCCTCACACGAGTGGTTCGAATCGACTTGATCAAATTTTGTGATGTAGCATGAATAGAGTTTGAGATGAGAAAAGCATAGATAGCTAAAGAAGGTTCTTAGACATTCTTGTCCATCCACTTGGCAAAAATAAAAAGAACCCAAACAATCAAAACAACAAGTGGATGTCCTTGAATGAGTAAAATATGCACCAACATGCTCACAGAATAAGATGGCAAATGAAATATGTGGCAAAGCATGCACAACCAATTCTAGCATCTATCAAACAATTGCGATGACTAGGTAATCTATATATGAGTATATTGACTTAGGAGTCAAATGAGAACATTTGATCAAAGGTCATACTCATCGTTTAAGCTCAAGTGGGTTACAACTTTTACATAATGCATTGATGTGTTCACACCATTAGAGTTGCTTTGACTCAATTCTTAGAGTTAAGCTCCCCCTAGATGTGAGATTCCCCCTTTGAGGGATGAACTAACCTTGGGTTTTGTCGATGATGACTTCATGTAGGTGTTGAAGATGTAGATGCTCAATGTTGATGTAGATCACTTGGATCAATCCTTTGAAGTGAGTTGCACTTTCAACTTACCTACATGGGTTAGTCCCACAAGGAACAAACAAGAATATCCATAGACATAGAGTGATGCACACACAAGATGATGTCCATGAAATCATTAGGTTACATTGTCCCTTGTCTTACCAACATGAGGGTTTGTGACTCCTTGAACTAGTGCAAGATGTGGAAGTTGATTGCACTTGTTCTTGCCAAAATGATATGAGCGAAGAATGTTGGCAGAGTCACCCTCAAGAACTCTCTAGTTCTTCTTCTTCTGGATCCACATCATCTTGATGGGAATCCTTGGAGTTGTAGTTGTACTTGATGAAGTAGAACTTGACGTAGTCTTGGGGACCCACTTGAACGAGGCTTTAGGTGCTTCTTCAAATGCATCAATCTCTTCTTGAAGCTTGTCCTTGCCTTTGTTCTTGTGGTCTTGTGGTGGAAGATCATCTTGACCTTGTGTTCCCTTGAAGGAAGTAGGATCATACTTCTCTTGTTGAGGAACAAGCTTCGTCTTGGGGTATTGATCTTCTTCCCACTCAACTCCATTGGCATTGAACTTTCGTTCAAAACCAACACCTTGATTCTTCCGGTGCCTTCCTTGCTTGCGTACAATTTCCTCGAATTGCTTACTCCCGGCAAGGCTCTTGTAAACACCTTTTTCTATAATTCCCTTCAATAAGCTATTTTCTTGCTCAAGTGTAACTTGGCTAAGAGAATCATTAGTGGAATGAAGAGAACTACTAGAAGCAACAATATTGGATTTGACATTATTATTGTTGCTACTAGAGGAAGTATCTTTCTTGTACTTGTTACTAGACTTGACTTGAGGCATGTAAGTAGATAAGAGTAAATGCTTAGCAATGTAAGAAGAAATTTTCTTGCGGAGATCATCATTGATTGCTTTTAAGAACTCATGCTCTTGCTCAAGATTGAGCTTTTCAAGGCGTAACTTCTCATGAGCCCTTAAAAGTTCTCGATGATCTTCGTAGATAGTTTCATGAGCTAACTTAAGAGAGTTTAGTTATTTAGTTAGACGCTCAATCTTCTCCTTATCATTGTCATTCGTTTATCTTGATTAGCATGATTAGTTGACGTTTCATCATAGAATTCATCACTAGAGTTGTCAACAAGTAAATCATCATCCACAAGCAAGTCATCTTCATCACTATTGAAATCAACATACTCGGGATGTGTTACCTTTGGACCTTTGGCCATGAAGCTTCTTCCAACACCTTTATTTGGTGAGCCAGATATGTCATAGGAGTTGGTTGACACAAGTGCTAGACCGGCAACACCTTCATCTTGAGTATATTCGGAGTCGGAGTGATAGCTTCTCTCGGAGTGATTGTCGGAGTCAGAGCCGGATACCCATTCACCAACATGAGCTTGATGTCTTCGTTTTGTGTAGCTCCGTGATGACTTGTCCTTCCTTTCCGAATCCTTGCTTCTTCGTGAGGGTCTTCGTTCATAACGATCATCTCTACTCTTCCTCTCTCTTGGTGGTGATTCTTCTCTTTTGCTCCTTCTTCTTGGAGAATCTTCTCTTCTTTTGTAGGGTGATGTACACTCATTGGAGTAGTGTCCGAGTCTCCCACAATTGTAGCGATTGTGCTCTCGACTAGAAGATCTTTTGTCATTGTAAGACCTTGACTTGAAGCTTCTTTCTTTGCTTCTACTCTTGTAGAATTTGTTGAAGTTCTTCACCATTAAGCTCAATTCTTCATTGAAGGTTGGTTTCTCACTTGATGATGTGGGGGCTTCACTTGAGGCTTTGTAAGCACCACTTGACTTGTTGTGAAGTTTCTCCTTATCCTTGAGTGACATCTCATGAGCAACAATTCTTCCAATGACTTCCGTTGGCTTGAGATATTTGTAGTTTGGCATCATTTGAATCAATGTGCACATGGTATCATACTTTCCATCCAATGCTCTTAGAATCTTCTTGATGATGAATTTGTCAGTCATCTCTTCACTCCCTAAGCCGGCAATCTCATTTGTGATAAGAGAAAGCCTAGTGTACATTTCAGCGACACCTTCACCATCCTTCATTTTGAACTTGTCAAGCTGACTTTGGAGCACATCCAACTTGGATTCCTTGACGGACTCGGTACCTGCATGCATATCAATCAAAGTATCCCAAATTTCCTTTGCATTCTCAAGACGGCTGATTTTGTTGAATTCTTCGGGGCACAATCCATTGAAGATAATATCACAAGCTTGAGCGTTGTATTGCAGCATCTTCAATTCTTCCGCATTAGCTTCACGGTTCGGTTCTCTCCCATCGAAAAATTCACCTTGCAAGCCAATACAAATAATTGCCCAAACAGCGGGGTTATGTCCAAGAATATGCATTTTCGTCTTATGCTTCCAACTAGCAAAATTAGTACCATCAAAGTAAGGACCTCTACGGTGATAATTTCCCTCGCTAGACGCCATACTCTCCTAGGTTGTGAAACCAAGGCTATGACCACCAAAAGCTCTGGAAATCAAAGCAAATGGAGACCAAAGCTCTGATACCACTTGTAGGACCTCGAAGTATGTCTAGAGGGGGGGTGATTAGACTACTTGACCAATAAAAACTTAACCTTTTCCCAATTTTAGAGTTTGGCAGATTTTAGCTATTTTAGGACAAGTCAAGCAATCATAACACAATTCAAGCCAGCATGCAAAGAGTATATAGGCAGCGGAAATTAAAGCATGCAACTTGCAAGAAAGTAAAGGGAAGGGTTTGGAGGATTCAAACGCAATTGTAGACACGGATTTTTTTGGCGTGGTTCCGATAGGTGGTGCTATCGTACATCCACGTTGATGGAGACTTCAACCCATGAAGGGTAACGGCTGCGCGAGTCCACGGAGGGCTCCACCCACGAAGGGTCCACGAAGAAGCAACCTTGTCTATCCCACCATGGCCGTCGCCCACGAAGGACTTGCCTCACTAGCGGTAGATCTTCACGAAGCAGGCGATCTCCTTGCCCTTACAAACTCCTTGGTTCAACTTCACAATCTTGTCGGAGGCTCCCAAGTGACACCTAGCCAATCTAGGAGACACCACTCTCCAAGAAGTAAAAATGGTGCGTTGATGATGAACTCCTTGCTCTTGTGCTTCAAAGGATAGTCTCCCCAACACTCAACTCTCTCTCATAGGTTTTGGATCTGGTGGAAAGAGGATTTTAGTGGAAAGCAACTTGGGGAAGGCTAGAGATCAAGATTCATATGGTAGGAATGGAATATCTTGGCCTCAACACATGAGTAGGTGGTTCTCTCTCATAAATGGTAAGTTGGAAGTGTAGGTTCGTTCTGATGGCTCTCTCCACGAATGAAGAGGAGGTGGAGGGGTATATATAGCCTCCACACAAAATCTAACCGTTACACACAATTTACCAAACTCGGTGGGACCGAATTGTTAAACTCGGTCGGACCGATTTAGTAAACCTAGTGACCGTTAGTGATTTTCGGTGGGACTGACATGCATCTCGATGAGGCCGATTCGGTTAGGGTTAGGGCATAACGTAATCTAGGTAAGACCGATTACGCAAACTCGGTGAGACCGATTTGGTAAAAAGCTTTCCAGAGAGTTGGTCAGGTAAACTCGGTGGGACCGATTTGCTCTTTTCGATGAGACCGAAATGTTACAAAAAGGAAACAAAGAGTTTACATTGCAATCTGGGTGGGACCGATCGCTCACTTCGGTTAGACCGAAACGTGACGAAGGGAAGCAGAGAGATTACAACCCCATTTCGGTGAGACCGAGATCCCTATCGGTAAGACCGATTTGCTTTGGTTTTGTGGCAGTGGCTATGACTTTTGGAATCGGTGGCGCCGGATAGGAGGAATCGGTGTGACCGATTTTGGCTTTGGGTTTAGGTCATTTGTGGATGTGGGAACGTAGTTGAGGGTTTTGGAGCATATCACTAAGCACATGAAGCAAGAGGCTCATTGTCGGTGTCAAAACCGGCGGATCTCGGGTAGGGGGTCCCGAACTATGTGTCTAGGCGGATGGTAACAGGAGACGAGGGACACGATGTTTTACCCAGGTTCGGGCCCTCTTGATGGAGGTAAAACCCTACGTCCTGCTTGATTAATATTGATGATATGGGTAGTACAAGAGTGGATCTACCACGAGATCAAGGAGGCTAAACCCTAGAAGCTAGCCTATGGTATGATTGTTGTAATGGAGGTTATGTCCTACGGACTAAAGCCCTCCGGTTTATATAGACACCGGAGAGGGCTAGGGTTACACAGAGTCGGTTACAATGGTAGGAGATCTACATATCCGTATCGCCAAGCTTGCCTTCCACGCCAAGGAAAGTCCCATCCGGACACGAGACGGCGTCTTCAATCTTGTATCTTCGTAGTCTTGGAGTCCGGCGGACGATGATAGTCTGGTTGTCCGGACACCCCCTAGTCCAGGACTCCCTCAGTAGCCCCTGAACCTGGCTTCAATGACGATGAGTCTGGCGCGCATAATGTTCGGCATTGCAAGGCGGGTTCCTCCTCCGAATAATCAAAAGAAGATTGCGAACACCAGGATAGTGTCCGGCTCTGCAAAATAAATTCCACATTCCACCGTAGAGAGAATAAAATGTACACAAGTTCAATCTGCTGACGTATTTTGCGGCATGACATCACACCACTACCAAGCCTTTACTTGAATCATTTTTTATTATACCGCCTCAGCGTGTTTAGCGAAGCGGTTTCCTTGGCACATCTTGTCGAAGCAGAGATCATGTTCGCCTTATTCCGGGATTCTCATCAATACGGGCATGGGTAACCAAACCGCGCCCGTCGCCACGCCTCCTCTATCGATGGCGAATCCCGAACGTTCACGCAGACGTCTCTTGGTATTCCCCCTCTTTATAATAGGACCAAGGCTCGTTTCTTTTCTTCAATCTTCCATGGAATCCTCTCCTTGCTCCAAGTTCCAACACCCAGAGCCCCAGATTCGAGTGCTTCGGACTTTCAACAATGTCCGGCTTCGACCTTCAGGGCCGGTGGATGCCCTCTCCGTCACGGAGGAGGATGTGCTAAAGCTGTGTGAGGCTAAGTACCTGTCTTACGAGATTTCGCACAGGTTGCCCGCCCAAGGGCAGGCCATACCCACTCCCGAGCCCGGTGAGTACGTCGTCTTCGTATCCCACCTCCGTCGGGGTTTAGGCTTCTCGACGGATCCCTTCGTGAGAGGGCTCATGTTCTACTACGGGCTGGATTTTCATGACTTGGCTCCGGAGTCCATCCTCCATATTTCCGCATTTATTATCATCTGCGAAGCCTTCCTCCGCGTCGCCCCCCACTTCGGCATGTGGCTGAAGACTTTCAATGTAGAGCCGAAGATGATTGGGGGCGTCAGCGAAATCTTGTGGGCGGTCATAAGCAGGAGGACCGATGCCCCATGGCCCGAGGGCTCCTTCCAAGAGGAGCTCAGCTTGTGGCAGCAGGAGTGGTTCTATATCACCGCTCCGAAGGGCAGCAGGAAAAAGCCGCCGCCTTCATTCCGCCCGGGACCTCCACGATGGTTAATGTCGTGGGTCAACCAAGGGCCCGGATTCGAGACCTCCAAGCGAGGGAGATCGATCTAGTCGTGGTGATGCAGGTCATGCTAATCAGGCGTCTTCTGCCCTGCAAACGCCGTCCTCTCCGGTTATGGGAGTTCAATCCGGATGGACCACGGATTCTCCAACACTTCATGGGTACGACACCCGTGGAGATGTACAAGTTGTTCTTCGGACCGCAGGTGGCGTGTTCGGAATTGACCGAGGATGCAGGCCTAAGCTGCAATCGCCCGAATACTCAGGTAAGCAGCTCAGTGTCCGGACGTACCGTTTGTTTGCTTTTCTATGATTCGCCTCTTAACCCGTTATCCTTCATCAGGAGTGGGTAGCGCAAGCAAAGCTGATAAGGTGTCTGGCTCCCCTCCCAGAAACCGCATCGGAGCCTGTGCTGGTCAGAATGATGGAGATCGCGCCTTCAGAAGAAGGCGAAGGGGAGAATAGAGGAGCTATCACCTCGCCCAAGGGGGCGCTTGAAGAAGGAGGGATCGAGAATCCCTCCCTCCAGGGGGAGAAGAGGACCGCCTCCGAAGACCCGGAGGCCCAAGCCCTAAGTGGGGGAAGAAATCTTCACCGGAGGGTCCTGCGTCCGGGGAGGCCCCGGTCGCACAATCTTTTCAGCCCTCCAGCGAGCCGTGAGTAGAAAAGGGGGAGTTTACTAATAAGAAACATCCTTATTTGTGTTTCTGAGGATAACCAAAATTTTACCTTGTAGCTCGGATCTGCGACCTTCTCAGATGAGCTCGTCTTCGGGGGATCTTCGTCCGGAGATGATGGAGAGCGAGATGCCTCAGTCTGCTGCGCCGTCGGATAGGGCGGACGAGCCTGAAGTGTCATCACGGAGGGTGTCCCCGAGCCCGGCAGAGCCGAAGAGTTTGGCGCCGACTAGTGTTCGGCCGGGGGAGCTGAAGGATCTGCTTGAGAGGGCGTCCGTCTCAGAAGATCACCGTGCATTGATGAGCATGGTGATAGGAAGGAATTCGTCCGCCGAAAGCGGATTGCATAATGCCGTCAGAAGTTTGCTGGCGGGGTTTGAGGTACGTAAAAACGACGCGCCTTTTTGACAGTTTTGCACATGAAAGTGCGCCCTGTATAGATAGTAGCCCCTGAGACTCGGTAGGTTGTCGAAGGCGACAGCGTGCCGAGGATCAAAATTGCAGGTATTGAGTGTCGCCTTTCCTATGCAGGTGGCGGATAGTCCGGGGGCTAGCCGGACTGATGTAGTTGCCGAATTAATGCGGCAGCTCGATGTGGCGGATGCGGACATCAGCTAGTCAACAAGCGGCTTGATGAGTCGCAAGGTAATTTGTCTCTCCGCAGTCACCTGTTTAAGCAAGTCAAAGCCTTCGGGCAGATGGTGCAGATGATGCAGATATTGTAATTTGTCTTACAATATTTATGCTTGATGCAGATGGTGCTGCTGCTGTGGAGAGCCTTCGGGCAGAACTTACTCAAGCCAAGGAGCAAGCCAGAAGGAGTGATGCGGCTGCCTCGATGGCAGCCGAAGAGTTAGAAGCCGAAAGGGCTGCACACTGCCGAAGCAGGGAAGAGATGGCTGAATTGGCCGTAAAATTGAAGGATGCTACCGATCGCAATGAGGCTCTTGAAAAGGAGCACCTATTGGAGCGGGAAGACCTGGGGAAGGCCACCGCCGAGGCCAAGGATGCCCGTTCTGCAATGCGGGCTATGAAGGAGGAACTGCGTCAAGCCGGAGATATTGTGGCTGGCAAGCCTTTTCTGCTGCGTCGCCGGTTTACGGATCCAAATTATGCCCAGCTTGGCCAGTTGTGGGGTCCGGAGGATCCATATATGGACTTAGCGGCAAGTGCGGCGGATGCCATTGTGCACTTCCGGAGTCAGAAGGATCACAAGACGGAAGAGCTATTTTGGTCTCAATTCCATAGTCCGGATCGCTCACTTCACGACCGATCGGTTGGCGAATGGGCTGAGCTGAACAGGTTGTCCGGACTTGCCATGACGGATATCGTGACTCATGTCTGGCCAGAAAGGCCCAAGGCGACGAGCTATTTTGGCTTATTGCAGCAATTTCTTGGGGCGGTGCCGCATATCAAGGAGATGAAGCGGTCGGCCTGCATAGAAGGTGCGCGGATGGCCCTTGCCCGTGTGAAGACACATTGGACGGAGATGGATGCCAGCGCTGTTGCAACCCAGGGTTCGGACGAAAGCCGGTTACCCGCCGAGCACTATTTTGGGGAAGTTATGCGTGGTGCTCGTGTAATAGAGTCGCAGTGCTCGAAAAAATGTCACATTCAAATGAACGTTGTATTTTGTAAAACAATGGTTATGATGTAATCTCTTTTTATACTTGTGCGTTCCAAGTATTGAAATATCTCCTATGCGGCCGTTTATGTATACGTGTGTATAACCTGAAAGATGGCAGTCTTTGGCTTCAGCTCCCACGCACAAGGTGCAGGGGTGTTCGCAAAAATAGCGCATTGTCACTCTTAATCTGATGTCTCGGTCCTGTTGAGGAGGTGGTAGCGTATGAAACAAGGCAACCGGACTATAATGCTTTATCACTTTCACTTAGCCATTGGAGTTCGAGGGTGGGGCTACGATATAGCCCCTGGGGGCACCGCGCTCTCCGAATTCGGGGCGCGTGTGTGCCTGACCGGGAAACGGTCCTTCACAAAGCGGGGAATTCTAAACATTCCGTGGTCGATCGAGTGGTTGACGGTCTCTCGCAGATCATGACAACAATTTTCGCTTTCATCGAGGTGCTTCACCAAATTAACCGGGGCACAATCGCAGAGTTCTCCGGTGCCGTGTTAGCCGATGATACGGAACGTAAGGTAGCAAAACACAGGAGCCGGGCAAACCAAACATTTGACCAAAGACATGATTCGGAGCTGATGCATACAAGGCCTAACTCGAGACGCCGAACACTCCCTAAGGTGTTCGGTCTTTATAATTATGGACAGAACAATACCCTAAGCCCCTAGTGTCCAGGTACGGGCAAGGTCCTCTGACGCGGCCGATGCCAAAACGTCAGGCTCTACTCTGGTTATAATGAGAAACCAGGGGATTATAACAACAAGAGACAGTAAAAAAGGTTTACGCAGGGTCTTAATGTGAAAAGAATCCTTGCGACGGGTCCCTACTGCACGTCTGCGCCTATGTCTCCGTTGTGCCGTTATCCTGGACGGGTGTGCACGTTGTTCATCTGTAAAAAGAGAGGAACTTAGTTTGAAAGGAAATCGTGCGAAACAAAAGGTATATGAAAAATATTAATAAATAAGTAAAGCGGAGTCTATATGAGCTCGTTGTTGCTTAAATGCACAGCCCCTTGTGAAGGGGTGTGCGGCTAGGGAGCCCCTAGCTTATTTATGCCGGACTCGTCTAGCCGTGTCCGGGGTCTTTAAACGACCCTTGCAATGAAATGATGCCACGTGGCCCGGGCATTTTAAGTGTAAGACACGCGTGTGGTATGGCGTTGAAGCAGACAAGAGCTTCACATCCCAATAGTGCTTGATAGCTACTTTTGAACGGGGCGACATGAAAGATTAATTTTTCGCGTCGGAAGTTGTTCGGTGACCCAAACACAACTTCTAGTAATTAGGAGCCTGCGCATTTGGCGTAAGGGCATGGCGTCACTCCTTTAAAGGAAGTGTGGCTATGTCGAATTTTAGTACGGTCTATCCCCAACTTGCGGATTGTGTTTGGATATAGCAGGTTTAGATCGCTGCCTCCGTCCATCAGGACTTGTGTAAATTGTAGTCCGTCGATTATAGGAACCAATATCAGAGCAGTCCATCCTGCATTCCGGACACTTCTGGAATAATCCATGTGGTCAAAAGTTATTGGTTTTGACATCCAATCTTGACGTTCCGCTAGGGTGGACCGTGCGGGAACCGTCTTAGCGGGTGCCGCATTTTTCCGTATTATCACATGAAGTGAGTTTAGTGCTTTGACTTCTTGTGGGAAAGTCTTTTGTTTTCCGGTGCTCTGTTGGTGGGGTTTATCGTCATCCTCGCTTGATGCGTCGAGCCCCTTGTGTTCGGCGTTTAATTGGCCGGACTGTATGAAAACCCAACAATCTCGGTGGGTGTCGTTTGCAAACTTTCCGGGGGTACTGTGGATTTGATATATCCGACCCAAGATTTTGTTTAAGTTGGATAGCTCATCACTGTTGTCCGTAAGAGGCAGTGTTTTGTTGTTTGGCCGCGAGCTTTTGAATCCGGCGTTGACCGCCGTGTTCTTTGGGCTTTTTTCTTTATTCCGGCGCTGGTCTTTTTTGCGCCGTGATTTTCCGTTTCCATCTCTGATCTCGGATGTACTTGGATCGCTGGTGCTGCATCTTGCCAGCCAGCTGTCTTCCCCCGCACAAAAGCGGGTCCTGAGGCTTGTTAGCGCGGACATTGTCCTCGGCTTCTCTTGGCCGAGGTGCCTGGCGAGCCATTCATCTCGGACGTTGTGTTTAAAAGCTGCTAAGGCCTCGGCGTCCGGACAGTCAACTATTTGGTTCTTTTTAGTAAGGAACCGGTTCCAGAATTCTATGCTACCGACTCTCCGGCTGTTGAGTTATATGACTTAAATCGTCTGCATCCGGAGGGCGGACATAAGTCCCTTGAAAATTTGCTCTAAACGCGTCCTCAAGTTCTTCCCAACTTCCAACAGTATTTTCTGGGAGGCTTTTGAGCCAATGACGGGCTGGCCCTTTGAGCTTGAGGGGTAAATATTTTATGGCGTGGAGATCGTCTCCTCTAGCCATGTGTATGTGTAGTATATAATCCTCTATCCAGACTCCAGGGTCCGTTGATCCGTCGTAAGCCTCTATGTTTATGGGTTTAAACCCTGCTGGGAATTCATGATCCAGCACCTCATTGGTGAAACATAGTGGGTGTGCGGCGCCCCTGTATTTGGGTGTACCACTGTCTTCGGACACTTGGCGTGTTGTGTTGCTTCCTGGGGCCCTCTTCTTTGGCCCGTAAATGGACCTGGCTGGGCCATCTGTTTTTCCAGGGTCATTAGTCGGCCTGTGTGCGGCGCCGCTTTTAGATTTTGGCTTATCATCTAGTCGTCTATCCGTCCAGGCGGCCTCTTTGGTTTTTGACTGTGGGGGCTCTATGGCCTCCTCGTCAAATTCTGGCAGTAGCTTGCGCTTCGGGTAGCTCTTTGATTGATGGTCATTTCCGTATTTGTCTGCGGTTTTGAGCACTTTGCTCCACCTCATTCTGAGTATATCTTCTGCTGTTTTGAGCTTCTATTTTTCCTTCTTCAAACTTCTTGCTGTGGCGAAGAGTCTTTTCCGAAGGTTTTTATTCTCCGGCGGTGTGTCCGGCGTGAGGTCGACTGGACTGTTGGTTTCGCCGGGCATGGATCGATTATCCGATTCGTCCTGTTCGGACGGTTGCATGTCCGTTTGTTCGTCGTCCACTGTTTTGCCCTGCTCTATTGCTTGGTCATGAGGAGCGCTGTTGTTGTCGAGGCGGGACTTAGGGCGGCGTCTACGTCGCCGTTTTGGTTGTTTATCAGCGGGATTATCCTTTCCCGCGTCCCGTTGGTCCTCGTTATCGCTTCCTTTTGGGGTATCCACCATGTATACGTCATGTGTTGGTGTGGTCTTCCAGTGCCCTGTAGGCGTTGGTTCTTGATCGTCTCCGGCATCGTCGTCCATACCATCGATGTTTTCGGAGTCATAGTCTAGCATGTCTGTTAGATCGTCGACAGTGGCTACAAAGTGGGTGGTGGGTGGGCTTTGAATTTCTTTGTCGTCCGCATCCCAACCATCCTGGCCATGATCCGGCCAGGTCTCTCCGGATAGCGAGAGATGTTTTAGCGAATTTAGGTGGTTGCCAAAGTGCGAGTGTTGGAAGATGTCCGCGGCGGTGAACTCCATGACCGGCGCCCAATCAGATTTGATTGGAAGGGGCGCGGGAGGTTCGGAGTCCGGCAGGGAGTCCGGCACCTCGGAGTCATGAGCTTTGCAAGGGACAAGGTTAGTGTTCGGCTCCAACGCCGCGGAAGTTGCAGCCCCTGAGGCGGTGTCCAGCCACCGGTCCTCGATCTGGGCGATCGGCTCCGGACTAAGGGCCGAGCGGATTCGTGTGCGGCCACCAAGGCACTGTCCGTGGCGAGCTAGATCATGCCCATCGTGATGAAGGCGGCACGCTTGGTGTGGCTCGAGCCCGTCGAGGATCGAGTCCCCGCGGATGCCGGCCGTGAAGTTTAGGCTTCCGAACCTGACTTGACGGCCAGGGGCGTAGCTTTCGATCTGCTCCAGATGGCCAAGTGAATTAGCCCGCAGCATGCGAGGCCGCGAATCTGAAGATCTGTCCGGGAGAAAAGTCTCACCTGGACAGCGTTGTTGATCAAGAAGCCATCGAGCCTATTGGTGGCGACACGAGGAACTCTCAATGAAAGCACCAATGTCGGTGTCAAAACCGCAGATCTCGGGTAGGGGGTCCCGAATCGTGCGTCTAGGCGGATGGTAACAGAGGCGAGGGACAGATGTTTTACCTGTGTTCGGGCCCTCTTGATGGAGGTAAAACCCTCGTCCCCGCTTGATTAATATTGATGATATGGGTAGTACAAGAGTGGATCTACCACGAGATCAAGGAGGCTAAACCCTATAAGCTAGCCTATGGTATGATTGTTGTAATGAAGGTTATGTCCTACGGACTAAAGCCCTCCGGTTTATATAGACACCGGAGAGGGCTAGGGTTACACAGAGTCGGTTACAATGGTAGGAGATCTACATATCCGCATCGCCAAGCTTGCCTTCCACGCCAAGGAAAGTCCCATCCGGACACGGGACGGCGTCTTCAATCTTGTATCTTCGTAGTCTTGGAGTCCGGCGGACGATGATAGTCCGGCTGTCCGGACACCCCCTAGTCCAGGACTCCCTCACTCATTGTAAGTGCATCTAGTGCCACCCCTAGTTGGTTTTGGAGTATTGACGACAAAGTTGGTTGAGGGACTAATGCGTTTGTGAGAATTGTAGGATAACGCAGGTAGTGTCCCTCATTGATTCGGTTTACCTACCGGAGATGACCCTTAAAAATGTATGAAGACATTGAAGACAATGGTGGTATGAGAAGATATTCATATCAAGACTATGACATGAGAAGACATTGTGTGAAGACTATGGAGCCAAGAAGACGTGTGGTTTCGTTGTTTCATTTTCTTCTTTGTTGAGTCATAGGAACCACCGTCTTCGTTAAGTGGGGTCCATGTGAACTAAGTCGACCGATCAAGTGATGCTCAACCTGAATCCTATGTCTTCGAGCGAAGACAATGAGAGCAAATCTTATCCAGAGCTGGACGAGTCAGCTTTTCTTGTAGCCCAAGTAAAGTTGCCGCGTGTGTTTGAAATCTGATCGTTGGAACACGTGTCAGTTCCTTAGTGACCCAGGGTCATTTTGGACAAATCAGGTCGGGTTGCCTAGTGCGATAAATAGCACACCCCCTACACCATAAATTGGTGGCTGCTCAGAGTTTGTGCACGGCTTTTGTCGTTTGAGAGCAACCCACCTCGAAGCATTTGAGAGAGAGAAATCCTTGCAAGGAAAAAGCCCAAACACCCAGAGCCAAAGAGTGTTAGGCATCATCAAGTCTTTACATGCATGTGACTCAAGACTTATTACACTTGAGGATCGGGAATCCTCCAAATTGTTAGGCGTCGCGCTCGAGCATCCAAGAGTCATTGTGGATTGCCGTGAACGAAGTCTGTGAAGGTTTGGAAGTCTCCCTTGAAGACTTACCAGAGTGATTGGGCGAGGACTGGGTGTCCTTAGCTCAAGGGGAATAAGGTTAAGACACTGTCTTCTAAGTTAAATCTCAGCCTCCCTAACCAGACGTCACAGTTGTCACAAAGAATCGAACTGGTCCAAAAATCTGTGTCTTCAACAAGCAACTGGTTCTATCCCTTCCCAACTTTACTTTAGTTTGTCTTCGTGAAGTCATTGCCTATCTGTTTATCTGTTTGACTTCATTGCTTGACTACTATTGTTGATTAGCTTCACACTATCTTCCATCTTGACCCTTACTACCTAACTGCTATTGGTCCTGTACTTTCACATCATGACATGCTTGACTATGGCTTGTTTAGGGTAGTTTATCTTCCACTGCATATCAATTAGGTTGTTTCTGTTGTTTGTCTTCGAAACTTCCAAGTTTTGAAGACATTCATAAAAATCGCCTATTCACCCCCCCTCTAGTCGATACTAGCACTTTCAATTGGTATCAGAGCAAGGTACTCCCTTGTTCTGTGTGATTCGGTTTAACCACCTGGAGTTTCAGCTATGTCGACTGCAGGATTGAGGAACATATCGGGTCCCACTTTTGAAGGTCATGAGTATCCCCGATGGAAGGCCATGATGAAGAAGCTACTCATGTCCATGGATAGCGAACTATGGACCGTCACTGAGATTGGACTCACTGATCTATGCAAGATGGCAGAAGTTGATGACATTCGCAAGTACAGTCTATTGAACCTCACAGCAAAGGACGTCATCTGCTGTCATCTGTCCCGAAATCAGTTCAGGAATGTTATGCACCTCAATCACGCGAAGCTAATCTGGGACCGGCTTTCTGATGTATACGAAGGTCATCGCACTCGTCATGATCAGCCGTATGAGGACTACAAGGAGTCTCTCAAGAAAATGACCTTTACACCTGAACCATCATCATCCTCATCATGCCACATGGCAAGGGGTGATAAGGTAAGTGAATGCTATCTCTCTGAATCTAGTGATGATGAATCAGTTGATGAATTTGGGCCCAGTTATGACAAACTTGCTTCCCTTGCCACTAAACAACAAAGAATCTTGGAAAAGGTTGAAGACATGCTTAGTAAGAGCGATGATATGTTTGGTGAAGAAATGGACCAGTCAAAAGCTTTGGCTGATAGTCTTAAGAGACTTCATGCTAAGTTTGACGCTCTTCAAGATCAACATAATGCTCTCCTATCTGATCAGGAGAAACTTTCTTCTTAATGTCTTCAAAGAAAGCTAGACCTTGAAAAGATAAGAGTGGATTATGAAGATCTTCAGAAGGAGCGAGATTCACTTCGCGCCCAACAGATCAGTTCCGCTCAGGAAGGATTTGAACCACCATGTCTAAAATGCATTGAGCGCGATAATGCTACATCTGTTGCTAAATGTTCCACTGCTGCTACTGTTTCGTTGTCTTCACCTACTGATGTGGTTACTAACCCCTCTGCGGAGGATACCACTACTGTTGCTGATGAAAATGCTATGTTAAAGACATTGCTTGAAACAAGGATGTACAAAAGTTTGAAGGGACATCAGACTCTCTGCGATTTCCTCAAAAAGCAGATTCTGAACCGAAACCCTAGGAAAGAGGGTGTTGGGTTCGAAAGGAAAATGATTGTTGATGGCTCATACTGGAAGCCTGAGCAGTACCCCAAAACCACATGGGTTGTTTGCAAAGGAACCTTCATAGATCCATCTACCTTATCCGCTTTACCTATGCTAATCCTATTATCATTGATGAATCCTTTGATGCAAACTATGAGCTATTCAAAAATCAGAATGGTGAAGTGTTTGCCAGGTACATTGGTACTAACTGCAGGAATGGACCACTTATGAAGAAGATCTGGGTACCTAAGCGGTACATTGAGAGTCTTCATGTGAATGTCGTCATGACACCACCAAGGAAGAAGACAAACCCCAGACCTACAGCTTCATATGGCCCAAAGGCTTCAAACAGATACAGGACTCACATGAGTCACCCTAACGCCAATGTTTTGCAGGGAAATCATGCTCAGACTTATGAATATGAGCGTGTATCTTCGAACCGCTTTGTTCATAGGACTAAGAACTTTTCAGCTTATTCATATGAGTATCATTCATCTCCTGCAAAGCTATTTGCTAGGGCTTCAAAGCCAAAATTCTCAGATGCTGCACTTAGACTCATTGCTTCTAAGCCCCCACTGAAAATGTGGGTGGCAAAGAAGAACTAACTCTCTTTTGCAGAAAATGGTCTCCAGCCAGCAATCAATGGCGTTCGATACTATGGCTGGGGACCTAAAACTCATTAAGGACGCACGATGAAATGTCATTCAATATGCTTCACATCTGAATTTCATATCAGTCATACTATGTCCTAACCTTGATATAAGATGTGACTGTACCTATATGTGTCAAACGCTTATGCTTCACAACACTCTTGTGAAGCCTATCCTCCTAACTGCACTGTAGGGTACATCACCAAAAGCTTCAGAATGGATTATGGACAGTGGATGCACAAATCATATGACTGGTGATCGAAGTCTTCTCATGGACTCAACCTTACGTCCATCCGACAAGAGTCACATCACATTTGCTGACACTGGTAAAAGCAAAGTATTGGGTCTAGGTAGAGTTGCAATCTCAAAGGATCAACACATGGATAAAGTGATGCTTGTTGAATCCCTCGGTTTCAACTTAATGTCTGTCTCAATGCTTTGTGACTTGAACATGATTGTGATATTTGGAAAATATCGTTGCCTTGTACTAATGGAATCTGACAAATCTCTAGTCTTTGAAGGGTATCGAAAAGATGATCTGTACATGGTAGATTTCTCAGCAGGTCCACGGCTTGCCGTATGTGTTCTCACAAAAGCTTTAGAATGCTGGCTCTGGCATCGAAGGCCGGGACATGCTGGCATGAGGAACTTACACTCACTCGTCAAGAAGAAACATGTCATAGGCATCGAAGATGTCAAGTTCAAGAAGGATCATCTGTGTGGTGCCTGTGAAGCTGGAAAGATGACAAGAGCAAAGCACCCCTCGAAGACAATCATGACAATATCTAAACCCTGCGAGCTGTTACACATGGACTTGTTCGGACCTACTCACTACTCCACCCTCACAACAACTGCCTGTCTCTATGGCTTCGTCATTGTTGATGACTACTCAAGATACACATGGGTTCATATAATTACGTACAAGACCGAAGTGCAAGATGTCTTGGTAACCGCAAATCGAGCAATGAACAATTATGGAGTGAAGATCAAGCACATCAGAAGTGACAATGGCACTGAATTCAAGAACACTGGACTTGATCTGTATCTAGATACAATGGGAATCACTCATGAGTTCTCTGCTCCGTACACACCTCAGCAAAACGGCATTGTTGAGCGCAAAAACAGAACCCTCATTGAGATGGCTCGAACAATGCTAGATGAGTACAAGACACCAAGAAAGTTCTGGCCTGAAGCTATTGATACAGCATGTCACATCATCAATTGTGTATACATTCATAAGCTTCTGAACAAAACATCATATGAGCTACTTACTGGCAAGAAGCCAAACGTCAGTTACTTCAGAGTATTTGGAGCAAGATGCTAGATCAAGGATCCCCATCACAAGTCAAAATTTGCACCTAAGGCTCACGAAGGCTTCATGCTTGGCTATGGAAAGGATTCACACTCCTACAGAGTCTTCAACCTTTATCTATACAAAATCTTTGAAACTGTGGATGTGAAATTTGATGAAACCAATGGTTCGCAGAGAGAGATCCTGCCAAGCACACTAGATGAAGCTCCTTCAAACAAGGCAATCAAGCTTATGGGAACTGGTGAAATCATGCCCTCTGAAGCACAGCCAGAAGAGGAACTTATCATCTCTGCACCAAATCAACCTAAAGACAAGCTCAGTCCGAAGACAATCCTCCCAATGATGACAATGAACAGCCAGAGCAAAATCTTCATCCTGTTCATCCTCGTGTTGCAAATGAAGTTCAAATAGAGAAGATAATCGACAGCATCAATGCACCTGGTCCGCTCACTCGATCAAGAGCAACACAACTAGCAAACTTCTGTGGGCACTTTTCATTTGTGTCAATATCAGAACCCAAGAAAATTGCTGAAGCTTTTATGGAACCTGAATGGATTCAAGCCATGCAAGAAGAACTTCAACAGTTCAAACTGAATAATGTCTGGGAACTTGTCAAGCGACCTGATCCTCGCAAACATAACATTATTGGAACAAAGTGGATATATCGAAACAAGCAAGATGAGCATGGTCAAGTCGTCAGAAACAAAGCACGTCTTGTGGCTCAAGGATACACTCAAGTTGAAGGAATTGACTTCGATGAAACATTTGCTCCTGTTGCTAGGCTTGAAGCTATTCGCATACTGCTAGCCTATGCTAATCATCACAATATCTTGCTATATCAAATGGATGTAAAGAGTGCATTCCTAAATGGCAAGATTTAAGAAGAAGTGTATGTCGCACAACCACCTGGCTTTGAAGATCCAAAACTTCCTGATATGGTGTACAAGCTAAACAAGGCACTGTATGGCCTCAAACAAGCCCCACGTGCCTGGTATGATACAATCAAAGACTTCCTAAAGAGCAAAGGCTTCAAACCTGGATCCCTCGATCCGACTCTCTTCACGAAGACATATGATGGTGAACTGTTTGTGTGCCAAATATATGTGGATGACATAATCTTCGGCTGCACCAACGAGAAGTACAGTGATGAGTTTGGGTACATGATGCAAGAGCAATATCAAATGTCCTTTATGGGTGAGCTGAAGTTCTTCCTTGGTCTTCAAATTCGTCAGCAGAGGAATGGCATCTTCATATATCAAGAGAAATACCTCAAAGATTGTCTGAAGAAGTTTGGAATGGAAGACTGCAAAGGCTACACGACGCCAATGCCGGCCAAACACCATCTTGGTCCCGACGACAATGGTAAAGAGTTCGATCAAAAGGTATATCGCTCCATGATTGGTTCTTCGCTTTACTTATGTGCATCTAGGCCAGATATTATGCTTAGTGTTTGCATTGTGCTCGATACCAAGCGGCACCAAAGGAATCGCATCACTTAGCTGTGAAGCGAATTCTTCGATATTTGTCTTACACCCCTACACTCGGATTATGGTATCCAAGGGCTCAAGATTCGATTTGGTTGGATTCTCGGATGCTGATTATGCTGGTGACAAGGTGGATCGCAAGTCAACATCATGCACATGCCATTTTCTTGGTCGATCACTTGTCTGTTGGTCTTGAAGAAGCGAGCGTATCACTCTCAACTGCTGAATCTGAATACATTGCTGTTGGATCCTGTTGTGCTCAGCTTCTATGGATGAAGCAAACTCTCAAGGATGATGGCATCAACCTGAAACAAGTACCTCTCTTCTGCGACAATGAGAGTGCCATCAAAATAGCCAACAATCCAGTCCAACACTCGAAGACAAAGCACATTGAAATTCATCATCATTTTCTCAGAGATCATGTTATGAAGAAAGATATCAATATCATTCACGTCAACACTGAAGAGCAACTCGCAGATATCTTCACAAAGCCCTTGGATGAGAAAAGGTTTTGCAAGCTACGGTGTGAGCTAAATATCTTAGAATCCTCTAATGTCCTGTGATTAGGCACACATCCTAACACTTATGCATGTTGATGACTTAGATGTGCAACACACAAAGTAAGGTATATCTTCAATCAATGAAGATTTACACTCTGAGTGTGAATACATTAACATGGAATTTGACTTCGGAGCGCCATGATAATTGTGCGCCGTGTCTGGGTCTAATACTTCCTATACGGTGGGTAACGCCACCACCAACTTTTCTTGTTTGAAGTGTTTCACTCAAGGCGTTATATTGAAATGACTTCGCATTTGGTTTGTCTTCAGTTTCAACTTGTCTTCATGATTTTCTGCACTATGATGATTTGATTGCTTTCTGATATATATATATATATACATATATACTAGTGTTCTATCCTCTACAACATTCACTTATAGCTATGTCTTCAAGATTGGATCTTTTGAACTAAGTGAATGTGATCGGACCCTAACCTCTCTATGCTTACTATCTCAAAATCTATCTATCCATATCATATGCATTCTGTTGAAACTGTCGAATGTCTTCTCTGCGTCCTAGTCAGCAGAAGGCAAAGAGACAAACATTAAATCAGTTTTAAATGGCTTATCTTTACTGTTGAAATCCGAAGAAACCGGAACAACTCTCCGACATGCCTGGCGGGCGTGGGAACGTGGGACAACCCTGAGTGCGTTGCATGCTTGCCACGTACCTCTCAGATATGAACCGCCAGGGGCACCAGCGTAATTGCGCTGTGTCTCTCACCTACTTATAAATACCTGTCCCCTGCGGTAAAGAAATCCTTCTCCCACCTCTCCACCTCCCTCAAAACCCTAGCGCCACCGCTAGCTCGCAACGACGCCGTCGACGAAGCGCTTAGCTGCCGCAACTTCTCCGACGCCGTCCTCACGCCGGCCGCGGACATTCATATCGTCCTCTCCGCCGTCGCCGTAGGTGTCCTCCATCGCCAAGTTAGGGCACGATGGGCTGAACTGCTCGGTCTCCTACTCTTCTATCTAGCAGTTCTTCATGCGGTAATTATAGCTCTATTTTTACCACCTTTTTGATCTTCAAGATTCATCCTGTTTATCGAAAGTAGTTTCTGTCTATTCCAGCTAGATCTATTCCATCTGCATCTCATACTGCTTAGTCGATTCACTTAGACTTCTTGCCTAGTTTGATTCCTCACTTGTACTTATTCATGGATTGGTACAAATCTGGAACCAACTCACCTATATAAGTGAATGTCTTCGCATCATGAGGTCAATGTCTTCAAACTGATTTATCTTCAAAATCTTTTGAGAATGCATATGACCTCTTCCCCTTCCCTCGCATCTCTAATGCTGTCACAGGTACATGTCCGTGGGAGAATCCCTTGGTTCTCATAGTCTGCATTCGTTTGTGGAATACTTACAGCATCATATAAATTCTCCTGAAGTCAGTTCCTGCTTGACCAGCAAGCGCAAATCTCTGAAGCCTTTGAACGTATTGAAGCCTTTCAGCTTGAAGTTCATGGCAACAGAAAAATCAGCAAGGAAGGGTGGCAGACAGCGTAGAGAAGGTACATCTAAAGATCTGCCTGATGATTTAGCACAACTGTACAAGACAGATCCTGAAGAGAACTATCATCAGAGAAAGACGCGAATCCAATGGATTCGACGCTATTGGGCTGAGGAGTGGTTCAAGTACAAGTTTGTGACAAAGGAATATGCAGAGAAAAATGCCATCAAGAGACCTTGGGGTGATATCCTCTATCGAGGCCTTCAACCCAAGAGCCGAGCTGAAGCCATTGAACAAGGCTTCTACCCTTGTATGGTCCGTGGGCCACAGCCAGCGAACGCAGATCCCACCTCACTACTATGGTGTCGTGACGATTCTCTCTTCAAGCGCAACTATCAGTTTGTTGTGGCTTCGGCCAAAAAGAACAAGAAGACTTTGGGTTTGGACTTCAACCCAGGTCCCTCTGCTCCCCGTGCTGATGGCTCCCGTGAAGCTAATCCTAATGTCATTGGCCCCTACGCCAACCTTGACAGCCTCATCACTTACATCATGGTCCAAGGCGCCAGAGTAGATCATTCTGACAATGGTGCTGACTCTGATGAAGCTCCAGCTCCTCCTCCAAGGCCGCATAAGCAAAAGAAGTCAAAGGCTTCAACCTCACAAGACCTCCAAAGACTTCAAGTGCGGCCAGCATCGCCATCGCACCTCCTGAAGCCAGTGTAAAATCTGAAGATCTGTCCCGTGTCTCCAAGAGAACGGACAAGAAGAAGCAACTTGTTAGACCATCTGATCAAAGAGCTTTGACTCCTGCCGCAATTCTACGTGAAGAACCCATTGATCTATCAAGTGATGAAGATCTCGCTGATGACGCTCTTGAGCATCTGATAAAGAGCAAAGAAGAAGCAGAAATCTTCAGCAACTTACCTCTCTTTGATGTGGCCATCATCCACAATTTCATTGATGAGTGGTTCGACACCCCCAACGTCAGCTTTGAAGATTTACAGCTTCCAATTTGCCTCAGTGTCGCCTTCAATGGCGCCATTGCTTCTGAGCTAGCTCTAGCTCAGCGCATCGTTGAGCTCAAAAACAAGATTGATTTTGAGAAGGCTCAATTCAAGAAGCATGTGGCCAAGCTAAGTGTTCAAGACGTCCGCAACTTCAAAGTCATGCTCCATGAGATTAAAGAAGCTTTTCTGAAGAAACGTCAAGAAGCTCAGGGCTCTCGAGAACGCATGAAGCTTTTAGCTGATAAGTGTGCGCTTGCCTACAATGAGGCTGAGAAGCGCAAGTCCCTTGGCCGTCCTGGCATTGACCCCAGGATGGCTGCAAAGAGGAAGAACAAGCGCCCTGCTGATCAGCCTGAACCATCAAGCCAAGAAGCCTGTAACGCCCCGGATCCGATGCGCCAGGTGTCCGCCAGTTATTTGCCGTTGTTGCCGTGTCATTGCTTGCGTGTTGCATTTCACCATGTCATCATATGCATTTCATATCATGTCATCATGTGCATTTCATTTTGTATACATGTTCGTCTCATGCATCCGAGCCTTTTCCCCGTTGTCCGTTTTGCAATCCGGCGCTCCTATGTCCTCCGGCGTTCCCCTCTTCTCTCCTCTCTTGTGCGGGTATTAAACTTTCTCGGAATGGCCGAGGTTTGCCAGCTGCCTTGGTATAGCACCGTGACCGCTGTCAAGTTTCGTGCCATTTGGAGGTCGTTTGGTACTCCAACGGTTAACCGGGTAACCGCAAAGCCCTCTTTTGTTGCTGCCCAACACCCCTTCCAAAGTGGCCTAAAACCCAGCAAACACCCCTCCATGCTCTCGGTCGTTCGCTCACGATCGCGTGGCCGAAAACCGCTCCTCATTTGGACTCTCCTAGCTCCCTCTACCTATAAATATGTGTCCCTCCCGGAATTTTCGCGCAGTCCAACCCTAGCCCGCTCCTCTCCGCGCCCGGGACATGTCCGCCCGATCGTCGGACACGTCCGCCGCCGCCCGCCCACGTCACCCGGCGATGGGGAGCCGCCATGTCGGCCGCCGCCGCCTCCTAACCGGAGAGCGCCACGTGGCCTCCTCGCAGCCTCGCCGCCGCCGCAGCCAGCGAGGTCGGGTCGAACCCGCCAGCCAGCAAGCCGCCGAAGCCCGTGCCCGCCGCCGTAAGCCCGCTCCTCCCGGCGACGCCCTCGCCCGCTCGCCTAAGCCGCCGCCGCGGCGTCGCTCGGCCGAGACGCGCCCGTCCTCCGCGCCCGTGGCGCGGCGCCGCCCTCCGCGCCGCCGCCTACTCCGCCGCCCGCTCCGCCGTGGCGCCAGCCACCAGTTCTTCGCCGAGCAACCCGCGTCGCGCCGCCGTCCCGATCATGGCCATGCTGCCCATCGCCAGCGCCCGCCGTCGTCGTCCTCCGGTAGCCCCGACCTCGCCGGCCCCTTCTCCCTCCTCAGCTCCGGCGAGAGCTCCGGCCCAAGTCCGGCCCGCCTCGATCCGCTCCGGCGAACCCCGATCCAGATCTGAGAAACCCTAAGGTTGACTTCCCCCCCGAACTGCTAAGTCCCTGGATTTTTATATTTTCATGCCATCTTTGACGCATCACATCTTCGCATCTGTAGCTCCGTTTTGCGCGTGTAATATGTCAAATTGTTCGCCTCGACGAGTACATCATTTCATTCCATTGCATCATTTTCATTTGAACTCATCTTGATGCTCGAAATGCTGTTGGAAGAGTGCTTCAGGATGTTAATCTGCTGAAACTGTTATAACTTGTTGTTTTAACATTTTTGCCATGATTTATATGTGCATCCTATGAGTATGAGCTCTACATGAATGTTGAACTTTGTCATGCCATCTTTCCAGGGGTGTTGACCATGTATTTTTGTGAGTTGTGTGCTGAGTGTATCAAGCTTGTAAAGTAGGGTAGTTGTTGTTGCTGTTTTCCTGACAGATTCTGTTATAATTTGTTGCTATGTTAACATGCTTCCACTAATCAATCTGTGCATAATCTGGAGATTCTCTATAAACATGTTTTTATATACATGTCTTGCTCTATCCATTCTTGCTCTTGGTTGCAATTATATCCTGCTGGAACATGTTCATTTCTTGCTCCAAAGTTGCTTGAAAATGTTTCCTGACGGATTGTTTGCATGAGATTCAATTTTCACGAGGTCGTTGTAGTTGATCCGTGTATGCTATGACCCTGCTCTTGCCATGCTTAGCTTCATAAACATGCCTTATTGCTGTTGGTTGCCTTTCCATGCCATGTATTCATCTGTAGTGAGTGTTTCGAGCTCACGAACATGCCTACTAATCGTTGTTTCTGCCATGTTCAAATCTGTAATATAACTTGCCATGTTTACATGGGTGCCATCATATTTTCTATGCCTTTTTGACTCATGGTCAGTAAGGGTCTTTTGATATATGCTATTAGTAGATTCATGCCATGCCTTTGTTTGCCATGATAAGTTCCTGTAACATGTTGTTTGATAGCTCTAAACATTGCAACCTGATGTTATTTCTGCAAAGTCTGAAACAGTTATTATTTGCAATATCTCCATGTCATTTTGAGCATGTTCTAGTTGTTTCTAGAGATAGCTCAGTGTTCATGTTTTGTTATGCTTTACGTGTACTTCATGCCCATGTCTTTTGTTATTATGTTGGGGTGCTGTAGCATATTGTTTTGATGCTTGTAAGATGCCTAGTTGCTGTTTTGGACAGATTGTTGTTATGACTTGTATAGAGTGTGGGTGTTGAACCGTTGCTCCGTTTTGAGTGTGCTCTATATGAAACTTGCTTGATTTTGCATGTAGATTCATATTATCATGTTGCATCCTTGTTTTGGTGTGTTTGCTTGATGTTTGGGTGCATTTTGCATCAATGCCATGTTTAACTTGTTTTGCTCATATCTTCTAGGCCGTAGCTCCGAATCTAATGAACTTTATATGTAACTTGACTAGAATTTCGTGTAGATCATCGTGGTGATCTTTAACTTGCTGTTTAACAACTTCAACATAATGTTTATTCAGTTCTGGACCAATTTCGAAATATGCATATCGGGACTTACTAGGAATTGTTATATGTTGTTTCCGCCTCATTTAAACTTGCCTTGATGTGTTGTTCTTGTTTGCATCATCTATTGCCATGAGTAGCTTCATGTAGCTTGGTCATGCATCATGCTTGTTGTGCATCATGTCTTGTTCATGTGTGGTGTGTTTACTATGTTGTGTGCTTCTTCTCGATAGTTCCGCTTCGTTGCGATCGTGAGGATTCGTTCGCTCTACGTGTGGTTCGTCTTCGTGGCTTCATCTTCTTCATGGACTCGTTCTTCTTCCTTGCGGGATTTCAGGCAAGATGACCGCTACCCTGGATCTCACTACTATCATTGCTATGCTAGTTGCCTCGTTCTTTCGCTATGCTGCGATACCTATTACTGTTTGTCCAGCCATCCCAAATTGCCATGAACCTCTAACCTTTGACACCATTCCTATGCAAACCGTTGTTTGGCTATGTTACCGCTTTGCTCAGCCCTCTTATAGCGTTGCTAGTTGCGGTGAAGTTGAAGATTTCTCCATGGTGGACAGGGTTTATGTTGGGATATCACAATATCTCTTATATTATTAATGCATCTATATACTTGGTAAAGGGTGGAAGGCTCGGCCTTATGCAGTGTTTTGTTCCACTCTTGCCGCCTAGTTTCCGTCATACCGGTGTTATGTTCCCGGATTTTGTGTCCCTTACGCGGTCGGGTGATTTATGGGACCCCCCTGACAGTTCGCTTTGAATAAAACTTGTCCAGCAAGGCCCAACATTGCCTTTTACCATTTGCCTCACCACCACCTACTTTTCCCTTGGGAGTCGCTCTCTCGAGGGTCATCTTTTTATAGCCCCCCCGGGCCAGTGCTTGTCTAAGCGTTGGTCCAAACTAGAGCACCGTGCGGGACCATCCCTTGGCAACTTGGGTTACGTCGGTACCTGTACGCTTCGCTTATCCGGTCGTGGCCTGAGACGAGATACGCGCGGCTACTATCAGGATGTCGGCACGCCGGGAGGCTTTGCTAGTCTTGTTTTACCATTGTCGAAATGTCTTGATGTACCGGGATACCGAGTCTGATCGGAGTGTCTCGGGTGAAGGTCTATTCCTTCGATGATCGCGAGAGCTTGTCATGGGCTAAGTTGGGACACCCCTGCAGGGTATAAACTTTCGAGAGCCGTGCCCGCGGTTATGTGGCAGATGGGAATTTGTTAATGTCCGGTTGTAGATAACTTGACACCAGATCCGAATTAAAACGCATCAACCGAGTGTGTAGCCGTGATGGTCTCTTCTCGGCGGAGTCCGGGAAGTGTACACGGTTTCTGGGTTATGTTTGACGTAAGTAGGTGTTCAGGATCACCTCTTGATCATTGCTAGTTGACGACCGTTCCGCTTGTTCTCTTCTCGCTCTTATTTGCGTTGGGTAGCCACCATACTTTGCTTAGTCGCTGCTGCAACCTCACCACTTTACCCCTTCCTTTCCCATTAAGCTTTGCTAGTCTTGATACCCATGGTAATGGGATTCTTTGAGTCCTCGTGGCTCACGGATACTTCAAAACCAGTTTGCGGTGCCTATGTTACCGAAAGCGGTGGCGCAACCAAGCTCAAGGAGGAGTTCGATGAAGATCTTGTCCTTTGTGTTGTTTCGTTCTAGTTGATCGATAGTGGAGCCCGGTTAGGGTCGATCGGGGACCTTTTGTCGCATTTGGGGTTCTTCTTTTCTTTTGGTTCCGTAGTCGGACCTTGATTGTATCTGGATGATGTAATGCTTTATTCATGTAATTGTGTGAAGTGGCGATTGTAAGCCAACTATGTATCTCTTTCCCTTATGTATTACTTGGGTTGTGTGAAGATTACCTCACTTGCGACATTGCTTTCAATGCGGTTATGCCTCTAAGTCGTGCTTCGACACGTGGGAGATATAGCCGCATCGAGGGCGTTACAAGTTGGTATCAGAGCCTTCCCCGACCTTAGGAGCCCCACTGCTTGGTCGTTTTTAGCGGCCGAGTTGTGTCTAGGAAAATGTTTTGAGTCATTTAGGATTATATATATCGGAGAGTTAGGAATTCTTTTTACTCCTCAGTCCCTTCGACCTTCTGGTGAGGAGTCCTTACGTAGAGTTTTGACTCTTCTCTTCTTAAATTTCACTAAATTTTTTTTAGGATCACGCGGGTATCTTGGAATCATTCCGATATTCTTATGACGAGAACATTGTTCTTGGTGCCTCCTGACATTTAGGGGTTGTGGCAGTGTCCCGGGGAGTTGAGCTCCAAGGTGTTGTCATCATAATTTTATCGTTGCAGTTCTGGAATACCTGAGTTTAGTACGCCGACATCAAAAATCTCTTTTATGCAGTTGTTGGTGAGATAACCCCGCTAACCCAGTACTGAGGTGAGTACGGGAGTATTGCCATGACTCGTATAACGGATGCTTTTCGAAGGTTGAGGTACACGATTTCCGAAGGTTTCTTGGTTATGTGTTGACGGATGGATACAGTTGGATGTAGGGATTGTTAGTTTGGGTGAGATATATTGCTCCCCTGTATCCCCAACACCAGATTGCATAACCAGAAAGTTTCGGGAGTTTTATAGGTGGGAATTCAAGTAGCTCTTAGGATATCTTTTCGACGGATGTATGATATGAAATTGGGGTTCGACGTCTAGTGGTCCGCCTATTCACGGTTGGTTTTACGGTGGTCTCGTTGTGTCTTAAAGAGTCCTTGGCTATGCCGACTCGGGGACGCTTCGTATGTCATGTGCACTTCCTTGTACATGATGGTGCTGTACGATTGAGCCCGTGTAGGCCCCACCACGAAAACTTCGGACAAAATCTCTATCATATGTTTGTTCCGGCTTATTCTGCAAGCCAATCCTTTGTTTTGTTTTATTTGTGGTATTCGAGTTGCTTCGAAGTCAAATGTTGATTCCATACCTTTCCGAAATGGTGTTCTCATACTCCGATGTGAATACCAATCCTTCTCGACAATCGAGATTGTCATGTCAATTTTTTCCAACCGGTGTGCTTCTCTTCAAGTGGATCCCATCATTTTTCCCATCCGCAAGATCAATTCTAAGTTTTCTCAATGGTGTTTGTTTCGTTCATCGCAAGTTGCCTTTGTTTCCCGCCCTCCCACCCTTTTTCTTCAAGGACACAGATTTCTTAACCAAGTATCCTTTATTTTTGTGAAGTTTCTCCATTCTTTTCCGTCAATGTTCTTACCCGGTGGTTCTCAAGAAGATGTTCTACTAGTTCATCATCCTTCTTTGTTGTTTCTTCTCCGGTGGATTCAAGTCAAGTTTTGTTGATCATACCTTTTTCCTCATTTTAATGTCTTCTCATACCGGTGCACCTCATTATCATTCTACTTCTCGCTATTTGTTATTCCGGAGTGCTCAGGATATCTCAAAGATTCGTGTTTCCACTCTGCATTCGTTCAAGCTCTTTCGAGATTGGTATCTCATTCAAGTCATTTAATTCAACCGGTGCAACATCTCTTTTAAATCTTTTCAACGGTGTTCTTTTGAGTGGGCCCTAACCCACAGGTCTTTTGCCAGGATCTTACCTGACTCTTCTAATTATTCCGGAGCTATCCCAAATTCTTTTCCAAGTTTGATGTAAGAATGAATTTTCATCAGTCAAATGCTTTTCTCCAAGATCTTTCAAATTCTTTTCATAGTTGGCTCAACCTCTTCGCTTTTGATTCTTCCGGTGTGCCTCAATAATTCTTGGTGGTGTTTCTCGTTGTCATTCTCATCATTTGAAGACCGAAAAAGGATTTCTCTTAAATCTTGGTCCATTCTCTTCAATATTCATAGTTCTAGCTTCATGCTATCCTCATAATTGTTTTCGATTGTGAGAATTCTTTTCTTACCATACGGAGTATTTCATGAGTTGTTTCCATTTCTTTCCTCCGAAGGCCATCATGTCATAATTCTTCATTCTCAGCGTGTAGCTATCGTTCTCCAAATCTTACCGGTGATTCGTTCAAATATCCTCTAATCAGTTCTTGTTCTCTTCGTTCTCATGTATCTAAATCCCCTCAAATATCTTCATTCGTTTTCCAATTCTTCCCGGTGAATTGTGCCTTTGCTACGTTCATTTCAATTCTTACAGTGGTTCTTTCAAGATCTCTCTTCCTTGTTCATTATATCAATTCATTTGTTGTTCCAATCCTACCGGTGGTTCGTTGAAGACCTTCCCAAGTTTTGATATATCTCTTTTAATCCTTTCTACAAGAATAAGTAGTATGCCAAATCCGTTGCTTGTCATCAATTAAATTGGTGAAGGATAAGCATAACATAATTCTTATTCTTGTTCATCCAAGTGATTAATTCTTTATTCCGGAGGCCCTTAAAAATTCTCGGTTTCATTTGCTTCATCTTCTCTTTTTCCCGGAGTTCCAAGCTCTAATTATCACGGAGATCCATCTAAATCATTGCAAGGATTCACCTTGTGTTTTCAACTTCTGTTTCTTTGTATCATCCTTTTAATACCGGAGTTTCTACATGGTGGTTCGTCAAGGATTCTTTTCATTCTTCAATTGTTCTTCAAGGTTTCTCTTGAAGTTATGATCCGCCAAGCCATACTTCAAAAATAAACATGGTGCTCAACACATGTTTTGTTTTGAGGAGCTCAAGTATTCTTCATCTTGCATTACAAAGTGCAATTCCTTCTATCTTATCTTTTGAGGTGGTGTTATGTCACTCTTGACAATTTCCATTCATGCTTCATGATTCATATTGTTGTCAAGAATGAGGTATTTTAAATCCATCAGTCTCTTCATTGGAGTTATCTTGGGTTATATTTCACCTAAAGCTTTCCCTAAGGATTGTTGCTATTTATGGTGCTTATAAATGACCCAAGTTCTTCATTTGTCCTCCCGGTGATATAGTTTCTCGTCTCCTTGTTGATACCAATCCAAACATTTGTTTCCATTGGTGGCAGAAGCTAACCTCATAATTTTGAGATGTTTTCATAAGCCCACCACAAGCTTATTCTTTTTGTCGTTGGTTTTTCCCAACAACCCCGTTGTAACCTTTTTGGAAGGGTGCTTTCCAAGCTCATTCGTGGCAGAAGTTGTCATTTTCTTCTCTGTCTCTTTATCCCAACGATCTAACTTCTATTCTTTCGTTATGGAGGCATTGTGATGTTGTGCTCTTCACCCATCACCTCGTTTTGTGAGGATCGTGTTCTTTTTCTTGCCTACTCATTTAACCGGAGTGTCATGTCCTCTTTTCAAGTTCTTTCATCTTATCAAGTTTTGCCTCTCTTTTCAACCCGAGTGCTGTCTGAAATCCCTCTTACCCATTGCAGTGTGTTGTTGATTTCATCAAGTATCCTCTCAATTGTCAAGTTCATGTTCAATTCCTTCCATTTACAGTCGGAGTGCTGTCCAAATTATATCATTCTTCCCCTCTCATCTTGTTTTAACCGGAGTGGTTTCGAATTCTATCTTGTCCATTAAACTCTTGATTCATGCCTTCGCAACCTTCAAGTTCTCGTAATACTCCTTGTTCCTCTTTTCTAACGGATTGTTTGCAATCTCGTTCATCTTTGTTGTACTCTTTCTTTTAAATTGCTCAACCTCTCAAGGTTCGTGGTTTCACACATTTCTCAAAGAAGCAACTTTGTTTTACCTCTCCTCTTCCTTTTCCTCCGGTGCCATCCTAGATCTCGGGACGAGATCCTCTCGTAGTGGTGGAGTGTTGTAGCGCCCCGGATCCGATGCGCCAGGTGTCCGCCAGTTATTTGCCGTTGTTGCCGTGTCATTGCTTGCGTGTTGCATTTAACCATGTCATCATATGCATTTCATATCATGTCATCATGTGCATTTCATTTTGCATACATGTTCGTCTCATGCATCCGAGCCTTTTCCACGTTGTCCGTTTTGCAATCTGGCGCTCCTATGTCCTCCGGCGTTCCCCTCTTCTCTCTTCTCTTGTGCGGGTATTAAACTTTCTCGGAATGGCCCGAGGTTTGCCAAGCGGCCTTGGTATAGCACCGGTAGACCGCCTGTCAAGTTTCGTGCCATTTGGAGGTCGTTTGGTACTCAACAGTTAACAAGGTAACCGCAAAGCCCTCTTTGTTGCAGCCCAACACCCTTCCAAAGTGGCCTAAAACCCACCAAACACCCTCCATGCTCTCGATGCGTTCGATCACGATCGCGTGGCAAAAATCGTTCCTCATTTGGACTCTCCTAGCTCCCTCTACCTATAAATATGTGTCCCTCCCGAATTTTCGCGCGGTCCAACCCTAGCCCGCTCCTCTCCGCGCCCACGACATATCCGCCTTGGTCGTCGGACACGTCCGCCGCCGCCACCACCTCACCCGGCGATGGGGGCGCGCCACGTCGACCAGCGCCGCCCTCCTCCCACCGGAGAGCGCCACGTGGCCTCCGCAAGAGCCCGCCGCCCGCAGCCCGCGAGGCGGGTCGGGCCCCGAGCCAGCAAGCCGCCGCCCGCGCCCGTGCCCGCCGCTTCCCGCCCGCCGCCGGCGCGCCGCCCTCCGCCGCTCGCCTAGCGCCGCCGCTGGCGTCCTCGGCCGAGACGCGCCGCCCTCCAGCGCCCGATGGCGCGGCGCCGCCCTCCCGCCCGCCGCGCCTACTCCGCCGCCCTGCTCCCGCGGCGCCGGCCACCAGTCGCCGAGCAGACCCGCGTCGTCGCCGTCCGGCATGCAGCCGCGCGCCGCCCGCCGCCAGCGCCCGCCGCCGTCGTCCTCCGTAGCCCGACCTCGCCGGCCCCTTCTCCCTCCTCAGCTCCGCCGAGAGCTCCGGCCCGAGTCCGGCCCGCCTCGATCCGCTCCGGCGAACCCCGATCCAGATCTGAGAAACCCTAAGGTTGACTTCCCCCCCGAACTGCTAAGTCCCTGGATTTTTATATTTTCATGCCATCTTTGACGCATCACATCTTCGCATCCGTAGCTCCGTTTTGCGCGTGTAATATGTCAAATTGTTCGACTCGACGAGTACATCATTTCATTCCATTGCATCATTTTCATTTGAACTCATCTTGATGCCCGAAATGCTGTTGGAAGAGTGCTTCAGGATGTTAATCTGCTGAAACTGTTATAACTTGTTTTAACATTTTTGCCATGATTTATATGTGCATCCTATGAGTATGAGCTCTACATGAATGTTGAACTTTGTCATGCCATCTTTCCAGGGGTGTTGACCATGTATTTTGTGAGTTGTGTGCTGAGTGTATCAAGCTTGTAAAGTAGGGTAGTTGCTGTTGCTGTTTTCCTGACAGATTCTGTTATAATTTGTTGCTATGTTAACATGCTTCCACTAATGAATCTATGCATAATCTGGAGATACTCTATAAACATGTTTTGATATACATGTCTTGCTCTATCCATTCATGCTCTTGTTTGCAATTATAGCCTGCTGGAACATGTTCATTTCTTGCTCCAAAGTTGCTTGAAAATGTTTCCTGACAGATTGTTTGCATGAGATTCAATTTTCACGAGGTCGTTGTAGTTGATCCGTGTATGCTATGACCTTGCTATTGCCATGCTTAGCTTCATAAACATGCCTTCTTCCTGTTGGTTGCCTTTCCATGCCATGTATTCCTCTGTAGTGAGTGTTTCGAGCTCACGAACATGCCTACTAATCGTTGTTTCTGCCATGTTCAAATCTGTAATATAACTTGCGATGTTTACATGGGTGCCATCATATTTTCTATGCCTTTTTGACTCATGGTCAGTAAGGGTCTTTTGATATATGCTATTAGTAGATTCATGCCATGCCTTTGTTTGCCATGATAAGTTCCTGTAACATGTTGTTTGATAGCTCTAAACATTGCAACCTGATGTTATTTCTGCAAAGTCTGAAACTGTTATTATTTGCAATATCTCCATGTCATTTTGAGCATGTTCTAGTTGTTTCTGGAGATAGCTCAGTGTTCATGTTTTGTTATGCTTTACGTGTACTTCATGCCCATGTCTTTTGTTATTATGTTGGGGTGCTGTAGCATATTGTTTTGATGCTTGTAAGATGCCTAGTTGCTGTTTTGGACAGATTGTTGTTATGACTTGTATAGAGTGTGGGTGTTGAACCGTTGCTCCGTTTTGAGTGTGCTCTATATGAAACTTGCTTGATTTTGCATGTAGCTTCATATTATCATGTTGCATCCTTGTTTTGGTGTGTTTGCTTGATGTTTGGGTGCATTTTGCATCAATGCCATGTTTAACTTGTTTTGCTCATATCTTCTAGGCCGTAGCTCCGAATCTAATGAACTTTATATGTAACTTGACTAGAATTTCGTGTAGATCATCGTGGTGATCTTTAACTTGCTGTTTAACAATTTCAACATAATCTTTATTCAGTTCTGGACCAATTTCGAAATATGCATATGAGGACTTACCGGAATTGTTATATGTTGTTTCCGGCCTCATTTAAACTTGCCTTGATGTGTTGTTCTTGTTTGCATCATCTATTGCCATGAGTAGCTTCATGTAGCTTGGTCATGCATCATGCTTGTTGTGCATCATGTCTTGTTCATGTGTGGTGTGTTTACTATGTTGTGTGCTTCTTCTCGATAGTTCCCGTTTCGTTGCGATCGTGAGGATTCGTTCGTCTACGTGTGGTTCGTCTTCGTGGCTTCATCTTCTTCATGGACTCGTTCTTCTTCCTTGCGGGATTTCAGGCAAGATGACCGCTACCCTGGATCTCACTACTATCATTGCTATGCTAGTTGCCTCGTTCTTTATGCGCTATGCTGCGATACCTATTACTGCTTGTCCAGCCATCCCAAATTGCCATGAACCTCTAACCTTTGACACCATTCCTATGCAAACCGTTGTTTGGCTATGTTACCGCTTTGCTCAGCCCTCTTATAGCGTTGCTAGTTGCGGTGAAGTTGAAGATTTCTCCATGGTGGACAGGGTTTATGTTGGGATATCACAATATCTCTTATATTATTAATGCATCTATATACTTGGTAAAGGGTGGAAGGCTCGGCCTTATGCACGTGTTTTGTTCCACTCTTGCCGCCCTAGTTTCCGTCATACCGGTGTTATGTTCCCGGATTTTGCGTCCCTTACGCGGTCGGGTGATTTATGGGACCCCCACGACGGTTCGCTTTGAATAAAACTTGTCCAGCAAGGCCCAACATTGCCTTTTACCATTTGCCTCACCACCACCTACTTTTCCCTTGGGAGTCGCTCTCTCGAGAGTCATCTTTTATAGCCCCCGGGCGGTGCTTGTCTAGCGTTGGTCCAAACTAGAGCATCGTCGGGACCATCCCTTGGCAACTTGGGTTACGTCGGTACCAGACGCTTCGCTTATCCGGTCGTGGCACGAGACGCGAGATCTGCAGCTACTATCGGGATGTCGGCACGCGGGAGGCTTTGCTAGTCTTGTTTTACCATTGTCGAAACGTCTTGATGTACCAGGATACCGAGTCTGATCGGAGTGTCTCGGGTGAAGGTCTATTCCTTCGATGATCGCGAGAGCTTGTCATGGGCTAAGTTGGGACACCCCTGCAGGGTATAAACTTTCGAGAGCCGTGCCCGCGGTTATGTGGCGGATGGGAATTTGTTAACGTCCGGTTGTAGATAACTTGACACCAGATCCAAATTAAAACGCATCAACCGAGTGTGTAGCCGTGATGGTCTCTTCTCGTGGAGTCCGGAAGTGTACACGGTTTACGGGTTATGTTTGGCGTAAGTAGGTGTTCGGATAACCTCTTGATCATTGCTAGTTGACGACCGTTCCGCTTGTTCTCTTCTCGCTCTTATTTGCGTTGGGTAGCCACCATACTTTGCTTAGTCGCTCGCAACCTCACCACTTTACCCTTCCTTTCCCATTAAGCTTTGCTAGTCTTGATACCCATGGTAATGGGATTGCTTTGAGTCCTCGTGGCTCACGGATACTTCAAAACCAGTTTGCGGTGCCTATGTTACCGAAAGCGGTGGCGCAACCAAGCTCAAGGAGGAGTTCGATGAAGATCTTGTCCTTTGTGTTGTTTCGTTCTAGTTGATCAGTAGTGGAGCCCAGTTGGGGTCGATCGGGGACCTTTTGTCGCATTTGGGGTTCTTCTTTTCTTTTGGTTCCGTAGTCGGACCTTGATTGTATCTGGATGATGTAATGCTTTATTCATGTAATTGTGTGAAGTGGCGATTGTAAGCCAACTATGTATCTCTTTCCCTTATGTATTACTTGGGTTGTGTGAAGATTACCTCACTTGCGACATTGGTTTCAATGCGGTTATGCCTCTAAGTCGTGCTTCGACACGTGGGAGATATAGCCGCATCGAGGGCGTTACAAAGCCCCTCGCATTATCTTCCCAAGAAGCATGACTGGCTCGAAGCCAAAGGTCACCTCAACCGCTTCAGAATAGAAGAAGACGAGGGCTGCCGAGGCTGACGCCAGAAAGAGAAAGCATACTGATGCCTCTGATGCCGCTCCCTCCAAGAAGAAGCGCAAGACCAAGAAGACTAGGGCTGCTTCCAGAGAGCCCTTAGTCGTTGAACCCATTTCTGTGGTTCGCCCTGTGTCCGTTCATCAAGAACGAAGAATGGTTGTCCATGAGCCTGCTACCACAGAGGCTCATGAAGCTGAAGATATTCCAGCAGCTGAACACACCGTTGCTGAAGACATTGGTCAAGATGACAATGTAAATGATGATGAAGTTCTTCCTCAGATCGAACATCAAGTGGTATCATCGCCTATTCGTACGAACAGAGAACTCATCAGCATTGGTCGTCCATTGACGCCAATCGCTCAGGATGCTTCGTGGGCTGATCACCCACAACAACAACAAGACTCCCCCAGTACTCCCCAACAACAACAACAAGCTACTCCCCCAGTGGAAGAAGAGGATGAAGACTTTCAGGCACAGCCAACTCCATCTCCTAACTTGAAGCCAGCACTTCGCCGGCTTCGCAGAGGACAAAGGCCTGAAGTCCCTCTGTCGAGCGTTCTTGAAGGAGAAGTGCAACGTTCACCTGTTGCACGCCAAGTATTTTCTGAACCAGCTCCAACAGTGAACGTCTCCGAGTCTGAAGCACATGCTGCTGAAGACATTCCGGCTGCATCAGCCGAAGAAAATGAAGAAGAAGTACGTGTCCCTACACCCCCAGCAATTGAAGAAGAAGCAGTTCATGATGTGAACGTGCCTGTGCCCGACCCTCCTGCTCGTCAAGAGGAGGTTGAAAATGTTGAGGCTGCCACCATCAATGCCAATACAGCCCGACCAGTGTGCCTGAAACCAATGAGGCCACTGTGCCTGAAGCAAATGTGGGCCCTGAACCGGAAACCAATGAGGCCACTGTGCCTGAAGCAAATGTGGCCCCTGAACCTGAAACCAATGAGGATGCTGCTCCTAAAGATAATGAGGATGTTGCACCTGAAGTCAATGAGGAGGCTGCACCCGAAGCTAATATGACAACTGCTCCTGAAGCACCTGTTGTGCAGCCTGACTCCTCTGATGTTGCCCCTGCTCCTGTTCCGCCACCAAGGCCTCATACTATTGAGCAAGCATACGATCACGGTCAGCTTGTCACTGTCCGATGTCCCATTCTGGTGCCTCCGCCTTCTACCTCAGGACCCCAATTTGACTATCATGTTGGGCATCGGCCTCAGGTCCAGAAGCCAAAGCCCAGGTTGCCACGGTTTCCAGGTACTGCCAACTCCCCCGGGTCCTTCAATGCTAATGGCTTCAAAAGCCACAATACCTTCTTTGATAGCACCAAGAACCCCTACTCCAAGCCAAGGATTTCATCAGATCGGTTTTGGAGCTATCAGCAGAGAAGCTATTACTCATGCGTGTTGTATGATCAAGGGCGCATTTTCCCTCATATGCGTCTTGACACTGAAGCCATTGCTGGATTGCCGTGCTTAGAAGAAGCACTTGACTGCTTTCGTGATGCTGGTCTGCTCCACTTTGTGACAAACAAAGAACATTGGAATGAAGAGCTATTGCTTCAATTCTATGCCACTCTGCACATTCGCGGCTACTACAGAGACATCAAGACTTGGGTTCTCGAGTGGATGACTGGCAATGTTCGTCATGAAGCCAAAGCTATGGATATCATCGAGCTTACTGGGCTAGCCACTCCTGGAGAACTCTATGAGCCTAACTGTCAGCTACACCGCAATGCTGTGGAGAGCATCTTTCATAAGCCAGAACCCAATATGAGCCAGATGCTGAGCATGATGAAGCCTTTGCCATCTGACGCTGAGTATCCCACACATTTCTTTGTTGAAGACCTTGAGTATCTGCCTCGCACTATATATCATATCATCAGGCGAACTCTATGGCCAGTCAAGGGACACTTATCAGCCCTCTGCTTGCAATCACATAATATTTCTGCCAGAGGTTGATATGTCAGTTGATGCTGTATACTCTGACCCTGCCAAGACGCCACTTTGTCTTCAGAACATTGAGCACCAAAGCTTCACTCAGCCTATTGAAGGTGTTCAAGCAGCAACAAGATTCTATCCACTGGCTGGTAACACCCGTCTGCCTCATAGAGCGCCAACTGAAGCCACTGAAAGCACCATTGCGCAAAGGCCTCGGAAGCGTTCTCGTGTTCTCAATGACCGAGAGATTCTTGTGGCTCTTCATCACAAGCAGGATAAGCATCATTTCTGGCTCAAGCGCCAAATGCAAAGCCTCTTGGTGGATGTCAATCGCATTCGCAACCTTGCCACCAAGAATGCCTTTGTTGCTCATGAAACTTGCCGAAGATCATCGAAGAGTTTGACTCTGCTCAGTGCTGAAGCTGATCTTCAAGATGATGTCTTCAATGAAAGATTTTAGTTCGACTCCACTCCTCCATGGAATGCTACCCTACGTCGAACTCCATCTCTTGAAGACTATGACTATTCCTCTTCCACAGCAACAGTTAATGCCAGAGTGATCAATGATGAAGATGACGATACTTCACCAACTCCTACTCCTGCGCGCATCGACACTGCACCAAGTTCATCTGCACCGCCAACCAACGACAACGACCCAGCTGCTTCACCTACTCATGATGAGTAGATGCTCTATGTCTTCAAACCTTTTTGGTCATTACTGACAAAAGGGGGAGAAGCGTATGAGTTGATAGTCTTCAAGCGGGGTCACATGGGAGGTTGCATTATATTTTGCTGCGTGCTTACAACTCTTGCGTTTTGAAACATTTGGTTCTTTGAGTTGTAACACCTAACCTTGATGGTCGTCTGCTACTTCTGCTACTTATTTGCTTTACTATGATGCGATGATAAATTCCGCATGTGCGATGATAACTTCCGCACTTAGATCATTCTGCAGACGTCCATTTTTCATTATGCATGTCATTTTTATTGCTATATCATTTCATGCATGATGAATTATCTTCATAATTTGAAGTGGATCTCCACAAGTACAACCTGCCATGTGCATTTGCATTCCAAAAGCAAATTACCTATATGCACATCTTCAGGGGGAGCCCTTGCAACTTATGAAGACAATTTCCTATCCCTACAATTTCATATATTTTATCCCCGTTGAAAACTTCAACCAGTTTGTCATCAATCACCAAAAAGGGGGAGATTGTAAGTGCATCTAGTGCCACCCCTAGTTGGTTTTGGAGTATTGACGACAAAGTTGGTTGAGGGACTAATGCGTTTGTGAGAATTGCAGGATAACGCAGGTAGTGTCCCTCATTGATTCGGTTTACCTACCGGAGATGACCCCTAAAAATGTATGAAGACACTGAAGACAATGGTGGTATGAGAAGATATTCATATCGAAGACTATGACATGAGAAGACATTGTGTGAAGACTATGGAGCGCGAAGACTATGTGGTTCCGTTGTTTTCTTTTCTTCTTTGTTGAGTCATAGGAACCACCGTACTGTTAAGTCGGGTCCATGTGAACTAAGTCAGAGTGACTGAAGTGATGCTCAACCCAAATCCTATGTCTTCGAGTGAAGACAATGAGAGCAAATCTTATCCAGAGCTGGATGAGTTAGCTTTGCTTGTAGCCCAAGTAAAGTTGCGCGTGTGTTTGAAATCGACCGTTGGAACACGTGTCGGTTCCTTAGTGACCAGGGTCATTTTGGACAAATCAGGTCGGGTTGCCTAGTGGCTATAAATAGCCCACGCCCTACACCATAAATTGGTGGCTGCTCGAGTTTGTGCACGGCTTTTGTCGTTTGAGAGCAACCCACCTCGAAGCATTTGAGAGAGAAAATCCTTGCGAGGACAAAGCCCAAACACCCGAGCCAAAGAGTGTTAGGCATCATCAAGTCTTTACATGCATGTGACTGAAGACTTATTACACTTGAGGATGTGAATCCTCGGCCGGTTAGGCGTCGCGTTCGAGCATCCAAGAGTCATTGTGGATTGCCGATGAGCGAAGTCTGTGAAGGTTTGGAAGTCTCCTTGAAGACTTACGGAGTGATTAGGCGAGGACTGGGTGTCCTTAGCTCAAGGGAATAAGGTGAAGACACGGTCTTGAGTTAAATCTCAGCCTCCCTACCCAGACGTCACAGTTTTCACAAAGAATCAGCTGGTCCAACAAATCATGTGTCTTCAACAAGCAACTAGTTCTATCCCTTCCCAACTTTACTTTAGTTTGTCTTCGTGAAGTCATTGCCTATCTGTTTATCTGTTTGACTTCATTGCTTGACTACTATTGTTGATTGGCTTCACACTATCTTCCATCTTGATCCTTACTACCTAACTGCCATTGGTCCTATACTTTCACATCATGACATGCTTGACTATGGCTTGTTTAGGGTAGTTTATCTTCCGCTGCATATCAATTAGGTTGTTTCTGTTGTTTGTCTTCGAAACTTCCAAGTTTTGAAGACTTTCATAAAAATCGCCTATTCACCCCCCCCCCCCTCTAGTCGATACTAGCACTTTCACTCATTAAGCAACACCTCATCCCTCCTTGATTGTATTGGCTTTTCCTATAGAGTCAATGTGATCTTGGATCACTAAAATGTAAAATGAAGAGTCTTGAGCTTTTGAGCGTGAGCCAATCCTTTGTCCTTAGTATTTTGAGGGATCCACTTTCATCATCCATGCCATGCCATTCATTGAGCATTCCTGAAATAATAGTCTTGGAATAGCATTAGCTCAATGAGCTATATGTTGTTATGAATTACCAAAAACACCTAGGGATAGTTGCACTTTCAAAGGAGGTAATAGGTGTAGAGGGTCGGGGGATGTGTGGCACCCTCGGGTGAGTCCAGCGGCGAGCAGGCAAGCAGGAGGTGGCCGACGCGTGCTCGCTTGTGTCAGCCACGCGCGCCCGTCCCTCTGGTAAGAGGAAGACGACAGAAGGAGGTGAGCTGGGCTGGCCGACTGGGCCGCCAGGTAAGGCCAGGGAAGTGGGCTGCCAGGTAAAGTGCCATCTCGCTCTCTGTTTTCTATTTTGTTCTAGTTTTCAATTTTTTGGCTCTGTTTGGCTTTATTTAAAATACCAAAACACATACAAACATCATGAAACTGCTCAAGGCCACTGTTTGGAATATATCAAACAGTAAACATTTCAGTTTATGATTATTTGGACATTTAAAATATTTTATAGCATTTAAATGCCCAAATGCAAATAGAATATGATTTAATTCAATGACCTTCTGTTGACCTACAAAAGTGTGCACCATTTTTGTCAGAGGTTCTAGACCAGAGCAAAGATGATGAACATTTTAGAAGGGCATTTCAGGCTCATTGAAAAAGTATTTTAGTAACCCTAGTTGATTTAGGTGCTGCTGGGGATTTCTGTCATCCCCATTTCCAACTTTCTGTGAAAAGTAAACATGATGACAT
This sequence comes from Aegilops speltoides, assembly GCA_021437245.1. Lineage (NCBI taxonomy): Eukaryota > Viridiplantae > Streptophyta > Magnoliopsida > Poales > Poaceae > Aegilops > Aegilops speltoides. The sequence continues at coordinate 270,414,082 of CM038146.1, forward strand.
GAAAATCAAGCAAAGGGAACAAGGGGCTGAGCTAGGGCTATGACAAGTGGCAAACACCAGACCGCAGTCGTGCGATCAGAGTGATCCTTGGCATAAAAAATGGTAGGCGTGTGGGACCACTTGAGGGGCTTTTGCACATCTGATGTCGGCTTCGCCAACTGACTTGCCGCGCCCACTCCTTGAGCTAGCGTTGGAGGAGTGCAAAGATGCACCTCCGTCAATGCACGTTGCGTCTGTTGCCTCCTGGAATTCTTGTTCACTAGACACATCATCCTCATCCTAATTTCTTCATGTTGTTATTTCTTCTTTCTGTCCCTGGCGGGCTTTTCTTTCTTCCGGGCAGTGTTGCCACAACATCCGCCTTCGCCACCACTGCCCTTCTTGCCAGACCCACCTGTACTGTCCTGGACCTTCCCCTTGAACCGTTTCTCATACTTAGCTTTTTGTTTCTCCTCTAGATGCTCAACTTGGTGGCGCTCTATGAGGTCGTGACCTTTGGTATGGTGATCTTGCAATATGGCCCGTCAGATTTGCTAGCTTTCTCTCCTGCCGCAGCAACTTGGCAATCTGCGCATGAAGATGCTTCCTTGCCGGTACTCTCCGTTTTGGGTTCCTTGCCAGTGCTGGAGTTGCCAGATCCTTCCATAGCCATATCTACCTTGCCTCTATGCTTCCTGTTGCGTCTTTGACCTTTCTTTCCCGTGGTGGCTGCGTCATCATCTTTAGAATCTACTTCAGTGGCATTGTCCTCCCCAAGAAGCCTTCTCTCTTCTTCAGCGCGCGCACATTTGTCCGCCAATGTATAGAGTTTGTTGATGGTCTTCAGCAAGAGGATATGCATCTTCTCTCGCATCTTGCGGTTGCGCACACTCGTGTGGAATGCGGCAACCACGTCCGCGGGGTGGATATCAGGTATGTTGGGATGTACGCGGCTGAACCTCTGGATGTACTTGTGCAAGTTCTCCCCTTCCTTCTGTGGGATCACCTGTAAGTCGTTGGGCAATCCTGGACCTTTCTCTCCCTAGGTAAAAGCACCAAGAAAATCATTGCAAATATCTGACCACGAGGAAATGGAGTTTTCCGACAAGTTCATTAGCCAAGACCTCACTTTGGGGTTGAGTACCAATGGGAAGTAGTTGGCTAGGATCTTCTGATCTCTTCCCCCGGCAGCTTGCACATCAATCGTATAAATGCGCAAGAACTCTGACGGGTTTTGATTGCCGTCGTCTTTTTTTGGGACCTCGGGCTTGAACACGCGGACGGACGGCCAGTGGACTTGCTGCAACTCACGTGTGAAGGCGGGCACCAGACATCATAAGGTAAGTACCAGCCAACAAGGGGCGCTGGTGCATCGACGACTAGGCTGTTGCGCTTGTCTAATTGACAGTGTGCCTCCCGGCGCCGTTGGATGGTGGTGCGACCGTCTTCCGGTCATTTGTCAAGCAACACTTGCCTTTGATCTCACTATGTTTGTGGGTCTGAGGAAGCCATCAATGTGTCATGATGTTGTGCATCTTGCTGGACCCGCTGCGAGTGTCGGTGTTGTCGCTGAGATTTTTGTTGAGGAGGTGATTGCACCATAGTTGCACCATCTACCACACCGCCTTTGGTTTGAGGCGCATGCGCAGTTGGTGGCCGCCGAGAAGCCTCCATGAACTAGAACATGTTCACATCGGCAAACTCTATCAAAGTGCGATTGGTGGCCCTCCACTCATCCATCTTGTGAGCTACTGGAGGAAAATCCAGCAAGATCTGTGCTCGCGCCATTGCCTCATCGCTGTTGCAGGCGTCGCTCAACTCTTGGCAGAGACAATGGCAGCGTCGTTGCGCTCTTGTCTCCACTCCATGCGGGAAATAATAGGTTGGCATGGCAGAAGCTACGCCCGTTGTTGGGGATATAATGCCCAGGAGGGGCCGGGCTATGTTCATCCATATTGAAGCCCATGAAGACAAGGAGTATCGCGCTTTACTATTGAAGCTTAGAGGCCTGGAGCCCAAGGGAGGATTAAGGCCCATAGACATAAACCGCCATGAGTTATGTAACTTGAGTTGTAAGTTAGGGAAAGGTAGAAACCGGGCCGGACACGTGTATCAGCCGGCCTTGGTATTTTGTAAACCGTCAGACGTCAATCTGTGTATATAAATGGACGACCCGGCGGCGGTTCAGGGACAAGAAATAACAACTCGAGAGATAGGTAAAGCGGATTCGCTCCCTGCTCATCGAGTCCCCATCAATTCCACCACAACTGGATCGTAGGCTTTTACCTTCACCGCAAGGGGCCAAACCAGTATAAACTCCCCGTGTCCTTTGTCCGGTTTAACCCCTTTAAGCTAATCTCGTTGCGATGGCTCCACGACTAAGTCCTCTCGCTAGGACATCTGACGTGTTAATTCCACGACAGTTGGCGCCCACCGTGGGGCTATCGCACGATGGTTTCGAGTTCTTGAAGGTCTCAAGGGATGCGCGGTTGGCCGGATGACCAAGAGTCGTCGCTGCAAGCTTTACATCGACGATGCAGGATGAGGCCCCGAGGCCGGCTCAATCGAGTACGGGTACCGGGTCCCCTTTGGCGGAAATCATGTATTCATCAGCAAGATCGGCGAATCGGGCCCTGAGCCGGACATCTGCACTGACCTCGTTGAGACGGCTCAGCGTGCGAGCCCTGCCCGGGTTCAGCCTGCCATGAAGCGTGTGTTCGTGGGATTCATCCATGGTGCGGAAGCTGAACCATTATCCGATGGTGAGACGGTCGTTTACTCAGATGGCGAATCATCCACCGGCGAGACCGAGTCACTATACCCGCTACAAGATGGACAGTTCGGGGGCTGTTCCGATGGCGACTGTATTCTGGACCCCTTTGAACCGCCAAACTGGGTTGCAATTTTCATGGCCGGTAGACAACCCACCTTGCAATCATCAACTGCAGCAGCGATGACTTCCGGATCGGCAGCAGGAGTAGGAGGCCCCGCGCGCTGACCGGCCCAAGTTCTGTCCGGTTTATTGGACGCCTGGACGACACTGTTGACCACAACAGTTACCCCAGAAACTCAAGATCGGCATAATGCGGAGGTCACAAAGCTGCGGGATCAGATAACTCAGGCCAAGGAGGACTGGGCGGCTGAGGAAACCAGGATGGCTGATGAGCAGGCCGCTTTAGACGCCTAGTCATAGCGGATTCAAGCAGAGAATTACCGGCTCATGCTGAATCAGAACGCTTCAAACGAAGTGTTGAGGAGGAAGCACCGGTCTCGTTTGCCGCCGGTTTATGAAGTAATGAATCTCTTCCACACGCCAGGAGCTGGACCCAGTAATCCGTCAGTAGTGAATCGGACTGAGGCACCTGGGACAGGAGCGCTGGGTCAGCCACGGGTGACGGACCCGCCTCGACGAACAGATAACCCACCGCAGTTGATGCCGACCCCGCTGGGTCACTTCTCCACCCATTTGGATAATATGATTGCTACAGCGTCCCGATTGGCGGATATTCCAATGGTGGGTGAATCTCCAGCGGCGGTTAAGACGCAGCGGGCCAGGGATCTCCTTCAAACCGCTATGGAACAACAGCAGGCTTATTCATATTGCAGAGACAGAATCCACTCAACCCCTCGACCAAGCAGTACTCATAGCAGGCACATTGATGAACCAGCTGTGTCAAGTAGTGCGCGGAACCGTGATGCCCCCGAGGGCCGAATCCGGTGCGCGGTGGTGCGAATGCTCAGGATGTGGTGGATAATGGTAGAGCGCGTAGGGAGACCGAGTTAGCAGCGCAGTACGCGAATCATCAAACCGCTCCGGTTCGGCCGATGACGTCAGTGGAACGAGGGGTGGCTTTCAGCTTTTGGGGGGTGTCGTATCTCACCACGGCTCTATTAATGTGCGGTTACCCAAGGATTTCAAGGGCCCGCGTAAGGTGCCTAATTACACCGCCGATTTACCCCCCGAGTCATGGGTTGAAAGTTATGAGATGGCGATGGAGATGATGGATGTGGATGAAGCGACGTGTGCTATGTACTTCACCATGATGTTTGATGGAACGGCTCGCACTTGGTTTAAAAGTCTGCCCGTTAATTCTGTCGGTTCATGGGACGAGTTGAAAGCCCGGTTTATAGCAAACTTCAAAGACACATGCAAACAACCCATGTCAATCGTGGATCTAGCTGCTTGTGTCCAAGGAGAAGGCGAATCAACAATTCATTGAGTGCGCCGGGTTTCGGAGATCCTGCATTCATCGGACCGCATCAATGCTGATTCGGCAATCATAACATTGGAGGGCAATTGCCGGTTTAAACCGCTGAAGTTGAAGTTGGGACGGCTCAAGCGTCACTGCAATGACATGGGAACACTTATGGCAGCTTTGGTTAAGTATGCCGATTCTGATAGTACCAAGGATCCCGAGTCTAATGACGAGAAGCCAGAGAAGGGAAAGAAGAATGTCGGCGCAAAAGGACAGCAGCATAACCAGGCAAGCCATGGGAATAACGGTAAGCGCAAGGCGGACAATAATTCTGATTTTGTGGCTAACACCAACATACAGGGTAATAATCAGTGTCGTAAAGGTAAACCGCTCTCACGGGGCGGAGGATCAGGTATGAATCTGGAGCGCTTGTTGAATCAGCCCTTCCTAAAGCACGGGACGCAAGATAAATCGGCTACGCACCTCTGGAAGGATTGCTTCATTATGCGAGAGTTAAAAAATTCAAATCTCTTTCGATATGATCATGGGCCATCCGGCGGTTCAGGACCCGGGTTTCACGGGCCGGGTTATGGTGGAGGTAATTCCGGTTCAGGTTTTCAGGGTAACCAAGGGGAACAGGGCAATCAAGGCAATTAGGGCAACCAAGGTGGTTATAATCAACAGGGGAATCAACAACATCAGCAGTTGGGTTATTAGAATAACCCGAAGCAGTTAAATAGTGGATAGTATCATGTCTTCACTACTAGTCTGTGCAAGCGCGATCAAAAGCTTCATAAGAGGGCAGTGAACTCTGTTGAACCGGTCGTGCCCCGTTATTTGCGCTGGTCCAAACAACCTATTGTGTGGAGTTGAGAAGATCATCCGCCCCGGGTTGATAATCCGGGTCATCTGGCGTTGGTGGTCGCACTGCAGGTTGGAGGTTATAAGTTCACCAAGGTGCTCATGGATGAAGGGAGCAGTATCAACATCTTGTATTATGAAACCTTCCGGCATATGGGGTTAACGGATAAAAATCTTAAACGGTCGAACACTGTTTTTCACGGTGTGGTGCCTAGTAAATCGGCCTACCCGGTAGGTAAGATAGCTCTGGAGGTGGTTTTTGGAGATGATCATGATTCAAGATCAGAGACATTGACCTTTGAAGTGGTAAAAATCAGAAGTCCGTACCATACCCTGTTTGGACGGCCGGTTATGCTAAGTTCATGGCAAGGCTGTGTTATGTTTATCTGCAGCTCAAGATGACGGGTCATAAGGGGACCATCACGGTTCATCGCAGCCGCAAGATTGCTTTGGAGTGCGAGGAAGGTGATGCGGCTTATGCTGAGTCAGCTTGTGCAACGGAGGAGTTAAAATTCTATAAAGACAATGTTGATCCGGCGGATATGACTTCTCTGAAGAAGCCCACTACAGAGCATGATCCGGCTTTAAAGTTTAAATCGGCTGATGAGACTAAGTTGGTTGATTTTGTTCCTGGCGATTCATCCAAGCAGTTTAGCATCAGCGTTAACTTGGATCCGAAATAGGAAAGCGCACTCATCCAGTTCATCCGTGAGAACCGTGAAATCTTTGTATGGAAACCTTCTGACATGCCAGGTGTACCGAGGGAACTCGCTGAGCACACTCTTAATATTGATCCCAAGTTTAAACCGGTCAAGCAGTTTCTTCGCTGCTCTAATGAAGAGAGACGCAAGGGCATTGGTGAGGAGGTAGCCCAGCTCTTGGCAGCAGGGTTCATTATGGAGGTCTTTCACCCTGAGTGGTTGGCTAACCCGGTGCTGGTACTCAAGAAGAATGGCACTTGGTGTATGTGTGTGGACTACATAGATTTGAACAAGGCTTGCCCAGCTGATCCCTTTGCCCTCCCCCGTATTGATCAGATTATTGATGCTACAACGGGTTGTGAGCGGTTGAGTTTTTTGGATGCTTATTCGGGTTATCATCAGATCAAAATGGCGGTTAAGGACCAGGAGAAGACGGCTTTTATAACTCCCATTGGAGCCTTCTGCTACGTATCTATGCCTTCTGGACTCAAGAGTGCCCAGGCGACTTATCAGCGGTGTGTGCAGAACTGCCTTCATAATCAGATGGGGCGCAATGTTCATGCTTATGTGGACGATATCGTGGTGAAATCCAGGAAAGGAGAAACACTCATAGCTGATTTGCAGGATACTTTTGATAATCTGAGGGTTTATAAGATGATTCTTAATCCGGCCAAGTGTGTTTTTGGTGTATCAGCTGGTTAGCTCTTGGGTTTTCTGGTGTCTAACAGGGGTATTGGAGCTAATCCGGAAAAGATCAAGGCTATTATGTCCCTGGGTAAGCCGGCGTGTATCAATGACGTTCAACAACTGGCGGGTCGTATTGCAGCGCTAACCCGGTTTATCAGCCGGTTGGGGGAGAAGGCGATCCCTCTGTATCAGATGATGAAGAAAATAGACAATTTTTTCTCGAGTGAAGCTGCTAATGCGGAGTTTGAGGATCTAAAGAAACAGTTGGCCGAACCGCTCGTCCTTGCTGCCCCCATTGATAAGGCACCATTGCTATTATACATGGCTGCTAACGCCCGAGCTGTTAGTGTGGCTATTGTGGTGGAGCACAAAGAGGCTGGTAAGGAGTATCCGGTTCAACGGCCGATTTAATTATTATATCAATGAGGTACTTTTCGAGTCCAAACAGCGATATCTGCATTGGCAGAAGCTGGTGCATGGAGTGTTTATGGCGAGCCGGAAGCTTAAGCAATATTTTAAGGGCCATCCCATTAATGTGGTCAGTTCCGCTCCATTGGGAGATATCATTCAGAACAGGGAAGCGACTGGTCGGGTTGCTAAGTGGGCTATTGAGCTTGGGCCTCACGGGTTAAAATATATGCCTCGCACTGCTATCAAGTCTCAAGCGCTCGTGGATTTCATCAATGACTACACAAAGTTGCAGGCATCGGAGGATAATCCGGATAACACATACTTGACTATTCACTTCGATGGATCAAGACAATTGGAGGGCTCGGGGGCTGGAGTGGTTCTTACTTCCCCTCGAGGTGACAAATTTTGTTATGTTCTCCGCTTAATGTTTCCCTGTACTAACAATGCAGCTGAGTATGAGGCCTTGCTCCATGGTCTTCGGATGGCTAAGGAGATGAACTTAATCTCGGTACGTTGCTTTGGCGACTCCGATTTAGTGGCTCAGCAAGTATCCGGTACGTGGGACTCCAAGGATCCGCTTATGGCGGCTTATAGGTGTGAGGTGGATATCATTGCCGGTTACTTCAAGGGTTACCAGGTCGAGCATATTGATCGGAACAAGAATGAAGCAGGGGACGCTCTAAGCCGGCTCGGTTCCCAGCGTAAACCGGTGCCACCCAATGTTTTTCTTGACGTTCTGCATAATCCGTCGGTCAAGATACCAATGGAGGAGGATCTGGCTATTCCTGACCCAGAGACTCAATTGGTGGCAGTTCTTCATGCTATCCCTGATTGGACAGTGTCGTACCTGGCGTATATGACCCAAGGCGAGTTACCGGAGGAAGAAGTTTTGGCCAGGAAGATAATCCGGTGGTCCAAGTCCATGCCTATTGTCAATGGCGAGTTACATAATTGCAGTGTCTCAGGGGCGTTTCAGCATTGTGTTTCTCTTGAAGAAGACTGTGAGATCTTGCTTGAAATCCACAAAGGAGATTGTGGTCATCATGCTGGCTCAAAATCCTTGGTGGCTAAGGCTTTCCTGCACAGTTTTTATTGGTTGACGGCTCATGCTGATGCGGAGGATCTGGTCAGAAAGTGTGATGGCTGTTAGAAATTTTCACGCCGAGCTCATGTTCCGGCCTAGGAATTGAGGATGATTCCAATCACCTGGCCGTTTGCATCTTGGGGCTGGATATGGTTGGGGCTTTTAAGAGGTCCAAGGATAAGAAGACCCACCTTCTAGTGGCGGTTGATAAATTCACCAAGTGGGTAGAGGCAAAGCCAGTAAGCAAGTGTGATGCAGCCATGGCGGTTCAATTCATGAAAAAGGTGATCTTCCGCTTTGGTTTTCCACAGAGCATTATCACAGATAATGGCACGGATCTCTCCAAGGGTGCTATGGAAGAGTTCTATCAACGTGAGCACATCCGGCTTGATGTGTCATCAGTAGCCCACCCCAGTCTAATGGACAAGTGGAGAGAGCTAATCAAGAAATCTTCAAGGGTATCAAGCCCCGGCTTATGGTCCCTTTGCAGTGGACGCCGGGTTGTTGGGTGGAGGAGTTGCCTTCCGTTTTATGGAGCATTAACACCACCCCCAATAGATATACGGGTTACACACCCTTCTTCATGGATTATGGAGCGTAAGCGATTCTCCCAAGTGATATTCGCCATGACTTGCCCCATGTGGCAGGTTATGTTGAAGCAGACAATGAAAAAGCACACCAACATGCATTGGACTTGTTAGTGTTGGAGATATGCCCGAGAGGCAATCATGTATGATGATATTTCCTATGTGTTTATGAATAAAGATAGTCCTTGTACATTATCAATGATGTGTATCAGCAAGTACGTGACTTGTTTGTGGGACTATGCACTGTACGGTGACTGTCCTAAAAGGTCCCTAGTCGAAAGGGTTGTGTGGACGCGCAGCCGACTAGACTAGCTTATGACACGGTCGATGGCTTGGTCTCACTAGCCATGGAGCATTGGATGCGAACCGGATAATATGGACTTGGAAAGGTCTGGTCGGATTCGACGTAGTCGGATCCGAGTCGAGATAAGGTCCGAGTCGGACAGACCCAACTATGAGACGCAGCGATATGTCATCTGTGAGCCTCTAGTACAACATACGTTCTATGTCCTAAGATCTGAGCTGGCGCATGTACTCGGGATGGTGACAGACTTGCTTTGGGCTGACCAAATGCTACCCCGTGACTAGGTAGTTACAAAGGTAGGTTTCGGGTTTGTCCAGTCCCATGCTGCAAGACATGGTCGAGCAAGATGGGATTTGCCCCTCCGATCAGGAGAGATATACTCTGGGCCCCTCGTGTGATCCGAGCAGGATAAGCATGGCCATGCGACAGGGATTATGACATAATCCAGTTTGTGGTCGGTATCACTAGAACGAGAAAGAGGTCGGGCTAGCACAAGGATGACTGTCTCGCCTTGAGCCCGACAACATATATTGTGCGGCAAAGGGAACAGAAGTGTGACACATTGTACAGGTTCGCCTAACCAACTTCATAGTCTGCTTGGTGGTTGGCACGCCTTGCTAGAGGCACTACCAACCATGCAGGTCGGAGGTTATCCGGACTGTGACCAAGCCGACTTGAACCTAAGGGGTTGCGTGCTTAAGGGAAGGAACCTACAGGGTCGGTTCGTAGGACACTGGTCGGATGTGATCCGAACTGGATTAAGGAACGTGACCGAGTAGACTTTGGGCTTTAGGGTCCGTGCGAGGCCCAAGTGTTGAGCCTGCGACGGACGCCTATATAAAGTGGAGATGCGGCACACTCATGCGATTGATCGCTTTGGCGCTGTCACTAGGGTTTGCATGTGTTGTGAATAGCCACCTCCACTCGCCGCCGACTGTGTGATCGGACCTAGCAGTCCGTCGCATGGTGTTCCTCCTGCACGTGCGGATACCATTAGAGGCGGTGCACTTGCGCCGCTCCGGCGAACTTGTACGTGGGATCGGATGACCGACTGTTCGAGGGAGATCGGACAAGGAGGAGATGATCCATGCGGACGCGCTGCCCCAACTCTTCTTCCATCTCCCATAGCATGTTCCTGCATGTTCTGCGCATAGCAAAATTTTAATTTGAAGTCGACGCACCCTACCATAGAATCCCAGCAGTGGTATCAGAGCCTCTGCTATAGGATTTGGATTCAGATCATATGCATATTAGATATGTGGAGGCGGCACATGAGATCTATTGTCGTTGATAAGATTGGCTATGTGCACGGTTGATGTGATCAATGATGTCTACTACACAACCTTCTTCTTGTAGACGTTGTTGGGCCTGCAAGTGCACATGTTTGTAGGACAGTAGCAAATTTCCCTCAAGTGAATGACCTAAGGTTTATCAATCCGTAGGAGGCGTAGGATGAAGATGGTCTCTCTCAAACAACCCTGCAACCAAATAATAAAGAGTCTCTTGTGTCCTCAACACACCCAATACAATGGTAAATTGTATAGGTGCACTAGTTCGGCGAAGAGATGGTGATACAAGTGCAAAATAGATAGTAGATATAGGTTTTTGTAAACTGAAATATAAAAACAGCAAGGTAACAAGTGGTAAAAGTGAGCATAAATGGTATTGCAATGATAGGAAACAAGGCCTAGGGTTCATACTTTCACTAGTGCAAGTTCTCTCAACAATAATAACATAGATAGATCTTATAACAAGCCCTCAACATGCAACAAAGAGTCACTCCGAAGCCACTAATAGCGGAGAACAAACATAGAGATTATGGTAGGGTACGAAACCACCTCAAAGTTATTCTTTCGGATCAATCTATAAAAGAGTTCGTACTAGAATAACACCTTAAGAGACAAATCAACCAAAACCCTAATGTCACCTAGATACTCCATTGTCACCTCAAGTATCCGTGGGCATGATTATACGATATGCATCACACAATCTCAGATTCATCCAACCAACACAAAGTACTTCAAAGAGTTCCCGAAAGTTTCTATCGGAGAGTCAAGAACGTGTGCCAGCCACTATGCATAGGTTCCCAATGTCACAAACCCGCAAGTTGATCACCAAAACATACATCAAGTGGCACATGATATCCCATTGTCACCACAGATAATCACGGCAAGACATACATCAAGTGTTTTCATAAAAGACTCAATCCGATAAGATAACTTCAAAGGGGAAACTCAATTCATCACAAGAGAGTAGAGGGGGAGAAACATCATAAGATCCAACTACAATAGCAAAGCTCGGGATACATCAAGATCGCAATGCGATAGAGAACACGAGAGAGAACACGAGAGAGAGAGAGAGAGAGAGAGAGAGAGATATCAAACACATAGCTCTTGGTACATACCCTCATCCCGAGGGTGAACTACTCCCTCCTCGTCATGGATAGCGCCGGGATGATGAAGATGGCCACGGTGATGGGATCCCCCCTCCGTGAGTCTTGAACGGACTCCCGAGAGGTTTGTGGTGGCTCTGAGGCTTCTTGCGCGCCGAACTCTGATCTATCTTCTGTTCTAGAAGTTTTAGGGTACGTAGGTATATATGGGTGAAAGAAGTAAGTCGGTGGACCGAAGGGGGGGGCCACGAGGCAGGGGGCTGTCACGACCGGTTTTCCGGGTAATAATTTCCAGAAAATGGCCGTTGTGCTCACCAGCCCCAGGATTTCTGTTAGCTGATGAGGCACCAAATTGATACAGAAATTCCAAGCAAAGTACAAAATGTGCAGTACAAGACCATTTTGGCATGTGAGTACAATAAATGGTTTCTAGAGGTTGAGGGCGGAAGCGGTTTGAGGATCATCAGTGTCTATGGGACTCCATTTCCCAACAGGAACAGCTGACCAGGTTAACTCCTATCTTCGCGAGGCTCCTATCTCCGTTGCTTAGGTTCCGTGGCTGTCATCGCGTCGCTCCTCTCCAAGCAAGGAATCTGGCCAAGACAATAGCCAGGGACAAGCCAGTGAGTACTTTGAATGTACTCGCAAACATTATGAACACGGGTATAATATAAATGATAATCGTGCGCTGAAATATTCTATAATCACATCGTCAGTCATAAAATAAAATCTCTGATGCATGCATGCAGGTTATTTATATGCAACACAAATAAGCAATAATGGAGTGGAAATAAAATGCCGCAGTCGGGCATATGTGCGACACCACATAAAGGGCTTATGTCGAAGAGTAAATGACATGCGTGCCACAGTCGGACGTCGGAGCGACATCGCAGAAAGGGCTTATATCAAAATAGATAACAAGTGTGCCACAGTCGGACATCTAAGCGACATCGCAGAAAGGGCTTATATCAAATAACTAATCACATTGAATATCCAGGAGGTAGAACCATCCCAGGGATGCTCAATAATTCAAATAATATAATGGGTTAGTCCATAATAAACATAACATAATTATCACAAGTCATCAGTCATGATCCACGTTCTAATTTAGTAGTTTCTCCTCCGAAGACCGACACTCGACCCAACCCAGACTGTAGTCCTTAACCATGGACACGGCTATTCGAATAGGTTTAATCTCTGCAGAGGGTGTACTCTTTACCCAGGAGTAACGGATTCCTTTAGTCCATCAAGACTAATTCTGTCTACGGTCTTTTAAATGAAAACACACCTGACTTGCACACACCAGCCTAACTTACCGGTGTCTGGAATCACCCACGACACTGTTAAGCAAAACACTAAGTGGGGAGGCTACAACCTCGATTAGCATGGGATCACAAAATTTATACCGCGCACAAAACTCGGGAAGCTACCCCCTCGGCTACGACCGAAACACCCATGCCCCCTGACCGGATGACTGGCTTTAATACATGGCCTTGGTACCCTCATCCCGGCCCTCTGTATGGTGTGTGCTAGAAAGGGGTTGACAAATTACTGAACCGTACCCTACCTGTGGCATGGACAAGTGGTAGCACGAAATAAGTGTGGGGGTTACTGGAACAAGACTCGATCTACGAACGACTCAGGAGGTTTATAATTTCCTGCATGACATGTATAACAAATATATCTCAACCAACAGAATCACCGCTCATTATACCTTAGTATGCCATACCGGACATAACCGTCCTGACGTAGACCGGCGACAAGCTCATGCCTACCCAAGGCAGAGGCTTTCCCGGATTCCTTCCGGCATGCATGCAAGGCACATGAGGATGATTACCATCACAAGTGTGTTCATTTCCAACAGCATGGAAATCACTAATATGCATCCATGCAAATGATCATATCACATGAAATAACAAGTCCTCCGAAATGAGGTGGTGTTATAAACGTGTCAACGAACACACCAAAAATATTATGACGGGGTTCAGAATGCTTGCCTTCAAGGTGTGGAGAGGAGGGGGTCCTCACCAAAACTTTTTGAAAGCTTTCTCCTTCTCCAAAAATCCTATTTTGAAAATATTGGGATCAACACACAATTTCACAACAGCACAAAAAAAGTTGTTTGAATTTTTTTCAAATAAATCTTAAAATAAACTAGACAGAATTTGAGAGATGTAGGAAAAAGAATCAATTCATTTGGAGTTATATTTAAAAAGTTATACTCAGTCAAAGATTTGGTCAAAAATCTGTTTAAAAAAAAACAGAAAAGAAAACGTTTCGGCAGAATACATTTTCGAAAAGGGGAGACGTACTTGCGGGTTTGCGCTTCCACTTAAAACACGCGGAGGCGGGGCTGGGTCGCTGACAGTGGGTCCAGGGGGCCTACTAGTCAGGTTTGACCAGTCCTTCTCTCCCTCCTCTTCCTCTGCCCGAACGGCGGCGAGGCAACGACGATCAATGCCGGCGAACGGTGGCTCCCCGCGGGCTCCAGACGGTCAGGATGGATCCGCAAGACTGGTGCGGTTCTCCCGGTGGTCGTTGGGTCGGCAGGGACGGAGTGAGCTGCCGGCGCCGAGCTTCGCGGCGGAGGAGGCATTAGGGAGCAGAGTGGTTTTGGGGCTGCGGTGGTTCCCGATCGAAATTGAGCAGGGGGAAGGGTTCAGGGGAGGAAGAGAGAGCTTCTGGTGGAGAGAGTGGAGAGGGGGAGGCTCTGGTGGTGCCGAAGTGGTCGAGACGGCAGCGGCGGCTGTGTTTGCCGGAGAAGAGGAAGACGACCCCTCTGGTCTTTCTACTACCACGGGAGGGTCAGTGAGGGCGTGAGGGAAGTTCCTTGAGGGCTTGACGAGCTTGGGGCTTCCTATTTATAGCGCAACGAGGTCGGTTCTGCGGCGGTGGGGATAAGGTCGCCGGCGACTGACATTCTGTAGCAGCAGGGGGATGTGGCGGGGCTGAGGATGGCGACATGAGCTAGCGGTCGAGCGGGGTACTGCTCCAGGGCGAGCTGGCGAGCGGGAGTGGCTCGGGCGGCGCCGACACGGCCGGGGCCTGCATGCGGCCGTTAGCTAGCCGCCACGGCCGTCCTGGCGGTGGCGCTGTGGGGTGCCAGGGGTGGTCTACGTGGCGTGGCGGTGCTAGAGTGTACGTGGCACTAGCTGCTGTTGGCCAAGGACCGAGCGAGTCGGGCGGACGCGGGCGTCTCGGCGCACGCGTCGTGCCAACGACGCTCTGGCGCGCCGAGCACGCCCGGACGTGTTCGACGAAATGCCGGGGTAGCCTAGAGTGCTTGAGCGGGCTGGCAAGCGAGGGCTAGGTTAGGGTTAGCAAGGGGATCAAGGGACATGGTGGATAGGTCAGGGGCTCAAGTTCACAGTGTAAACTTGAAATCATGCCAAATCTGGCTATGCACTCAGGGTGTTTGTGAAAATGCCAAGGGCATCTAGGCATCATTTGGGGTGGCCAATTTCTCCAGATCAGTGTCTCTTTGGATGGATAAGGGGGTGGTGCAGCTAGTTTGACAAAAGCAAAAACTTGTTAGTGCAATTTTTGCAAAGCTTCAGTTCTGGGCAGAAGGTGAAGGGCACTGTTTCATGAACCAAAAATCTTCCAAAGGGTCCACTCTTCTGGACTTAAGGTTTTGGCAATGTGCACTACAAGCAGGGGAAAGAATCAAGGGCCAAAGAGCAAGCAAGAGTATGGTTGCTGTACAAACCATCATGTTGGACCAGAATGAAGATGAGGTTGATTTACTCAAAATTTTCAAATAACACCACTGGGTTTTTGCATAAAGTTGAATCATATGCTGCTACTAACATCCCAAAATTTTGGTGGAGGCTAGAAAGAAGTATTTAAATGAGTTGAAGTGCAAAATTGGTCACTAGACCAGAGAAGAAAAATGGGTGTAGAGCTCAAATTATTTCATGAATAAAAGATATTTTTGTAGGAAAGTGATTTAAAAACATCACATGACATCTCCAAATTTTGGTTGAAATTTTAAGTGAATTTATCAAAAGGTTGTAGTTCAAATATGGCCATATAACCTTGGAAAACCCTTTTTCAAGAAAATAAAGATCAAGCAAATTGATTATGTAATTAGTTCTACTAATAAAAGAAAAGTTTTTCTTGAGAGGTTAAACAAGTCCAATAACATATTTGAAAACGTTTCACCTTCGGGAAAACTCCATAATAGCAAGGGAGAAAAAGGTTAAAGAAATCAAAAGGGAGCCCAGAAAATAAAAGTTTTAATTTCCTGGCAAAATTTTAATTAATAAAACAAGGTCAAAATTTTGGGGTGTCACAGGGGCGCGCCCCCCACCCTCGTGGGCACCTCCCTTCTTCCCTGACGTGCACTCCAAGTCCATCGGGTGGCTTTCCTTCCAAAAATAACTTCTCCAGTTGATTTCGTTCCATTTTGACTCCGTCTGATATTCTTTTTTCTCGAAACACTGAAATAGGCATAAAACAGAAAATCTGGGTTGGGCCTCCGGTTAATAGGTTAGTCCCAAAAATAATATAAAAGTGGATAATAAAGCCCAATATTGCCTAAAACAGTAGATAAAGTAGCATGGAGCAATCAAGAATTATAGGTATGTTGGAGACGTATCAAGCATCCCCAAGCCTAATTCCTGCTCGTCCTCGAGTAGGTAAATGATAAAAAAGAATTTTTGATGCGGAGTGCTACTTTGGCATAATTTCAATGTAAATCTTCTTAATTGTGATATGAATATTCAGATCCGAAAGATTTAAGACAAAAGTTCATATTGACATAAAAATAATAATACTTCAAGCATACTAATCAAAGTAATCATGTCTTCTCAGAATAACATGGCAAAAGAAAGTTCATCCCTACAAAATCATATAGTTAGGCTATGCTTCATTTTCGTCACACAAAGATGTTCCCAACTTCTATACCCACGATGACAAGCCAAGCAATTGTTTCATACTTAAATAATCTCAAACTTTTTCAACCTTCACGCAATACATGAGCGTGAGCCATGGATATAGCACTATGGGTGGAATAGAATATGATGATGGGGATTGTGTGGAGAAGACAAAAAAGGAGAAAGTCTCACACTGACGAGGATAATCAACGAGCTATGGAGATGCCCATTAATTGATGTCAACATGAGGAGTAGGGATTGCCATGCAACGGATGCACTAGAGCTATGAATGCTCAACAAAAGAAAACTAGTGGGTGTGCATCCAACTTGCTTGCTCATGAAGACATAGGGCATTTGAGGAAGCCCATCGTAGGAATATACAAGCCAAGTTCTATAATGAAAAACTCCCACTAGTATAAAAAGACAACTTATGAGACTCACTACATGAAGAACAAGGTGCTACTCTGAAGCACAATATATGAGACTCACTACATGAAGAACAAGGTGCTACTTTGAAGCACAAGTGTGGAAAAAGAGATAGTAGCATTGCCCTTTTTATTTATTTTCTTTATTTTGGGGCCTTTCTTTTTTTTGGCCTTTCTTCTTTTTTTTGTTTGGGCAATGATCTAATAATGATGATCATCACACTTCTATTGATTACAACATAAGGATTACAACTCAAAACTTAGAACAAGATATGACTCTATATGAATGCCTCCGGCGGTGTACCGGGATGGTGCAATGATTCAAGAGTGACATGTATGAAAAATAATGCATGGTGGCTTTGCCACAAATACGATGTCAACTACATGATCATGCAATGGCAATATGACAAAAGTAATGTATGTCATGAATATGATGATGGAAGTTGCATGGCAATATATCTCGGAATGGCTATGGAAATGCCATGATGGGTAGGTAGAGTGGCTGTTTTTAGGAAGATATAAGGAGGTTTATGTGTGACAGAGCGTATCGTATCACGGGGTTTGGATGCACCGGCGAAGTTTGCACCAACCCTCAAGGTGAGAAAGGGCAATGCACGGTACCGAAGAAGCTAGCAAAGGCGGAAAGGTAAAAGTGCGTATAATCCATGGACTCAACATTAGTCAAAAAAACTCATATACTTATTGCAATAATTTAGAAGTCATCAAAAACCAAGTACTATGCGCATGCTCCTAGGGGGATAGATTGGTAGGAAAAGACCATCGCTCGTCCCCGACCGCCACTCATAAGGATGCACAAGCCAGGTACACTTCATGTTTCAAATTTGTTACACAACTTTAACCATACGTGCATGCTACGGGACTTGCTAACTTCAACACAAGCATTCTTTGAATTCATAATCACTCAACTAGCATGACTTTAATATCACTACCTCCATATCTCAAAACAATTATCAAGTCAGAATCGGATTCGCGATGATCGATATGATCGGTCAGATCAGAAAATTCGGCGTGAACGGAGTTCACATGCGATCTGTGATTTCCGAAAGCGTGTGCATAGCACTGTGTATTTCGTACCCGACACACAAATCGGTAGAATGCGATTCTATGCATAACTTTGTTTTGCGGGTTTGATGTGAATAGTATGGCTCATGTGTATGTGATACATGTGTGTAATTATATGTGGCCTGCGTGTCATGTTTTTCAGCCGGCAGGAGCCAAAGTGCTGTTATTATATTGTATAACGACCTACGTGTCAACTTGTGACTCTATGTAAATTTCATTACTAGGTGTAGTAGTTGGATTATAGAGATCAGGTTGGTGGCTTGGCGTCCCGGCGTGACAAACAAGATGGAGTTTCTAGATGGTCATCGGAGTCGGAGCCGACCTGGAAGAACGTCCATGAAGGAGCCGTACAATTTCACAATATGTGTTTATTTGTGATTGTTATGCTTCTTTGTTTCTATGCGTGTTAGAATGGTAGAAAGATCCCTCATAAATATCAAGCGAATTGCCTTCCCCGATGTTGCACCTTCTCACATCAAGTACATCTAGTAGTGGGCTCATAAAATTGAGTTTCTGCTGGGTGTCCTTGAACTGAAGGGTTCGTGTCGGACACGGACATGCACTGCATCAGGTTAACTTGACAAGGCTATCAAAACGGTTTTGGGCCTTGTGGCAAAGAAGGTTGGGAGCAGGGTATGAGATACCTTTCCGATCGGCGAGTCGTATAGAGATACGATTAGCAAGGAGTTGCTTACGAGATAGGTATGTTGGCTAGCAGTGATGCTAAAGCTCACTAGTCACATGCGCTAGTCGGATCCTGAATCACTGAGAGTTTGTGGAGGGATGTTGACTTCAGTGGGAGTATTTCTGTTTAGGCTTGAATTACTCTACATAAACGTATTGCTTAGTGATTGCATATTTTCTATTGTAGATTAATGGCACCACCTGCTCAACCCAACTTTGCATTGAAATCAATTCTGGGAAAGGATAAACTGAATGGAACAAACTTTACCACCTGGTATAGAAATCTGAGAATTGTTCTCAAGCATGATAAAAAGGAACATGTTCTAGAGGATCCACTTCCAGAGGAACCTGCCGATAATGCTAATGCCACAACTAAGAATGCCTACCAGAAACTCGTTGATGAATCTATGGAGATCAGCTGTCTGATGCTGGCTTGTATGGAGCCCGATTTGCAACAACATTTCGAAAATGTTGAGGCTTATGATATGATCGAGAGTCTCAATAGCATGTTTCAAACACAGGCTAGGACCAAAAGGTTCAATGTCTGGCGATCCTTGATGGATTGCAAGCTGAAGAAACGTGAACCACTGAGCCCACATGTGATCATGATGATCGGTTATGTGAAAGCTTTGGATCGTTTGGGCTTCCCGCTCTTGGATGAGCTGGCTAGTGATGTTGTTCTGGGTTCCCTTCCGCCAAGCTATGGTACGTTCATCTCGAACTATCATATGCATGCATGGATAAGAAGCTCACTGAATTGCATGGGATGCTCAAAGTGGCAGAGCAGGATATTAAGAAAGGCACGCATCAAGTGTTGATGGTGCAGAAATTGGCTAAGTTCAAGAAGAGTTGGTCCAAGAAAAAGGCTAAGGCAAAGGGCACGAAGATGGTAACCTCCATTGCTGTGCCAAAGTCTGGACCGGACTCGAAGACCGTTTGCTATCACTGCAAGGAGACCGGTCACTGGAAGTGGAACTGTAGCAAGTGGCTTGCAGAGCATGGCAAGAAGGCCGAAAATGCTTCTTCAGGCAAAGGTACACTTGTTGCATATGTTATAGACATTTACCTTGCTAACATACCTAGTAGCTCTTGGGTATTTGATACCGGATCGGTTGTTCATATTTGCAACTCGATGCAGGGGATGGTCAGAACTAGGTGTGTGGCACAGGGGGAGATTGACATCAGGGTCGGCAACAAAGCAAGAGTTGTTGCGTTGGAGGTCAGAAAGATGCAGCTGCAGCTTCCTTCCGGATTCATTATGGAATTGAATAATTGTTATTACATTCCTGCACTTAGTCGGAACATTATTTCTGCCTCATGTTTGATGAGTCAAGGTTATGAATTCAATTTAAAGGACAATGGTTGTTCAATATTTTTGAATGGTATGTTCCACAGCTATGCACCCATTGTTGATGGGCTATTTATATTGAATCTAGAACAGGAACCGGTCTATAACGTGAATGTCAAGAGGCATAAGCCTAATGAGATAAATCTGACATACGTCTGCCATTGCCGGCTTGGACACATTAGTCTGAAACGCATGAAGAAGCTCCATGATGATGGGCTCCTAACTTCGTCCGACTTTGAGTTGTTCGAGACATGCGAATCATGCTTGCTCGGCAAGATGACTTTAGTTTCAGAACGAGGTTGACAATCAGCTCGGCAAGACTATAAAACTTCTACGATCTGATCGTGGAGGTGAGTACATGAGCCAGGAGTTTGTGATCATCTGAAAAGCTGAGGTATAGTACCTCAACTCACACCTCTAGGTACGCCACAGAGAAACGGCATGTCGTTACGGAGGAATAGGACCTTGTTGGACATGGTCCGGTCTATGATGTGCAAAGGATTTACCCTTGTCATTCTGGGGATTCGCTCTAGAAACTACAGCTTTCACATTTAATAGGGTACAATCAAAATCCGTAGATAAGACACCACATGAGATGTGGACCGGGAAGAGTCCCAGTTTGTCTTTTCTAAAGATTTGGGGTTGTGAAGCATTTGTCAAGCGACTTATGTCAGACAAGATTACACCTAAATCGGATAAATGCATATTCGTGGGATATCCAAGGGAAACCTTGCGATATAGCTTCTAGAACCGGGAAGAGAACAAAGTGTTTGTTGCTCGGAACGGGGTTTTTCTTGAGAAAGAGTTTCTCAATCGAGAGGCCAGTGGGAGGACGGTTCGACTCGAAGAAATTCGAGGACCACTCGGGGACAGCTTGGCTGGTGATGAGATCATACCGGAGTCAGTCAGGGAACCCGTAGTGGAAGCGGCACCGGAACCACGGAGGTCGGAAAGATTGCGCAGAGTGTGTCAGGACCCCGACTCAATGCCACATCGATCTAGCATGTAACACTTCATATCACTTTGCGGCCTCACGCACGGTATTCCCACGGGTGTCGCCTTACCTTTGCCCGGGACCGTTTGCGCCTTTTGGCACACGTATATGATAGTGTCGCTAGCATCCATATGATAAGGAGCCCGGGCTGACATGGCTAGTCGTAAACCCAAAGTGGCACAAACTTACAGGGACAGGCATCCATGACCCAGCATCGAACGTGTCGGTCATCAGCGAGTGAATCCAGGCTGTAGCACTAGGCTAACAGGACTCCGGTGTTCATCGCGTGACATTTCCCGAAGGACGGAACCACGAGAACGAAGAAGGACACATGCCGCCAGCCTAAGTGTTCGGAGCGGTAGCAAGCTACCAGGGCTCGGTGGAAACACTAGGAGACATTTCCCGGTAAGAGGGGCTACTAAAGATAAACAACTAGATAGTCAGATCCCACACATAGCAATACACATTACACGTACGCATAACATGCAAGTATGTGCTGTACAACATGACATCACAGCATAACTCAACAACTCATATAGATAAAGGCTCAGAAGAGCCATCATAGCATTATTGCAAGCAGGGTCACAAGACCCATCATACGAACATACAAGCAACATGCGGAAGCATTACATGTGCAGGTACAGACATCTACAAATGAAAAAGGTCAAGAGCCCGACTAACTACAACATCCGATCAAGATCGTAGCTGAGGTACAGGCTACTCGTCGAAGTCCACGAGAACACTAGTAAGACCGAAGTCTCCGCTGCAAAAACATAAATAAAGCACCATGAGTACAAAGGTACTCAGCAAGACTTACATCAGATCCTATCATACATGCACTTGTATCAAGAGGGTAATGTGGGGTTTAGTTGCACAAGCCAGCTTTGACTCTGTGGCTATCTGTTCTCGACTACGAGAACTTCTTTGAGGTGATATAGGCGCTGCAGTCCACTAATCACCACACAATACACTACTATGGATTCATCCCGTCTCCCTCAGAAGACCATCCATAGTACTCACACCTTTCTTGAGCATTTTAGAGTATCCACTTCAAGTTATCTATGTACCATGTAAGCATCCAAGAAGTCCATATCCATGGACCCGGCTATTGAATAGATCATGTTAACCTGCGGGGTGTACTTCTTCACACGCTCTCGCCACTTACCACCATGTACCGTCGTGTATCTCGGCAACCTTCAAGCGGAAGCTTTGGCGAGGAGTCGGCCACGACGACTAACCCCACAAGACTCTAGCCAGGTTTATCGCCTATTCGGGTTCCATCCGTAAGGAGATCCGGCGGGTGTCGCTCACGGCCCCAAACGATGTGAGCAGGGTTCCCAAGCCCACCATCCGGTGCCACTTGGTACACCGTGCCACATGCCTAGTCTGTCCCAAGCCCACCTGCCGGGTGCCACTTGGTAGAAAAATAGCACTACCTACAAACACGAAAACTAGTTGCGACTCTGGGCCAGAGATCAAGTCGGTTAATAAGTCGAGAGGGCTTGGGCGCCGGAGCCCAATGTGTGGTAGTATCGAGTCATTGGACAACATACATAGAACTCGATTGCTTAGGGCGGTTCGGTGAGACAACCCACCATGTACTCCTACATGGCCTCTCACCGCTACCTTTACCAAATCGTGTTCACACGTTCACTCTCGACATCGTAACATATCGTAACACTCCAATTCATTCCCAATGAACCGGACTGACACAACTCTAAGCAATAGCAGGCATAGCATGGTAGGAACACAACATGGGCTCAATCAACTCCTACACATGCTAGTGGGTTTTAACTATTCTTGTGGCAATGACAGTCATGCAGAGGAATGGGTTCAACTACCGCAGACACAAAGTAGCAGATGAATCGTTGTTGTCCTAATGCATTAATTGAGAGCAGGAGGCGAGAGAGTAGGGTTTTATCGGAATGAACAAGGGGTTTGCTTGCACGGTAGATCAACAAGGAGGCCTTTGCTTCATAGGCAGTACTCTGAACGGTCTCGGAGCAAGACCTATCGAGAAGGAGCAGTGCCAACAATCAATACACAAGCATATGCAACAATATGATGCATGAACATGGCATGAAGATGTGATGTTGTTTGAGCTAATGCAACTAGTAGTCATTTGGTTTGAAGTCCATTTGAACCCTAAGCTCAAATGCAATTCTAAATTAAGTCTCTTATTATGCCATAATGCGTTTCCTCAAATTCAGCATGTATAAGTTGGTTTGTCATGCATGAAACTAGTACAGATGGAAAGATTGCATTTTTCTGATAATTTTCATATATAAATTATTTCAATCTGAGCTACGGTTGAATTTCTATGAATTTTGAAGTTTAAATCATTTTCGGAATTTCTGATTTATTTTAATTTCAGAAATATATATTGCGTCGACATGACGTCAACCTTCGTCAGCATCAACCTGGAGTCAAACCTGACGTGTGGGGCCACACGTCGGTGACACTGATTAGTTAACGAGGTAATTAGTTACTAAACTAATCCTAATCTAAAATTAGCGAGGGCTGCCCACGCGTCGATGACCACAGGGGTCAAACCCCGTCGTGTGATCAAACCCGCCGGCGGTTAGTCGCCGGCGAGGTCCGCGGCGTACTTGTGCCCCGGGTTTCCTCTGTGGTGCTCCAAATGGCACGCGGCTAGGCGCGTTGGAGAACTAGCTCGATGGCGCGTCGAGGCGGTGGCGTGGCTGGGCTGGGGTGGCCGGAATCGACGGCGGCGAGCTCGGCTGCGGCCGCCGGAGTTCGGTCGTGCTCGGAAACGCGTCTGGAGCTCGAAGACGAACGAAGCAAAGAGCTAGGGATGCTCTTCGGGGCCTTACGGGTGTGTTGGACTCGCCGGGGTGACCAAATGGTCACCGGAGCTGCGTCGGCAGCGAGCTTCGGCGGCGCGGAGGTTCGCCATGTTGGACAAGGACTACGGCATGCGGGTGACCAAGCGGAGAGGGGAAGCGGTGGCGGAGCTCACCGCGGTTCAGCGGGCGTCGAAGCGGCCTCGGGGATGCACCGAGAGCGAGGCGGCGATGGGGATCCACGGCGGCAGCGATGAAGAAACGGCGATGGCGGCGCTCGAGGCGTCCGGCGCCGTGCGTCTCGGCGAGGCGTAGCCCACAGCGGCGGAGCGCGTGGACACGACGGAGGGACGAGGCGAGTGGCGTGGCGACGGCGAGTGGTGGCGGCAGCAGCAGCGCCGGGCGCGGGAGAGGGAGAGGTCGAGGAAGGAGGAGAGCGAGAGAGTGGGAGAGGGAACGGGCGGCGCGTGGCGTCGTCCGGCGTCGAGCGAGGAGGGGAGAGGCAGGCAAGCAAGAGAGGTGGCGTGGCGTGGCCGGCGGGGCGCGTCGAACCTGCGCCCCCTCCCCTGTCGAGGACGAAGACGACAGAGGAGGAGGCGGGCTGGGCAGGCTGGCCAGAGCCGCCTGATCTTGGGCAACCACAGAGAGCTAAGCGCCGGGTAAGTTTCCCCTTTTTATTTCTGTTTTCTATTTTCTGTAATTTGTTTTGATTTAGTTTAAAATACTAAATCATTTTATTTACTTATGCCAAATTTTTCAGGAGCTAGTTATATTATTCTAGAGCTCCTTAATAAATGACATAATTTTTGGACATATAATATATATATAACATATATATATCCAAGGCAAAATAATTACTGGATTAATTCCAAATGCCCAAAATAAATACTTATGAGCTCCTAAAAATATTGGTTTGATTTTTATCTCTGTCCAATATTTTCAGAGGGCAACATGAACATTTTCTTGGACCTTTTTGGAGCAATTTTTATTTGGGTCATTTCTAAAAATGATCCTGAGGGTTTTACAAATCCTCATTTCAAATTTAAATGAATATAAACATGATGCACAAATGACTAGCTAGTCTAGGTCATACCAGAACTAGGGATGTGACAACTCGCCCCCACTTGAAAAAATCTCGTCCCGAGATTCAGGGGTCGACGGAAAGAAAGCGGGTACTCGATCGAAGACGATCTTCTCGCTCCCAAGTAGCTTCTCTCTCGGAATGATGAGACCACTGAACCTTGAGAAACTTGATGTTATGGCGTCGAGTGACACGCTCTGCTTGATCGAGAATGCGAACCGGGTACTCTCGGTATGTGAGGTTATCTTGGAGATCAAGCGTTTAATGGTCCACTCCGCGGATAGGATCCGAGAAGCAGCGCTGAGTTGAGAGGCGTGGAAGACATCATGAACTCGAGAAAGATGTGGGGTAGTTCAAACTGGTAGGCAACCTCTCCTCGTTTAGCGAGAATGCGAAAAGGACCAATGTAACGAGGAGCCAACTTGCCCTTGATATCAAACGATGGGTACCCTTCAAAGGAGTAACCCGAAGGTAAGCTTTGTTGCCAATTTCATAAGTCATATCCTTATGATGGCGATCATCTTGGCTCTTTTGACGAGATCGGGCTGTTTTCAAATTCTCACGAATGATGCGAACTTGCTCTTCGCCTCTGGATCATGTCGGTCCAAAGAATTGTCTTTCACCGGTTTCTGACCAGTTCAAAGGTGTTCGACATCTTCGTCCATAGAGAATCTCAAAAGGAGCTTTCTTGAGACTGGATTGATAGCTATTGTTATAAGCAAACTCGGCGAAAGGAAGACATTTCTCCCAATCCATACCGAATGAGATAGCATAAGCTCTAAGCATGTCTTGAGAATTTGGTTGACCCTTTCCACCTGACCACTTGACTGAGGGTGGAAAGCGGTACTGAAGGAAAGATGGGTTCCCATGGCAGTTTGGAAACTCTCCCAGAAATGAGAAGTGAAAAGACTGCCACGGTCTGAATTGATCTCTAGTGGAACACCGTGAAGTGATACTATTAGAAATATATAAGTCGGTGAGCTGACTAGCGATGATACTCTCTCGAGCAGGTAGGAAGTGAGCCACTTTGGAAAGCGATCAATGACTACGAAGATAGCGTTATTCCCTCTCTTGGTCTGGGAAAGCGGTGATGAAGTCCATACCAACTTTATCCCATTTCCATTCGGGAATAGCTAAAGGCTGAAGGGTGCCAGCAGGTCTTTGATGCTCTGCTTAACGCGTCGACAAGCGTCGCAATTAGCAACGAAGTCGGCGATTTCTCTCTTCATCCTAGTCCACGGAACCTCTGGCGTAGGTCTGATACATCTTAGTACTACGGGATGAATCGTGAGAGGGATTCATCGCCTCCTTAAGAATCGGTTATCGAAGATGTTGATTCTTGGGAACCACCAAGCGATTCACGAAGAAAACAACACCACGATCATCCATAGAAAACATCCACCAACTTCCTTCTTAATGTTTCTCTTGATCCGGAAATACCGTGTCTGCTTTTGAGCAGCGATAATCCGATCCTCAAGGTCAGGTTTAGCCACCAAGGTAGAAAGGAATCCGTGAGGAGCAATGTGAAGGTTAAGCTTACGAAATTCCTCATGGAGAAGTGGTTGGCCTGCTGCAACATGAGATTGTTGCAATAAGTTCTGACTTAGAGCATCAGCCATGACATTAGCTTTGCCTGGAGTGTAAGTAATCCCTAAGTCGTAATCTGAGATCAATTCCAACCAACGTCTTTGCCTAAGGTTCAGATCTGGTTGGGTGAAGATATACTTGAGACTCTGGTGATCGGTGTAGATCTCGCAACGTTTACCAAGGAGGTAATGTCGCCAGGTCTTGAGTGCATAGACTACGGCTGCAAGCTCTAGATCATGTGTGGGATAATTCTCCTCATGTGGATGCAACTGTCGAGATGCATAGGCAATCACATGACGATCCTGCATAAGAATGCAACCTAGTCCCTGTCGTGAGGCGTCGCAGTAGATAACAAAGTCTTTAGTGAAATCCGGTGGCACAAGTATGGGAGCAGAAGTCGCGCGTCTTTTCGCCTCTGAAAACTGTACTCACACTGTGGGGACCACTCAAACTTTTATCTTTCTTGAGAAGTTCCGTGAGGGGTTTAGCTACTTTGGAGAAGTTTTCAACAAAGCGGCGACAATAGCTGGCTAGACCAAGGAAACTCCTAACTTGTTTAACGGTTTGGTGGAGTCAATCGAGAACGGCCTTAACTCTCTCGGGATTGACAGCAATGCCCTTACCAGAGATTACGTGGCCTAGGTAGGTCACTTCTGGCAACCAAAATTCACACTTGGAGAACTTGGCGTAAAGGCGGTGCTCTCTGAGTTTTTCTAGCACAAGTCTAAGATGTTCGGCATGCTCTTCTTCGTTCTTCGAGTAAATAAGAATATCATCGAGGTAAACCACGACGAACTTATCTAAGTACTCCATGAAGATCGAGTTCATCAAGCGGGAGAATGTGGCTGGAGCGTTGGTTAGGCCAAAGGACATGACGGTGTACTCGTACTGGCCATAACGAGTGACAAAGGCTGTCTTAGGAATGTCCCCGTTTCTGATCTTGATTTGGTGGTAGCCTAACCTCAAATCCATCTTGGAGAAGACTGAGGATCCAGCGAGCTGATCATACAGGTCGTTGATCCTGGGGAGCGGATATTTGTTCTTTATCGTGACCAAATTAATGGGACGATAATCTACAACCATCCGGTCCGTACCATCCTTCTTCTTGACGAAGAGAACGGGGCAAGCCCAAGGAGAAGAACTAGGACGGATGAAACCCTTTTGCAAGGACTCATCAAGTTGTTTCTTAAGCTCAGCTAGTTCTAAGGGTGCCATCTTGTAAGGTCTCCTAGAAATTGGAGCAGTTCCTGGGATAAGGTCTATGAGCGAACTCTACATCTCTGTCGGTGGAACACTGGCAGTTCCTCTGAAAGACATCCGGAAAGTCACGGACTACGGGATATCTTGAAGGTGCGGAAGAGGGCTGGCATTAAGAGAATAGAGCCGGCGCCTTGCAACTCTAGTGGAGACAAGGACTATCTTGCGAGATGGGTGTGTAAGCTGAGCAGACTGGTGTAACAATCAATCTTGGCATAATGAGCTGTCATCCACCCATACCCAAGATGATGTTAATATCTGAGACTTGAGGGCTATAAGTGATGCAAGGAATACAAGTCATCAACAAGGATTTCGTTACCATGGCTTACACTAGAAGTTTGCCATTTGGATCCGAGGGTTTGAATGACTAGTGGAGAGGGCATATCACAAAATGACATGTTGTGCAAATTAGCATAGCTTTCGAAATGAAGGAGTGAGATGCTCGATGTCGAGCAGAACCGATCTTTGGATGGCGAGTTGACAAGGAGTGTACCAAGAACGACATCCGGATCATCATGAGCGTTACTAGCTGAGACGTGATGCACACGTCCACGTTCAGTGGGAGCTGACTTGACACTGATCATCTTGCGTGATGGCTTAACACAGCCAACAGTCTTCTCGGGCTGGGGTGGAGCATAACTAGTCCGAGGCGATCCGTGCATAGTGTCCTGGCTTCCCGCATGTGAAGCAAGTCCCTGAAGTTGGATGTGGTCCCGCACTGGCAAGCGGTCTACCAGTAGGCCTGGGTGGAACATACGACTGAGCTGGGGGAGGCACCACATGAGATGGCCTTGGTGAATATCCGGGAGGAAGAGCGGAGTTCGGAACCCAAATCCGGCGCTTTAGAGAACCAGAACCGGAAGAAGATCCCAAATCACGGGTGTGCTTACGAGACTCCTCGTAAGTGAGCTGAGCTGTCTCTGCATTGATGGCCTTGTTCACAAGAGCTTGGAACGTATCACAATGATGCAAGTGGAGATCTCGACGCAACTTGGGGTTGAGACCCTTCCGGAACCTAGCCTGCTTCTTGGCGTCCGTGGACACTTCTTCTGTGGCATAACGGGCGAGGTTCTCAAACTCTCGGCTGTAAGCATCAACAACCATCTTACTCTGGGTGAAACTACAGAACTCTTCTCTCTTGCGATCGATGAGGGCCTGAGGAATGTGATGCTCGCGAAAAGCCTCAGTGAAATCCCTCCAAGTAGGAATCTGGCCAACTGGAAGCATAGCCTCATAGTTCTGCCACCAAAGACTAGCAGGACCTTCCAGGTGGTACGTGGCATAGGTGACCTTGTCATCTTCAGCTACGTTCGCAGAACGGAGCTTGTGTGTGATACTACGGAGCTACCATCATCGCATCGGCTCGATGGAGTGATGAAAGGTAGGTGGGTGCAAGCGGATGAAGTCATGAATGGTTGCAGACCCTTTGAACCGATGTGCGGTGTTCTCCTCAATACGTGCCAACAAGCGGTTAGACTCACGCTTGTTTCTCTCCATCTCTAACATGAACTCTGTCAATGAAGGTTGGTCGGGAGGATCCTCATCCCTACCATCTCCGTGATACTGACTACGAGCAACAAAGCTTCGCTTAGCTGATGACATCCTGAGAAACGAAGCGAAGGACGGAATCAGCATCAACTATAGGCCACAGAATGTAGGACAAGGAAATTAGTATTTTCCGAACTCCTAGGGCAATTCCGGCAGCATAACGGTAGTAAAATGCTCAGAATGAGACATCCTGCTAAAATGGGGTAGTAACATACTCAACATCATCACTGAAGGTTCTGAGATCATACTAGATAGACTACACCGGAAGTACTCGAAAACTGGAATATGACTCTGACCAACCAATCCTATGGAACTACGGAGTAGTAACACGTGATCCTGATAGACGGAAGAGAAGCCTAGTTCCTTAACCCCGCAGGAAAGATAGGATGACTCAGATCAGAAGGCCATGAGGTATAAGGAGTAAAAAGAGCCTTACGTTCCTTCCCACAATCAATTCCCTTACATAGCTAAAGAATTTCTAGACTCAACTTCGACCAGTTTGGCTTGGTAATCCTCTGAGCGATCGGGCTCGATACCAAAGCTGTCGGACCCGACTCAATGCCACATCGATCTAGCATGTAACACTTCATATCACTTTGCGGCCTCACGCACGGTATTCCCACGGTGTCGCCTTACCTTTGCCGGGACCGTTTAGCCTTTTGGCACACGTATATGATAGTGTCGCTAGCATCCATATGATAAGGAGCCGGGCTGACATGGCTAGTCGTAAACCCAAAGTGGCACAAACTTACGAGGACAGCATCCATGACCCGAAGATCGAACGTGTCGGTCATCAGCGAGTGAATCCAGGCTGTAGCACTAGGCTAACAGGACTCCGGTGTTCATCGCGTGACATTTCCCCGAAGGGACAGACACAGGAACGAAGAAGGACACATGCCGGCCAGCCTAAGTGTTCCGGAGCAGTAGCAAGCTACCAGGGCTCAGTGGAAACACTAGGAGACATTTCCCGGTAAGAGGGGCTACTAAAGATAAACAACTAGATAGTCAGATCCCACACATAGCAATACACATTACACGTACGCATAACATGCAAGTATGTGCTGTACAACATGACATCACAGCATAACTCAACAACTCATATAGATAAAGGCTCAGAAGAGCCATCATAGCATTATTGCAAGCAGGGTCACAAGACCCATCATAC
The DNA here is from genome assembly GCA_021437245.1 of Aegilops speltoides. NCBI lineage: Eukaryota > Viridiplantae > Streptophyta > Magnoliopsida > Poales > Poaceae > Aegilops > Aegilops speltoides. Next base: position 270,444,137 of record CM038146.1, read on the forward strand.
GAAACATACAAGCAACATGCGGAAGCATTACATGTGCAGGTACAGACATCTACAAATGAAAAAGGTGAAGAGCGACTAACTACAACATCCGATCAAGATCGTAGCTGAGGTACAAGCTACTCGTCAAGTCCACGAGAACACTAGTAAGACCAAGTCTCCGCTGCAAAAACATAAATAAAGCACCATGAGTACAAAGGTACTCAGCAAGACTTACATCAGATCCTATCATACATGCACTTGTATCAAGAGGGTAATGTGGGGTTTAGTTGCAGACAAGCCAGCTTTGACTCTGTGGCTATCTGTTCTCGACTACGAGAACTTCTTTGAGGTGATATAGGCGCTGCAGTCCACTAATCACCACACAATACACTACTATGGATTCATCCCGTCTCCCTCGAGAAGACCATCCATAGTACTCACACCTTTCTTGAGCATTTTAGAGTATCCACTTCAAGTTATCTATGTACCATGTAAGCATCCAAGAAGTCCATATCCGCGGACCCGGCTATTCGAATAGATCATGTTAACCCTGCAGGGGTGTACTTCTTCACACACGCTCTCGCCACTTACCACCATGTACACGTCGTGTATCTCGGCAACCTTCAAGCGGAAGCCTGGCGAGGGAGTCGGCCACGACCTGACTAACCCCACAAGACTCTAGCCCAGGTTTATCGCCTATTCGGGTTCCATCCGTAAGGAGATCCGGCCGGGGTGTCGCTCACGGCCCCAAACGATGTGAGCAGGGTTCCCAAGCCCACCATCCGGGTGCCACTTGGTACACCGTGCCACCTGTGCCTAGTCTGTCCCAAGCCCACCCTGCCGGGTGCCACTTGGTAGAAAAATAGCACTACCTACAAACACGAAACTAGTTGCGACTCTGGGACAGAGATCAAGTCGGTTAATAAGTCGAGAGGGCTTGGGCGCCGGAGCCCAATGTGTGGTAGTATCGAGTCATTGGACAACATACATAGAACTTCGATGCTTAGGGCGGTTCGGTGAGACAACCCACCATGTACTCCTACATGGCCTCTCACCGCTACCTTTACCAAATCGTGTTCACACGTTCACTCTCGACATCGTAACATATCGTAACACTCCAATTCATTCCCAATGAACCAGACTGACACAACTCTAAGCAATAGCAGGCATAGCATGGTAGGAACACAACATGGGCTCAATCAACTCCTACACATGCTAGTGGGTTTTAACTATTCTTGTGGCAATGACAGGTCATGCGAGAGGAATGGGTTCAACTACCGCAGACAAAGTAGCAGATGAATCGTTGTTGTCCTAATGCATTAATTGAGAGCAGGAGCGAGAGAGTAGGGTTTTATCGGAATGAACAAGGGGTTTGCTTGCACAGTAGATCAACAAGGGAGGCACCGCTTCATAGGCAGTACTGGAGCGGTCTCGGAGCAAGACCTACCGAGAAGGAACAGTGCCAACAATCAATACACAAGCATATGCAACAATATGATGCATGAACATGGCATGAAGATGTGATGTTGTTTGAGCTAATGCAACTAGTAGTCATTTGGTTTGAAGTCCATTTGAACCCTAAGCTCAAATGCAATTCTAAATTAAGTCTCTTATTATGCCATAATGCGTTTCCTCAAATTCAGCATGTATAAGTTGGTTTGTCATGCATGAAACTAGTACAGATGGAAAGATTGCATTTTTCTGATAATTTTTCATATATAAATTATTTCAATCTGAGCTACGGTTGAATTTCTATGAATTTTTGAAGTTTAAATCATTTTCTGGAATTTCCTGATTTATTTTAATTTCAGAAATATATATTGCGTCAGCATGACGTCAGCACTGCGTCAGCAGTCAACCTGGGTCAAACCTGACGTGTGGGGCCACTCGTCAGTGACACAGTTCGTTAACAGAGGTAATTAGTTACTAAACTAATCCTAATCTAAAATTAGCAGGGGCCTGGCCCACGCGTCGATGACCTGGGGGTCAAACCCCGGTCGTGTGGTCAAACCAGCCGGCGGTTAATCGCCCGGCGAGGTCCGCGCGCGTACTTGTGCCCCGGTTTCCTCTGTGGTGCTCCAAATGGCACGCTGCTAAGCGCGTTGGAGAGCTAGCTCGATGGCGCGTCGAGGCGGTGGCCGTGGCTGGCTTGGGTGGCCGGAATCGGCGGCGGCGAGCTCGGCTGCGGCCGCCGGAGTTCGGTCGTGCTCGGAAACGCGTCTGGAGCTCGAAGACGAACGAAGCAAAGAGCTAGGGATGCTCTTCGGGGCCTTACGGGTGTGTTGGACTCGCCGGGGTGACCAAATGGTCACGGAGCTGCGTCGACAGCGAGCTCGGCGGCGGCGGAGGTTCGGCCATGTTGGACAAGGGACTACGGCATGCGGGTGACCAAGCGGAGAGAAGCGGTGGCGGAGCTCACCGCGGTTCAGCGGGCGTCGGCGGCCTCGAGGATGCACCAGAGACGCGAGGCGGCGATGGGGATCCACGGCGGCAGCGATGAAGAAGACGACGATGGCGGCGCTCGAGGCGTCCCGGCGCCGTGCGTCTCGGCGAGGCGTAGCCCACATGGCGGAGCGCGTGGACACGACGGAGGGACGAGGGGAGGCGATGGCAGCGACGACGGCGAGTGGTGGCGGCGGCAGCGGCCGGGCGCGGAGAGGAGAGGTCGAGGAAGGAGGGAGAGCGAGAGAGTGGGAGAGGAGCGGGCGGCGCGTGGCGTCGTCCGGGCGCCGAGACGAGGAGGGGAGAGGCGAGCAAGCGAGAGGTGGCGTGGCGCGGCGCGGCGGAGCGCGCGTCGGGCACGCGCCCGTCCCCTGTCGAGGACGAAGACGACAGAGGAGGAGGCGGGCTGGGCCGGGCTGGCCGAGCCGCCTGATCTTGGGCAACCACAGAGCTAAGCGCCAGGTAAGTTTCCCCTTTTTATTTCTGTTTTCTATTTTCTGTAATTTGTTTTGATTTAGTTTAAAATACTAAATCATTTTATTTACTTATGCCAAATTTTTCAGGAGCTAGTTATATTATTCTAGAGCTCCTTAATAAATGACATAATTTTTGGACATATAATATATATATAACATATATATATCCAAGGCAAAATAATTACTGGATTAATTCCAAATGCCCAAAATAAATACTTATGAGCTCCTAAAAATATTGGTTTGATTTTTATCTCTGTCCAATATTTTCAGAGGGCAACATGAACATTTTCTTGGACCTTTTTGGAGCAATTTTTATTTGGGTCATTTCTAAAAATGATCCTGAGGGTTTTACAAATCCTCATTTCAAATTTAAATGAATATAAACATGATGCACAAATGACTAGCTAGTCTAGGTCATACCAGAACTAGGGATGTGACAGAGTGTGTGATGTATTGTTGCTAGAAAGCGATGAGCCGGCCACGTATGCAGAAGCGATGGTGAACCCAGATTCCGAGGCATGGCTGGAGGCCATGAGATCCGAGTAAAAGTCCATGGATGAGAATCAAGTTTGGGACTTGGTTAATCTGCCACCTGGCGTAACTGCCATTGGTTGCAAATGGGTCTTTGAGAAGAAAGCTGATGTGGATGGAAATGTTCAGATCCACAAAGCTCGGCTTGTCGCTAAGGGTTATGGACAAGTTCAAGGAATTGACTACGATGAGACTTACTCGTCGGTAGCGATGCTAAAGTCGGTGAGGGTCGTACTAGCTATAGCTGCATATTTCGATTATGAGATATGGCAAATGGATGTCAAAACGGCTTTCCTTCACGGAAATTTAACCGAGGACGTGTATATGATACAGCCCGAGGGTTTTGTCGATCTGACTAGCACTAGTAAGGTATGCAAGCTCAAGAGATCCATTTATGGGTTGAGGCAGGCATCTTAGAGTTGGAACATTCATTTTGATGAGGTCCTCACTTGTCTCGCTTTCATCAAAAGCGAAGAGGATTCTTGTTTATACAAGAATTTAAGTGGGAGATCGATAGTGTTTTTGATCTTGTATGTGGATGACATTCTACTGATCGGGAACGATGTTTCGATGCTGAACTCGGTCAAGGAATCAACGAATGGCAAGTTTTCGATGAAAGACCTTGGTGATGCAGTGTATATTTTGGGCATTAAGATCTATAGAGATAGATCGAGGAGGCTACGCGTCTTAAGCCAGAGCACGTACATAGATAAAGTGTTGAAGCAGTTCAACATGAGTTAGGCGAAGAAAGGGTTCTTGCCACTCTCACATGGTATAAGGCTAAGCGAGACTCAGAGTCCTTCGAGATCTGATGAGCGAAGCAGGATGAGTAGGATTCCGTATGCCTCTGCAATTGGATCCATCATGTATGCCATGGTTTGTACAAGGCCTGATGTTGCTTTTGCAATAAGCCTAACCAGTAGATACCAGGCCAACCCATGTGAGAGTCACTATGCAGGGGTAAAGACTATTTTGAAGTACCTGAAAAGGACTAAAGAGATGTTCCGAGTTTATGGAGGGAGGAAGAGCTCGTCGTAAGGGGTTACGCCGATGCTAGTTTCCAAACCAACAGAGATGATTGTCGATCACAGTCCGGATTCATGTACGTCCTAAATGGAGGAGCAGTGCACTGGATGAGTTCCATACAGGATACGGTGTCCGATTCTACCACAGAAGCCGAATACATTGCGGCTTGTGAAGCTGCAGAGGAAGGTGTTTGGATCCGGCATTTTCTGGATGATCTTGGTATTTTTCCAGCCTCAGTGAAACCGTTGGACCTTTATTGTGATAATTCTAGTGCCATCGCACAAGCAAAGGAGCCGAGGAATCACCACAAGGTCAGACACATAGATCGGAAATATCACCTGATACGAAAGATCGTAAAGAATGGTGATGTAGAGTTATGCAAGATTCATACGGATGCAAATGTTGCAGATCCGTTGACTAAGCCACTTCCACAACCCAAGCATGAGGGGCACGTTAGAGCTATGGGCATTTGATGTCTATTTGATTGACTCTAGTGCAAGTGGGCACTGTTGGAAATATGCCCTAGAGGCAATCATGTATGATGATATTTCCTATGTGTTTATGATTAAAGATAGTCCTTGGACATTATCAATGATGTGTATCAGCAAGTACGTTACTTGTTTGTGGGACTATGCATTGTATGATGACTGTCCTAAAAGGACCCTAGTCGAAGGGGTTGTGTGGACGTGCAACCGACTAGACAAGCATATGACACGGTCGATGGCTTGGTCTCACTAGCCATGGAGCATTGGATGCTAACCAGATAATATGGACTTAGAAAGGTCTGGTCGGATTCGACGTAGTCGGATTCGAGTCGAGATAAGGTCCGAGTCGGACAGACCCAACTATGAGACATAGCGATATGTCATCTGTGAGTCTCTAGTACAACATACGTTCTATGTCCTATGTCCTGAGCTGACACATGTACTCGGGATGGTGACAGACTTGCTTTGGGCCGACCAAACGCTACTCCATGACTGGGTAGTATCAAAGGTAGGTTTCGTGTTTGTCCGGTCCCATGCTGCGAGACATGGTTGAGCAAGATGGGATTTGCCCCTCCGATCAGGAGAGATATACTCTGGGCCCCTCGTGCGATCCGACTAGGATAAGCATGGCCATGCGACAGGGATTATGAGATAATCCGTTTTGTGGTCTGTATCACTGGAGCGAGAAAGAGGTCGGGCTAGCACAAGGATGACTGTCTCGCCTTGAGCCCGACAACATATATCGTGCGGCAAAGGGAACAGAAGTGTGACACGTTGTACAAGTTCGCCTAACTAGCTTCATAGTGTGCTTGGTGGTCGGCACGCCTTACTAGAGGCAAGTACCAACCGTGCAGGTTAGAGGTGATCCGGACTGTGACCAAGCCGACTTGAACCTAAGGGGTTGCACGCTTAAGGGAAGGAACCTACGAGGTCGGTTCATAGGACACTGGTCGGATGTGATCCGAACTGGACTAAGGAACGTGATCGAGTAGACTTTGGGCTTTAGGGTCCGTGTGAGGCCCAAGTGTTGAGCCTGCGACGGACGCCTATATAAAGTGGAGGTGCGGCACACTCATGCGATTGATCGCTTCGGCGCTGTCACTAGGGTTTGCATGTGTTGTGAATAGCCACCTCCACTCGCCGCCGACTGTGTGGTCGGACCTAGCAGTCCGTCGCACGGTGTTCCTCCTGCACGCGCAGATACCGTTAGAGGCGGTGCACTTGCGCCGCTCCAGCGAACTTGTACGTGGGATCGGACGACCGACTGTTCGAGGGAGATCGGACGAGGAGGAGACAATCCACGGGGACGCGCTGCCCCAACTCTTCTTTCGCTGCACGACACTGCGCGTCTAGTGGTAACGAACTGTGATCCATCTCCCACAGCATGTTCTTGGATGTTCTGCGCGTAGGAAAATTTTAATTTGCAGTCGACGCACCCTACCGTAGAATCCCAACAGTTAGATGAACAACGGGATATTGCGGTAGCTCGTTCAGCAATTTATCAGCAAGACCTCCGGCGTTATCACAGCCGCCGGGTTAAAATTAGAGCTTTTCAGGGAGGCGACTTAGTACTCCGGCTTATCCAGGATCAGACGGATATGCACAAGTTATCCCCACCTTGGGAAGGGCCCTTTGTGGTCAGCAAGAATCTGAACAACGGGTCATATTACCTCATCAATGTTCGAGAGCACAAAGACTCACGCAAGTCAGAGGAGGAGACTCGCCGGCCGTGGAATATAGCTCATCTTCGGCCTTACTACACCTGAGCCACAGGCTCCTACTATGTATATATTTTTGACAACGTGCATATTATGATCAATAAATAAACCGACATCCTTGCTAAAGCGGGGCCTATGCCGTTTCATCTTATATCTTCTTGGTTACATGGGGCTTATGCTTATAAAGAGGAGTTCTGATTACCAATTAAACCGGCTTATAAAGCCACAACGCAGCTTGGGGGCTTCACACCCAAGGGACCAAAGAGAGTCTGTTGCCACACACAGCTCAAACATACGTACCCATTGTGAACAGCTCGCAATGTTAGTTGGGGGCTCTTTGTGCACAACAAACAAAGAGTTTGAAAGGACCCTTGTAATAGGCTATCAAGCCAGGCTTGGAAGCTAGGTGTATTCACCTAAAACCCCGGGTTAACCTGCCTTCATCAAGTTAGCCACTCCGTCCAGGTAATCCTGGTATGACACGTCGAACGTTTGACAAGTCAGTCTTATATAGACCCTGAACTTGTCAAAGTTAAAAAAAGATTGGTTAATGTGAGGTTCATCTTAAAAGGCTTTGTATAATGGTTTAACTCGGCGGCCTGGCAGCCCATGAAAAGCCTCGAATTTGGGCCTGGCAGCCCTTGAAAAGCCTCGATTACAAGTTTTTATTTGCTGTTGTTTTTACAAGTTTTTTCTCCTTTGATAAGGTTTTGAGATAAACCGGCGTCTATTGACCAGGCCTGACAATAAGTCATCAATATAACCTGGTGTTTGTTAATCCGGCATGGCTTTCAACTGTCAGTTGTTAGTACACAACCAATCTTAAACCGGTGCTGATTAACCCGGTCTGGCATTGACTATAAGTCGCCAGGATGATCATCTGGTGTTTATCATAACCCGACATGGCTTATTATAAACCAGCACAGCATGGTGAGAGTCAACACTCAAGATTTTGGTTATCACCCTTACTACAAAAAGTTGGTAAACCAACGATGTGATTCAATATCACAGGTATGATATATTTCATATTTCATTGTTTTACAACCTTGATTATAAAACTCTAGCTTTATATTACGTATCATAACCCGTCCGGCGGTAAACCGCCAGGGCAACTTTAAGTTTATCACATGGAGAAAACAGGATTGCATAAAACTGTCACAGATCATAAGCAGACATTGCATATCATGACAGATTGACAGTCTCGGAAGACAGCTTCATCGCTTATAAGATCTAACGGTTCAACATCAGGGGCATAAGTATGCTTACAGATTGGCGGGATTAGATTTTGGGCTTCATAAACCGACGCATTGGTCCGTCTATTGTCTGCATCATAGATGGACCGGTGGAAAGACAAATCAGTCTCTTCTGCCAGTTTACTTGCAAGCGGGCGCATCTCCTTTGTCAAGGCTTTAGGGGCATCATTGTCAAATTCCGATCCATCTTCTTTTTGACTAGGATAGCCATTTCCAATGCCCTCCGGATCAAGATCAGCTATCCAAGCCTTAGCCCAAGTCAGTGCAGACAAAGCGCCAGCCCTTGTAGCAAATCTCTTCACTTCTTCTAGCTGGGCAGGTGTCATGGATAGCTTGGCCATGTATCCTTGATTAAAGTCGGCAGCGGTTTATTGTACGAAGCAGTGCAGATGACTCGTTGAGCGCCGGTATATAACTGCTCTATCAAGGTATAGGCAGCCTTCAGTTTATTACGCATATCTGAGCCGAGATGGGCGACACAGCTACCTGCAATGGTTACAATATTATTAAACCGGAGGTTTCAAGGATGATTAAGTACGGTTCATGACAAGGCTACTTACCAAAGATGGCAGAAGTCATAGCGTTGATTTGCCGCTTCAAGCCAGTCAGCTCTTCTGCCACCGGTTTAAGTGCCGCTTCAGCATTTTTCGCCTGCTTTAGCAAAATGGCTTTTTCAGCCTCCCAATCCGCTCGCTCGCCTTTGAAGCCATCCTTCAATTGCTCCATGGCTGTTAAAGCACCCTTCAACTCTTCTTTGGCTTTTGAAGTTTCGGCTTGCTGGGACTTGATGTTCTCCTGGAGATCGGTGATTTGAGAGTCTTTGTTGGTCAAGTCATCCTGCAAAAGAAAGACAATAAGTTGGTAATACTTTTTTCAAAAGTCACAAGCACATAACACATTATACACTTGGCACTTGGGGGCTAATGCGGTTTGCTTTTTATCAACTGATCTTTTAGGTCCCAAGCATACAACAAGTTATATACTTGACACTTGGGAGCTAATGCATATCGGATCAATTCAAGGTTATCAAATTTTACTGCAGGAACCGGATCATGTTAATGACTGAAAGGAATTCGGATGTATAAACCGGACTATCCTAAAGGTATAAACCGGTCTATAACGGCTAGATAAGCAAAATCCAATCTTCTCCTATTACAAGTCCCGGTTCACATTCATATTGATGAACCGGCCCTTGGGGGCTACTAGAGTTGACAATTGAAGGAGGATATAAGGAAAAATATGTTATTCAAGGGAACAAGTATTTACCTCATATCGCTCTTTCATCAGGTTTACGAAACCGGCTTCATAATCACGACTAGTACACAGACGGTTTAGATATCCAGAATGGATGTCCTGAGCAGAGAGATGGTCGTAGCTTGACAAGTCCCATTTCCATTTGCCCTTGTCCACACTTGAAAATTCTTCTTTTGCACTGTTCTTTCACAAAGCGACAGGATTGCCAGGAGCGGTATGGCCAAAGCCAGTAAGCACAACATCATCTTCCGTGCCTTCAACAGTCTTATCTAGGCTTGGCGGTTTAGCAGATGCTTTTGCTGGGCTTGGTGGATCGGCAGCTAGGCTTGGCGGATCAGCATGATGGCTTGTTGGATTTATTTCTGGTGGATCAACAAAGGTATCCTGACCCTAAGGTACCGGGTCATCTAGGTCAATGTCAGCATTTTGATTAAGAGCCTCTGAGGTCCTCTCCAGTTCAGTGGCCGGATTATCATCAGTTGGTATAGTCAGCTTGGCTTCTTTGCTAAGTCTGGCTTTGGCACTAAAAAGAACAAATACAGAGGTCAATACAATAAACCGGTGCAAGGCATACAAACTAGTCTAGTATGCTTACCCAGGAACGGTCTTGAGTGGAGGCATCTGTTTGGTTGATGAATCGCCGGAGGATGAATTGGAAGTTCCCTGATAATTTGAATTAGATGGATTAAGAGGATATCGGAAGTAACCCACCTTGGGATAAAGTGTATTAGAACAACAAGAGACCTCTTGACGACGCTTGCGAACCGGGGAATATGGTAAAACGGAAGAGGTAACCACTTGACCACTGTGTCGGGTTGTGCGGCAGGCTTCTTTCTGCCGTGTCTTCAAAGAAAAGTGCAGATCCTAATGAGCAAGAAGGTGTGAACGTTTTACTTTCCGGACTGCTCGACGAAGTTTTGGTACTGGCACATGATTTGAATCGGAGGATAGAACAATTACCTCTACATCACCAGCGTGGCTAGCTTCCGCATCATCCTGATAATAATCATTGTCAATGAGGTGTATGAAAAAAGAACCAAGAGAATCTAATTCTACCTCTGAGTCCGGGTCATCAAGCTCTTCATCATTGTGCAAATCAGAAGGTTCGGCGGTTTTCTTCTTCGTTGGCTTCTTTATAGCCTTAGTCTTGCTGCAGGGTGCTCTTACCGGTTTATCCTGGGGCTTGGCTGGTTTATCTTGTGATTTCTTCTTCTAGAAAGGATCATCACCCTGCACAGATGGATAATAAATTATAAAGGAATATTTAAGAAAGGACGGATTAAGTTAAAAATGAGGCAAATCTTACAGCTGGCGGTTTATTGGAAGTGCAGGGACTAAGCCCTACTTGACTGCAGACAACTTCTGGTTCATTCGGTATTTTCTTAATAGCTTCAGTAACTTCATCGTCTGTTAGCTGAATATCAATATGATGTTGAGGATCTTTCAAGTCCCCCATGTACTCACACATTAAACCGGGGCGCCGACTTAAAGGCAGAACGCTCCAAGATTTCCAGCAGCGGACGAAGTCAACACCTGTTAAACCGTTTGCCATAAAGGCTCTGAGGTTTGCGAGTTGTGGTGCATAGTTATCCTTGGCAGTCAGCCTCTGAGGGAACAGGTGAGTATTGCTAATACGGTGAGGGCGGTAACCCGGCAGAGGGTTTTCGCCAGTTGGAGATGTGTCTTTACAATAAAACCAAGTCTGATTCCAGTCCTTGGGGTGACTATGAAGCTTGGCATGAGGGAAATTGACATCTCTCCTCTTTTGAATTGCCATCCCACCACGCTTAGTCTTGGGTCCGTCTGCGAATTCTGTGCGATGGTTTAAATAAAAGAAATCTCTGAACAATTCAACTGTGGGTTCTTCTTGAAGATAGGCCTCACAAAACACTTGGAAATCGCAAATATTGGACATAGAGTTTGGTCCAATATCTTAAGGGTGGAGTTGGAAGCTGGCAAGCACATCATGGAAAATTTTTGATCTAGGAGGGCTAAACCCTCGATTCAGATGATCAGTAAAAACAATCACTTCGTCATTTTGAGGTTCAGGAGGATTTTCAAAACCAGGGACTCTCCAGTGGATGGTTTCCTTGCTCGCTAAAGCCCCAGTCACAACATACCCACTCAGTTGGTCTTCAGTAACCCGGGAAGGGACCCAATTGCAAGCATAAAACATATTGGCCATTTGAACAGGAAGCTGGAAAAGAGGACCATGGCCGGTTTAAGTATTTGATTGATGTAGACAATCCGGTTTAAAAGACAGGAAAAAAATTAGAACCTATGCGCATGATAACCCGGAGTTTTATATTAAGGATGAGTTGGCGGTTTAAAAAGAGGGCTAGTGGTACCTGGAGGGTTGTCATTTTCTAAAAGTATAAACCGCCTACAATGGTGTGGAAGTTACAGATCTGAAAAATTCCTAAGTGTTGTACAAACAGATTTCACAGGTTGGTGTGGTAATTTCGCAGTTCTAAAAAGGAGATAAATTTTAAACCCAAAATCACGATAGCAGAGGAACACATCTGCTCAGATGGGATCTTATGCGTAGAAAGGTATCTTCTGTGATTGGAAAGGGATGCTGAACTACTGTTACTCGCCTTTACTATCAAATCCAGATCAAACTACGCGATATAAAAGAAGAAAGTGAGGAACGGTGAAGAACGCTGATGAATGGTGGAAACCCTAATGCAGATCTGTTATATAAGAAGAGAAGTACTTACTGACGCTGCTGAATAGTGGAGGAGGTGTCGCGTTTCTCTAGTCAGATCAGGTTGATGCAGCGGCCGTTGGCGGTGCGGAAGCGAAGGTTGATGGCGGCGGCTGCGCTCGAGCTCTGAGGTGACGCGAGGGAGACGATGAGGCGAAGGGGTGCGAAGGGGAAAAGAAAGACTGACCCTTGGCCATATTTAGAAGGCGAAGGGATAAATGACAGGCGTGGGAATCGAGGAACCCAAAAAATGGATATCTGACACAGCTGTCGCCTCGGTTTTCGGAGGGTCATTAATGAAAAGGAAGTATTTATAGGTTTTTTATATGGAGATGACGCCGCGGTGATTTATTACAATCTTAAAATATGACGTCACGACGGTTTACCAAGTGCATATGGAAATGATGTCATGGCGGTTTACAAGATTCTTTGAAGATCAAGAAGTTTATCTAAGGATTGAAGATTGACATAAACAAGTTCAAATCAATCTGGGGCCCAATGTTGGGGATATAACTACTAAGCATAAACCGCCCAGGAGGGGTCGGGCTATGTTCATCCATATTGAAGCCCATCAAGAAAAGGAGTATGTCGCTTTACCATTGGAGCTTAGAGGCCTGGAGCCCAAGGGTGGTTTAAGGCCCATAGACATAAACCGCCATGAGTTATGTAACTTGAGTTGTAAGTTAAGGAAATATAGAAACCAAGCCGGACACGTGTATGAGCCGGCCTCGGTATTTTGTAAACCACAGGGCGTCAACCTATGTATATAAAGGGATGACCCAGCGGCGGTTCAGGGACAAGAAACAATAACTCGAGAGATAGGTAAAGCGGATTCGCTCCCTGCTCTTCGAGTCCCCATCAATTCCACCACAACTGGATCATAGGCTTTTACCTTCACCGCAAGGGGCCGAACCAGTATAAACTCCCCGTGTCCTTTGTCCGGTTTAACCCCTTTAAGCTAATCTCATTGAGATGGCTCCATGACTAAGTCCTCTCGCTAGGACATTTGACGTGTTAATTCCACAACATCCGTGGGTCTTGATCTTGATCCACAGGCGATTTGCCATGCGGGCATTGCTGTCGAGGCACCACAACACCGCTTGGCGTCATATCATGCTCATCTTGTGACGGGCGCAGCCTGCGCCCCGTGGTCGCTCCCCCAGCTGCTGTTGATGCTGCCGTGGCTGGAGGGTAATGGTTCACGCCCGATCAAGCAGGGTCATTCTGGTGGCTGTGTTCACGGGAATGAGGAGAAGGCGGGGGCAGAGCACCCACGTCGCCCGCGCCATGAACGCCATCTTCACATGAGTGTTGACATAGGCATGCGCCTCTAGCATCCCCACTGTCTGCTCACGTCACGGCTGGCTCGACAACCGCGCCGCTTGTGCCTGTTGTGCCCACCATAGCGTCTTCTCCAACCGCGGTGGCTGTGCTTCCCTTTAGACAAAGGCGATAGGTGCTGGGACATAGAAGGCTTGATAACCATGGAACCCTTCTTCTTGGGCGCCATGGGTGGTGATGAACTTGAAGGAATCGACGCGCCACCTGCTGCCTTTGCTCTCGCCAACGCAACCCCTACCTAGAGCGCCAAAGATTTCGGCGTGGAGCCGATGATCTATGGGGCAGGGCCGCCCCTTTGCTATTTCGGTGGAGGGTCAATTGGCACAAAGAGCAAGCACAACAGGAGACACTACAGTTTTAACCCAGGTTTGGTCCACCGAGAAGCATAAAAGCCTGCTCCTGCTATTATGTATTGGGGGAATATAGAAGAAGATACACGGAGTGCTCTCCCCTGGCAAGTCTCTAGGAGGGACTGCACGGATATCTGTGCGTGCGTGTTGTGAGGTTTTGAACCCATGTGAAGGTTGCCATGGCCCTCCTTTTATAGCTCAAGGGTTAACCACAGTGGCAAAATGGTCATTACATGGGGATTAGACTGATGCAGATCGGTCATACCTAACTCTGCTAGTTAGGACAAAAGTGTATTAAATGCAATGCTAGGTGTCGCATGGAGGGTGAACCCCGACAAGGGTGATGCACCGCTTATCCACCTAGCTGTTATTAGCTTGACACACCATTAGGACAGTTGTCAATAAAGGTATTCCTCCTCTCCAACAAGCTGGCATGCATGGGCGGCCTCCACCTAATCACCTGTGGGCTCGACACCTCACTGACCAGTGAACAACTGGCCAGGGAGGTGGAGTGTTGGCAATTGGCGGCAAGTCCAAGCTTGGTGACCTTGCCGGGTCTTGTCTTGCCAGCATGTTCTTGCCAGGATTGGCTAGTTCTGTTGGGAATTTTGTGGCTTGCTCCAAGCCTTGGTCTTCTTAATGCGTTCCTTGATCTCACAAAGAGCGGCTTCTCTGGTTTGGTTGTTGTATAGGACTTGATTCACAACGGGGGAAGTTATGTGCCTAAGTAAGGGCAGCAAACGCTCATGTTTGCTGCACCAACACATTACAAACTCTATGGACATTCCCTGCAAAAATGAAACATAGCGTGAGACACTTCTTGAGCAACACACGACAATGTTGCATTGACTAAAACAAGCACACACCAAAAAAAGTCGATCAATTCACAATTACCACATATATAAAATTAACATTAAACACATTTGCACACATGTAATACACTTCATCAATTCATAGGTACACATAATGTGTGCATTTCATCACAATAATATGAACACTAGAACAATTCTACATGAAAATAAATTGGTAGAGGGAGGTCTTATACTATTCGGATCGAGAGGGACACCGGCGGAGGAGGCCGGACATGATGAGTTGTGGATCAGAACGGAGGTGGCACGGCAGGGCGGGGGGACAACGTTGGCACGATAGGGGGCAAGGCGGGGTGGGGGCGGCCGATGGGAACGATGGCCGGTGGTGCGGCGGGGGGCTAGCCGTGGTTGGGGGAACAGCGGCCGGTGGCAAGGCGGGGGCGACATCGGAGGGTAGGGCGGGGCGAGGGCGGCAGCGTGAGATGGGGGAGATACCGAAAATGAGTTCTTTTTTGCTCTCAGTGGGTAAGCGCTAGCTGACTAACTGTTAGTGCTAGCGCAAGTGACCTGGCCAACACCAGCAATAGGTTTTCGATAGGGTGTTCCACATATTGTGGATGGAGTTTTGAGTGACGACATGCATAATACATATATTTACAACGATACAAATTCTTCTCGTGGTTCTGAGTACATAAATATGGTGTGGTTAATTTAGGGGGGTATGGTACACATAGAAAATAATTACACAAATGAATCATGCAATACGACATCATTTGACAATCCTCTCAATGATGGTTTGGGTCTTCTTTATCTTGCTTGAGTAGTTCTGGCCAGCTCTATGACTCTTTCTCAGGAAGGGATGTCTTGTCACCGGCAAGGTAGTTCTCCTCCTTGTAGTGGTGTAGTCTTGCTCTTCATACATCTCCTCTTCTATTAGGTCCACAACAAATTGATCATAGTCATCCTGGTTGGCGACTCCATCCATCATGATGATCCTCCTTTTGACTCTCTGGACGACAATGATGGCTCGTGTCTGCGTCAGTATTTTCCCCGTAGAAAAAGGGATGATGCAGCATAGTTATAGTAGGTATTTGCCTCAGTTATGAGAACAAGGTTATCGATCCAGTAGGAGAACCATGCAACAGTATGTAAACGGTACCTGCACACAAAGAACAAACACTTGCAACCCGATGCGTAAGAGGGGTTGTCAATCCCTCCCGGGTAAAAGATAGATAAATTTGTAGTAGATTGGATAAACAGATCTTGCGGAAACGCAAAAGAAAATAAAAAAAAATTGCAGCAAGGTATTTTTGGGTTTTTGGAATAATAGATATGAAAATAAAAGAGGCAAATAATAGATCAGAAAGCAAATATGATAAAGAATAGATCGAGGGGCCGTAGATTTCACTAGTGGCTTCTCTCAAGAAAAATTACATACAATGGGTAAAACAAATTACTATTGGGCAATTGATAGAACCTCAAATAACTATGACGATATCCAGGCAATGATCATTATATAGGCATCATGTCCAAGATTAGTAGACCGACTCCTACCTGCATCTACTACTATTACTCCACACATTGACCGCTATACAGCATGCATCTAGTGTACTGAGTTCATGGAGAAACGGAGTAATGCAATAAGAATGATGACATGATGTAGACAAGATCTATTCATGTAGGAAAAGACCCCATCTTGTTATCGTCAATAGCAATGATACATACTTGCAATGTCCCCTTCTATCACTAGGATTGAGCACCTTAAGTTTAAATCCATCACAAAGGACCTCTTCCCATGACACGAAAAATCGATCTAGTTGGCCTAACTAAACCAAAAATTCGAAGAAGAAATACGAGGCTAAAACCCATCATGCATATAAGATATCAAAACTCAAATAACTTTCATGGATAAAATAGATCTCACCATAAACTCAAAGTTCATTAGATCCCAACAAACACACTGCAAAAAGAGTTATATCGAATAGATCTCCAAGAGACCATTGTATTGAGAATCAAAAGAGAGAGAGGAAGCCACCTTGCTACTTCCTATGGACCCGTAGGTCTACAATGAAATAGTCACGCATCATCGGAGAGGCACCGATGAGGATGATGAACCCCTCCGTGATGGTGTCGAGATTAGATCTCGTGGTTATGGAACTTACGGCGGCTGGAATTGTGTTTCATCGGCTCCTCTAGGGTTTTCGGATTTTTGGGGTATTTATAGAGCAAAGCGGTGGTGCATGAGGGAACTGAGGTGGGCCCAACCCACCAGGGTGTGCCAATGTCGGCAGGCACGCCCAGGTTGGTGGTGCCCCCCTCAGGGCACCCCTCTAGTACTTCTTCGACCCAAGTTGTTCCTTGTGGTCCAGAAAAAATCTCCAAAAAGTTTTGTTGCGTTTGGACTCCATTTGGTATTGATTTTCTGCGAAGTAAAGAACAAGCTAAAAGAGCAACTAGCACTAGGCACTATGTCAATAGGTTAGTCCCAAAATATGATATAAGGTTGCTATAAAATGATTGTAAAACATCCAAGAATGATAATATAACAGCATGGACCAAGCCAAAATTATAGATACGTTGGAGACGGATCAGCATCCCCAAGCTTAATTCCTACTCGTCCTCGAGTAGGTAAATGGTAAAAATATAATTTTTGATGTCGAGTGCTGCCTAACATGTTCATCGCATATACTTTTCTTCTGTAGCATGGACATTTGGAATTTTATATGATTCAAAGCAATAGTCTACTTCTGACATTAAGATTTCAATACTCAAGCATATCGACAAGCAACCATGTTTTTCAAAATATCAACACTAAAGCAAGTTATCCCTAGCCCATTATGCTCAATCATTCATCCATTCATGAAAAACACTCGCATATTAGCTATAACCAATGCTCAAGTACGATCATAGTGCCGCTTAGTTGGTGCTTCATAAGAGAAGATGGAGACTCAAATAAATATTTTTTTGCATAAAGTAAATAGAATGGCCCTTCACAGAGGGAACTAGGGATTTGTAGAGGTGCCATAACTCAAAGTGAAAAAGATAGAGATGAAAATTTTTGGGTGGCTTGCTTTTCCTGTCAACGAAAACGATCGAGTAGTTCTGAATACATTCCATGCTAGATATATCATAGGATGTTCGCAAACTAAAAATAAATTTTATTCCTTTTTCCACCATTCTATCACATTCCACGACTAACTGTATCCACAGGTGCCGTCCATACGAACACTTTCTAAGGAATTTATTATTTGACTAAAGTAAATTCATTTTTTATTTCGTGACTGGGCATCCCTAATACCTTTGTCGTACTCTAGTGCAATGAAAATTGAATAAACACTAATCTTGAGAATAACACATCTAGCATGGAAAAATATTAGCCACCCCCTACCGTTTCATGAGTGGTACAAGCACACAAAAAGGAATCTATTTTGAAAATTAGAGATGGCACATACGAATTTGCTTAGAACGCCAAGAGAATACCACATATAGGTAGACATGGTGGACTCATATGCGAAAACTGGGTTTAAGGATTTTGTATGCACAAGTAGTAATCCCACTTAGTGCAAGGTAATGCTAGAGAAAAGATTGAGAAGCATTGAACAAAGAAACAAAAATCGCATAAGCGAGCATTAAGCATAACTAACACCGAATAATGCACCACAAGTAGGATGTAATTTCATTGCATAACTATTGACTTTTGTGCTTGCATTGGGAATCACAAACCTTAACACCAATATCCTTACTAAAGGATAATTACTCACCAACATGACACACATATTATATCATCATACCGCAAAACTATTAAAAAGAATCAAGTTTATTTTGTCCAATGATCTTGAATATCTATCACTTTGGTACAAGTTTCATGTGCTGCTTTTGATAGCTGAAACAAATCTAAGTGAGGAACATGACCGTAAAAAATTTCTTCTCTAAAAATAATATAAGCGAAGCATGAGAGAATTTCTTTAAAAATACTAAAGCACACCATGCTTAAAAAGATATAAGTGAAGCACTAGAGAAATTCCATAGCTCAAAAAATTTATGTGAAGCATAAAGAGCATTTCTAACAAATCATAGCATAATTTTGCCTCTCTCAAGTAGGTGTGTCCAGCAAGGATAGATGACACAAACCAGAAGGCAAAACAAGTAAAGACTCATATAATACAAGACGCTCCAAGCAAAACTTATGATATGTGACGAATGAAAATATAGATCCAAGTAAAATACCGATGGTCATTAGAAGAAAGAGGGGATGTCACTCGGGGGCATCCCCAAGCTTAGTTGCTTGCTTCTCTTTGTATAATAGCTTGGGGTTCCATCAGCATCCCCAAGCTTAGGCTCTTCTTACTCATTATTCCTTCATCCATCATGATCTTACCCAAAACTTGTAAACTTCAATCACACAAAACTCAACAAAACCTTCGCGAGATCCGTTAGTATAATAAAGCAAACACTACGTTGCAAACTCATTCATATTTTATGTTTGCATTATATCTACTGTATTCCAACTTTACCATGACTTATACCCCCCGATACAAACCATAGATTCATCAAAATAAGCACACAACACAAAGAAAATAGAATTTGTCAAAAACAGAATAGTGTGTAGCAATCTGAAAACTTCGTATACTTCTGTAACTCCAAATTTTTTGAAACTTTAGGACAACGTAGGCAATTTGTATCTCAATCTTGTGTGAAAAAGTTCATAATTTTTCGTCGCCTCTGTGATTTTTCAAAATTGTTTAACTGGACGTAATTTTTTTGTTTTCCAACAAGATCATGTCAACTATCACCCAACATGATCCTATAGGCTTTGCTTGCCCAAACACTAATCAAAACATAAAAACACAATCATAACAGAGGCGTAATTGTACAAACACTCAAGAACAGAAAGAAAAAGGCAAAAATAAATTTTATTCATTGGGTTGCCTCCCAACAAGATCTATCGTTTTACGCCCCTAGCTAGGCATAAAGCATAGATTTAAGTATTGTCATCTTTATTTCTAGATCCATAGGAGCCCTCATGATTGATTCATATGGTGGCTTGATTCTTGTTCTAGGGAAATGTTCCATTCCTTTCATTTGTGGAAATTGAAATTTAATATCGCCTTCTTTCATATCAACCACGACACCAATAGTACATAAAAACAGTCTACCAAGTATAATTGGACAAGATGGATTGCAATCAATATCAAGAACAATAAAATTTATGGGCAGATAATTACTATTTGCGAGAATAAGAACAACATTAATTCATCCCAAAGGCATTTTAATAGTAGAATCCGCCAAGTGCAAATTTAAGGAATGAAAGTGCGTTACGTCGATTCTTCACTGAGGCATTTTAATAGGCAATTTTTATGAATTCTTCACTGAGGAATTTCAGGGTGAGGAAATTCCTAAGTGAAGAACTACTTGCAGCGGAATAAGTACACAGGTATAAGCAAAATAGAGTAACAACATAGTCATCATGATGAAATGAAAGACAAACATAGAGTACAGAAAGCGTAAACACAGGATAAGCAGGATGAAGACAAACAGACTAAAGAATTAGGATTAAGGAAATAGAGAATGTCTTCAGTCAATGTCTTCAAGCAGTAATGATCAGGTACATCAACACATACTGAGGAAATGAAAGGGGTTGAGGAAATAGAACCAGTTGGCTTGGTGAAGATAATGATTTGGTAGACCAGTTCCAACTTCTGTGACAGTTGTACGTCTGGTTGGAGCGGCTGAGTATTTAAGCTCGGGGACACACAGTCCCGGACACATAGTCCTCATTGTATTCTCCTTGATCTAAGATCACACAGACCTCACCCAACAGTAGTGGTAAGTCTTCACAGGTGACTTCCAAATCTTCACAGACTTGGTCACTCGGCAATCCACAATTCCTCTTGGATGCTCAGACCATGACACCTAACCGTCTGGAGGATGCACAGTCCTCAAAGGTAACAAGCTCGATTCCACACATGAACAATCTCTTTAGTGATGCTCAATCACTTTGGGGTTTGTAGGTTTGGGTTTGGGATTTGGGTTTTCCTCACTTGATGATTTTCGCTCAAAGTCCTCGGAGGATGGGATGCTCTCAAATGACAACTGTAAGTTTCTCTCGGAGCTGCCAACCAGCTATTGGTTGTAGGGGCCGACTATTTATAGCCTAGGGAGCAGCCCGACATGATAAGACATAAATGCCCTTGGCAGATATGACCGTTAGGTGGTAGGATATTTTGGAATAGCTCACGCGTGGCTCATCAACGGCTGGATAATTTGAGGTTCGAATTCCTCAGGGCTATCATGTTCCTCACTGTGTAGGCAATCCGCACTGGCGAATTCCTAACGCCTCAGTAAGAACAAATTCCTCAGAGACCAGAAGATCTTCATCTCTGTCACTGAAGAACTTGACTGAACTGATATGAGATTGCCAATGGCTTCACTCGAAGGATTGGGTAGGTGTAGGATTTTGAGATGAGCATCACTTTGAAATCTGTTTCCTTAGTATTACCTCGACCCCCTTTAACAATACGGTGTTTCCTATGACTCAACAAGGAGAAAATGAAACTACTAAAACAAAAGTCTTCACGCTTCAGATTCCTCTCATGAATATCGAGTCTTCATGGTCACACCAATTTGTTCACTTGCAAAGTCTTCACGAGAACCAAAGTCTTCAGCCGAAGACATTCATTTTATGGGTCGACTTTGACTGTAAATATCAAACTCCTCATTGACTTATAGAGCCTGTGTACACTCACAAACATATTAGTCCCTTAACCTATAAGTCTTTAATACACCAAAACCACTAAGGGGCACTAGATGCACTTACAATCTCCCCCTTTTTGGTGATTGATGACAATATAGGTTAAGTTTTCAACGGGGATAAACATATGAATTGAAAGTACTCAAAATTGAGGAATTTGATTGCAAGATATAGAAGAACTCCCCCTTAAGATGTGCATAGTGAGGTATTTGCTTTTGAAGCAATGCACATTTGAAGAGTAGAATCATGGAGAAACTCCCCCTATATCTTGTAATTCATACACGCATGTAACATATAGAATGAAGAATTTGAAATGCATGACGAAATATGGTGACTGACGTAATTAAGCATGCGTGCATAACATTAATGAGGAAATAGCATGCAGAAAAAACAGAGCAAAAGTATCAGGTCACCATCGGGCTTAAGTTTACAACTCAGTCAACAAAAGCTTCAGAAGAGCGAGAGTTGCAACTTAACAAAAAACGCCCATATATATAGACCCGCTTGAAGAATAACTCAAATTTCTCCCCCGTTGTCATCAAATGACCAAAAGGGACGAAAAGTGAGGACTAACGCCCCTGAAGAATCTCTTCACGAAGTCGATGGAGGAGCGCCAGCGTTGTTGGGGTCGTCTGTTGGAGTAGGGCCTGCCGCAGTGTCGTCCAGATCTTCATTTTCATCAGTATCGCGGGACAAGGAATATGAACTGGGCACCAAAGGAGGAATTTCGACCTTCTTGAATTTCTTCGGTGGAGGCTTAGCGTAGCCGAAGTCCTGCTTGAAGCCCATCTGCTTGAGATCCTCATCACCGTAAAGGTGAGACATATAGCCCATGTGTGATCAAACATTTCATTAAGGTAGTAATGGTTCTTCTTCACTGAATCATAAGTGGCAGTCATATTGTGAAGAATTGAACCAAACTGGCGTTTCACCCATTTGTGATTGCGATCCACCTTTTGATGAAGACTGAGGAGAAGCTCACGATTAGTCATCAACCTTGGAGGTGTTGCCTGAGGACTTTGCTTTGAAGCATTTGTGGCAGAATCATGAGTAGCAGAATCATCATTGTTGGAGTATGAAGCAGCTTTGCGGAACTATCCATCCAATGGTCGAATGCCCTCATCAATACAGCAGTGGCCTTGCCCTTTTCATCAGCTGAGGAAAATGTCCGTTTGAGTATTTCAATCTGGGGCAAGAAGCTGCCATGGTTGAGTGTATCAGCTTTGTAGTTGAGTGAAGACCTTGTTCTGAGGAATCTCATAATCCAGGGAGCGTAAGGCTTCAACTCAAACGGGGACATTGCGACGTTTTTTAGAGTCCTCGTGAAGAAATCATGATAATTCACGGGAATACCATGCATGATATTGAAAAGCATATTCTTCATGATGCCAACGACTTCTTCATCATTCGAGTCGTGGCCATTGATTGGACTCATTGTCTTTGTCAGAATGTGATAGACTATCCTCAGCACATATTGCAATTCCTTCACAAGGAATTTGGTCCTTGAGGCTTGTCCAGGCTTCAGTGGCTTCATCAGCACTTGCATGAAATGATCTGACAGCTCAGTTTCAGAGTAAATCAGACACGCACCTTCTGGGGGAGGACTGCCAGGCATGGCGTGAAGCAATTCAGTTGCCGGTGCCTTGTAGTGTGTATTCTCTGTCATCCAGTCCAACACCCATGATTTCACATCTTCAGCATTGTCTGTGATGTGCAGCGTCGCGTAGAATTGAAGAATGAGTTCTTCATTCCAATCGCATATGTCAGTGTAGAAATTGAGCAGGCCAGCATCATGAATGGCAGCGAGGACTGGCGTAAAGTAAGGCACTGATTCCATATCCAAGTGAGGAATATGCTCATGATCGAAGACTTTGTCTTTGTTGAACAACACTGAAGAATAGAAATTAGCTTGGCTGGCAGTCCAGAATCGCTTCCTCCTCAGACAAGCAGAATCATATGGATTGTAGTCAGTGAAGAATACATGATCATTGAAGAAGCCATCAGCCTTGAACTTCGGAGTCTTGGAGAATGGATTCTTCGGCTGTGGCTGAGGAGTATCGGTAATCTAAAGAATAACTTCTGGAATGTCAATTTCAGGAGCTGCAGGCTGAGGAATTTCTGCTTCTGCTTCAGTAGCAGCCTGGGCCTCCATTTCTTCAGCAACATTTTCATCAGCACTAGTGGCTGGAATCTCTTCAGGAATGGAAGGGGTGGCATGAATTTCTTCAGAACCCATTTGAACTTCAGTTGGAGCTGGGGACTGAGGAATTTTCTGGAGTGGCATGAACAGAGGTGAGTCAGGGTGCTGACTCTCCCAAAAATCATCATTCATCACTGGAGTGGTGCAGCCAATGTCCACATCCTCATCCACTTCCATTTGTTCAACACCGGCCTCTTCAGCAGTAAACTGAGGCATTGGCGATGATACATGAGGGGTTGAAGTGAAGGCTTCAACTTCAATTTCTTCATGCATCTGGTCTGTGGAAGCAGCAGAGGGATCTTCTTCTGTAGAAGCTTCAAGAATCTGATATTCTTCACCATAAGGAACAAGTTCCTTAGATGGCATACTTGCAAGAGGAACAACATCAACGGGATTCTCCAGTGAACTTGTCAAAATCTTCGCCTTCTTGGGGGCTGAAGATTCTGAGGCAGCTGATGCCTTCCTCTTCTGCAAAGCAGCACGCACCGCAGCTTTGGTTTTCTTCACTTCCAGAATAGAAGGAAAAACTGGGCTTGGTGTTGGTGCGGGCGGAGCAGTGGCAGTGGGATCAATTTCTTCAGGCATAACTGATGCAGTTGGCCTGTCTTGAGCAGTTTCTTCAGGCGCAGCGATAGAGTCTTCAGCCGGCCTGGCAATTTCTTCAGGTGCAACACTAGTGGTTGGCCTGGCAGTTTCCTTAGAGGCTGGAATTTCTTCAGCAACCCTGGTGCTTGCAGTTTCATCCGCAGCCTGATTTCCATCGGCGGTGCTGGCAATTCCTTCAGTGGCTTGAGCAGATGTTTCAGCCGGAGTGACTTCAATGTGCATAGGAGCACCAGCACTTGAAGTGAATTTCTTCGTCAGCTTGACGAATCAGACCTTGGTGCCATTCGAATCAGCCTTGTAGGCTTCAAATTCTTCGTTGAGCTATTTGATTTCAGCTTGCAGTGCAAGGAGCTGCTCAGGCGAAAGACTGAGGACAATGTCCTTTAGGTAGCGCTGCTTCTTGTACTGCACTTTCTTCACTGACCTGGCTTGGTCATACTTCCATTTTTCTTCAGCGATGAACGCCGTCACAACGTGACTTTGTCCAGGAGTGTGGCCCAAATCTGGCATCGGAGCATTGGGATCTTTGTGCCTGAGATCGATGAAACCGAGGATTTTCTTCGGATCCAGTAGTAGGGGCACAACACTTCCTTTGGCTCTAGCGGCCCTCTGCTATCTGTCCTTGATAATATCAGCAAGTTCATCATCATCAGCTTCATCATCAGATGGAATTTGAAAGACCACTTGCTTCTTGTGAGGACTTGGTCTAGTGCCTCGTCCAGCAGTGGCCTTGGTCTTCAGCAGAGTGGGACAGGAAGTTGAAGGGTGAGCAGAAGAACTCGTTGAAGCTCCTGAGGCAATAGATATGCCTGTGGTCCTTTGGTACGTGGTGAGATGCACGGGTGCTGAGGACTTTGCTGGAGGAGCTGAGGGTTTTGAAACCCGAGGAATTGGTGCAGCTTGAGGAACTGGGGCAGCTTGAGGAATTTGCCTTGGTGGCACTGAGGAAATTGTCCGTGAGGGCATTGCAGAAGAACTTGGCCATGAGGGCATTGCAGAGGTAGGTGGTTTCTTGACTGGCTTCTTAGGCATAGCCTTCTTACTTGAAGAAGCCTCAGCAGCGGCAGCGGCAGCAGCAGAATCCTCATTGAATTTCTTCGCTGCTTCTTTAGCCTGCTTGGCCAATTGTGCTTGCTGCCTGGCCCATTCATCAGCACAATCCTCACCATGTTTAAGGCTTGTTGGGTCAGCTAGCTGGCCAGGTGCCAGAGGAGGTCTTGAGCATGGAGGGTTAAGAGCGAATTTCTTCATGTATATGGGAGTGAAATATCTGTACTCCTTCCACTCTCTTGCCCATGTCCTTTCTATCCTCTGATGCGCACTTTGCGCTCATTCTTCGTCTCCTTGCCATGTTTTGCCTCATCAGGTATGCAGTACCCTGCATAGATATCCCTAGGGATCTCAAAGGCAGTGTTTACTTCAAGATTCTTTCCTCCTTTCTGAGGACGTTTACCATCAGCCATTTTCTTCTGCTGAGGAATTTGCACAATTGAGTTCTCTGAAGAAGTATGCAGCTTTTCTTCGAGGAATGTTGCAAATGGGTTAAGTTGATGAGAACCTAGTGATTCAGCAGCAGACATGTGTACTTGTGAACAGAGTATAGGTGCGAAGAATTTGGAGAGGTCATATGCCTTCTCAGAAGGTGTTGTAACATTTGATGAATTTGAGGAAATTGACCCGATGTGTCTTGAAGAATTTTACTAAGCGTTGTTTGTCTTAGGTTCCAGAGTTGTGCGGATTGTGAGATTCACACAATTGAGGAATCAGGACGAACAATGTAACTTAGAGAAACAGATCAAGAACTGAAGATTTGCGCTAGGTGTTTAGAGTGTGGAGGTTGAAGAATAAACACCTTTTGAAGATTTGATGAAGATCATTAGTAGAATAAATGCGGTAAAAGTAACTTTTAATTACCCATGATGAAGAACACAACAAACTAGAAGTGTAGATTTGGAAGTTCGTCGGCTCGGATCTTTCACGCCCTAACTTGGTGGAGGAAGACTTCTATTGCGGAGGGCAGATTTCCGCGGCCGGCGCAAGTACGACGGCGACAAGGTCCGGCGACGATGGAGGTAGCGGTGGCTCTAGGTTTTTGAGAAGCTCGAGCGAGGGAGTGAGTTCGAGCAGAGTAAAAGTGAAATGAGGAAGGGGAGGGGTATTTATAGAAGAGATGAATAACTGTTTGCCCGAGGAATTTGGATGAACGTGCCCCTGACCCTTCTCATTCGTGTGACATGTGTCACCCACTTACTGAGAAGTGGAGATCGTGTGAGATCGTGGGTGAATAGATAATTATACTGTGGAATGTGTAACGGTTTGAGCGGCAAAAGCCAAAAAATTTAGATAAGAGTTGGGTTAAGTGAACCGGGTTTGAAGCCTTTCTTCATGAGGAATTCCTTCAGTGTGTCATACCACGCCCGAGGTGCTTGCTTGAGGCCATAGAGGGCCTTGTTGAGTCTGTAGACGTAATCTGGAAATTTTGGATCCTCAAAACCTAGTGGTTGAGCAAC
Source organism: Aegilops speltoides (assembly GCA_021437245.1). Taxonomy (NCBI): domain Eukaryota; kingdom Viridiplantae; phylum Streptophyta; class Magnoliopsida; order Poales; family Poaceae; genus Aegilops; species Aegilops speltoides. The sequence goes on from CM038146.1 coordinate 270,470,575, forward strand.
ATATGCTTCTTCCTCAAGCTTACCATTGAGGAATGCACTTTTCACATGCATTTGTTGTAAGATGATATTATGATGGTTAGCATAAGCAGGCAATATGAAAATTGCCTCAAGTCTAGCAATAGGTGCAAAAGTTTCATCGAAGTCAATTCCTTCAACCTGTGTGTAGCCTAGAGCTATAAGACGAGCCTTATTCCTCACCACGAGGCCAGTTTCGTCTTGTTTGTTGCGGTACATCCATTTGGTACCGATGATGTTGTGCTTGCGTGGGTCTGGTCGCTTGACAAGCTCCCACACATTGTTGAGCTCAAATTGATGCAATTCATCTTGCATGGCTTGAATCCACTCGGATTCCATGAATGCTTCATCTACTTTAGTGGGCTCTGTGATAGAGATAAATGCAAAATGCCCACAAAAGTCAGATAAATGTGAAGCTTTTGAGCGCGTGAGGGGACCTGGTGCACGAATGTCATCGATGATCTTCTCGACTTGCAATTCATTTGCAATGCGAGGATGTGCGGGTTGACGACTTTGCTTAGGCCCAGCAGTTTCTTTAGGACCAATTTCTTCAGCAGCACCAGCATGATTTTCTTCATGATCAGGAATGACTTCTTCAGCAACTTCTTCGGTAGGGATGACATCCTCAGTAGCTTTGAACTTGATGGATTACTCAAGTGACATTTCATCTAGCACAGGAGTTAGGTTCTCACTTTGCGAGCCATTAGTTTCATTGAACCGCACATCTACCGTTTCAACAACCTTGTGATGGTTGATGTTGAAGACTCTGTAGGTGTGTGAGTCCTTTCCGCAACCAAGCATAAAACCCTCATGTGCTTTCGGTGCAAATTTAGAGTGATGGTGAGGATCTCTAATCCAGCATTTAGCACCGAAGACTTTGAAATAACTTACATTGGGTTTCTTGTCAGTGAGGAGTTCATATGACGTCTTTTGAAGAATTTGTGAACATATACCCTGTTGATGATGTGGCATGCAGTATTAATTGCTTCAGGCCAGAAGCGCTCAGGTGTCTTGTATTAATCAAGAATAGTGCAAGCCATCTCAACAAGAGTCCTGTTCTTGCGCTCCACGACGCCATTCTGCTGAGGGGTATAAGGAGCAGACAATTCATGAGTAATACCAAGCATATCGAGATATTCATCGAGGCCAGTGTTCTTATACTCGATTCCATTATCAGTCCTGATATGCTTGATCTTCACACCAAAGTTAGTGGAAGCCCTTGAGGAAAATCGTCTAAAGACTGCCTACACTTCATTTTTGTAAGTGATGATATGCACCCATGTGTAATGAGAAAAGTAATCAACTATGACAAAGCCAAATAATGATGCAGAACTAGTGAACGTGGCATAATGAGTAGGGCCAAATAGATCCATATGAAGTAATTCAAAGGGACAAGAAGTGGTCAGGATAGTCTTCGCGGGATGCTTGGCTCTGGTGATCTTTCCAGCCTCACAAGCCCCACAAAGTTGATCTTTGAGGAATTTGACACCCTTGATGCCAATGGCGTGCTTCTTTTTCGCGAGTGTATGCAAGTTTCTCATCCCAGCATGACCAAGTCGTCGATGCCATAACCAGCATTCTGAAGCTTTTGCGAGTAGGCATGTGGCAGGCTGTGGTCCTGCAGAGAAATCAACAATATACAAGTCTCCTTTCCTAAAGCCTTCGAAGACTTTGGAGTTGTCAGATTCCATTAGCACAAGGCAATGAAATTTGCCGAAGAAAACAACCATATCAAGATCACAAAGCATTCAGACTGACATAAGATTGAATCCTAAGGACTCAACAAGCATGACTTTGTCCATGTGTTTATCCTTTGAGATTGCAACCTTACCTAGACCCAATACCCTCCTTTTGCCTTTGTCAGCATAGGTGATATGCTTCAGATGAGATGGTGACAAATCAATGTCCATCAGCAAGCTTCTGTCACCAGTCATGTGATTTGTACATCCAGTGTCGAGGACCCACTTAGTAGCTTCGGGTTGTTCATCCTGCAGATGAATTAGTGCAACTTACGAACCCATATACTTCATCAGTGAATAATATGATATCGCCATCCACAAGAATAAATATAGCAATATGAGGACGTGAGAAATGAATGATTCATTTATTCATGTTTAGATTATGTCCTTTCAAGCACATTCAGTCTCCAAAGAAATTCTTCGATTTATCAAGTTCGTTTGGAGACCTGACCCTGCATAAGAGATTAGTTCTTTTTCTTCACCACCCACATCTGGAGGGGTGGAAAAGTGTTCATCATTCTGCAAGCTCCATAAGAAAATGATGGCATAGAAGCCAATGCACTTCGTTTCACAGAAGAGTGGTTAGGATAAGCATATGAATAAGAAGAGAAATTCTTCGAGGACTTATGAACATAATGGTTTGAAGAATAATGCACATATTCATGGCCCTTAGACTTTCCCTGCGAAACAGAAGTGTTAGCATGATGATGTTCATATGAGGATTTTGATCCATGTGAGGAATTTGATCCACGTGAAGAATTTGGTCCATATGAGGACTTGGATCCATATGAAGAATTTGGTCCGTATGAAGAATTTGATCTGGGGTTCCTATTCTTCATGGGTGTCGGTGTCAAAACCGGCAGATCTCGGGTAGGGGTCCCGAACTGTGCGTCTAAGGCTAATGGTAACAGGAGGCGGGGGACACAATGTTTACCCAGGTTCGGGCCCTCTCGATGGAGGTAATACCCTACTTCCTGCTTTATTGACCTTGATGATATGAGTATTACAAGAGTTGATCTACCACGAGACCGTAGAGGCTAAACCCTAGAAGCTAGCCTATGATTATAATTGTTGTTGTCCTACGGACTAAACCCTCCGGTTTATATAGACACCGGAGGGGGCTAGGGTTTACACATAGTCGGTTACAGAGAAGGAGATCTACATATCCGAATTGCGAAGCTTGCCTTCCACACCAAGGAGAGTCCCACCAAGACACGGGACGAAGTCTTCAATCTTCTATCTTCATAGTCCAACAGTACGGCCAATGTATATAGTCCGGCTGTCCGAGGACCCCCTAATCCAGGACTCCCTCAGTAGCCCCTAAACCAAGCTTCAATGATGATGAGTCCGGCGCGCAGATTGTCTTCGGCACTGCAAGGCGGGTTCCTTCTCTGAATACTCCATAGAAGATTTTGAACACAAGGATCGTGTCCGACTCTGCAAAAGCAAATTCCACATACCACCGTAGAGAGTACAATATTCCACAAATCTAATCTACTAACAACTTTTCACAGCGTGACATCACGCCGCGGTCCGGCCATTATTCGAACCGTTTCCCAACCTGCTACCGCGCATATCGCGAGGCGGTTTTATTGGCACATCCTGTCGAAGCAGATATCATGTCCCCTTATCACGGGATTCTCACCAATATGGGCATGGGTAATCCAACCGTGCCATCGGCACGGCGCTCGGGGAATAAGTGAGATTACCGGGCAAGTGGGGAGGCGCAGGATCCCTGCTACCATTATAAGGGGGTAAATACTCCCTTTTTCGCCCACGCCTTCTTCTTCCTCTGCTCATCCATTCCCCAACGCTCGAGCCCCAATGCCCAAGCATTTGTCTTCTCTGCCCACAAAGGCATTCCAAAAATGTCCGGATCCGGAGCAGGAGGCAAGTGGATGGCTTCTACCGTCCGGGAGAAGGATATCAAAAAGATTCGGGAGGCGGGGTATCTGGCCAGGATAATCAGCCACGGTCTTCCGATGGCGGGACAGATCGTCCCTACTCGGGAGCCTCACGAGAGGGTTGTATTCCTCCCTCATTTTGTCCGCGGGCTAGGGTTTCCCCTCCACCCATTCGTACGTTGCATCATGTATTATTACGGGATCGATTTTCATGATCTATCCCCCAATTCCTGCCTCAACATCTCGACATTCATCATCGTGTGCGAGGCCTTTCTCCGCATCTCGCCCCACTTCGGCTTATGGCTGAAGATCTTTAATGTGAAGCCCAATGTAGTGAGCGGCGAGCACGCCGAGTGCGGAGTCGCCATGGTGAGCAAGATGCCCAAAGTCACATGGCCAACAGGTAGTTTTAATGATTCCGTCAAAGAGTGGCAGCAGCAGTGGTTTTACGTCACTGAGCCACACGGCACGAAATGGGCCGCTGCTCCCGGGTTCCGATCTGGAGCCCCCCTGCGGCTTACATCCTGGCCCAAGAAGGGCCTGAACTGGGCTTCATCGGACGAACTGTCGATGCTCCAGACACGCGTCAAGGATATGGAAGAAAAGAATATGAAACTTGTCAATGTGGTCCAGGTGATGTTAGTTCACCGGATCCTTCCTTGTCAACACCGGGCTTGCAATTTATGGGAATTCGACCTAGCCAAGCACCAGACCCAGCAAGAGCTCTTTGGCTCCTCCCACAAAGACATCTGGAAGGTGCTTTTCAAGTTTGGCAAATCATGCCCGGACTTAGCCGAGAACCATGGCGACCAAGTGTCCCGCCCTGCAAGTTCGGTAAGTCATTATAAGTTTTATTCGCATAACCCAAGGGAAATGCGTAATGTGTTTTCCACAACTCTCCTAGGGCTGGACGAAGAAGGTGGGGTGGATCTACTGTCAGGCCCCACTGCCTGAAGAACCGGCCGTCCCACTTCTAACAAAGATGCTGGTCCCGGCGCCTTACAAGGAACCGAAGAAGAAGGCCGAGAAGGAGGCCGAAAAGACCAGGGGCGGCCTCCGTCACCGTGGCGCCTCGGACGCAATATCCGAATACTCCAATGCCCGTTCTGCCTCCAAAGAGGATGAGGAGGAGGAGGAACATGAATCCCCAGTGGGTGGAAGAAAGAAGAGGGCGGCCTCCACGTCCTTGGAGGCCGAGTCGCCTAAGAGGGGAAAAACTCCTCTTCCGGAGGAGTCCACTGCCGCCGTCGATAGCAGCCCGGAGTGCGATCCCAGGGCCCAGCCCCTGGTGAACTCATGAGTATATAAAATCCGAACGCATTTACGCATCCTCTCTTACCATGGCATGACGTTTTTAATCATTGAGTGATACTTTATTTTGCAGTCCGGCGAGGTGCCGCACCAAACTATCCTCGTCGGAGGATTTGCTGGGTGCGGATGCTATGGAGAGTGGGACACCCCCGAAGGCCCCTCCCCCCCAAACATGTGAATGACACCGAGGTTTCGTCCCAGAAGGACCTAGGCCAAGGAGGGGTGGGAGATCGTAAAGGCGGCACTAGGAGGTCAAACATTAGGGGTCGGACACATGGGAGAGAAGGCCCCCATGGACGTCGACGGCGGGGGCTATGCTGAATTCGACCCCTAGCCAGACGCAATTCCGGAGACCAATATGGCTCCAGAATCATGCAGGTTGCCTCCCTCGGCTGGAGGGGGTGTGCCTGTTCCGCCGGCAACCTCTGCCCAACCAGAGGTGCTAGATACTTTATCAATGGCGCTGAAAAGTGTCTCGATCATCGATGAACACCGCGCCCTTATGGGTGCAGTGATTGAGAAGATTCAGTCCACTGAAAGTGGACTGAATGAAGCCTGCGTCAGCCTTATAACGGGCTTTCAAGTATGTTTTATGGGGTTTCGAAGAGTGTCATAGTATACATAGTAGCCCCTGATACACTGTTTGATGAAAGAAAGAGCCGGACAGAGGATAAAATTTATACTCGCAGGAGACTCACTTGATGGCATATATCTCTCTTCTTTTATAAGTAGGCGTCTGTAGCGCCGCCCCTCATACTGCGAAAGTCTCCGGACTGAACCAAAGTCTAGAGCGGGCCAAAGAAGAACTTGGCTAGTTGAAAAGGCAGTTGAAGGATAAACAAGGTATGCACAAACCTTGCTCGCGTTTAGTGCGAACAAATTTTTAGTATGGTAAAAATATGTTTCCTGATTTGCTCTAGGGGCGATGCCCGAAGTCGAGGCTCTTAAGAAGGCTGTGGCCGAGGCCGAGAAAAAGGCAGCCGCAGAGCAGGCTCTTCGTGAGCAGCACAAGGCCAGGCTTATTGAAGCTGAGCGAGAGCTTCAAGAGGCCGTGAAGAAATGCGAGACCTTGGAGCAGAGTATAACGGAGAAAGAATCTGAACTCACCATGGCTCATCAGGGCGCACGCGATGCGTGGGGTAAACCCAAGGCGCCGTACAGAAGATCCAAGAGGCAAGGAAGATTGCGGCGGGTAAGGCTTCTTCCGTGTAAAGTAAGCATTTCAAGAGAAAAACATGTTTCTAATTTTGAGTTCGGATTTCTCCAGGGGTGTTTGCGGAGCTGCCACATAGCATATCTGATGCCGCCCAATTCTACCGAGCTGAAGAAAGGAACACTGTGGATAAGCTCTTCTGGTTGCAGTATCTGGCACCGAACTATCCGGTGCCTTTTGCTGATCAACTGAAGCAGCTGATCGAACTGCATAAGGCGGCCGAGCTAGCCAAGAAGGATTTGATTATCCAGCTATGGCCCACCGAGCCGATTCCAAGCAGCTACTTCGGGCTCGTGAAGCAGCTTGTGAGTGCCTGCCCTCGACTTGACGTCATCAAGCGGTCAGTCTGTATAGAGGGTGTGCGAATGACCTTCGCCCGCGATGGATGCTGAAAAGCTGATGACCGAGGTACCGCCGGAGGGGAAGGAGCACCGCAAGCCTGAATTGTATTATGATAGTGTCCTGAAAGGATCTCGCCTTGCGGCGGAGCAATGCACCAAGGACATTATATTTCCATGAATACAATCATGTCATCTTTTGTAATGTTGAACAAAGTCATTTCTATTATTTATTGCCTGTTATTTGAAAGTTTTTCGTCCTGCGCGGCCATTTCATATATTAATCCTGAGAGTTGGTCAGTCGTCGGCTTCTGCCCCCACGTAGGAAGTACGGGGGTGTTTGGGATAACTTGATCACTCTTTATCCCAGTTTTGGGTCCTTGAAGGAGGTGTTCACCACAATGAACCAGGCAATCGGACTATAGTGCTTTATCACTCTCACTTAGCCATAGGAGTTTGACAAAAGGAAGGTAGGCGCAGCCCCTGGTGTTCAGAAGACCGCACAAGGGGCTCTATAAGCACCTGATCGGAAGACAAGCCGGTCCGTCGCACGCTGCATTAGTTATGGCATTATGCGGAAGAAATCCTTAAAGATTTTACAACCTCTTGAACAGCTGACCAGCTCTCGGCGTATCTTGACAATCAGTTTTCGGCTTTCTCTACTGAGGTGCTCGTCCAAAAGAACCGGGACACAATCGCAGTAGTTCTACCTGTGCTGCCCTAGCTGATATAGCAGAACGTAAGGCAGCAAAACATGGGAGCCGGGCAAACCCAACTATTGACCCAAGACATGATTCAGAGCTGATGCATATAATGCTATAAGTTTGGGGTGCCAAACTACCGTGAAGGTGTTCGGACTTTATTGCCGTATTATGGGTATAATGAAGCCCCTGGCATAATAAGGCATATCACGGTGTACAGATGCCATTTGACAAAAGAGTTTCAATAAGAAAGAACAACAGATAAGCGTCATGTAAATCCACATGTTGTATTTGACAAGTACGTCGACGCGTATGAGTACAGGTAATGTGATAAAAAGAAATATGACTGCGGAACCTGCTGAGGCTAGGCGGGAAGAAGCTATGTGCGGATCCGGAGTGTAGTCGGATGGTCATTGAGGGGAATATCGAAGGATTCCCCTGTGCGTTCGAGTTGTTTCCATGTCACCAGTCCTGGCCTGCACAAAGGTGAACCTGCAAAGAAAATGCGAGAAATGTTTGTGTGCCACAGAGCGGTTGAGCCGCAGTATGTGGCCTGTCCTAGCTTTTGCCGGAGAGTTTAGTTGAGCTCCAGACGAGCCAGGCTATCCTGCTGCGAAGTAGTTCGGACTCCTTTGGCGGTGTCCGGGAGCTTGGCCGTCGACTCGAGGTTCGACTGAAAGGTGCCACTTGTTGCTTCTGCTGTTAAAGCGGCGGTATACTCTTCGGCGCCGAGGGGGAGTTCAGCCTTGCCATTAACCATGATGACACCGCGCGGACTGGGCATCTTGAGCTTACGGTAGGCATAATGTGGAACCGCGTTGAATCGAGCAAACGCGGTTCATCCGAGCAGTGCCTGATAATCACTGCGAAAGGGGCTGATGTCGAAGATTAACTCTTCGATACGGTAATTGTCCGGTGATCCGAAGACTACCTCGAGAGCGATGGAGCCTGTACAACGGGCCTCCACACCTGGTATGATACCTTTAAAGGTGGTTTGAGTGGGCTTGATTATCGAAGGATCAATACCCATCTTGCGCACTATGTCCTGATACAGCAGGTTTAGATTGCTGCCTCCATCCATAAGGACTCATGTGAGGTGGAACCCGTCAATTATTGGGTCGAGGACTAGTGCAGCTAAATTTCCCTGATTGGTATTAACCGGATGATCTATACGGCCGAAGGTGATCGGCCATAGCTTATATTGTGGGGCGACTGGTTCCGTTAAGTCAACATCCCTAAGAGTGCACATCCGTTCCAGCTTAGGAATGTGGGTGGCATTTATCATGTTCACCGTTTTGATTTGCGGGGGAAATTTCTTTTGCCCTCCTGTATTCGGTAATCGGGGCTCCTCGTTGTCATTGTCACTTTGAGACCCCTTCTCCTTGTTTTTGGCACCTGACCTGCCGGCTTGTTTGAAGACCCAGCATTCACTATTAGTATGATTAGCTGGTGTTCCCGGGGTGCCATGAATTTGGCATGGACGGTCGAGTATGCGGTCCAGACTGGACGAGCCTGAATTGCTATTTTTGAATGGCTTTTTCCGCTGACCAGATTTAGAGCGACTGAATCCGGCATTGACTGCCGTATCTTCGGCATTATCACCATTTTTGCGACTCTTGTGTTTATTGCGTCGGGGCTTGCCGTTGCTATCGCTGGCCTCTGATGTGCCAGGATTACTTGTTGTGCTATTGCTACGGGCCAACCAGCTATCCTTGCCCACACAAAAGCGGGTCATGAGTGTCGTGAGGGCTATCATGGACTTTGGCTTCTCTTGACCGAGGTGTCGGGCGAGCCATTCATCACGGATGTTATGCTTAAAGGCCGCTAGGGGTTCGGCATCCGGACAGTAGACAATTTGGTTCTTTTTAGTTAGCAACCGAGTCCAGAATTTCCTGTCTGACTCTTCGGGCTGCTGGGTTATGTGACTTAGATCATCAGCATCCGGTGGTCGCACATAAGTGCCCTGGAAGTTATCCAGGAATGCGTCTTCCATGTTCTCCCAGCTTCCGATGGAGTTCGTCGGCAAGCTATTCAGCCAATGCCGAGCCGGTACCTTGAGTTTTAGTGGGGCGTATTTGATGGCGTGTAGATCATCTCAGCGGGCCATATGAATATGGAGGAAGAAATCTTCTATCCATACCGCGGGGTCTGTAGTACCATCATATGATTCAATGTTCACGGGTTTAAACCCTTCTGGGAATTCATGATCCATTACTTCATCAGTGAAGCATAGGGGGTGTGCGGTCCCTCTATGTTGGGCTACATCATGACGCAGTTCAAATAAGTCTGGTCTGTTGTATTCGGCCGGGCCAGATTTGTCTTTAGTATATTCAGTGTGACGGTCATCGTCACGCGTTGTGGCGCACCCCCGTGATTCGTAGATCGGTCTTGACTGTCCTGCTTTGTTTTTCAATTTGTCTCGCAGGTCATGCGTGGAGCCCCGGGCCTTCGTGTTTTTGCTTGTTTGGCGGTGGGGTGCAGGTTGGACTTCTGGCTAATACGCCGCTTTGTCTTGGCCACGAGGTGGCCGGTCAGCCGCATCATGCACTGGTAGTGTGGTCTTTAATGCCTCCTCCTCGAGTTGAGGTAGCAACCTGCGCTTTGGGTAACTTTTGGTTGGGCGCTCGAGTCCGTATTCCTCGGTTGCCAGGACCTCGGTCCATCTATCAATTAGAAGATCTTGATCAGCTTGAAGGTGTTGTTGTTTTTTCTTCAGGATTTTTGCAGTGGCTATAAGCCGGTGCTTGAAGCGCTCCTGCTCGACGGGATCCTCAAGCACGATGAACTCTTCGTCGCCAAGGCTCACTTCATCTTCGGAGAGGGGCATGTAACTGTCATCCTCTGATTCTCAATACTTTGCATGTTCCTTTGGGCTACCTTGCCCATCCTCCCGCTCGGCTGCTCGAACCCTGGCTGGGCGGGATTGTTTTCGTCTTCGGCACCATCCGGAGCGTTATTGTCTCTTGTGCCGGTATCGCTATTTTTGCTATGGCGAGGCTTAGAGTGGCGCCGATGACGTCGGTGTTTAGATTGCTTCTCAAGGGGATTATCCTCCATTGCCTCATCACCATCGCCTTCTTTGGGCGTTTCCACCATATATATATATATATATATATATATATATATATATATATATATATATATCATGTGATGAGGTGGCTGTCCAGCGCCCTGTGGTGGTGGTTCCTGTTCTTCTCCTGCATCGTCGTCCATACCGTCGATGTCTTCGGAGTTGAAGTCAATCATGTCAGTTAAGTCATGGATAGTGGCTATTAAGTGGGTGGTGGGCGGGGCACAAATTTCTTCGTCATCCGCTTCCCACTCAAGCCGGACATAGTTCAGCCAAGAGTCCCCTGAGAGAGAGAGACCTCAATGAATTTAGCACGTCGCCCAAGGGCGAGTATTGAAAGATATCCACGGAGGTAAACTCCATGGTCGGTACCCAATCAGATTCGATAGGCACAGACGCACGCAGTTCAGAACCTATGGCCGGAGACGAGTCCGAGGGTCCGATGACACAAACCTCTTTGGAGGCGAAGACTGTGTTCGGCTCTAGCGCCGATGAGTGTGCGGCCTCCATGGCGGGGTCTATCCACCCGTCCTCGGATGGCACGATCTTCTCCGGATTAAGAGCCGGGGCAGCCGCAGGTGTGATCTCCTGAGCACCGTCCGATGGCTGATCTAAGTCATGCTCGCCGTGACTGTTTGGTGCACCTGACATGGGCTCGAGTCCATCGAAGATCCAGTCTCTGCGGATGTTGGCAGTATAGTTCAAGCTTCCAAACCAGACCTGATGGCCAGGGGCGTAGCAATTGATTTGCTCCAGATGGCCAAGCGAGTTGGCCCGCAGTACGAAGCCGCAGAATACGAAGATCTGTCCAGGGAGAAAAACCTCACCCTGGATCGCATCGTTGTAGATGTTTGAAGGAGGCATCAAGCCTTATCGTGACGGCACAGTGGAACTCTCAATGAAACCACCAATGTCGGTGTCAAACCGCGGATCTCGGTAGGGGTCTGAATCGCGCCTAACGCAAATGGTAAAAGGAGGCGGGGACACAATGTTTACCTGTGTTCGGCCCTCTCGATGGAGGTAATACCCTACTTCCTGCTTGATTGATCTTGATGATATGAGTATTACAAGAGTTGATCTACCACGAGATCATAGAGGCTAAACCCTAGAAGCTAGCCTATGATAATGATTGTTGTTGTCCTATGGACTAAACCCTCCAGTTTATATAGACACCGGAGGGGGCTAGGGTTTACACAGAGTCGGTTACAGAGAAGGAGATCTACATATCCGAATTTCCAAGCTCGCCTTCCACGCCAAGGAGAGTCCCACCTGGACACGGAATGAAGTCTTCAATCTTGTATCTTCATAGTCCAACAGTCCGGCCAATGTATATAGTCCGGCTGTCCGAGGACCCCCTAATCTAGGACTCCCTCAATGGGTGGTGTCATGATGACATTCACCTGAAGATTTTCAAGGCAACTTTTAGGAACCCAGATTTTCTTCATAGGGGTACCGTCCCTGCACTTAGTTCCAACATATCGAGCAAATACTTCACCATTCTGATTTTTGAACAGTTTATAGTTGGAGTCAAACGACTCATCAGAGGAATATGAAGAATCAGAGGTAAAGCCAGATAAATTGCATGGATCTACAGGAGGTCCTTTCGCAGCAACTCATGAGGTTTTGGGGTACTGCTCTGGTTTCCAGTAGGTTCCATCAGCATTGAGTTTCCTCTCAAAGGCAAGACCCTCTTTTCTAGGGTTCTTGTTCAAGATCTGCATTTTGAGCACATCACAAAGAGTATGATGCGCTTTGAGGCTTTTGTAAATGCCTGTCACATACAATTCCTTCAGCCCTGCATTATCGTCAGTGATACATGTGGTATCCTCAAATGAGGAATTTGTAACCACAGAGACAGTTGAAGAATTTGCAGCAATAGAAACATTTGAACATTCAGGTGATGAATTAGCAGATTCATGCTCAATGCATTTAAGACATGGTGGAACATATTCTTCCTGAGCGGAACTGATCTGTTGAGCAAGCAATGAATCGTTTTCCTTCTGAAGATCTTCATAACTCACTTCTAACGTCTCAAGATCTTGCTTTCTCTGAAGAAATTCATAAGAAAGCGTCTCATGATCAGTTAAGAGAGTGTTATGATGATTTTGAAGGTTGTCAACCCGAGTTTGAAGTCTCTGAAGACTATCTGTCTGAGTCTTAGTTTGATTCAATTCCTCACCCAACAGGTCAGCGCTTCTATCTAGAAGATTTTGAATCTTTTCTAAAGCCTTATGTTGTTTAACAACAATTTTAGCAAGTTTTGAATAGCTAGGCTTAAGATTGTCATCAGATTCATCCTCACTAGAGTCAGAGGAGGAATGCTTGAGTACCTTGGCACCTTTTGCCATCAAGCAATAGGTGGGAGCATAGTCATCGCTGCCCTTGTCAGCAGAGTCTGAGAAGTCATTTTCTTCATTGTTGAAGATAGACTTGCTGACGTACACAGTAGCGAGGGCTAGGCTAGCCACACTAGAGTCACATTCCACAAATTCCTCCTTGTCGGTGTCAAAACAGGCGGATCTTGGGTAGGGGGTCCCGAACGGTGCGTCTAAGGCTAATGGTAACAGGAGGCGGGGGACACGATGTTTACCCAGGTTTGGGCCTTATCTATGGAGGTAATACCCTACTTCCTACTTGATTGATCTTTATGATATGCTTATTACAAGAGTTGATCTACCACGAGATCGTAGAGGCTAAACCCTAGGAGCTAGCCTATGACTTATGATTGTTCTTGTCCTACGAACTAAACCCTCCAGTTTATATAGACAACGGAGGGGGCTAGGGTTACATAGAGTCGGTTACAGAGAAGGAAATCTAAATATCCGAATTGCGAAGCTTGCCTTCCATGCAAAGGAGAGTCCCACCCGGACACGGGTCGAAATCTTCAATCTTGTATCTTCATAGTCCAACTATCCGGCATAAGCATATAGTACGGCTGTCCGAGGACCCACTAATCCAGGACTCCCTCAGTAGCCCCTGAACCAGGCTTCAATGACGATGAGTCCGGCGCGCAGATTGTCTTCGGCATTGCAAGGCAGGTTCTTCTCTAATTCTCCAGAGTACCTGTTGTAATGAGCAATGTCAGGCTTCCCATGTATTGTTGCGCTCATCGTCTTCTGTGCCTTAATAATGTCAGTCTCCATGTGTCCAGCCAATGCGAGAAGCCAGGGCATTTTTACACTTGCCACCCTAACCATGTAAATAAATCATCTACTAAAGAGATGGGGATCCTCAAATCCAAACCACACCGTCTTCCCCAAGCGAGGATTCATCAAAGCGCGCCCAAAAAAACCATCCCATCATGGCCGGCCACCGCAGCTCCTCCTCTCGCTCCCATAGCGTTAGGCCAGGTGATTGGGAGAAGTGTACCGTATCTTAGGACCAATTGGTGGAGTTGCAGACCCAGGGGTTTCTTCCACCTGCACACCGTGTCCCCATCCGAGCCGGATTAGCTGCTTTTGACGGCGGGGAGCAAGCGGAGAGTGTTCCCAACCCATCCAGGGGGGAGCGAGTATGTCTTGTCCCTTACTTGCTGAGGGGCATCGGATTTCCAATTCACCCGTTCCTCCGCGGGCTCCTGGAGTATTATGGCCTCCAGCTGCACAACTTCACCCCTGCCTCCATCCTGCATATTGCAGGTTATGTCGCCCTTTGTGAGTTATTTCTTGGCTGCGAAGCACATTTCGAGCTATGGCAGAAGCTGTTCTGCCTCGTCCCCCGCATTCAGGAGGGATCAATATATCAGGTGGGCGGAGCCGAGATATGGCGCATCGCCGGGACCGGATACTTGTCCGGCACTCTGAAGAAGACATCCGAAGATTGGCCTTCGGAGTGGTTTTATATAAAGGATGTCTCCCTTCCAGACCCTATCCGGATGGGTCTTCCTGAGTTCACCAATGCCCCATTGAAGAAACACTATAACTGGTGTCCCCGGAGCCCACATGAGGAAGATAACAGAGAGGTCCTTTATCTGATGGGCAGGATAAAAACGCTAGCCAAATCAAGATTGACAATAATCGAGATTACGTCAATATGCATAATGCAGGGGTGCAGCCACTCCAGTATCGAGGGAATCCCATGTGGCATTTCAATGGAGAAGACGATGCCACCCACTGCGGTCGTAAAGATCCGGACTCCGCCACCGCTCTGGCGAAAATATTGTCCGATTTGTATAAAGGAGAAGAAGAGGAGTTCATCCGCATTAAGCCACGGGATGGGTTTCCATGTACAACCCCCCTACCTGGGTGAGTTGCTATCTTTTACTCAACTCTATTCATTCCTGCAGTCTTTTTATTGCAAATATTTACCTTGCTAATCCATAATAGGAACTGCGAAAAGCTGTGAGGGAGGTCCATAGTCCAGCTCCACAGCCAGAGGAACTTGACCAGGCCCTCGACCCCGAACACGAAGAAGATCCGGACATATTTGTGGAGCTCATCGACATGACGTTTTACCAAGCAAGCTGTGACGACGCCTTGGTGGCCATCATTGCCGATTATCCTGGCCTCCTCCCTACATCATATGTAAGTAAACTAGAGTCCTAACTTCCAAGAAGGATCCCCTTTTTTACGCCTTACCCACCACACACGTATTGCGCTTTATAGGGAAGGTCATCAGGGCGCCGTGCCGAACCCACGGCAACTCACCAACAAGGGGCGCCGAAGGTGGGTAGGCTTAAAAGGAAGGCGGTCAGGACCGAGACACCGTCGCAGAGGTACGATTTAAAACTTGCTCTGTGATTGCCATCTTTAAGATATAACAATGTCCATTGTGCCCTGGCAGAAAGAGTACTCGCCGGACTGTGTCCGGAGATCCTGCCAGACACGCCTCTACCAGCCGGACTCCAGAACCGGCCTCAAGGGTGGAGGCTAACACGGAGACAATGTCGGACGGTCCTCCTACAGAGGATGCAGATAGAATATCCGCTACGAATTCCTAAGTGGAGAGCGCTATGAATCACTGGCGTCAACGGGCCGTACTCCGCGACCCTAATTTCTCCGAGGAGGCATTCAATGCATTCAACTCCGGAGACGCGAACATCCGCGCTGCTCAAGATGGGCTTGCTAGAGCCACATACCAGTATTTCAAGAACATCTTCCAATTCAACACTGATAATTATTTATATCAATAGCCCCCGAGACTTGAAACAGTTGGCACAACTGATTTAAGGATCATTGTATGAATATGTTCTTACAGAGAAGAACATCCATTTGTCTGAAGAGCTGGAGGAGTGTAAAGCCCATCTAAGGGCCGAAGTTGCCCGAATGGAAGAATCCAAGAAGGCCTCATTTGGTAATACTTGTCTCGATCAAAAATAATGTAATTACGCATACCAATTAGTATTCGGCATCCTTGCAAATCTAATAATAGATTCTGCAGACAATCCTGGAGTGGACCCGGAGATCGTACAAGAGGATGAGCAACGTGCTCAACGACACCTAGAGGTTGGCGAGCGCGTGCTTACATGGGTTAGGCGAGAGAAAAACAATCTCCAGGATGCCAATACCCGGCTGGGCGTTGAATTGGAAGATGTTCGGGCCCACCTTGCTGACTCCGTGAAGGAGAATAGGAGGCTTTGACGTGGCATTTTTAGTATGTGCTCGAACGAACCTTTATACAGTTCGGCAAAGAAACGGGCTAACAGAGTTATGTCTGTAGGCATGCTGATAGGTCGTCCCGAAGAGGAGATGCCCAGATCCGCAGGCGATCTTCTGCAAGAGCTTTCACAACTATGCGAACAAGTATGGCAGGTGATGCAGGGTATTGCCCAGGCCTTGTGGCCATCCGCCTCCCTGCCAGGAAGCATGGGTGAGCTTGTAGAGATGCTCAAGGGGCAAGGCGGCGCTTACGATTATGGAAGGTATCGGCCTGCCGACAAGGTGCGAGGGAAGCCTGGGCCATGGTAAAAACTCAGTACACCAAGGTTGATCCGAATCACATGGCCCAGGTCGGACCAATAGGGTCAGATGGGAAAGAGATTCCTATTAGTCTGGTATATGACTAGGTAGGATTAGCCGCAAAGTATTCCCAACAGGATCGTAGGCTAGACAGCCTGTTGGATGGTATAGAAGAAGAATTTAGCCAGTCTAAGTGACTGTGTAATTCAATTGACATATTCTGTCCCTAGCCGGATTGTAAATCATTTGTCATGGTGGACCTTTTCGCTTCAACCTCCGGATCCGACAGTCCGGAGTGTATCCGAATACCCGCCGATTATATGTAAACGAGTATGCGTGTGGAAACCAGGCGTAGGGGTCATAAGTGCTTGAACAGACAAGTACCCAACTAGCTATGTTATATTACTTGGATAGTAAGAAACATCTTCCAGGGAGAATAGTTCTGTTAAGGGTTCCTTTCCCTGTGTACGCATGCATTAATGTGCATGTCCGAGCTGCGAACAGAGAAGCAGTATATAAAACATCCGGGGGTTTATATTGTAATAGGTAAGAAACATATTTTGTTCACCAACCGAATACTCTCTTAAGAACGCTAGCTTTCGGCTTCACCCAGTCAGAGGTACACGTCCGATGGACCCGACAGTAACAATTGCAGAGGTGCTCCCCTTATTCCCTAGCCGAACTAATGGGAACGTAGGGCATAAACACAAGAGCCAATCAACCCAGCTTGGCCAAAACTTAAGTCATATCGATGCATATAATGGTGAAGAAAAGGTACATATGGAAAAGTTACAAATATGCAGTGGGCATGGAGCCCAGAATATATTTATACTAGGCTTCTGTATAAGAAGCCCCCAGGTATCTTGAGCGCGCAGAGCACGTCAAGAGTGTGTAGTTGAGTCACACTTAAAGGTTTTTAGGGCCATAAAAAAGAAAGAAAGAGGATATAATTAAAAAAGGGCAGAGGTAAGGAGACGAACACAGAGTTCAGCGCTAGGTGTAGAATCATTGGAGTCTGGCCGCGTTCCAAGGGTTCAGCTCGAGTCGATTATCTGATGCATCATGCAGGCGGTACGCTCCTTCGGTGAGAACTTTATCAATGATGAAGGGACCCTCCAACTTGGGCTTGAGCTTGTCCTTTTTCTTCTCCGGTAGGTGTAGAACGAGTTCGCCAACATTATAAGTTTTGGCCCGTACTTCTCTGCTTTGATACCTTTGAGCCTGTTGCTGATAGAATGCGGAACGGGCTTTTGCAACATCGCGCTCCTCCTTCAGGGCATCTAGATTGTCCTGCCAATCAAGCTCGGCTTCTCTCTCTTCATACATGCGCACTCGAGGTGAGTCATGAATGATATCGCAGGGCAATACCGCCTCTCTAATGTACACCATGAAGAATGGTGTGTATCCGGTAATACGATTTAGCGTGGTCCGCAGTCCCCACAGTACGGAGTCGAGCTCCTCGACCTAGTGCGTATCTGATTCCTTTAAGGACCGCACTAGTCTGGGTTTGATGCCGCTCATAATAAGACCATTATTCGACTTGACCGTTTGTTTGGGGGTGATAGACGGAGGCGTAATCGACCTTAATGCCCATGTTGCCGCACCAAGTTTTCACCTCGTCGGATGTGAAGTTTGAGAGATTATCGGTGATGATGCTATGGGGGACACCGTAACGGTGTACGACCCCTGATATGAAGTCTATCACTGGTCCGGATTCGGCCGTTTTAGCTGGTTTGGCTTCTATCCATTTGGTGAATTTATCCACCATGACCAACGAGTATTTTTCTTATAGCTTCCACCCTTAAGGGGTCCGCAATGTCAAGCCCCCAGACCGTGAAGGGCCAAGTTATGGGGATTGTTTGGAGGGCGGTAGGTGGCATATGGCTTTGGTTGGCGAAAAGTTGGCAACCGACGCAATGTTGGACGAGGTCCTGTGCGTCTGCTCGGGCTGTCGGCCAGTACAAACCTGTACGGAAGGCCTTGCTTACAAGGGCCCGAGCTGCGGCGTGGTGGCCGCCAAGTCCAGCATGAATTTCAGCCAAGAGCTGCCGCCCTTCCTCTTCGGAGATGCATCTTTGGAGTAATCCGGTAGCGCTTTTCTTATAAAGCTCTCCCTCGTGGACCTTGTAGGCTTTAGAGCGCCGCACAATGCAACATGCCTCATTTTGGTCCTCGGGGAGTTCTTCCCTATTTAGGTAGGCTAAGAAGGGTTCTGTCCACGGGGCAATGATAGCCATGATTACGTGGGCCGAAGGTGTTATTTCTGTGGCGGAGCCTCCGATTATGTCAGTGTGTTCGGGATCTGGGGTTGTGGTCGGATCCGGACTAGTATTGCTGGTCTCCCCTTGCCACACCACAGATGGCTTGAACAGCCTTTCTAGGAAGATATTAGGTGGGACGGGGTCATGCTTAGCGCCGATGCGGGCGTGGATATCCGCTGCTTGATTGTTTTCTCGGACCACATGATGGAATTCGAGCCCCTTGAACCGAGCTGACATCTTAAGGATAGCATTGCGGTAAGCCGCCATTTTCGGGTCCTTGGTGTCAAAGTCTCCATTTATTTGAGATATTGCAAGGTTCGAATCCCCATGCACTTCTAGGCGTTGGATGCCCATGGAGACTGCCATCCGAAGACCGTGCAACAGAGCCTCGTATTCGGCTGCATTGTTGGAGTCTGTGTATAGTATTGGGAGTACATATTGGACTGTATCTCCGGTGGGGGATGTTAGGACAACGCCCGCTCCCAGACCAGCCAGCATCTTAGAGCCGTCAAAGTGCATGATCCAATTGGAGTATGCGCCGTACTCTTTAGGGAGTTCGGATTCTGTCCATTTGAAGGAAATATGCCCTAGAGGCAATAATAAAGTTATTATTTATTTCCTTATTTCATGATAAATGTCTATTATTCATGCTAGAATTGTATTAACCGGAAACATAATACATGTGTGAATATATAGACAAACAGAGTGTCACTAGTATGCCTCTACTTGACTAGCTTGTTAATCAAAGATGGTTATGTTTCCTAACCATAAACAAAGAGTTGTTATTTGATTAACGGATCACATCATTAGTTGAATGATCGATTGACATGACCCATTCTGCTAGCTTAGCACCCGATCGTTTAGTATGTTGCTATTGCTTTCTTCATGACTTATACATGTTCCTATGACTATGAGATTATGCAACTCCGTTTACGGAGGAACACTTTGTGTGCTACCAAACGTCACAACGAATCGGGTGATTATAAAGGTGCTCTCAGGTGTGTCCGAAGGTACTTGTTGAGTTGGCGTATTTCAAGATTAGGATTTGTCACTCCGATGTCGGAGAGGTATCTCTGGCCCTCTCGGTAATACACATCACTTAAGCCTTGCAAGCATTTCAACTAATGAGTTAGTTGTGAGATGATGTATTACGGAACGAGTAAAGAGACTTGCGGTAACAAGATTGAACTAGGTATTGGATACCGACGATCGAATCTCGGGCAAGTAACATACCGATGACAAAGGAACAACGTATGTTGTTGTGCGGTTTGACCGATAAAGATCTTCGTAGAATATGTAGGAACCAATATGGGCATCCAGGTCCCGCTATTGGTTATTGACCGGAGACGTGTCTCGGTCATGTCTACATTGTTCTCGAACCGTAGGGTCCGCACGCTTAAGGTTTTGATGACAGTTATATTATGAGTTTATGAGTTTTGATGTACCGAAGGAGTTCGGAGTCCCGTATGAGATCGGGGACATGACGAGGAGTCTCGAAATGGTCGAGACGTAAAGATCGATATATTGGACGACTATATTCGGAGTTCGGAAAGGTTCCGAGTGATTCGGGTATTTTTCGGAGTACCGGAGAGTTACGGGAATTCGCCGGGGAGAAGTATTCTAGGGTAGGCTGCGCGCCCCCCTTGCCCTAGTCCGAATTGGGCTAAGGGGAGGGGCCGCACCCCCTCCTTCCTTCCCTTCTCTCTTCCCCTTCCTAGTCTCCTACTCCTAATACATGGAAGGTCTCCTAGTTGGACTAGGAAAGGGGGAATCCTACTCCCGGTGGGAGTAGGACTCCCTAGGGCGCCATAGTAGAGGGCCGGCCTCCCTCCTCCACTCCTTTATATCTGGGGGCAGGGGCACCCCATGGACACACAAGTTGATCATCGTGATTGTTCCATAGCCGTGTGCGGTGCCCCCCTCCACGATATTACACCTCGGTCATATTGTAGCGGTGCTTAGGCGAAGCCCTGCGACAGTTGAACATCAAGATCGTCACCACGCCGTCGTCGTCTTGTGGAACTCCTCCCGCGCCTCTGCTGGATCGGAGATCGGGGTGCATCATTGAGCTGTACGTGTGTCAAGAACTCGGAGGTGCCGGAGTAACGGTGCTTGGATCGGTTGGACCAGGAGGACGTACGACTACTTCCTCTACGTTGTGTCAACGCTTCCGCTTCGGTCTACGAGGGTATGTAGACAACACTCTCCCCTCTCGTTGTTATGCATCACCATGATCTTGCGTGTGCGTAGGAATTTTTTTTACTACGTTCCCCAACAGTGGCATCCGAGCCTAGGTTTTTATGGTTTGATGTTATATGCACGAGTAGAACACAAGTGAGTTGTGGGCGATATAAGTCATACTGCTTACCAGCATGTCATTCTTTGGTTCGGCGGTATTGTTGGATGAAGCGGCCGGACCGACATTACGCCAGACGCTTACGCGAGACTGGTTTTACCGCCGTGCTTTGCACACAGGTGACTAGCGGGTGTCAGTTTCTCCAACTTTAGTTGAACCGAGTGTGGCTACGCCCGGTCCTTGTGAAGGTTAAAACAGCATTAACTTGACAAACTATCATTGTGGTTTTGATGCGTAGGTGAGATTGGTTCTTGCTTAAGCCCGTAGCAGCCATGTAAAACTTGCAACAACAAAGTAGAGGACGTCTAACTTGTTTTTGCAGGGCATGTTGTGATGTGATATGGCCAAGACATGATGCTATATTTTATTGTATGAGATGATCATGTTTTGTAACCGAAGTTATCGGCAACTGGCAGGAGCCATATGGTTGTCGCTTTATTGTATGAAATACAAACGCCCTGTAATTGCTTTACTTTATCACTAAGCGGTAGCGATAGTCGTAGAAGCAATAGATGGCGTAAACGACAACGATGCTACGATGGAGATCAAGGTGTCGCGCCGGTGACGATGGTGATCATGATGGTGCTTCGGAGATGGAGATCACAAGCACAAGAAGATGATGGCCATATCATATCACTTATATTGATTGCATGTGATGTTTATCTTTTATGCATCTTATCTTGCTTTGATTGACGGTAGCATTTTAAGATGATCTCTCACTAAAAATTATCAAGTAGTGTTCTCCCTGAGTATGCACCGTTGCCAAAGTTAAATCGTGCCCGGACACCACGTGATGATCGGGTGTGATAAGCTCTACGTCCATCTACAACGGGTGCAAGCCAGTTTTGCACACGCAGAATACTCAGGTTAAACTTGACGATCCTAGCATATGCAGATATGGCCTCGGAACACGGAGACCGAAAGGTCGAGCGTGAATCATATAGTAGATATGATCAACATAAGATGTTCACCATTAAAAACTACTCCATCTCATGTGATGATCGGTTATGGTTTAGTTGATTTGGATCACGTGATCACTTAGATGACTAGAGAGATGTCTGTCTAAGTGGGAGTTCTTAAGTAATATGATTAATTGAACTTAAATTTATCATGAACTTAGTCCTGGTAGTATTTTGCAAATTATGTTGTTAGATCAATAGCTTGTGTTGTTGCTTTCATATGGTTATTTTGATATGTTCCTAGAGAAAATTGTGTTGAAAAATGTTAGTAGCAATGATGCGGATTTGATCCGTGATCTGAGGTTTATCCTCATTGCTGCACAGAATAATTATGTCCTTAATGCACGCTAGGTAGCGGACCTATTGCAGGAGCGGATGCGACGTTATAAGCGTTTGGCTAGCTCAATATGATGACTACTTGATAGTTTTGTGCACCATGCTTAACGGCTTAGAATCGGGACTTCAAAAACGTTTTGAGCGTCATGGACCATATGAGATGTTCCAGATTTGAAGTTAATATTTCAAGCAAATACCGAGTTGAGAGATATGAAGTCTCCAACAAGTTCTATAGCTAAAAGATGGAGGAGAATCGCTCAACTAGTGAGCATGTACTCAGATTATCCGGGTACTTCAATCGCTTGAATCAAGTGGGAGTTAATCTTCCGGATAAGATAGTGATTGACGAATTCTCTAGTCACCATCACTAAGTTACTAGAACTTCGTGATGAACTATAGTATGCAAGGGATGACGAAAACGATTCCCGAGCTCTTCGTGATGTTGAAATCGACGAAGGTAGAAATCAAGAAAAGAGCATCAAGTGTTGATGATTGACAAGACCACTAGTTTCAAGTGAAGGGCAAAGGGAAAGAAAGGGAACTTCAAGTGGAAAGACAAGCAAGTTGTCACTCCCGTGAAGAAGACCAAAGCTGGACCAAAGCCTGAAACTGAGTGCTTACACTGGAAAGGGAATGGTCATTGGAAGCGGAAATGCCCTGAATATTTGGTGGATAAGAAGGATGGCAAAGTGAACAAGGGTATATTTGATATACAGATTATTGATGTGTGCCTTACTAGTGTTTATAGTAGCCCCTGAGTATTTGATACTTGTTCGGTTGCTAAGATTAGTAACTTGAAACAGGAGTTACAGAATAAACAGAAACTAGTTAAGGGTGAAGTGACGATGTGTGTTGAAAGTAGTTTCAAGATTGATATGATCATCGCACACTCCATATACTTTCGGGATTAGTGTTGAACTTAAATAAATGTTATTTGGTGTTTGCGTTGAGCATGAATATGATTTGATCATGTTTATTGCAATACGGTTATTCATTTAAGTAAGAGAATAAACTGTTGTTCTGTTTACATGAATAAAACCTTATATGGTTACACACCCAATGAAAATGGTTCATTGGATCTCGATCGTAGTGATACACATATTCATAATATTGAAACCAAAAGATGCAAAGTTAATAATGATAATGCAACTTATTTGTGGCACTGCCGTTTAGGTCATAATGGTGTAAAGCGCATGAAGAAACTCCATGCTGAAGGGATTTTGGAATCACTTGATTATGAATCACTTGATGCTTGCGAACCATGCCTCATGGGCAAGATGACTAAGACTCCATTCTCCGGAACAGTGGAGCGAGCAACTGACTTATTGGAAATAATACATCTTGATGTATGCGATCCGATGAGTGTTAAGGCTCACGGCGGTATCGTTATTTTCGACCTTCACAGATGATTTGAGCAGATATGGGTATATCTACTTGATGAAACATAAGTCTGAAATAGATGAAAGGTTCAAAGAATTTCAGAGTGAAGTGGAAAAATCATTGTGACAAGAAAATAAGGTTTTTACGATCTGATCGCGGAGACAAATATTTGAGTTACGAGTTTGGTCTTCAATTAAAACAATGTGGAATAGTTTCACAAATTCATGCCACCTGGAACACCACATCATCATGGTGTGTCCGAACTTCATAACCGTACTTTATTGGATATAGTACAATCTATGATGTTTCTTACCGATTTACCAATATCGTTTTGGGATCATGCATTAGAGACAGCTGCATTCACGTTAAATAGGGCACCATCTAAATCCGTTGAGGCGACACTATATGAACTGTGGTTTAGCAAGAAACCAAAGTTGTAAACTTCTTAAGTTTGGGGTTGCGCTGCTTATGTGAAAAAGTTTCATCTGATAAGCTCAAACCCAAATCGAGAAGTGCGTCTTCATAGAATACCCAAAGGAAATTGTTGGGTACACCTTCTATCACAGATCCGAAGGCAAAACATTCGTTGCTAATAAATGGATCCTTTCTAGAGAAGGAGTTTCTCTCGAAAGAAGTGAGTGGGAGGAAAGTAGAACTTGATGAGGTAATCGTACCTATTCCCTTATTGGAAAGTAGTTCATCACGAAATCTGTTCTTGTGACTACTATACCAATTAGTGAGGAAGCTAATGATGATGATCATGTAACTTCGATCAAGTTACTACCGAACCTTGTAGGTAAAAGCAGTGAGATCCGCACTGAGTGGTACAGTAATCCTGTTACGGAGGTCGTGTTACTTGACCATGACAAACCTACGAACTATGAGGAAGCGATGATGAGCCCAGATTCCGCAAAATGGTTTGAGGCCATGAAATCTGAGATATGATCCATGTATGAGAACAAAGTATGGACTTTGATGGATTTGCCCGATGATCGGCAAACCCTAGAAAATAAATGGATCTTCAAGAGCAAGACGGACGTTGATACTAGTGTTACTATCTACAAAGCTCGACTTGTTGCAAAAAGGTTTTCGACAAGTTGAAGGGGTTGACTACGATGAGACCTTCTCACCCGTAGCGATGCTTAAGTCTGTCCGAATCATGTTAGAAATTGCCGCATTTTATGATTATGAAATTTGGCAAATGGATGTAAAACTGCATTCTGAATGGATTTACGGAGGAAGAGTTGTATATGATGCAACGAGAAGGTTTTATCGATCCAAAGGAGCTAACAAAGTGTGCAAGCTCCAGCGATCCATTTATGGACTGGTGCAAGCATCTCGGAGTTGGAATATACACTTTGATAAGTTGATCAAAGCATATAGTTTATCTGAGACTTGCGGTGAAGCCTGTATTTACAAGAAAATGAGTGGGAGCAATACAACATTTCTGATAAGTATATGTGAATGACATATTGTCGATCAGAAATAATGTAGAATTATTCTATAAAGCATAAAGGAGTGTTTGAAAGGAGTTTTTCAAAGAAAGACCTCGGTGAAGTTGCTTACATATTGAGCATCAAGATCTATAGAGATAGTTCAAGGCGCTTGATAAGTTTTTTCAATGAGTACATACCTTGACAAGATTTTGAAGTAGTTCAAAATGGAGCAGTCAAAGAAAGAGTTCTTGCCCTGTGTTACAAGGTGTGAAATTGAGTAAGACTCAAAAACCCGACCACGACAGAAGATAGAAAGAGAATGAAAGTCATTCCCTATGCCTTGGCCATAGGTTCTATAAAGTATGCCATGCTGTGTACCAGATCTGTTGTATACCCTACACTGAGTTTGACATGGGAGTACAATAGTGATCTAGGAGTAGATCACTAGACAGCGGTCAAAATTATCCTTAGTGGAATAAGGATATGTTTCTCGATTATGGAAGTGACAAAAGGTTCGCCGTAAAGGGTTATGTCGATGCAAGTTTTGACACCGATCTGGATGACTCTAAGTCTCGATCTAGATACATATTGAAAGTGGGAGCAATTAGCTACAGTAGCTCCGTGCAGAGCATTGTAGACATAGAATATTTGCAAAATACATACGGCTCTGAATGTGATAGACCCGTTGACTAAACTTCTCTCACGAGCAAAATATGATCATACCTTTGTACTCTTTGGGTGTTAATCACATAGCGATGTGAACAAGATTATTGACTCTAGTAAACCCTTTGGGTGTTGGTCACATGACGATGTGAACTATGGGTGTTAATCATATACAGATATGATTATTGGTGTTCAATCACATGGCGATGTGAACTAGATTATTGACTCTAGTGCAAGTGGGAGACTGAAGGAAATATGCCCTAGAGGCAATAATAAAGTTATTATGTATTTCCTTATTTCATGATAAATGTCTATTATTCATGCTAGAATTGTATTAACCGGAAATGTAATACATGTGTGAATATATAGACAAGCAGTGTCACTAGTATGCCTCTACTTGACTAGCTTGTTAATCAAAGATGGTTATGTTTCCTAACCATAAACAAAGAGTTGTTATTTGATTAACGGGATCACATCATTAGTTGAATGATCTGATTGACATGACCCATTCCGTTAGCTTAGCACCCGATTGTTTAGTATGTTGCTATTGCTTTCTTCATGACTTATACATGTTCCTATGACTATGAGATTATGCAACTCCCGTTTACCGGAGGAACACTTTGTGTGCTACCAAACGTCACAACGTGAATCGGGTGATTATAAAGGTGCTCTCAGGTGTCTCTGAAGGTACTTGTTGAGTTGGCGTATTTCGAGATTAGGATTCGTCACTCCGAATGTCGGAGAGGTATCTCTGGGCCCTCTCGGTAATACACATCACTTAAGCCTTGCAAGCATTTCAACTAATGAGTTAGTTGTGAGATGATGTTTTACGGAACGAGTAAAGAGACTTGCCGGTAACGAGATGGAACTAGGTATTGGATACCGACGATCGAATCTCGGGCAAGTAACATACCGATGACAAAGGGAACAACGTATGTTGTTGTGCGGTTTGACCAATAAAGATCTTCGTAGAATATGTAGGAACCAATATGGGCATCCAGGTCCCGCTATTGGTTATTGACCGGAGACGTGTCTCGGTCATGTCTACATTGTTCTCGAACCGTAGGGTCCGCACGCCTAAGGTTTCGATGACAGTTATATTATGAGTTTATGAGTTTTGATGTACCGAAGGAGTTCGGAGTCTCGGATGAGATCGGGGACATGACGAGGAGTCTCTAAATGGTCGAGACGTAAAGATCGATATATTGGATGACTATATTCGGAGTTCGGAAAGGTTCCGAGTGATTCGGTATTTTTCGAGTCTGGGAGATTACGGAATTCGCCGGGAGAAGTATTGGGCCTTATTGGGCCTGCGGGAGAGAGGGCTGCCTAGGGTAGGCTGCGCCCCCTGCCCTAGTCCGAATTGGGCTAAGGGAGGGCCGCACCCTCCTTCCTTCCTTCTCTTTCCCTTCCTAGTCTCCTACTCCTAATACATGGAAGGTCTCCTAGTTGGACTAGGAAAGGGAATCCTACTCGGTGGGAGTAGGACTCCCAGTAGCGCCATAGTAGAGGGCCGGCCCTTCCTCCTCCACTCCTTTATATACGGGGCAGGGGCACCCCATGGACACACAAGTTGATCATCGTGATCGTTCCTTAGCCGTGTCGGTGCCCCCTCCACGATATTACACCTCGGTCACATTGTAGCGGTGCTTAGGCGAAGCCTGCGGCGATTGAACATCAAGATCGTCCTGCGCCGTCGTCTTGTGGAACTCCTCCAGCGCCTCTGCTGGATCGGAGATCGAGTGCGTCATCGAGCTGACGTGTGTCAAGAACTCGGAGGTGCGAGTAACGGTGCTTGGATCGGTTGGACCAGGAGGACGTCGACTACTTCCTCTACGTTGCGTCAGCGCTTCGCTTGGTCTCACGAGGGCGTAGACAACACTCTCCCCTCTCGTTGCTATGCATCACCATGATCTTGCATGTGCGTAGGAATTTTTTTTACTACGTTCCCCAACACCATTCGGTGATGAAGTCAGCCAGTACTTGCGACTTAATGGCTCACCGTGGTTTATATATGATGTCGAACAGGAGGAGCTTGATGGCCCACTTAGCAATCCAACCGGTGGCATCGCGGTTATTTATTATATCATTGAGTGGTACTTGGGAGGCCACCATGATTGAACACTCTTGAAAGTAGTGTCGTAGTTTCCGGGATGCCATGAAGACCGTGTATGCTATCTTTTGATAATGTGG
Organism: Aegilops speltoides; assembly: GCA_021437245.1. NCBI lineage: Eukaryota > Viridiplantae > Streptophyta > Magnoliopsida > Poales > Poaceae > Aegilops > Aegilops speltoides. The sequence continues at coordinate 270,498,347 of CM038146.1, forward strand.
GTACCGTGACTTGCATGGTGTGAGGACAGTGGATACATAGTATACCGGCTTTTGAAGCGGGAACTTATGTCCGTCCTCCTCTTGTTTGACGACGAGCACTGCGCTTACAACTTGGTGCTTTGCAGCTATATATAACAGCATAGGTTCGCCGATGTTTGGTGCTGCCAGGATTGGGTTGCTGGCCAAGAGGGCCTTTATTTCTTCCAGTCCGGCCGTGGCCGCATCCGTCCACTCGAAGTGTTCGGTGCGTCGAAGAAGGCGATAGAGAGGTAGTGCCTTTTCTCCCAGTCGGGAGATAAAGCGGCTTAAGGCAGCCACACATCCAGTTAATTTCTGGATTTGCTTGAGGTCTATTGGGGTAGCCAACTGTGACAAAGCTCGGAGTTTGGCCTGATTTGCTTCAATTCCTCTGTTGGAAATGATGAAACCCAGGAGCTTTCTAGCAGGAACGCCGAAAACGCATTTTTCTGAATTGAGCTTGATGTCATATGTTCGGAGGTTGTCGAACGTAAGCCTCAGGTCATCTATTAAAGATTCGACGTGTCTGGTCTTGATGACCACGTCGTCTATGTATGCCTCAACTATTTTGCCGATTTCTTTTTCCGGGCATGTCTGAATCATGCGTTGATAGGTTGCGCCGGCATTTTTGAGCCCGAAAGGCATGGTGTTGAAACAGAAGGGGCCGTATGAAGTGATGAATGCCGTTTCAGATTGATCGGACTCCGCCATCTTGATTTGATGGTATCCAGAGTATGCGTCGAAGAAGCACAATGAGTCGTGTACTACGGTAGCGTCGATGATTTGATCGATGCGGGGGAGAGGGAAGGGGTCCTTGGGGCAATCCTTATTGAGGTCCTTGAAATCGAGACATATTGAAAGGATCGAGAAGAGGTGTCTAGAGGGGGGGGGGTGATTAGACACTAAGTACCAAAAGTTGCAGTTTTTAACTTCTTTAAGTTCAAGTGGAGTTTAGGCACAAGTTTAACAATCACAACACATATCAAGCAAGCATGCAAAGAGTATATGAGCAGCGGAAAGTAAAGCATGGAACTTGCGAGAATGTAAAGGGATGGGATTGGCGGATTCAAACGCAATTGGAGACACGGATGTTTTTGTCGTGGTTCCGATAGGTGGTGCTATCGTACATCCACGTTGATGGAGACTTCAACCCACGAAGGGTAGCAGTTCTTGCTTGAGTCCACGGAGGGCTCCACCCACGAAGGGTTCACAAAGAAGCAACCTTGTCTATCCCACCATGGCCGTCGCCCACGAAGGACTTGCCTCACTAGCGGTAGATCTTCACGAAGTAGGAAATCTCCTTGCCCTTACAAACTCCTTGGTTCAACTCCACAATCTTTTCGGAGGCTCCCAAGTGACACCTAGCCAATCTAGGAGACACCACTCTCCAAGAAGTAACAAATGGTGTGTTGATGATGAACTCCCTGCTCTTGTGCTTCAAATGATAGTCTCGCCAACACTCAACTCTCTCTCACAGGATTTGTATTTGGTGGAAAGAAGATTTGAGTGGAAAGCAACTTGGGGAAGGCTAGAGATCAAGATTCATATGGTAGGAATGGAATATCTTGGCCTCAACACATGAGTAGGTGGTTCTCTCTCAGAAAATGTATGCTGGAAGTGTAGGCATGTTCTGATGGCTCTCTCCACGAATGAAGAGTGGGTGGAGGGGTATATATAGCCTTCACACAAAATCTAACCGTTACACACAACTTGCCAAACTCGGTGGGACCGAATTGAGAAACTCAGTCGGACCGATTCAGCAAATCTAGTGACCGTTAGGATTTTCAGTGGGACCGACATGCAACTCGGTAGGACCGATATGGTTAGGGTTAGTGCATAACGTAATCTTGGTGAGACCGATTACACAAACTCGGTGGGACTGATTTTGGTAATGAGCTAACAAGAGAGTTGGTCAGGCAAACTCGGTGAGACCGATTACACAAACTCGGTAGGACCAATTTTGGTAATAAGTTAACTAGAGAGTTTGCATTGTAATCTCGGTAGTACCGATTGCTCAAACTCGGTGAGACTGATTTTGGTAATGGACATACACAGAGAGATTACAATCAAATATCAGTGAGACCGAGATCCCTATCGGTAAAACCGATTTGCCTAGGGTTTGTGGCAGTGGCTATGACATCTGAACTCGGTGGCGCCGGATAGAAAGAATCGGTAGGGCCGAGTTAGACTTTTGGTTTAGGACATATGTGGATATGACAAAGTAGTTGAGGGCTTTGGAGCATATCACTAAGCACTTTGAAGCAAGAACCTCATTAAGCAACACCTCATCCCCTCTTGATAGTATTGGCTTTTCCTATAGACTCAATGTGATCTTGGATCACTAAAATAGAAAATGTAGAGTCTTGATCTTGGAGCTTGAGCCAATCCTTTGTCCTTAGCATCTTGAAGGGGTTCCACATCCTCTAGTCCATGCTCTCCATTGTTGAACTTCTCCGAAACATACTAGGTAAAAGTGTTAGTCCAACAAGAGATATGTTGACATTAATTACCAAAATCCCCAGGGAGCACTTGTGCTTTCAATCTCCCCCTTTTTGGTAATTGATGACAACATACATCAAAGCTTTTAGATAAAGATATAGAGAATAACCAGTAAGCTTAGGAAAGACATGTAACATGCATAGGCTCCCGTTACATGTATACAATCATGTGAATATGGAATATAGAAGCATGTGAGAGCAGAACCATGACAGAGTAAGAAATGTGTTACATGTATCTTGGCTATATGCATCAGAGCAAAAGATGTGAATATGGGAAATGTACCTTCATGCCCATGAGTCCTTCTTGCAAACAATATGTACATCAGTAAGAATTCCCCATACGCATGATTGTGATGCATATACTTACCTTGTGGTCTTGAGTTGGCTTAGGATGGAATGAACCTGTGAAAATAGGGTTAGATAACACAAATACACCTACTAGCCAGAGCAAACAAAAGAAACCACAAGAGAACCAAGACTGGGATGACATGTAAAGAGTGAGTACTAAGTACCACATTTGATATAGACATGTCCCCAAAGGTAAAGATGTGCAATGAATTTAAAGAATTTCTTTCCCTTAGATGTCTTGCTCCCCCTAAATCTAGCATGGGATACTGGGAGAAGATAGGGAACAGAAAATCAGAGCAAAATGCAAAATTAGTGCTCAAAGAAGCAAATGAACAGAGCTAATGCAAATAAGCACATATGAACATGTCTTTCCCCTCAAGGTGATGTGTGGCATCTCTCTCTTGAACACCAAGCACCAAGCATCTGGGATCCTTGAAGATTACTCTCTCCTTGAGTATTCTCTCCCCCTAGAGATATGATTAAGCTTTGATGTGATCTCTCTCTCCCCCTTTGACATCAATTTCCAAGAAGGGTCTTCTGGAATTTGTCGTGAATGGGTTTGGTCCTTGAGTCACAGCACAAAGCACTAAGGTAAATGTGATGCTTGTAGAGGACAAGATTCATTGAGTGGAGCTGGATCAAACGTAATGCAGGAATAAATGGTAAAGTGTCTTTCCTGTAGTGAAATTGGTGGCACTGAGTGGTATGCCTCGGTTGCACCGAAAGAATTCGGTTTGACCGAAAACAAGAGACCGGTGTGACCGAGTTCACCACAGAGAAAACACTTGTCACTTCAGCTCACTAGACTAGTACGATCTCACAAGGATTTGCAAGGAATTAACTGAAAGATTTGTAATGAATTGGATGCAGGGAATGCAGAACAAATAGAAAAGAAAAGAAATCTAGATGAATTTTTTTGAAAGGGGAAACAAATATGCAAGAGACAAATGCAAGAGCATAGAAAAGAACACAATAAAACTTCATCTAGAGATGGTCGACGACAAAGTCACCTCTGTTAGAGTATATTGACTTAGGAGTCAAATGAGATCACTTGATCATAGGTCATACTCATTGTTTATGCTCAAAATGGGGTTACCATTTTTCGTTTAAGCATCTTGATATATTCATATCTTGTCGAGTTGCTTTGACTCATGACTTGGAGTAAAGCTTCTCTAAGATGGAATGACATACCTTGGGTGGTGGTGTTGATTGTGATCATGTAGTTGAACCTATGTGGGTTGCTCAAGGTTGATGTAGCTCATCAAGAGTTGGGAGGACCACTTGGGATTTGAGTTCATCTACCTACATGGGTTAGTTTTTGCAAGGAAGAGCACTTGTGTATCCAAAATGACAATCATGAAACTTAACATAGAATTTCTCAAAGGATATTTTTGAATGGTTCCATGCTTCCTTGTCTTCAACCACTGTTGTGTAGAGACTTGGTGATGTAGAGATTGCACAAGATGTGAATGAGTTGCAATCTCATAGATTTAGATTTATCCAAGTTCCTACAAGGGTTAGATAACATGCAAGGTGCAAATATATCCAAGACATAAGATTATCATCATAAGAGAAATATCAAGGATTAGTCATAGGCTCATGCCTTGCATGTATCAAATGGAGTTCCTACTCCAAGTTTGAAGCATCAATGATGTTCAATTCACCTCTTAACCTGCAAAACACTTTCTCATCAAGTGGTTTAGTGAATATATCTGCTAATTGTTTTTCGGTGCGAACATGCTTAAGATTAATGTCCCCTTTGGCAACATGATCTTGAATGAAATGATGACGAACTTCAATATGCTTAGTTCGAGAGTGTTGCACGGGATTGTGAGCAATCTTGATAGCACTTTCATTTTCACAAAGTAATGGAACATGTTTCACATACATCCCATAGTCTTTAAGAGTTTGGGTCATCCAAAGTAATTGAGCACAACATGAACCAACGGCAATGTATTCCGCTTCGGCGGTGGTTAGGGATACTGAGTTTTGTTTCTTGGAAGACCAAGATACAAGAGATCTACCAAGAAATTGACAAGTATCCGAAGTGGACTTTCTATCAATCTTGTCTCCGGCATAGTCCGAGTCGGAGTAGCCAACAAGATCGAAAGAGGCCCTCTTAGGATACCAAATGCCAAAATTTGGTGTATGGATTAAGTATCTCACTATCCTTTTCACGGCCTTAAGATGACATTCTTTAGGAGCAGCTTGATATCATGCACACATGCACACACTTAGCATGATATCGGGACGTGAAGCACATAGATATAACAAAGAACCAATCATAGAGCCATAAACCTTTTGATCGACCGGTTTACCATCTTTAGTCAAATCAAGATGTCCACTAGTAGGCATGGGTGTAGTCATACCTTTGCATTCTTGCATATTGAACTTCTTGAATAAGTCCTTGGTGTAACTTGTTTGAGAGATAAAGGTACATTCCTTAGTTTGCTTGATTTGCAAACCAAGAAAGAATTTGAGTTCACTCATCATAGACATCTCAAACTTCTCCGACATTAGCTTCCCAAACTTTTCACTAAAATGAGGGTTAGTAGAACCAAATATAATATCATCAAAATAAATTTGGCATAGAAATAGTTCTCCATTGACCCTCTTAGTAAAAAGAGTAGAATTAGTTTTTCCAATTTCAAAGCCTTTTTCAATAAGGGACTTGGTCAAGCATTTATACCACGCTCTAGGAGCTTGTTTAAGACCATAAAGAGCTTTGTGAAGTTTGTAAACATGATCAGATTTCTTGGGATTAACAAAGCCGGGAGGTTGTTTAACATAAACTTCCTCCCCTATTTCACCATTTAGAAAATCACTTTTAATGTCCATTTGGTACAAGGTGATATCATGGTGATTAGCATAGGCAAGTAAGATGCGGATGAACTCAAGTCTAGCAACGGGAGCATAAGTCTCACCATAGTCCATACCTTCGACTTGTGTGTAGCCTTGGGCAACGAGACGTGCTTTGTTGTGAACTACTTGTCCATCTTCATCTTTGCTTGTTGCGAAACACCCATTTGGTACCGATGATGTTGTGGTTGTTGTCGGGCTTCTCAGCCAATGTCCAAACTTGATTTCTCTCAAACTTGTGTAGCTCTTCATGCATAGCATTTATCCAATTCGGATCTTCCAATGCTTCTTCAACCTTCATAGGTTCAATGCTAGAGATGAATGAACAGGGTTCACAAAAGTTAGCTAAGCGAGTTTTAGAGCGAGTGATTCTCCCGGTTTGGATATCTTTGTAGATTTGCTCGACGGGATGATCTTTAGCAATTCTTGCTCGAACTCGTGAAAGCTTTTGCCTGGGTCTTGGTTGAACATCTTCTTCATCTTGTTCTTCTTCTTGGCCTTCTTCATTGTTGACGTTGTCATTCTCTTGTCATGGTGGAGAAGGAGGTTGTTGATGTTCGTCTTGGTGCACTTCCTCGTTTTCTTCATCTTGGTGTGTCCCACTTGTGGATGCTTCCGTATCAACTCTTGGTTCACCTTGTCGTCAGGTAGGAGCTTCCACTTGGACGGATGAGGTACCCTCCTTCACCTCCGTTGGACGAATCTTGCCAACAGACAAGTCTTGGATTGCTTCCGAGAGGTCTTTGTCTCCTACATCAATTGGCAATTGCTCTACTTGCGAGCCGTTAGATTCATCGAACTTCACATCTACCGTTTCTTCAACCTATTGGGTGAAATTGTTGTAGACCCGGTATGTGTGAGAGTTTGAGTCATAACCAAGTAGGAAACCTTCATGAGAGTTAGGAGCAAATTTAGAACGACGATGCTTATCAAGAATGTAGCACTTTGAGCCGAATACTCAAAAGTATCCAACTTGGGGTTTGTTACCAGTGAGGAGCTCGTATGCCGTCCTGCCAAGTAGCTGGTGAAGATACAAGCGATTTGTTGCATGACAAGCCGTCTCAACCGCTTCCGCCCAAAAGTGCTTCGGCGTCTTGTACTCATCAAGCATCGTTCTTGCCATTTCGATGAGCGTCCGGTTCTTCCTCTCAATAACTCCATTTTGTTGAGGTGTGTACGTAGCCGAGAACTTGTGTGAAATACCTTCTTAATCAAGAAAGGTATCCACATTTGCATTCTTGAACTCCGTTCCGTTGTCGCTGCGAACCTTCTTGATCTTCACTTCAAATTGATTTTGGGCCTTCCTAGCGAAGTTTTTGAAGATCTTTTGGACCTGCGATTTATCATCGAGAAAGAACACCCACGTAAATCTTGAAAAATCATCAACTATAACTAGACCAAAAGAATTTCCACCGAGGCTTTTGTAGGCGTTGGGACCAAAAAGATCCATGTGAAGTAACTTGAGTGGCCTCCTTGTGGTCATGATGTTCTTCACGGGATGCCTCCCTCCGACCTGTTTAGCTGCCTGACAAGCGCTGCAAATCTATCCTTATCAAATATGACATCATTAACGCCAAGGATATGATATCCTTTAATAAGCTTGTCAAGGTTTTGCATGCCAACATGACCTAATCGTCTATGCCATAACCAACCTTTAGAGGATTTAGCAATAAAGCAAGTTCTAGGTTGAGCCTTTTTAGTGAAATCAACAAAGTATAGATCACCTCTACGTACACCAGTAAAGACCATTTTATGATTATCTCTACAAAACACTTGGCAATCTACTTCAGTAAATAGGACATTGAAACCAAAATCAGCAAGTCTAGATATTGAAAGTAAGTTGTAGCCAAGAGATTCAACGAGCATGACATTTTGTATGGAGCTATGATGTGATATGGGCACCTTATCGAGGCCAACCACCTTACCCTTTGAGTTGTCACCGAAAGTGACATACTTTCGAGGACCATCGTTTTCAGCAAGCTCACGAAACATATCTTTATCTCCAGTCATGTGATCGGTACATCCACTATCAAGAACCCATTCCTTTCCTCCTTCCATATATCCCTGAAGATTTGCCATAAGACCAAAGTGTCTCATTGCATCATCAAGATCAAAGTCACTAGCATCATCCTCATCATAGTATCCATGTTCAACATCGTCAAGTGGTGGATCAAATCCTAGAGAGGGAGATTCGTTAGAGTGAGTTTGACAACGATCTTGCTTATGAATTTTTTTATCTTCGGAAATGATATCACTAATAATTCCAACATCTCCTTTGGCATGCATAAGGTTTGTAAGCTCAAATAGACAATCACCAAACATAGGATCACTGGAATTCATCTTACTCAAGGCAATAGACTTATGGAGAATTTCATCAAGATTTTTCAAGGAATAATTTGGAAAGCGTTCCTCAAGAAATTTCCATATGGTGTAGGCACACTTAAGAGTAGGCAAACATCCAATCAAGTTTCTAGGCAAGCCTCTAGTGATAAGTTCAACAATTCTAAGATTGCGAATCATGTCAATTGAGTCATCAAGGGTAGGATGCATAGGATCAACATGAGGTGCACAAGGGCTAGCAATGTACTTGTTCAAATGATATTGATTGAAAATCACAAGCATCTCATTTTTCCACTAATGAAAGTACTCTCCATCAAGTATAGGCATTCTATGTCTAAGACTCCCAATAGTAGACTCATCCATCTTCCTCCAATGGTGTTTAAACCAAAGCAATGGAGACCAATGCTCTGATACCAATTGAAAGGATTGAGAAGAGGTGTCTAGAGGGGGGGTCATTAGACACAAAGTACCAAAAGTTGCAGTTTTTAACTTCTTTAAGTACAAGTGGAGTATAGGCACAAGTTTAACAATCACAACACATATCAAGCAAGCATGCAAAGAGTATATGAGCAGCGGAAAGTAAAGCATGCAACTCGCGAGAATGTAAAGGGATGGGATTGGAGGATTCAAACGCAATTGGAGACATGGATGTTTTTGTGATGGTTCCGATATGTGGTGCTATCGTACATCCACGTTGATGGAGACTTCAACCCAAGAAGGGTAACGGTTGCGCGAGTCCACGGAGGGCTCCACCCACAAAGGTCCACGAAGAAGCAACCTTGTCTATCCCACCATGGCCGTTGCCCACGAAGGAGTTGCCTCACTAGCGGTAGATCTTCACGAAGTAGGCGATCTCCCTGCCCTTACAAACTCCTTGGTTCAACTCCATAATCTTGTCGGGGCTCCCAAGTGACACCTAGCCAATCTAGGAGACACCACTCTCCAAGAAGTAACAAATGGTGTGTTGATGATGAACTCCTTGCTCTTGTGCTTCAAATGATAGTCTCCCCAACAATAAACTCTCTCTCACAGGATTTGGATTTGGTGGAAGAAGATTTGAGTGGAAAGCAACTTGGGGAGGGCTAGAGATCAAGATTCATATGGTAGGAATGGAATATCTTGGCCTCAACACATGAGTAGGTGGTTCTCTCTCAGAAAATGTATGCTGGAAGTGTAGGCACGTTCTGATGGCTCTCTCCACGAATGAAGAGTGGGTGGAGGGGTATATATAGCCTCCACACAAAATCTAACCATTACACCCAACTTGCCAAACTCGGTGGGACCGAATTGAGAAACTCGGTTAGACCGATTCAGAAAATCTAGTGACCGTTACGATTTTCGGTGGGACCGACATGCAACTCGGTAGGACCGATATGGTTAGGGTTAGGGCATAACATAATGTCGGTGAGACCGATTACACAAACTCGGTGGGACCGATTTTGTTAATGAGCTAACCAGAGAGTTGGTCAGGCAAACTTGGTGAGACCGATTACACAAACTTGGTAGGACCGATTTTAGTACTAAGTTAACCAGAGAGTTTGCATTGTAATCTCGGTAGTACCGATTCCTCAAACTCGGTGAGACCGATTTTGGTAATGGACATACATAGAGAGATTACAATCCCATCTCGGTGAGACCGAGATCCCTATCGGTGAAACTGATTTGCCTAGGGTTTGTTGCAGTGGCTATGACATCTGAACTCGGTGGCGCAGCATAGAAAGAATCGGTAGGGCCGAGTTAGACTTTTGGTTTAGGACATATGTGGATATGAGAAAGTAGTTGAGGGCTTTGGAGCATATCACTAAGCACTTTGAAGCAAGAACCTCATTAAGCAACACCTCATCCCCTCTTGATAGTATTGGCTTTTCCTATAGACTCAATGTGATCTTGGATCACTAAAATAGAAAATGTAGAGTCTTGATCTTGGAGCTTGAGCCAATCCTTTGTCCTTGGAATCTTGAAGGGGTTCCACATCCTCTAGTCCATGCCACTCCATTGTTGAACTTGTCTGAAACATACTAGGTAAAAGTGTTAGTCCAACAAGAGATATGTTGACATTAATTACCAAAATCACCCAGGGACCACTTGTGCTTTCACATAGGTGCCAGGATTTGTCCTTCTTTGGTACCATGACCAGGTTTGCTAGCCAGTCCGGGTGTTTTATGTCTCTAATGAATCCGGCTTCGAGTAACTTGGCTAGCTCCTATCTCATGGCTTGTCGTTTAGGTTCTGAAAAGCGCCAAAGAGTCTACTTGACTGGCTTGTATCCCTTCAGTATGTTTATGTTATGCTCGGCCAGCCTGCGTGGGATACCTGGCATGTCTAAAGGGTGCCATGCAAATATGTCCCAATTCTCGCGCAAGAACGCCCACAATGCTGCGTCTATTGTGGGGTTTAGCTGTGGCCCGATGGATGCTGTTTTTGCAGAGTCCGTTGGGTGGACTTGGAATTTGACTATTTTGTCCGCTGGTTTGAAAGAGGTGGACTTGGGTCGTTTGTCGAGTATCACGTCGTCCCTGTCCGCTGTGGAGCGCAGAGAAGTTAGTTCTTCGGCCGTGAGGGCTTCGGATAATGCTTCAAGGGCCAGGGCGGCGGTTTTATTTTCGGCGAGGAGTGCCATGTCCGGATCACTGGCTAGAGTGATGATTCCATTGGGCCCGGGCATCTTGAGATTCATGTACCCGTAATGGGGTATAGCTTGGAAGCTCATAAATGCATCCTGCCCTAAAAGGGCGTGGTATCCGCTACTGAACGGGGCCACTTGGGATGTTGTTTCTTCGGACCTGTAATTCTCCGGCGTGCCGAATTCCACATTGAGTGTGATTTTCCCCACACATAGTGCCTCCCAACTAGGGATAATTCCTCTGAAGGTCATGCTGCTTTGCTCAAATGCGGCTCTTGTCTATTTCCATTTTGTTAAGAGTTTCCTCATAGATTAGGTTTAATCCGCTGACATCGTCCATGAGCACTTTGGTAAGCCGGAAACCATCCACAATTGGACTAAGGACCAAAGCGGCTGGTGCTCTGACTGTTCGAAATTGAGGTTCGTCACTGGCGTTGAAGGTTATGGCCGTGTCGTTTGATGGATTTATTGCTGCGACGTGGCAGACTTCGGCAAGGCTACGGAGTGCTCTCTTGCGCCTGCTATTTGAGGCGAAAGTCTCGAAGACTGTCAATACTGTGTCATTGTTTCCTACGGGATGATGCTCTGCGGTGTCGTTAATGAGGAGATCCTTGCCGCTCTTGGCCACCTGCCGAAGTATCCAACATGCTCTAAGGCTGTGTGTTGGTATGGTATCCGGTGTGGTGTGAATTTTGCATGGCCCATTTAGCCATCCCTCCAATACGATTCCACGCCCTGAAGTGAGCTTTGGTTTCTTTGTAATTGGGTTGGGTGACTTGCGAGAGTGCACCCTTTTAGTTCGGACGAGGGATTTAGTGAGAGCCGAAGGATCCCAGAATGTTGCTTGGGTTTTCCAGGCGCTTTCCATCGCACAGTACTTCTGTACTATGGCCGGCAAGTCAGTGAAGTGTGCTATGTCACGGCGACTTATGGCGTTGAGGATTCCCTTGTCCGTGCAATTTTCGCAAAAGAATGAGATTGCGTCTTCCTCGCGACAATCCTTGACCTAGCTTGCTCATTACAAGGAGGAATATGGCCCAAAAGTGATGTACTGTCTCTTGGGATCGTTGTCTAATGTGGGAGAGATCGCTTGTATCTGGGTGGGTGGGTAGATTTAAGTCTGAACCCTGACCCGATCTGGGACCCAGGAGCAGAAGAGCTTCCGAATTTGGCCGTTCGTGTTCTAGGATGTTGCCCAATTTTTCTGGCCCGCTGTCCGATTCTAAGTTCGGAGCTTGGGTCATGTCCTCCCGCAGACGGGTATCCGGCTCGGAGAGCTCGGGAATCCGGACATAGTTCATCCTCAAAATGGAGGAAGAATCGCCGCATTGTTCCTCCACTACCGCTATCTGATGGGTGACCGGCGAAGAGTTAATCTCTCTTTGGCCGAGTTTAAGCCCAATCCGATCATAGTCCATAGCAACTCCCAAGGCGGCGATGCGATCCAAGAGCTCGTTCAAGGACGAGAGCTCCATTGGATCCATCTGCTCGGTGTATTCCGAGCTGACGTGGAGGCTATTTTTGATGACCCGAGAAGTCATCATCGGCACGGCGGTCGAATGTGCAGTCATGACGAAGCCGCCTAATCGGAGGGTTTGGCCTAAAGCCAGGGCTCCCCCAGAAGTGATGTTTCCCTTGATAACAAGGTGAGCCATCAAACCTTTTTAACGTCACAGTGGAACTCTCAATGAAAGCACTAATGTCGCTGTCAAAACCAGCGGATCTCGGGTAGGGTGTCCCGAACTGTGCGTCTAAGGCTAATGGTAACAGGAGGTGGGGGACATGATGTTTACCCAGGTTCGGGTCCTCTCTATGGAGGTAATACCCTACTTCCTGCTTGATTGATCTTGATGATATGAGTATTACAAGAGTTGATCTACCAAGAGATCATAGAGGCTAAACCCGAGGAGCTAGCCTATGATTTATGATTGTTCTTGTCCTACGGACTAAACCCTCCAGTTTATATAGACATCGGAGGGGGCTAGGGTTACATAGAGTCGGTTATAGAGAAGGAAATCTAAATATCCTAATTGCCAAGCTTTCCTTCCACGCAATGGAGAGGCCCACCCAGACACAGGACGAAGTCTTCAATCTTGTATCTTCATAGTCCAACAATCTGGCATAAGCATATAGTCCGGCTGTCCGAGGACCCCCTAATCCAGGACTCCCTCACTCCTATTCCACATTATCCTCAGATTCCGCTTCAGAGTCCATTTCCTTGCCAATGAATGCCCGGGCCTTCTTGGATCTGCTATTCTTGTGAGATGAAGACTTTGAGGATTTTGAAGATCAAAACTTTGAGGATTTCTTCTTCTTCTTTGAATCATCAGAATCATCATCTTTGTACTTATTCTTCTTTGATTCCTTTTCCCACAGAGGACAATCAAACATGTAGTGATCAGGTTTCTTGCATTTGTGGCAAGTTCTCTTCTTGTAGTCACGGGACGATGAATCATCATTTCTTGAAGACTTTCCAAAATGGCCATGGCGTCTGGAATTTCCTCACGAGCATTGCTAGCTCATGGCTCAATTCTTCAGGACCACCAAGGCTGCTACCTGAATCCTCAGCTTCGGACTCAGATACTGCCTTGACCTTCAATGCACGTGATCTTCCTTAGCTCGATCCATAGAGATCTCTCTTTTCAGCAAGCTGAAACTATTGAGTGTTTAGCCTCTCGAGGATATCAGCGGGATCAAGTGACTTGTAATCAGGTCGTTCTTGAATCATCAGTGCGAGGGTATCAAATGAGGTGTCAAGTGATCTCAGCAATTTCTTCACCACCTCATGATCAGTGATATCAGTGGCACCAAGCGCTTGAAGATCATTTGAGATGTCAGTGAGGTAATCGAAGGTTTGCTAAACATTTTCGTTATCGAGTCTTTTGTAGCGGTTGAAGAGATTGCGAAGAACATCAACTCAGGAGACACGTTGAGTTGAGACTCCTTCGTTGACCTTGGACTGCCTGTCCCAAGTCAGCTTACTAGTTTCCAATGCACTCACTCTGCCGTACTTACCTTTGCTCAGATGGCCACATATGATATTCTTCGCTTGGAAATGGAGTTTCTTGAATCTCTTCACATCGGTAGCATTAAGAGACGGAGTGACTGAGGGAACGCCATTTTCCACAACGTACCAGAGATCGCTATCAATTGCCTCAAGATGCAAATGCATCTTGTCCTTCCAGTAGGGGTAATCCGTCCCGTCAAAGGTAGGACACCCAGCCAAGACCTTGATCATACCTGCAATCGACATAACTTAAACTCCAGGCGGTTAAACCAAAATCCCACAGAACAAAGGAGTACCTTGCTCTGATAAAAATTGAAAGTGCATTACGTCGACTAGAGGGGGGGTGAATAAGCGATTTTTATGAATTCTTCACTAAGGAATTTCAGGGTGGGAAAATTCCTAAGTGAAGAACTACTTGCAGCGGAACAAGTACTTAGGTATAAGCAAAACAGAGTAACAGCATTGTCATCATGATGAAATGAAAGACAAACACAGAGTATAGAAAGCGTAAACACAGGATAAGCAGGATGAAGACAAACAGATTGAAGAATTAGGATTGAGGAAATAGAGAATGTCTTCAGTCAATGTCTTCAAGCAGTAATGATCAGGGACATCAAACATACCGAGGAAATGAAAGGGGTTTAGGAAATAGAACCAGTTGGCTTGGTGAAGATAATGATTTGGTAGACCAGTTCCAACTGCTGTGACAGTTGTACGTCTAGTTGGAGCGGCTGAGAATTTAAACTCGAGGACACACAATCCTCACAGTATTCTCCTTGAGCTAAGATCACACAGACCTTGCCCAACAGTAGTGGTAAGTCTTCATAGGTGACTTCCAAACCTTCACAGACTTGGTCACTCGGTAATCCACAATTCCTCTTGGATGCTCAGACCATGATGCCTAACCGCCTGGAGGATACACAGTCCTCAAAGGTAACAAGTGTTGATTCCACATAGGAACAATCTCTTCAGTGATGCTGAACCACTTTGGGGTTTGTAGGTTTGGGTTTTCCTCACTTGATGATTTTCGCTCAAAGTCCTCAGAGGATGGGATGCTCTCAAATGACAAGTTTCAGTTTCTCTCGGAGCAGCCAACCAGCTAGTGGTTGTAGGGGGCGGCTATTTGTAGCCTAGGGAGCAGCCCGACATGATAAGACATAAATGCCCTTGGCAGATATGACCGTTAGGTGGTAGGCTATTTTGGAACAGCTGGCGCGCGGCTCAGCAATGGTCAGATATTTTGAGGTTCGAATTCCTCAGGCCTATCATGTTCCTCACTGTGTAGGCAATCCGCACTGGCGAATTCCTAACTCCTCAGTCAGAACAAATTCCTTAAGAGACCAGAAGATCTTCATCTCTGTCACTGAAGAAATTGACTGAACTAATATGAGATTTCCAATGGCTTCACTCGAAGGATTGGGTAGGTGTAGGATTTTGAGATGAGCATCACATGGAAATCTGTTTCCTTAGTATTACCTCGACCCCCTTTAACAGTATGTTGTTTCCTATGACTCAAGAAGGAGAAAATGAAACTACGAAAAAAAAGTCTTCATGCTTCAGATTCCTCGCATGAATATCGAGTCTTCATGGTCACACAAATTTCTTCACTTTCAAAGTCTTTAGCCGAAGACATTCATTTTAGGGCTCGACTTTCGCTGTAAATATCAAACTCCTCATTGACTTATAGAGCCTGTGTACACTCACAAACATATTAGTCCCTTAACCTATAAGTCTTCAATACAACAAAACCACTAAGGGGCACTAGATGCACTTACAAGGAACACTCTTAAATGTTGGTAAGACCAAGCATATCACATAAAGATTTCAGAATTGTGGAAACACTAGCACCCAAGTCACATAAAGCAAAACACTCATAATTTTGAATCTTGACTTTGATATTAGGTTCCCATTCCTCATGTAATTTTCTAAGAGTTGAAATCTCTAATTCCAAATTTTCATCTAAAGCCTTCATCATAGAATCAACGATATGTTTAGTAAAACCTTTAGTTTGTTCATCTACATGGGGTGAATTTATCATGGATTGCAACAAATAAATACAATAAATCAAATAGCAATTATCATAATTAATGTCTTTGTAATCCAAAATAGTGGGCACATCACTAGTTAAAGTTTTGACCTATCCAAACCCACCTTTATCAATTTTCTCAACAAGATTTTCACCCTCCAAATTATCGGGACGCCTTCTAACTAAAGTTGACTCTTCTTCAGTCCCTTTATCATGAA
This sequence comes from Aegilops speltoides, assembly GCA_021437245.1. Taxonomy (NCBI): domain Eukaryota; kingdom Viridiplantae; phylum Streptophyta; class Magnoliopsida; order Poales; family Poaceae; genus Aegilops; species Aegilops speltoides. The sequence goes on from CM038146.1 coordinate 270,514,284, forward strand.
TTTTAATTTTGATAAACAAAGAATCAATAGAATAAACATCAATCACTTTAAGATCTTCATCGTTTTTATGAAAGCAATCGCTAGAAAATACACTTTCTAAAAATTCTGTTATAGCTCTAGGCATAGAGCTTCTTTTAATACTTTCATCCATATAAACATATAAATCTTTAATTGATTCTTCAACCTTAGGCACAAAAAATTTCAATTTGAGATTTTTTACGTCGTGAGAAATTCTATCAATGCTTCTAGACATGTCATCAATCTTATTCAACTTTTCTTCTATCATATTATTGGAAACATTGTGAGCATTGATAAATTCTTTAATATTATTATCACCCTGGTACAGCGAGGTCTATACAAATGATTTTTAATCCCTTTCCGTGACGGTGTTCGGAACCGTCACCTACTGAGTGTGGGTGATTAGGGGGTCCTTCCCACACGACCCAAAAACCGTCGGGGATATGCCCTCCTAGCACACACGCTCGGCAAAATGAGGTCGTATGCGACCGGCGAGCGAGCAAATACGGTTATATGTACAGTAGTGCTAAAAAACAATTATACATGCAAAATCATTTCCGGTCATAAGTACATCCCACATAGTCAATCCCCGCGAAACGTTTCGGTTCGCATATACATCCCACACAGTCGGTGCAAGGAAAAACGTTTCCGTTCGTAGGTACATCACACACAGTTTTCCCTGTTAAATCGTTTTTGATGGTGTTCCCATCGCACAGTATATTAAAAAATTTATCATTTGCGTTATTGAATACATCACACACGGTGCCTAGAATAAACTGTGTGGCAAAGGCTGTCCATCACACACAATTTTTATGCGGTAAACATTTGCGCAAGGTGGCCTAACGCAAACAGTTTTCAATAGAATGTCGTGTGTGATTGTTCATCGATCCAACACGGTTTGTTCCTAGAAACTCTGTGCGTTGCCTTAGTTGTCGGCCATGGTATTTTCTCAATAACCATTTATAATAGCAAAAACCAATTAGCACGCTAGTTCGCCATTAGCAGGCTAATAGCCCTATTGTTAATAATCCATTTATTAATCTAATTGACATTCATATTAAACACATAATATATTTCATTACATATTAAGGAAGTAGGATTTCATAATTGAAATACATTAGAGTACAACATGATAGCTTCAGCACTCAGCTACACCATGACACAACTGCACCAGCACCAAGTTTCACATGACCTTTCGAAATTAGCATCATAGACGGTACATAGACAGATGCATCTCATCAGGAAAAATGCTGAAGTGGAAGGCGAATATTGAGCCTTCATTGATGTGGAAGGTCTTTGCAACTTTAGGCTAGTGCCTGTGGATGATTGACCGCCCATCCTTCGTCCTCTTCAGGAACACTTCAATATTGAACCGTGGGTGTTGTATGAAAACCTTCCTCGCCTCCTAATCATAGAGGTGGTTTGAGAGGTCATCATCAGTGAACTGCTTTGGAAAGGCCTGAAAACAAGGATGTGCATAAATATCTTCTCTATATTGGAAATGGGGCAAAGGAATAAAAAAAGGCAAGGTATAATATTTAGTACCATCTTGTAGTGAACTGATGTCTTCTTCATTGTGCAGACAAAGATCTTGTTGTTTTTTGTTGCCAATTTCTTTATCCTAACAATCTTTCTGAGTTTCTTTACTTGATTGATATTCATGGACAACTCATTTCCCCATATGCAAAAAGGATCGAATAGTGGATCAACACCTCTGACTACAGGACCTAATAGAAGATCAGACAGTTAACTAAACGAAGCATGCTTAACAACTTGGAAATATAGCAATTGTATTTGTTCCTCATGTATTTAGTACAACCAAATTCGATTTACTTCTCACATGGTATACAATAATAGAATGCACCCACAACTATTGAACATCACATTGCAGAATTGAACCAAATAGTTAACTAAACACTACAACACAAATGAACCAAATGTTAACTGAGCACCACATTGCACAATGTATAACGAAACCAAGCATGCTTGACAACTTGGAAATATAGCAATTGTATTTGTTTCTCATGTATGTAGTACAGCCAAATTCGATTTACTTCTCACATGGTATACAATAACAGAATGCACCCACAACTATTGAACATCGCATTGCAGAATTGAACCAAACAGTTAACTAAAAACCACAACACAAATGAACCAAACGATAACTGGGCACCACATTGCACCATGTATAACCAAACCAAGCATGCTTGACAACTTGGAAATATAGCAATTGTATTCCTTTCTCATGTATTTTGTAAAGATAAATTCAATTTATTTCTCACATGGAAGACAATACAAAATTGTAGCCCGAAGAATTGAACATCACATTTGCGGAAATGAACCAAACAGTTACCTGAAGATGACCACTAATTAACCAAATAGTTAATAAATGAGCACCACACTGCACGGCATATAGAACATATACAGAGGAGCAATAGATTGCACGGTAAAATTAGATAGCACAATTCACTAGACTTTGTTAAGGAAAGACAGGAGCAGCACACGCAATGGGTAAATCGAGCATGCTTAACCGGCGTAGCTAGCAAATGGCAAGGTGCTCCTCCAAGATCTGGGAGTCGGCATGAATGGTAGCCATCACGACCTCATCCGCGCGTGCGGCCTTGAGCTCCTAGCTATACTGCGTGCACCATGGCTTAGGGCGGCGCTTATTTGGTAGATGGGTCGGAGATTTGGGTGGAAGGTGTCAAGCCGGCGGTAGGGGCATGTGGGATATTGAAGGAGTAGGAGGATGGGGGTCTGTTGTGGATTACCTACCTGGATAGACGAGGCTGAGTAGCGTGAAGGAGGGTCGCCGGCGAGGGGGGCGGCGCTACAAGCAAGGAGTGAAGGTTTCAACTTGGAAATGAAGGCGGAAACAGGGGAAATGCGGAAGCCGAAAATTTGGAATCGCTTTAGCGAAAAATTGGCGCGCAAAGTGTCATCAGACACGGTCCCTTATTCAGAATTGTGTATGATATGTGAATATCACAAACGGTTCAGATAGCTTAACCCGTGTGCGATGAGTTTGAACGTCAAAAATTTTGGTTCTAATTTCCCTAGTTACAGTTCTCATCCACGTCATTGCATAATTTGGGTACACAAAGGAGACTACAACAAACCCACACTTCTTAATCGAGGAAGTTCAGAAATTAAACAGAGCTAGCTGGCCTAAACAGTACTCTAACAAATTAAAGACCGGCGCTCTTAATTAAATAAAACAAAGAGTACTACTACAGCTGGTGCTCATCGATCTCCGCGTCCGCCATATCTTTGGAAAAGGCCACCACGAGCTGGGCGTGGGCAGCCGCGATCTGGGCTTTGACGGGCTCCGTCGTCGCAAGGTATGCGGCGGAGGAATGGACGGCTGCTCGAACGCTCTCAGCGATTGCCAACTCTTTGGCCATGGGTTGTCGACCATTGTTGGAGAAGCTTCGTTCGATTTCTGCGTTGACCGCAACAAGCTGGGCGTGGGCGGCCTCGACATGGTCATGGGCGGCCTCCATCAAGGCTAAGGCTGCCACTGTGAAACAGACATATGTTGTGCCGCTCTCGCCAGCTGCTATCCCCGAGGCAGATGTTGCTGCCATCACCTACGAAGCAATAGTGGCCGTTTGGGCTGCCTTGGCCGCCCGGTCGCAGATTGCGGCCGCGCTCATGCACCTCGTTAGCATGTGCATGGCGACTGCGGCCGCACTCTCGCTGGAGGGGGGCCGTCGAAGTTTCCCTCACGACGCGAGTCGATGTCCCCATCTTTCACATGCGATGATTGAAAAATGAAATGATATTTCGGGAGCGAGCTATTGTCCTTGACACGCCGGCTGTGGACTATAGCCGACGCACCTACTCACGTAATCCATAGGCGTACTATACACTGATGGTGCTCCAGGATATTTTGTACTACATCTCACACGGTTGGTGATAATAAACTGTGTGGGATCTGCTTGATTTTTAATTTTGATTTGAATTACAGAATGGGGTCACCGCGGCAATGGACGGTGTTTGAATTGCTAGACCTTTTATCTGCAGTGAACATGCAACTATATGTGTGTCATAAAAAATTGGAATTGTTCAGGGTTCCTTTGGACATTTTTATATGGTAACTTGGTTTTCTAGGCATTTCAGGTGCACAATTCAAAATTAAACAACATGCTCCAGTCCAGAAAAACGGGTTGCAAAATCAAAATTTTGTCCTTGGTTGCAAGCTTAGGTCACATGCAAGAAATGAGAATGAATGTCAAACACCTTGACACTGTCACTCAGCCGCTAACATTGAGATACATGCTTTTAACATTCTAGTAAATCGAAAACTCATCTGAAATTCATGAAACTTGACATGATATCATGGAGCGGCAGTGACATGCCATGGTAAAAATATTGTCCATTTGGGGCAGGTGTGGGTATAAGCTTCTCGCAAACCAGAGCTTCTCTCCAAACAAGCCTGAAGGTTTCATTAGGGTACGTGCCACCTTGGGGGACGAAATGATATATGTTGCCTCTTCTTCCTTCCAAAATGTTTCTCGTGTCAACAAAGAACAACACGAGTGTTGTGTCAATTTTTGGGATTTTTCGGGGTTTGTTTTGACATTTTCATGCATTAATTGTGTTTTCAATGCATTTATGAGCACATGCTCTAATGCATATAAATTGGTTGAAAATTCAAATATGTGTCCTTGGTTGCATGCTTAGGTCCCATGCAAGAAATGGGAATGAATGTCAAATATCCTGCCACCGTCACTCGGCCGCAAACATTGAGATTCCTGGTTTTCAAACTCTCGTAAATCCAAAACTCGTTTGAAATTCATGAAACTTGTCATGCTATCATGGAGCAGCATCAACATGCCATGGTAAAAATATTGTCCCATTTGGGGCAGATTTGGGAATATGCTTCTCACAAACCAAAGGCAAAAAGCCTAATGGTTTCGGTAGGGTACGTCCCACCTTTGGGGATGAAACAATATCCGCTGCCTCTTATTACTTTCAAAAATTTTCTAGTGTCAACATAGAACAATAGGAGTGTTGTGTCAATTTCAGGAATTTTCTGGGTTCGTTTGGACATTTCATGCATTAATTGCATTTTCAATGCATTTATGAGCACAAGTCGAATTTGAACTACATGCACATGCTCTAATGCATATGTATTGGTTGAAAATTAAAATATGTGTCCTTGGTTGCATGCTTAGGTCCCATGCAAGAAATGGGAATTAATGTCAAACACCCTACCACCGTCTCTCGGCCGCAAACATTAAGATTCTATTTTTTAAATTCTAGTAAATCCAAAACTCGTCTGAAATTCATGAAACTTGGCATGCTATCATGGAGCGGCATCAACATGCTGTGATAAAAATATTGTCCCATTTGGGGCAGGTTTGGGGATATGCTTCGCACAAACCAAAGGATCTCACAACAAGCCTGATGGTTTCGGTAGGGTACGTCCCACCTTTGGGGATGAAACGATATCCGCTCCCTCTTATTGCTTTCAAAACTTTTCTAGTGCCAACATAGAACAATAGGAGTGTTGTGTCAATTTTTGGACATTTTCGGGGTTCGTTTGGACATTTTATGCATTAATTGTGTTTTTAATGCATTTATGAGCAAAATTCAAATTTGAACTACATGCACATGCTCTAATGCATATATATTGGTTGAAAATTCAAATCTGTGTCCTTGGTTGCATGCTTAGGTCCCATGCAAGAAATGGGAATGAATGTCAAACACCCTGCCACTGTCACTCGGCCGAAACATTGAGATTCCTGCTTTTAAAATTCTAGTAAATCCAAAACTCCTCTAAAATTCATGACACTTGGCATGCTATCATGGAGCGGCATCAACTTGTTGAGGTAAAAATATTCTCCCATTTGGGGCAGGTTTGGGGATATGCTTCTCACAAACCAAAGGCTCTCACAACAAGCCTAATGTTTTCGGTAGGGTACGTCCCAGCTTTGGGATGAAACGATATCTGCTGCCTCTTATTGCTTTCAAAATGTTTCTAGTGTCAATATATAACAATAGGAGTGTTGCGTCAATTTTTGGGATTTTCCACGGTTCGTTTGGACATTTTTATGCATTAATTGCATTTTCAATGTATTTGTGAGCACAATTCAAATTTGAACTACATGGACATGCTCTAATGCATATAAATTGGTTGAAATTTCAAATATGTGTCCTTGGTTGCATGCTTAGGTCCCATGCAAGAAACGGGAATGAATGCCAAACACCCTGCCACTGTCACTCGATCGCAAACATTGAGATTCCTGTTTTTTAAATTCTAGTAAGTCCAAAACTCGTCTGAAATTCATGAAACTTGGCATGCTATCATGGAGCGGCATCAACATGCCATGGTAAAAAGATTGTCCCATTTGGGGCAGGTTTGGGGATATGCTTCTCACAAACCAAAGGTTCTCACAACAAGCCTAATGGTTTCGGTAGGGAACGTCCCACCTTTGGGGACGAAACGATATCCGCTGCCTCTTATTGCTATCAAAATTTTTCTAGTGTCAACATAGAACAATAGGAGTGTTGTGTCAATTTTCAAGATTTTTCAGGGTTTGTTTGGACATTTTTATGCATTAATTGAGTTCTCGATGCATTAATGTGCATAATTCAAATTTGAACTACATGCACATGCTCTAATGCATATAAATTGGTTGAAAATTCAAATATGTGTTCTTGGTTGCATGCTTAGGTCCCATGCAAGAAATTGGAATTAGTGCCAAACACGTTGCCACCGTCACTCGGCCGCAAACATTGAGATTCTTGGTTTTTAAATTATAGTAAATCCAAAACTCGTATGAAATTCATGAAACTTGGCATGCTATCATGGAGCAGCATTGACATGTTGTGGTAATTTTTTTGTCCCATTTGGGGTAGGTTTGGATATAAGCTTCTTACAAACCAGAGCTTCTCACAACAAGCCTGGTGGTTTTGGTAGGAAATGTCCCACCTTCGGGGAAGAAATGATTCTGCTGCCTCTTATTGCTTTCAAAAAATTTCTAGTGTTAACGTAGACCAACAGGGGTGTTGTCTTAAACTTTGCAATTTTCGGGGTTCGTTTGGACATTTTTATACATTAACTCGGTTTTCTAGGCATAATTCAAATTTGAACTACATGCACATGCTCCAGTGCATATAAATTGGTTGAAAAATCAAATCTTTGTCCTTGGGTGCATGCTTAGGTTCCATGCAAGAAATGGGAATTAATGTCAAACACCAGGGCAGTATTGATTGCCGGCAAAACATTGAAATACTTTGTTTTTAAATTCTAGCAAATTAAAAAATCGTCTGAAATTCATGAAACTTGGCATGCTATCATGGAATGGCACCCGACATGCTGTGGTATTTTTCGTGTCCATTTTGAGAGAAGAAGCACTCGAATAACAGCCAACAAAGGCACTTTCAAACAAATAGCTGCCACTCTAACCTTGCAAATGTTTGTATAACTCAAATCATGTGTGTTATGTTTCAAATGGCTATAGGAGGTGTCGTGCGGACAACTGCTTGATTGAACAGGAGGCGTGCGAGCGCAGTCTGGTGCACAGGCTGGCTGAGAGGCGTGGAAGCTGTCCTCCAAGGCGTAGGCTCGCCGGGAAGTGTATGAGATGTACGCTGTGTAGGCTCACTAGTAATCGAGCCCTTTGACTTCCATGGCCGCCCGCCTTCCTCTCCCTTAATGGCGCCCGAGACGCTGCTTAATACGGGTGGCCTTACTATTCGCCTCACATTCCCCTTCCCCCTGCAGACCTCCACCAATGCCATGGCGTAGAAGGATCATCTGCCACTAGTCTTGAAGGTTGGTGAAGTCGACTCCGAGCCAGAGGAGATAGAAAATAAGGAGGAATGTGGCCTCATGGACATGGCCTAGAATGAGTTGGCTGCGGTTGTTGCTGCCCCCGCTCCCGTCCCAGCTCCCATCCCCGCACCCGCGCTAGCGACCATCCTCGTAGCATTGACGGGCTGGTCGCTGAGCACTATCGTAGAGCTGCAAGCCGCCGGCGTAACCGAGGTCTCCCCAGACCCGCGCGAGCTCTTGTACATGCCAGCGCCAGCGCCCGTGTTCGTGCGCGTGCGCGACCCTCTACCCACCGTGGTGTCGGTCCCCGTACGGTTGGCTGCACCCGCCGCGCCCGTGCCCGTGCACGTGCATCCCTCAGCGGCATGGGACGCCACCGTTGACCGCTACCTCTTAGCGCCGCTAGCTGCCGTCCTGCCGCGCCCTGCCCGTCCATCGCAAGACGACATGATGTTTGATTTACCAGTGAAGAACATTCTGAGCTGCCTTGAAGACTTCAAGAGGACAACAACGATAAGGACGACGCGGCACGCCGCTTTCGCCACCGCTGGAAATAGTTTTTTTCTTGGGTTTAATATTCTATCTCAATCGCAAACGTTTTAGTTAGAACAGCCGTATGCAAACCGACATCTTCCCCAGGAAGTCAAGGGAAAATGTGCCGAGCAGGATTTTTGCAGCTCTTGATCGCAAACGTTTTAGATAGAACACCCGTATGCAAAGCGAGAGCAGGATTTGTGCATCTCTTCAACACAAAAATGGTTGTTTTGGATGACCTGTGTGCAATCACTTACAAACAATTTGGTAAGATTTGCACCTGTCATATTGGGTATGTTGCCATTTGTCAAACTTGAAAGATTGACATTTGATGATCTAGTAACATTTCCATCTGTTAACCTTGTAACACTGTGATTTGTCAAAATATGCAGCTAAAAATCACTAGCACAATCTAGTTTTTTCAACTAAAATTCTGTAATTAAGCATATATTTCATTCATAGATTAAGCAGTAGTGCTTAATTTATACAAACAGTTCAACTCAACATCTGAACTGACCAAACTTTTCCCCAATTGTTGCCAACCACGTACTGAAATAGCTAGTTCTACTTTATATAGTAGCTAATTTTAAGTACGTTGTACAGTTCCACCACATCTATAGTTAGTGAACTGAACAAAATAGCCCCTAAATACTACTACTACTATGGAAGGGGCTTTGTACTACTTCCAGCAGCCTCTCCTCTACCGAGCGCGCTTAGTAAGAGGTAGAGGAGGAGGAGCCTACCGACGAGCTGGACAAATGCAATACGATGCCTGCCGTTGTTGCACGTTCGGCGACGCTCGCCAGCTCGAACTCCCACTGCCGCTCCAGACGATCCCTCTCGAAGTGGTGGTTCTCCTCATAGATCTCCTGATTCCTCGCCTCTGAGGCAGCATGTGCCACGGCCATGCCGGCGGTAAGGCTCTTTGCGTGCTTGACAAGGTGCTCCTCATCCTCCCGCGGGAACTCGGGGTAGCGCGCAAGGTCGCTGACACACGTGTCGGCATCCACCTCCGCCTCCAGCCTTCAGGAAGAGGTGGCGGAGCAGGTGATGACCCCGGCGGTCGACGGTGGGCTGGCGGCCATGGCTGCCAACGATGGGGTGGCGGCCACGACCACCACCTCCCGCCTTCAGGCCACGGTGGCCGGCAGTGGGGTGGCGGCCACGACGGCCACCTCCCGCCTTCGAGCCGCGACGGCGGAGCGGGCGATGGCCCTGGCTTTCGACGGTGGTGTGGCGGCAACGACGGCCGGCAACAGCTGCCGACGGGCACCGGCGGCGGGACGTGTGGTGGGTTCTCCATGCAAACCCAACAGGGACGCCATGCACACTACACTACGCATGTGGTGGGTGTTCCGTGTGTGGATTTTGGGGGATTTCACCCAGTTGGGCGGGAAACTTGCATAGGAACCTGCGAGTTGCGCTGGAACAGGCTTGCCGACGATTCATTGGCGCCATCGTTTGGCCAAAAGAATGCTCCCGCGCGCTGGGCAAGCTTGCGTTGTAAGCCGTCTGCACAACGGGGTGACAAGACGTGCGAGAGGAGGACGAAAGGCCGCGTACACATACGGTTAATAAAAAAATGTTTGCAATTGAATTACCTACTATACACCCGTCCTGGTTTATAAGTAGGACTTAACTAATAAAATACGAATGCATGTCGCCAAAGATTATATAGTTGGATTCGTATTGTAACATAGTTTCCAATTATATAATTTTTATTATACGAGGGCAAAGTATGGCACATAATATAAACGGGACTATAGACCAAGATGGAGGTAGTAGCACACGCCACTCTCTACGCAGCAACGCAAGTGTCGGCCGGCTTGTAGGCGACCATTTCCTGCGTGTTCAACTGCTCTATGCGTGTGGTTGCTTGCGGTTGAGGCGGCCGCGGCGCGCTCTGCTCACATCCCACCGTGCGTGCTCTGCGCTCTCGCGTCCCTCCGGGTGCTCTGCCCTCCCTCACGCGCGCTGCCAGTGTTTGGGGTCGGTGCATGATCACGCACGTTTGTGTGCATGCGGTTGCGCCGGGCGCGGCTCCACAATGCAGTTACTCGATGCAAAAACTGCCATGCGGACGCGCCGAGAATCCAGGCCGCTCGGACCCCATTTATTCTTGCTGCCATTTACCTTCATCTCTCGCGTTACACGACACAATAAGCACCTCCACGACGACACATACAGAGAGGACATCCAGAGGTTCCAATGGCGATCCCCGTGGCTCCAATGGCGCTCCCAGCGGCCGACAACGACAACAGCGGGCAGTTCACCACGCATCACATAGTAGACACCCACGTGAGGGGGAAGGCCCTCTCGGTGGTGTACACAAACGATCTGGTGTCCTTGGAGAGCTCAACCCAAACTATGGAGCAGTTCCTTGCCCAGAACAAGTACCAAGTGGTCAGCTTCGACCTCGAGAACACCTTCGGTCATGCCGAGCACGATCAAAAGGTTGTCATCGCCCAGTTGTGCATGTGACATGACATCCTCCTCTACCTCTACCACCTGTCCACAAGGCCTTGCGAGCATTTCTCCAGTTTTATCAACAACTTCGACTACAAGTTTGCTGTGGTGGACACCACCAACTATCTAAAAGCGCTCAACATTTCGGGCTTGAAATGCCCAAATCTTGTCAACATCCAGGACCACTACAAGGTCTGGGGCAGCGCCAAGGACAAACTGAACTCCCTGGTTGACCTCGCCTTGGCCATCATCGAGCTCTACTACATGAAGATGAAGGATGAGAGCAAGAAGGACAAGGACATCTAGCACGGTGTTTGCCATAAGAGACTGGATGAAGAACACATCAAGTACGCAGCCAATGACTAGTACACAAGCTACGAGATGTACAGGAGGATCGTGGACATGAGGAAGTGTCTTGTTCATGACCCAGCCGAGGGATCAAGCCACAGAGAAGTGGCAGGAGCGTCACAAGAAGTAGATGAGTAGACGATCGTTTCTCCTACTTTAGAATGCATGCAATTATTTATTGAGGTGTGTGTGAATGATTTGTATAGTCACTTATGTAATTGGATGTTTCTTTCAGCTATATATATACATGTTATTCTTCTATAGACATAGCAAATCACACGGCTTATTAGCAGCAATCATCTGTGTTAATATTGGTCTTTGCACAGATTTCTGATCACGGACCTGTTTGCAGTGTATCACACACATATTGTTCAGTTGAACCGTTTCCATTGTGTTGTGCAATAAAGGCTGCAAAGAGGGATCTACGGCAGCAAGGACCAGCTTCCCTACCGATAGCTCATCTAACAGAACTCCCAAGTTAACTGTGCTGAGGCTGGAGTAGTGACGAGATGGGTGACCGGATGGGAAGTGGACTCAATGTTAACTAGTTGGATGGGTAACTGCAAAGGTTTATTATAAATCTTTGTATCATAAACCTTTGTACTGACCCATCCCATCTAGTTAATATCGAGGTCTTTGTTTTGTAATTATTGACATTTTTTCTTTTTTGAACACATGTTGATTGGCTTGAAGAAGGTCTATCTCGTTACTTTTTGATAATTGTTTATACGCAAGCAACTAGTTTGCATTTTCAATGTTTTTTGTATGAACAGGATCGCACACGAACTTACTATAGTAACCGTCTGTGTTATAATTTCTCATCGCAAACAGTTCACCCGAGTGGGCTGTGTGCTACGTATCACACACATCTGGTTGAAAAATCGTTTGTGTTCTTTTGGCTGATCGCAAATGCAGCATATCACACACATCTTGTTAAGATGAACCGTTTCCGTTCTCTTTCCTAATCAAAAACAGTTTGTCCAAGTGAACCGTATGCTGTATATCACACACACCTTGATCTGGCTGACCGTTTCTGTTGCATTCCCTAATAGCAAAAAGTTAAATGGGGAACTGCATGCCGTATATCGCACACACATTGATATGGCTGCTCGTTTCTTTTGTTTTTCCATATCGCAAACAGTTCTGCTGGATCAACCATATTGAAAGCACAAGTGCTCCCTAGGTGGTTTTGGTAATTAATGTCAACATATCTCTTGTTGGACTAACACCTTTATCTAGTATGTTTCAGATAAGTTCAACAATGGAGTGGCATGGACTAAAGGATGTGGGAACTCCTTCAAGATGCTAAGGACAAAGGATTGGCTCAAGCTTCAAGCTCAAGACTCTTCATTTTACATTTTTAGTGGTCCAAGATCACATTGAGTCTATAGGAAAAGCCAATACTATCAAGGAGGGATGAGGTGTTGCTTAATGAGCCTCTTGCTTCATGTGCTTCGTGATACGCTCTAAAACTCTCAGCTACTTCCCACTTCCACAAATGACCTAAACCCAAAGCCGAAATCGGTCACACCGATTCTTCCTATCCGGCGCCACCGATTCCAGAAGTCATAGCCACTGCCACAAACCCTAAGCAAATCGGTCTTACCGATAGGGATCTCGGTCTTACCAAGATGGGAGTGTAATCTCTCTGTGTATGTCCATTATCAAAATCACTCTCACCGAGTTTGAGCAATCGGTACTACCGAGTTTACAATGCATACTCTCTGGAAAACTTATTATCAAAATCGGTCTCACCGAGTTTGAGTAATCGGTCCCACCGAGTTTGCCTGACCAACTCTCTGCAAAGCTTTTTACCAAAATCGGTCTCACCGAGTTTGTGTAATCGGTCTTACCGAGATTACGTTATGCCCTAACCCTAATCATATCGGTCCCACCGAGTTGAATTTCGGTCCCACCAAAAACACTAACGGTCACATTATTTGCTTAATCGGTCTGACCGAGTTTAACGATTCGGTCCCATCGAGTTTGGTAGATTGTGTGTAACGGTTAGATTTTGTGTGGAGGCTATAAATACCCCTCCACCTCCTCTTCACTCGTGGAGAGAGCCATCAGAACGAACCTACACTTCTAGCATACATTTTCTGAGAGAGAACTACCTACTCATGTGTTGAGGCCAAGATATTCCATTCCTACCATATGAATCTTGATCTCTAGCCTTCCCCAAGTTGCTTTCCACTCAATTCTTCTTTCCACCAGATCCAAAACCTATGAGAGAGAGTTGAGTGTTGGGGAGACTATCATTTGAAGCACAAGAGCAAGGAGTTCATCATCAACGCACCATTTGTTACTTCTTGGAGTGTGGTGTCTCCTAGATTGGCTAGGTGTCACTTAAGAGCCTCCAACAAGATTGTGGAGTTGAACAAAGGAGTTTGTAAGGGCAAGGAGATCGCCTACTTCGTGAAGATCTACCGCTGGTGAGGCAAGTCCTTCGTGGGCGACGGCCATGGTTGGATAGACAAGGTTGCTTCTTTGTGGACCCTTCGTGGGTGGAGCCCTCCGTGGACTCGCGCAACCGTTACCCTTCGTGGGTTGAAGTCTCCATCAATGTGGATGTACGATAGCACCACCTATCGGAACCACGCCAAAAACATCCCTGTCTCCAATTGCGTTTGAATCCTCCAAACCCTTCCCTTTACTTTCTTGCAAGTTGCATGCTTTACTTTCTGCTGCTCATATACTCTTTGCATGCTTGCTTGATATGTATTGTGAATGTTAAACTTGTGCCTAAACTCCACTTAAACTTAAGGAAACTTAAAAACTGCAACTTTGGTACTTAGTGTCTAATCACCCCCCCTCTAGACACCTCTTCTCAAGGTCCTACACATATTCCCTTCATCGCACACGCAACTAAAATCTGAACTGTGTTTGATGCATCCATCATCAAAAACGTTTTCCCCATTTTAGACGGTTCTCCGACACCACTGTTTGCAATTATTGCATTGCACACAGTTTCTCGAAGGTTCTCCGATTGTAGTGTCACACTAGCAGCATTCTGCAGTAGTGTCAAGATCAGAGATGTTCTTCTTCTTCTTCTTCTTCTTCTTATTATTATTATTATTATTATTATTATTATTATTATTATTATTATTATTATTATTATTATTATAAGAAGGATTACCATAGGAATTACCTTAATTATTAGAGGAATTTCCCAAAAAAGGCCTAGGATGATAATTACCTCTATAAGCATTATTATTAAAATTGTTTCGCGTGACAAAATTCACATCTACGGAATCACTATTTTTCTCTATCAAAGTAGACAAAGGAAATCATTAAGATTAATAGAGGCACTTTTATTAGAAACCAACTTCACAAGAGCATCAACTCTTTCACTAAAAGGATTTATTTCTTCAACCGAATTAACCTTTTTACTAGTAGGTGCTATTTCGGTATGCCATTGTGAATAATTTGCCATGATATTATCAAGCAATTTAGTAGTTTCACCCAAAGTAATTTCCATAAAAGTACCACCCACGGCGGAATCTGAAAGATTTCTAGAAGCAAAATTCAATCCTGCATAATCTTTTTGTATAATCATCCAAAGATTTAAACCATGAGTAGGACGATTTCTTAGCATCAATTTCATTCTTTCCCAAGATTGTGCAACATGTTCATGCTCATGTATCTTAAAATTCATAATTTGTGTTCTAAGGGAAATAATTTTCGCAGGCGGAAAATACATAGTAACAAAAGCATCTTTGCACTTATCTCAAGAATCAAAACTATTACGAGGCAAAGGAAATAATATCAGCTTCACAATATCATTTTTCACATCTTTTTTCTTTTGGATATCACATAATTCTATGAATGTATTAAGATGGGATGCGCCATCCACATTAGGAGGACCGCAAAATTGATCTTTCATAAGAAGATTCAACAAAGTGACATTAATATCACAAGATTCCACACTAGTGGCGGGAGGAGCAATTGGAATGCTAACAAAATCATTATTATTGGTATTGGAAAAATCACACAATTTGGTATTTTCTTGAGACATCCTGACTACACAAACAAGAACTCAAACAAAAATAGATCTGACGAGAAAATGGCGAACAAAAAAGAGGGCGAATAAAATGACAAATTTTTGTGAAGTGGCGGAGATGAAAACAACAGGAAAGTAGCAAATAATGTAAATTGCAAGGAGATGAGATTTGTGATTAGGAACCTGATAGATGTTGATGATGTCTCCCTAGTAACAGCCCCAAAAATTCTTTCTTGATGGCTCGTGTCTGCGTCAGTATTTCCCCCAAAGAGGAAGGGATGATGTACCACATCTACGATAGGTATTTCCCTTAGTGATGAGACCTAGGTTATCGAACCAGTAGGAGAACCACGCAACAGTATGTAAACGATACCTGCACACAAAGAACAAATACTTGCAACCCGACACATAAGAGGGCTTGTCAATACCTCCCGGGTAAAAGATAGATAGATTTGTAGTAGATTGGATAAATGGATCTCGTGGAAACGCGAAATAAAATAAATAACAAAAAATTGCAGCAAGGTATATTTCGGTTTTTGGAATAATAAATTTGAAAATAAAAGAGGCAAATAATAGATCGAAAAGCAAATATGACAAAGAATAGACCTGGGGGCCGTAGATTTAACTAGTGGCTTCTCTCAAGAAAAATAGCAGGTGGTGGGTTAAACAAATTACAGTTGGGCAATTGATAGAACTTCAAATAATTACGACGATATCCAGGCAATGATCATTATATAGGCATCACGTCCAATACTAGTAGACCAACTCCTGCATGCATCTACTACTATTACTCCACACATCGACCGCTATCCAGCATGCATCTAGTGTATTGAGTTCATGGACAAATAGAGTAATGCAATAAGAACAATGTCGTGATGTAGACAAGATCTATTCATGTAGGAATAGACTCCATCTTGTTATCCTTAATAGCAATGATACATACATGTCATGTCCCCTTCTGTCACTGGGATTGAGCATCCTAAGATCGAACCCATCACAAAGCACCTCTTCCCATGGGAAGAAAAATCGATCTTGTTGGCCTAACTAAACCAAAGATTCGAAGAAGATATACGAGGATATAAGCAATCATTCATATAAGAGATCATAACTCAAATAACTTTCATGGATAAAATAGATCTGATCAAAAACTCAAAGTTCATCGGATCAAAACAAACACACCATAAAAAGAGTTACATCAAATAGATCTCCAACAGACCATTTTATTAACAATCAAAAGAGAGAGAGAGAGAGGAAACCATCTCGCTACTGCCTACGGACCCGTAGGTCTACAATGAACCACTCACGTATCATCAGAGAGGCACTAATGAGGATGATGAACCCCTTCGTGAAGATGTCTAGATTGGATCTCGTGGTTCTGGAACTTGCGGTGGTTGGAATTGTGTTTTGTCGACTCCCCTGGGTTTTTTGGATTTTTGGGGTATTTATAGAGCAAAGAGGCGGTGCAGGAGGTCACCGAGGAGGGCACAACCCACCAGGGCGTGCCTGGGCCCCCAAGCGCGCCCAGGTGGGTTGTGCCCCCTTGGGGCATCCCTCCGGTACTTCTTCGGCCCATGTTGTTCCTTCTGGTCCAGAAAAAATCTCCAAAATGTTTCGCTACGTTTGGACTCCGTTCGGTATTGATTTTCTGCGAAGTAAAAAACAAGCAAAAAAAGGCATTTGACACTCGGCACTGTGTCAATAGGTTAGTCCCAAAAAATGATATAAAGTTGCTATAAAATGATTGTCAAACATCCAAGAATTATAATATAACAACATGGAACAAGCAAAAATTATAGATACGTTGGAGGCGTATCGGACAACACGACCCAGCTCTGAAGAGTCAGTTAAATAGAAGCATTGTGCCACGTCCTAAGGGAATACCCAAGGCTCATATTTGGTACTGGTTCCTATCACTCCCTTTGCACCAGAAGGTTGTGCTTGGGGCAGAGACATGGTAATGAAAGCAAGTTCTTCATGCTCGACGTTCTTCGCTCATCTGACCCGGGATAATGACAATGTGTAATCTTCACAATAGTCGAGTTCCCATATCTCTTCGTGTCACACCCTGCATTTTGTAACACTTCATTTGCATTAATAAAGCATGAAAATTTGGACCAACAAAAACTTTTGCATTATTTGGCTTTTATTTGCAGTTGGTTTTCTCTCTGTGCTTCTTTTCAAGTTCTCTTTAAAGTCAACTACTTCACCTCTGTACTTCATCTCCTTGCCCCAAACTTCTGCCAAATGACCATGCCATGTGTATAGTGCAATATAGAATTTTCTTACAAAAATAATTTGGCCAAAACGTATTTTCTAAATTTAGTTTTCGAAAAACACCTGAATTGAGGTTTGCAATGCAAGTACTTGATTTGGGTTATGAAAAATATTTCAAAGGGTATATTTGAATGCTATTAGGTGTAGGACTCCCATTAACCACAAAAATATAATTTTAAAAGTTGTTTTACTATTTTATTTAAAAGCTTTTTCTTAAGGCCAGAAATGGTCTTTAATAGGGAAAAATTATTTTATGGTCTTAACAAAATTTGAAAAAAATTAGGGAAACTCAGTGGACATATATTTTCCATATATAAGAGTTTCAACACATGGTCATGTTCAAAATATTGGTCAAATCCCTCAAAAACCCTTTCTGGATATTTCAAGCTTTTGAAATATTTACAAAGGAAATATTCTCCAAATATTCCAAGAAAATTCTATCATCTCACATATGACATACTTGATGATCTTGGCAAGTCTCATGTCATGGAGAATAGTATGACCCCATGAAATCCCCTCAAAACCATTTCTGTCCATTTTGAAGTTTGAGCAACTTTACATTGCCAAATATGGCCAAATGTTCTCAAACTTGGTGAACATGCTACAATGGTCTAATCATGCATCTAGACCAAATGGCACAAGTTGGAGAAGAAGATATCCTGGTCAAAGTGCCTCAAAACCTTCTCTGACCAGAATCAAATTTGAACTACTTTGTACTACCAACTTTTTCTCCATGACCCCAACTCTTGTGAGCCTGATCACATGACTAAATAAGGCCACCACACCAAGTGGTGCATCAAGGAGAAGTGATCTACTCAACTGGATCTACACAAATCCATTCCTGCCAATTTTTAGGGTTTGCAAAAGTTGCATTGGCAACTTTGTCCAAATAAGCTCAAAATGGGTGGAAGGCCCTAATTATGTGTGGCATCTCACCCTGTGGAGTATCATGGCTAGTGGAAGTCATTAACTTGCCCAAAACATCATCAAACACCTTCTGGCATAATTTTAGAATGCTAATTCCAGCCCCTTCCACTAATCTCCTTGATCCCATCTTTTTACCACAACCCCTCCTCGTTCCCCTCTACAACTTGGATGCTTTTACTGAGGAAGCAATGATGAGGAGGGGAAACCCCATTTGTCTTCTCTGGACAACAGCTTCTCCTCTCTCTCTCTCTACCTCCTTCTCTCCCCTCGGCCCTCCAGAGCATCCAAGGCTCACTCCTAGTTTTGCCCACACCCCCTGCAGCTTCCAGACACTGGTGGACGCACGCGGACGCGGAAAAACCGCGGATGCCGGCCAAAGTCGCACTCTAGAGAGCCTGGCAGGACACCGACCGTTGATGCCGCGCCTCCCGTCCACCTCGAGCTTCCCCCGCGCGCCAGTCGATGCCCCTCGACGTCCGCTCCACGCCAGCAGGCCGCCCACTTGCTCCCACACCCTCCTCTCTCTCCTGCAGCTCGCGCCAGAACGCCGCCCCGCTCGGCCAATGTTCGCGCCACTCCTGTGGCCCGCGTGCAGCTCGCCCCGCTCCTTCTCTCTCTCCCTGGCACCCTACACCACTCCCACGAACACCCCCGAGCTCTCCATTCCCTCTCTAACGGCCACCCGAGCCGATCCCGCGGGCACCCGTAGGCCACGCCTACGGTGGACCTCGGCCAGCCCATATAAGGCAACCCCGAGCCCCTCTTTTGCTCCCTGTCGCTCCCCCACACTCCAAATCGACCTCCCGCACCACCCATTCATCTCCAGAGCCGCCCGAGCTCGAGATCGAGCTCGAGCTCCGCCGCCTCGGCTCGTCGGCGTTCGCGCGGTACAGGCCTCCTCCGCCTCCGTTTCTTCTCGATCTGGAACCGCGCGGCCACGCTGACCTTTTCCCCTCTCTTTCCCACTCTTTTTGCAGCCGGAGCGGCCGGATTCATCGGCGCGGAAGCACCTCCGCGCGTGACCTCATCGCGGCGAACCAGGCTGCTCCGGCGACCGTCACCACCACCACCCGAACGGCGACTCCGCCCCGAGTCCAACGGTACCACCCGTGCACCTTCCCGTGCTCTGTATCGCCGCCCGGCAAGCTCGTCGTTGCCTCGGCGGGTGACGGCGGCGGCCGTGGGGCTAGCCCGTCGACCTCACGCCGGCGGGTGGGATCCACCCGCGAGTTTAAAAGCAGCAGCAAGACCGGTTCGCCGTCGGTGAAGGCGTGTTCGCCTTTATGCCTTCGACGTGGCGGCCAGCGTCAGGCTGGTTTCCCCTCTGGGCCTGCTGCCGTGGCCTCTCGCCCAAAGGTACAGCACCACTTTTCTTTTCTTTTTACGTCTCCTTTCCAAAAATTCCACAGGGCAAAATATTTGTCCAAATAAAATATTTCCAACTCCTAAAATCTCAAAATAATCCCACCTATTTATTGACGTAACTTTCATGCACATCCATTACACCTTTTTGCTCTGTTCAAATTTAAATTCAAATTTGAACAATAAAACCTCTGTTTGAAAGTCCACAACTCTATTTCCCTAGCTCCAAATTCAAAACGAAGAATTTTCCCCTTCCTAGTTTTCCTCCTAGTATTTTACAAAAATAAGTTGACATTTTTCTGAGCACTTTTACTTTTCTGTTTTTATTATTGTCTTATTTTCCCGCTATTTTCTTGCAACGTTAGATCCCGTATTTGACGAGGTAGCTGAAGAAGAAGGAGGAGAAGGGCCTAAAGACTTTGAAGACCAAGCCAACCAAGGCAAGCAGCCCTTTGACAAGGTCTATGAAACCTTTTTATGCATGCCATATAGCTCTTTATTATTGTTGCATCGGAATCATGATGAGATGGTAAACCACGTGGGTTGGTTGCCTCGGTTACTTCCTCGTTGATACTTGCATTGTGCATGGCCCTACCTTCTTATGAGGGTTATGCCGGTGGGAGTAGATAGGATGCTAAAGTAGTGCTACGCAAAAAGGGACAGGGATATGCATGGTGATGGGGATAAAGTGATTTCAAAAGTCTTTTCGAAAACCCCGTCGGGTGCCACTTATGCCCGAGGGAGATGATGAGATGGGTAACCACTTGATGACGAAGTGGTGTACCGAGGCAAGTGTGGGTGTTGTTTTCAAAAACGGATTGGTCGAAGTTGCGACCGTTATTCCAACCTTACATGCGCAACCACTCTACCCTTATATGGGAAAGGGCATTATTGATTACCTAGACCGATACTAGCTTGGAGCCCGCATTACTAGTGACGGGAGAGTTGTTGGTGTGCTCTCTCGGGACGGGGTCGTGCCAGGTAGGGCGGCCATGACTGTTTTCACAGGGCACCGGACACACCGTTGGTACCCCGTGCCAGTGGTATGTGATAAGTATGGGAGCGAGGCTCCAAGAAAGTGTTATGTGAAAAGTTGGGTACGGGGGTTACTGCCAATCGAGTGGACTCCATGTTAGTGTCGTCTAGGGAAAGGTAGTGATCGGGTGCTTACCCCGGGTACTTGAGGTACCGTGGGTCGTGGATGACACGGAAGTTCCCCGGATCTAGTGGGTAAAGTGTGCAACCTCTGCAGAGTGTAAAACTATTCGAATAGCTGTGTCCACGGTCAAGCACAGTTGGGTAACCGCTCTTGGGCTACGTCCACTTGTTTACAAACCAAGTGTGTGTGATGATGAAAATGACTTGGGTCAAGTCAAGGGACTTGACATGATTAAGATGGGTTGGTGCCCACTCTGTTTATGTTAAAAAGGGTTGGTGCCCACTCTATTTATGTTGATATCTATAACCTGTCTTCATGTGTCGTGGGGATCCTGTGGGAGCACGAACACCTATGGGGCAGGGGGCCCTTCTTGTCCGGCAAGGGAGCGGAGGGCGCATGCAGAGCAGATCGAGGCGACGGCACGCGGGGGTTTTTTTACCCAGCTTCGGAGCTCTCCGGAGAGATAAAACTCCTACTGCTGCTTTGTGTTTGTATTTTTTCTTGCTCGAGAGCGCGAGCGTGTAGTGGTGTTGGATGAGTCGAATGAACCAAACCCCTTCTACGTGCGCATGGGCCTCCCTTTTATAGTATAAGGGGGTTACCGACAGGTGGCAGCGTAGAAAGAGGGGTAGAAAGGTAAAAATGCGGGTTGGTACAACAGTGTCCAACAGTGTCCCCTACCTAACTCTGACGGAAGGGGACAAGGGCATTTAATGCCCGTCCGGTCGCCCCAACAGTGCAAGGAAACGACCGTTAGGAGCGCCACCGATCGCCACGATGGCCTCCTTGTCAGCTTCGCTTGCCACCTCGTGCCGCATAGCTGCACAGCGCCTCGCCACGTGCTCTTGGGATAGTCCTGGAGTGTCACGTCGTTGGATGCGCTGGAGCTTGAGTGCATGGTGGCAGCCTTGCTGCGGGAAGCGCCTTGCCGCGGCCGTCGTCTTGTCGCACCAGCAAGCTTGTCGCTTGCCGTGCCTTGCCGGGGCGCGCGAGGTGTTGCGGCAAGTTCTCTGAAGCGCCTTGGTTGGCCTTCCCGGCAAGCTCCTCTTGCCGGGGTCTTTGTCCTTCTCGGCAAGCTTCTCTTGCCGGGGTCTTGTCCTTCTTGGCAAGCTCCTCTTGCCGGGGCCTTGCCTTCTTAGTTAATACTTTGTTCTTGAATGGCAGTAATAGGAAATGACAGAGGGTCTTGGCGGGTGCCCGGCAAGCCTTGCCGCGGGGCGCTGTGACTGCCCGTGCACAAGTTCGGGGTACTAAGGTACCCCTACTTTAGTACACCGACAGGAGCCCCCGGGCCTGGGCCATACACGGTGCCGAGCGCTGTTGGGCCAGGCCCAAAACAGTGCACGGGCACGCGCGGCCTGGGTCCACGCAAAACCAACTCCGTGTCCACTGTGTCCTCTCGCAACGGCACGCGTCAATCGCGGCGCCGTGGGAGGCGTGGGTGGTGTCCGCGAATTTCAAGGCACCCACCCCCGTGATCACGGGGCGGGGCGTAGTTATCTCACCTGTTGCCTCGGCTCTGCATCCCTGCCACGCGGCTCCCATGCGCGTGGGGTCGTGGGCGGTGGAAGTGGAAAACCGAGCCGTCACGGGCGGAGGCAGCGGGTCGGCCCGATTCCCTGCCCTTCCCGTGCTCTGATTTGTCGAGCGGGGCGGCCGAGCCCCCACCTTGCTCCTTTAAGAAGGGCGAGAGGGGAGCGCAAGAACCCGCACTTCCTCATCTTCTCCTTTCTTCAACTTCTGCTCCCCTTCCTCTCATCCGCCATGGAGGAAGGAAACCCTGGCCCTTCATCGGTGGCAGCGAGGGTCGCTGCCAGGCAGCGTATCCCTCCCTATCCCGAGCCCATGGTGGCGGAACCAGCCCCAAGGGGGAGAGGGAGGGGGCGAGGTCGTGGGTGAGGCCGAGGGCGAGGTCGAGGCGCGCGGGGAAGAGGCGGCCGGGGCGGTGCGTCGGCTTTGCCTCCGCCGGCGGTTCCTCCCCTCCCGGCGGTCCACACGGGGGATGACCCTTGGGAGTTCTTCGTCAAGCTGCCGGGCACCTCGCCGTCGCCTCTGGCTTCCGGCTCCGTTTGCGAGCGCGATGGAGCCGGACCTGCCCGAGACGCTGAGATTGCGCATGAGGGGCTGCGGGATCAGCGGCATGCGAGTCAGCGTTGTGTCGCTAGCCCCTGGCGTGATGTATCTTGATCGAGGGTGGAAGACGTTTGCCCGCATCCATAGCTTGACGGCGGGGTTTACCCTCCATTTCAAGTTAATGGATGGCGACCTCCTCTCCGTCAAGGTCTTCGGGGACTCCGGCACCCGGGCGAGATGCTGCGTGGACAGCTCCTCCGATAGCGAACTCCTCCTCGGCGAGAGTGACGAGGAGGGAGCGGCAGCGGCGACGAGGACGGCGGGTCCGACTAGGCGTCGGGCGTCGCCGTCGCCACCGGCGACCCATCATCCGGTCGCGGCCTCCTGAACTCCCCGGGATGTCTCCTTGGGCGGCTGGCGTAGGGAGGCTGCGGAAGAGGAAGAGGGTTGGCGGCAAGGCCGTCAAGTCGGACTACGAGGGCGTGGTGCCCTCGACAGCGTGCTGACGTCCTGCCGCCCCGTCTTCGAGCTCTGCCTCTGGCGCCTCCGTCTCCGCCAAGCTCCCGGCCGGCCCCCGGGATGTTCTCTTGGTGTCTTCGGCACCGTAGCTCACCTAGGCGCTTCTTTTGCCCTTTTCGCCTCCTTGACCTACCTCCACGAAAAGGGGGACAGAAAGGATTCTGAGCACCTTATCTTTTCAATCTGTAAGCCTTGGGCCTTAGCTGCATCTAAAACTTGTAATCCTCTCTTTCATGTTTTCATCCTCTATGGACTGTACCGAATGGGATGTTTTTAATGAAAAGGGAAGCCTGCTTTCGTTACATTCTTCACTTGTTTACATGCCTTGTATGTTTTACCCTGCGCTTTGAGGAACTTGCGGTAGCGAACACGCTTCTTTGAGTCGGGACATCGGCAGCCATTGGCGGTCTTGCCTCCGACAAAAACCTTGTCGGGGCTAGTTGCAGCTCACTTGTATTGTTGAGCGGACAAATCAAGGGCGCAACTTAGCCACGAGTCGATTCCTCTGCGCACAGGCTTTCCACACAAGGCACAGACATTCAAGGAATATAACTTCGCGCTCCTCAGTCCATAAAAGGATGCATGATGAGGGATGAAAAACTTATCTGATATCGCAGCCCCCGGCGACCCTGGCTTGCCGGGGGTGAATCTTGGCATTCACAGCCCCCAGCAACTATGGCTTGCCGGGATCCAGGTGCCGGCGCACCTTTCTTCGCTTTCCTTGTTCTTGCTGCCGCTGGATGTGTCATAGGAACAATCTCTTAGAGCGCAGCAAGTTACTTACTGTAATATATAACTTTATTCTAAGCAAAGCTTGCTATGTCATGCCCTTTACTTGATCCGGTGCCTTGTATGTTTTTACCCTACACTTTGAGGAACTTGCGGTAGCGAAAGCACGCTTGCTGAGTCTGGAACATCAGCAACCTCTTGGCGGTGCTGCCTCGACAAGAAACCTCGCCGGGCTAATTGCAGCTCACTTGTATTGTTGAGCGGACTCGAAAACAAATCAAGGGCGCAACTTAGCCACGAGTCGATTCCTCGGCGCACAGGTTTTTCATACAAGGCACGGTCGTTTCAAGGAACATAATCTTAAAGATTTGAAACTGATCGCGCTCTAGGGCAATGATTGCTATGTTATATCCTGTATTCTGTCGCTTCCCTTGTATGTCTCTACCCCACGCTTTTAGGGAACTTGCCAGTATAAGCACGCTTCTTGAGTCACGGAACATTAGCAGCCAGTGGCGGTGTGCCTCCGACAGAAACCTCGTCGGGCTAGTTGCAGCTCACTTGTATTGTTGGCGGACTCGAAAACAAATCAAGGGCGCAACAGCCACGAGCAGTTCCTCAGCGCCGCAGGTTTTTCATACAAAGCGCGGCAGTTCAAGAATATAACATAAAATTTGAAGCTGGCTGGGCTTTGTGCTCGGACTTGGGCAACAAGCTTTTACGCGTCGTGTCCGGCAAGGCTGGGCTTCTTTGAACAACGCCGATTGCTATGTTATCTCCTTTACTTGATCCCATCCCTTGCATGTTTCTACCCCTGCGCTTTGAGGGAACTTGCCGGCGCGAGCACGCTTGCTGAGTGCGGAACATCAGCAGCCCGCTGGCGGTGCCGCCTCCGGCAAGAAACCTCGTCGGGCTAGTTGCAGCTCACTTGTATTGTTGAGCAGACTCGAAAATAAATCAAGGGCGCAACTTAGCCACGAGTCGATTCCTCCGCGCACAGGTTTTTCATACAAGGCACGGTCGTTCCAGGAACATAACCTCTAAATATAAGAACGACTGCGCTTCTAGCTCGATGGTGCGTCCTCGACGGCAGCGCAGCACTCCAAAGAGGCGCGCTTGCCGGAGTGAGCATCAGAGCTACGCTTGCCGGACATGGTCTCTTGTGAAGCTGTCTTTGCTTTCTTGCACTTGCCGGTGGAGCTCGATGGTGCGTCCTCGACGGTAGCGCAGCACTCCGAAGAGGTGCGCTTGCCGGAGTGGGCATAAGAGCTGCTCTTGCCGGACTTGGTCTTCTTCTTCCCCCGGGGAGTTTCAGCGGCAAGTGGCTTGCGCTCTGCTGCGGCTGCTGCTTCCCGGTAGATCTTGTCGGTACGGATAAGCGCATCCTTCTTGTCGCCTTGGACGGAAATGACACTTATCGGACCAGGCATCTTGAGCACATTGTAGGCGTAATGAGAGGCTGCCATGAACTTGGCAAGCGCTGGTCGGCCGAGTATCCCATTGTAGGGCAATGGGAAATCAGCGACGTCAAATGTGACCCTCTCTGTCCTGAAATTCAGCTCGCTGTCAAATGTCACTGGCAGTGTGATCTTCCCCTTCGGCTTGCTCCTTCCCGGGTTTATTCCTTGAAAGGTACCGGTCTCTTCGAGCTCGCTGTCGGGGATCTGGAGCTTCTTGAGCACTGCGGAGGAGATCAGATTCAGGCCAGCCCCACCGTCAACCAACATCTTCGTGACCTTGAGGTTGCGGATTGTTGGCGAGACCAACATCGGCAAGCACCCGACCGCAGTGATGCGGTCAGGGTGATCCTCAACATCGAAGATGATGGGCGTCTTGGACCACTTTAGAGGCTTCTTGCGACTCGACGGACGGCTCCACTGCGCTCACTTCGCACCTTTGCTTGAGTTGGCGGTGCGAGGCGTGCAGAGAGGCACCGCCGTCGATGCACAACACCTCTGTTGCCTTCTGAAACTCTTGGTGATCAGTTTCATCTTCCTCCATCTCATCATCCTCATCTTCATCTTCGTCCTTGTCGCGGCCACGGGGAGGCTTGTCTCCTTGCAGCGGCTTGGCCTGCCAGGCGCCCTCCCGGGCGGGAAGCTTCTTGCGGATCCTCCGCCACCTCCTGGGCCCTCTCCTTGTCGCGCGCTCGTACTCAGCTTTTCGTAGCTCCGCCATCTACTCAGCTTTCTTGCAGGCTTGGAGGTCATGGCCCTTGGTGCGGTGGATCTTGCAATATTGCTTGCGGAGCCATCACAGCTTGTCGGCGGCTACCACAGCCTCGCCGGACTCACTAGCTTTGGCCTTGTCGGAACCGCCTCCGTCGCGGAATCTTGACAACTAGCGTCCTTAGCCTTTCTTTTTACATTGTTCCGCCTCCGGTTCTTCCTTGCGGGCGGCATCCTCCTTGTCGAGATCATACTGCTCCTCTGAGTCTCTCAGGATTTTCCTCCCCTCCTCAGCCCGTGCACACTTGTCGGACCGAGCATAGAGCTCGCTGACATCTCTGATCTTGCACATCGCCATCTCCTCCCTCATCCTGCGGTTACGCACGTTCTGATGGAACTCGCTGATAACCGCGGTAGGGTGGACGTCTGGGATGTGGCGTTGCACCTGGCTGACTCTCTGTATGTACTTACGCAGGGGCTCTCCCTCCTTCTGGACAAGCAGATGCAGATCGCTCTCCTGGCCATGGGGCTTGTGGCCGCCTGTGAAGGCGCCAACAAACTGATGACATAGGTCCGCCCACGAAGAGATGGAGCCATCCGGCAAGTGCATGAGCCAAGATCTGACGTTGGGCTTGAGCACCAGCGGGAAGTAGTTGGCGAGGATCTTCTCGTCGCGTCCTCTGGCAGCCTGCACCGTGATGGTGTAGACGCTGAGGAACTCCGACGGATGTATCCTGCCATCGTACTTCTCGAACGCGTCGGCTTGAAGTTCTTGGTTACGGGCCACTAGACTTGCCGCAGCTCACGGGTGAGCAGCGGGGCAACTGCAGCGTCTGACAAGTCGCTGGTTCCCCAGGCGCTTGCATATCGACGAGAGGGCCCAGCGGCTGGTCGGATCGGCCAGGCTTCGCGGGTCGGGCCGCGTATCCGTGGCCTCGAGCACCTATGGGGCAATCGGGGCCCCTACGGTTCGGCAAGGGGCGAGGGCAGCGAGAGCGGTCGAGGTCGAGCACGCGGGAGACGGGCGATCTTTACCCAGCCGGGGCTCTCCGGAGATAACACCCCTCTGCTGCTCACGAGTTGTTATAGAATCTAGCTCGAGCGTGCGAGCATATGGTGGTGTTGCGGGTGTCGAATGAACCGAACCCCTTCTCGTGCGCATGGGCCTCCCTTTTATACTCAAAGGGGATCCACGGTGGCGGCGTAGGAAGAGGGGGTAGAAAGGTAAAATTGAGGGTTGGTACAGCGATTGCTGCATGCCCCTACCTAACTCGGCGGCGGGGGACAAGGGCATTAAATGCCCGTCCGTTAAATAACAATGCAAGTGGAGTGACCGTTAGGTGAGCCTCCGGGTGCCACGCCGGCGCCTCTGTCGGCTCCGTTTGCCACCTCGCTCTGCATGGCTGCGTATTGCCTCGCCACGTGCCCTTGGGATGGCCTTGTGACGACACGTCACTGGGTGCACTGGAGTGTGGGTGGCAGCCTTGCCGCGGCCCTTCTCTTGTTGTGCCGGCAAGCTTGCCGGCCGTCGGGCCTTGCCGAGACGCGCGGGGCGTCGCGGCAAGTCTTCTGGTGATGCTTCGGTTGGCCTTCCCGGCAAGCTCTTCTTGCCGGGGCCTTTGTTTTCTTGGTTGGTACTTTGTTCTTGAATGGCAGTGATAAGGAATGGTGGGGAGCCTTGCCGGACGTCAGGCGAGCCTTGCCGTGGGGTGCTACGACTGCCCGTGCACAAGTTCGGGGTACTAAGGTGCCCCCCTACTTTAGTACACCGGCAGAGCCCCGGCCTGGGCCATACGGTGCTTGGCGTTATTGGGCGAGGCCCAAGGCGGTCTGCGAACGCGCGTGGCCTTGGTCCATACATTAACGGGCCCCGTGCCCACCGCGCTCTCCCATAACGGCACGCGCCGATTGCGGCGTCGTGGGAGACGTGGGCGGCACGTGCGGTCTTTAGGGCATCCACCCCCGTGATCGTGGTGCAGGGCGAGGTCACTTCACCCGTCCCTCCGGCCCCGCTTTTTCGCCATGCGGCCCTCATGCATGGGGGTCGTGGGCGGCGAAGGTTGGAGACCGAGCCGTCCCAGGCGGAGATGGCGAGTCGGCCCGCTCCTCTGCCCTCCTCGCTTCCCGATTGGCGGGCAGGGTGGTTGAGCCCCACCTCGCTCTTTAAAAGGGCGGAAGGGAGCACAATGGTCTCACACTTCCTCTTCTCCTTTCGTCTTGACTTCCCTTCTTCTTTACGCCATGGAAGGAGAAATCCTAGTTCTTCAGCGGTGGCAGCGAGTGTCGCCTCCAGGCAGCGCACTTCTCCCTATCCGCACCCGTGGCGGCGGAGCCGCCACGAGAGAGAAGGGGCGCGCGGAGCGAGGCGAGGCGTGGTCGAGGCGGTCGGGGAGGCGGTCGTGGCGATGTGCCTCCCGTCTCCTTGGTGGCTCCTTTCCTCGGCGGTCCATCTGGAGATGATCACAGGAGTTCTTCATCAAGCTCGCCCGGCGCCTCGTCGCCGCCTCGGCTGCGGCTCCGTTCGCGGCGCGATGGAACGGATCCGCCCGAGTGATGGAGTTGCGCATGAGGCTGTGGGATCAGCGGCACTTTCGAGTGAGTGTCGTGTCCCCAGCCCGGCGTGATGTGCCGACCGAGGGTGGAAGGCGTTCGCCCGCATCCACAGCTTGCGGCGGGGTTTACCCTCCATTTCAAGTTAATGGAGGCGACCTTCTCGCCGTCAAGGTCTTGAGATTCGGGACCGGGCGAGATCTTGTGTGGACAGCTCCTCCGATAGCGAAGGTCCCTCCTCGGCGAGTAGCGAGAGAGGAGCGGCAGCGGCGGCAGCGAGATGGCAGGTCCGACTAGGCGTCGGATGCTGCCTCGCGCGCCACCGGCGACCCCATCATCCGGACGCCCGCCTTCGAACTCCGGGCCGTCTCCTTGGGCGGTGGCGTGGGAGGCTGCGGAAGAAGGAAGAGGGGTGGCGGCAAAGGCCGTCAAATCGAATCTGAGGCGAGAGCCCTCGTCGGTATCTTGACGTCCCACCACCTCGTCTTCAAGCTCGCCTCCAGCGCCTCCGTCTCCGCCAAGCTCTGGCGGCCCCGGGAAGTTCTCTTGGTGTCTTCGGCGCCGTAGCTCTCCTAGGCGCCCCTTTGCCCTTCCGGCAAGCTTCTCTTGCGGGTCCTCCTGACCTAACTCCTAAGCGAGAAAGCAGGAGAGGAATTACGGGCATCTTATCTTCAATTTGTAAGCCCTTGGGCCTTAGTTGTATTTAAAATATGTAATCCTCTCTATCATGTTTTTCATCCTCTATGGACTTGTACTAAACTAGGGCGTTTTTAATGAAAAGAGGCAGCTTGTCGGACCGAGTATTTTACTTGACTTCGTGCCTTGTATGTTCCCATCCCTCGCTCTCGGGGAGCTTGCGGCCTTGAACACGCTTCTGAGTCGGGACATCAGCAGCCAGCTGGCGGTGTTGCTTCCGGCAAGCAACCTTGCGGGCGATTCTGGCGCACTTGTGTTTGTTGGCGGACTCGGAAACAAACCAAAGGCGCAAGCGGGCCACGACACAACTCCTCCGCGCCACGGGTTTTACAAGACACGCTTCGTTCAAGGGCGCAGCCCGCTTTCCCGGTCCATGAGAGGATGCATGACGAGGATGAAAAACTTATCGATTCCGCAGCTTTTGGTGCTATTATCCCGCGGGAAGGAATCTTGCTTTTCGCAGCCCAGCAACTCTGGCTCCGCCAAAATCCAGGTGCTAGTGTGCTCTTACGGTTTCTCCTTGCTGCTGTAATTTCAGCCATGAAAACAAGCGAGATAGGTGCGCAGCAGTTTCATTATTTACATGTATATGTATATAAATCCTTCTGTGCGACCCATGTCTGATGCGTGCCTTGCCCTTCGTATGTTTATACTCTCGCTGCTTAGGAACTTGCGGTGCTAACACACTTGCTGAGTCACGGAACATCAGCTTTCCTGTTGGCGGTGTTTTCTCGGCAAGAAACCTTCTCGGGCCAGGCTGCGATCGCTTCGTGTTGTTGGCGGACTCGGAAAAATCGAGGGGCGCAACTCAGCGCGAGTTGGCTCCTCCAGCGCACAAGTTTCTCATCTGAAGGGCATCTTATGGCAGGGCTTGCTCGTTACACCCTCTACTTTACACCCTTTGTGCGCTTTTACCCTACGCTTCTAGGGAACTCGCCGGCGCTAACACACTTACTAAGTGCGGGACATCAGTAGCCCGCTGGCGGTGTTGTTTCCGGCAAGCAACCTGCTCGGGCGATTCACGGTGCACTTGTATTGTTGGCGGACTCGGAAACAAGACAAGGGCCTTAACTTAACCACGAGTTGGCTCCTCAGCGCACAGGTATTGCGTACAAAGAATGAGCATACGAGGAACATAACATAAAAAGCATGGAACTAAGGAGTGCTCTGCACAAAAGCTCAGACGACTTAGCTTTTCTATTTCCAGCGATCCGTCGAGGCCGTACTCCTCCCGATCCTTCCCCTTGTATGTTCTCGTCCTTACGCTTTGAGAGCCCACCAGCGCAAACATGCTTGCTAAGCGCGAGGCATCAGCGACCGCTGGCGGTGCAGCCCGGCGGAAGAACTTGTCGGGCTGGTTGCGGCGTGCTTTTATCGTCAGCGGACTCAAGATGAACCGGCGGCGCAACCCAACCACGATTCGACCCTTCGCGTCGGGTCCCTCATACGGGGTATGGATTCTCGGGGTACAACTCAAAGTTGAGCTTGGCAATTTTCTTTGCCCTCTTGGCGGTGGACGGTCGGCGGGGCTCGATAAGCGCGTCCTCGGCGGCGGCGGCGCGCGAGGAGCGCGCTGCCGGAGTGAGCACGAGCTGTCGTCCTTGCGAGCTTGATCTTTGGCTGGTCATCTTCGTTTCCTCGCGCTTGCGGCGGAGCTCGATGGTGCGTCCTCGGCAGCAGCGCGCGTTCGGGGATGCGCTTGCGGGCGAGCACGAGCTGTCCTTGCGGACTTGGCCTTCTTCTTCCCGGGGAGCTTCAGTGACAAGTAGCTCACGCTCTGCCGCGCGGTACTTCGGTATATCTTGTCGGTGCGGATGAGTGCATCCTTCTTGTCGCCTCGGATAGAAATAGCGCTCATCGGGCCAGGCATCTTGAGCACATTGTATGCGTGGTGAGAGGCCGCCATGAACTTGGCGAGTGCGGGTCGGCGAGTATCCCATTGTAGAGGCAAGGATATCAGCCACGTCGAATGTGACCCTCTCGATCCTGCAGTTCAGCTCGCTGCCGAACGTCACCGGCAATGTCATCTTCCCCTTAGGTTGGCTCCTTCCCGGATTTATTCCTTGGAAGGTGCCAGTCTCTTCAAGCTCGCTGTCGGGGATCTGGAGCTTCTTAAGCCTGCGGAGAAATCAAGTTCAAGCGGCCCGCCGTCAACCAACATCTTCGTGACCTTGAGGTTGCGGATCGTTGAGTGAGACCAACGATGGCAAGCACCCGACCGCGATGATGCGTCGGGGTGATCCTCAGCGTCGAAGATGAGGCGTGCTGGACCACTTGAGCTGCTTGGCGCCTCGGCCTGGACGGCTCCATTGCATTCACTTCGCACCTTGTTTGAGTTGGCGGTGGGAGGCGTGCAGGGAGGCGCCGCCGTCGACACACAATACCTCTGTTGCCTTCTGAAATTCTTGGTCCTCAGTCTCATCTTCCTCCATCTAAACATCTTCATCCTCCTCTTCATCCTTGTCGCGGCCGCGGGGAGGCCTGTCTCCTTGCCGCGGCTTGGCCTTGCCGCGGTTCCCTCCCCGGACGGGAAGTTTCTTGCCGAATACTCCGCCACCTCCCTGGGCTATCTCCTTATCGCGGCGCTCGTACTCAGCTTTCTGCAGCTCCGCCATCTGCTCTACTTTTTTGCAGGTTTGGAGGTCATGGCCTTTGGTGCGGTGGATCTTGCAATAACACTTGCTGGAGCCGTCCTGCTTGTCGGCGGCCGCTACAGCCTCGCCGGAGTCGTCGGTCTTGGCTTTGTCGGAGCCGCCTCCATTGCCGGAATGCTCAACGGCTAGCACATCCTTAGCTTTCCTCTTCCTATTGTTCCGCCTCCGGTTCTTTCTTGCCGGCGGCATCCTCGTTGTCGAGATCATACGCTCCGGCAACCTCTCGAGGATTTTCCTCCCCTCTTCAGCCCGTGCACACTTGTCGGCGAGCGTGAGACTCGCTGACATCTCTGATTTTATCATCGCCATCTCCTCCCTCATTACTGCGGTTCGCGCGTTCTAATAAACGCGCTAATAACGCGGCGGGGTGAGACGTCCGGAATATTCGCTGCACTGGCTGAATCTTTGTATATACTTGCGAGGCTCCCTTCATACGGGCGAGCAAGTGTAGGTCACTTTCCTGGCCATGAGGCTTGTGGCGCTGTGAAGGCGCCGACAAACTGATGACACAGGTCCGCCCATGAAGAGATGGAGCCGTCCGGCAAGTGCATGAGCCAAGATCGGCGTTGGGCTTGAGTACGGCGGGGAAGTAGTTGGCGAGATCTTCTCGTCGCGTCCTCGGCAGCCTGCACCGCGATGGTGTAGATCTTTGAGAAACTCCGATGGGTGTATCCTGCCATCGTGCTTCTCGGGTACATCGGCTTGAAGTTTTTAGTTTTGGGCCTTTGGACTTGCCGCAGCTCGCTGGTGAGCGCGAGGCAACCTGCCGCCTCTGACAAGTCGCTGGTTCTCCGGGTGCGTCTTGTCGTCGGCAATGAGCGCGCTGGTCAGATTAGTCGCGCTTCTCTCCGGCGCTTCGTCTGAGTCTGGCGTCTTCGTGTTGCCGTTCTTGGAAGCGTGGAGCTGATCGGCGAGTTCGCGGAGTCCGATGTGTGATGGAGTCGGCGTCAAGGTTGGTCCGGCGAATGGCGATCTTGGCACTGTGGGGCTGGGGCGCCGCAGAGCGGTACCCCAGCGGTCTGTCGGCGCCGTGCTGCGCCGGCGTCTTCGGGCCCTCGGCGCGTTGATCGCCGGGGTTTTATCGCCATTAAGCGAAGCGAGCGAGCTGTGTATGGCCATCCTCGATCGTCGATCTTGTGTGGCGGAGGAGGAAAGTCTAAAGCTTAGTGGGCTCGGGCGGCGCTTCCTCTGCGATCTTAGGCAGCGGCGGTGATGGGCGGCGAGGCGAATGTGCTCGGACTCCCAATCGGGTTGGGAGGAGCAACACCTCGTCGAGCGACCGTACCTCACTCGCACCAGCATGCGTTCGTGCATGCTGCCCGCGGCGTCTGCGACCCACCGGCTTAGCCTTGCTCCAGCGAGCATGGTGCTCGAACACCGGGCGTTGTTGGCCTTGAACTTCTTGGGTCGAGCGGCGGCGTTTGCACGTCGCCCGGCGCTTGCGAGGCTTTGTTCTTGGATCTGGTGACGACACGAGACCCACGGCGGCACCCGCTGCCCGCCGGTGCCCACCTCACCGCCTGCTTGCTCCGGCGGTGGCGGTAGAGTTGATGTAGAGCGGGCGGCCACCTCGAGCTTCCTCTTGGTGGCATGTTGGCGATAGCGTTGATGTAGTCTTGCGGAGACCGGATCGGATGCTCACGACCTCGGCGCCCCTACTGGCGCGCCAAAGATGCGAGGTCGGGCCGCGTATCCGTGGCCTCGAGCACCTATGGGGCAATCGGGGCCCCTTCGGTTCGGCGAGGGCGAGGGCAGCAGAGCGAGTCGAGTCGAGCAGCGGGAGGCAGGCGATCTTTACACAGCCGGGGCTCTCCGGAGATAACACCCCTCTGCTGCTCTGAGTTGTTATAGAATCTAGCTCGAGCGTGCGAGCATATGGTGGTGTTGCGGGTGTCGAATGGGCGAACCCCTTCTCGTGCGCATGGGCCTCCCTTTTATACTCTGAAGGGGGATCACAGTGGCAGCGTGGGAAGAGGGGGTAGAAAGGTAAATTGAGGGTTGGTACAACGATTGCTGCTGATGCCCCTACTTAACTTTGTGGCGGGG
The DNA here is from genome assembly GCA_021437245.1 of Aegilops speltoides. Taxonomy (NCBI): domain Eukaryota; kingdom Viridiplantae; phylum Streptophyta; class Magnoliopsida; order Poales; family Poaceae; genus Aegilops; species Aegilops speltoides. The sequence continues at coordinate 270,548,593 of CM038146.1, forward strand.
GACAAGGGCATTAAATGCCCGTCCGGTGCCATATGATGCAAGTGGGTGACCGTTAGGTGAGCCTCCGGGTGCCACGGCGGCGCCTCTGTCGACTCCGTTTGCCACCTCGCTCTGCATGGCTGCGTATTGCCTGCGCCGTGCCCTTGGGATGGCCTTGTGACGACCGTCCTTTGGGTGCTTGCTGAGTCTGGTGGCAGCCTTGCGCGGCAAGTGCCTTGCCTGACCCTTCTCTTGTTGTGCCGGCAAGCTTGCCGACCGTGAACTGCTTAAGGCCTTGTGAGCGTCGCGGCAAGTCTTCTGATGATGCTTGGTTGGCCTTCCGGCAAGCTCTTCTTGCAGGGGCCTTCCGTTCCCTTGGTTGGTACTTTGTTCTTGAATGGCAGTGATAAGGAATGGTGGGGAGCCTTGCCGAACGTCAGGCGAGCCTTGCCGCGGGGTGCTACGACTGCCCGTGCACAAGTTCGGGGTACTAAGGTGCCCCCCTACTTTAGTACACCGACAGCTTCTCTTCTGCGCTCGATGCGAGTACGAGCGTCTTCGTGCCGTCGTTCTTGAAGAACTTGGCGTTGATCATGGCGAGTTCGCGGGTTCGATGACGCGGTGGAGTCAGCGTCAAGGTTGGCTCGGCGAGTCGGCGATCTTGGCCTTCTGGGCTGGGAGTGCACGGTGGTGGCACCCCCAGCTGTCTTGTCGGCGTCGGCTTGCGCCTAGGCGTCTTGCCGGGGCTTCGACGTGCTCGGTTGCCAGGGCTTGTCGCCGTTGGCGAAACCGATGAGGCTGTAAATGGTAGCCCTCCAGTCGTCGATCTTGTCGGGCGCTGGAGGGTAGTCTAGGAGCAGCTGGGCTCGGGCCAGCGCTTCCTCTGGAGTCTTGGGTGGCGGTGGCGAGCGGCGCGAGTGCGGGACATGCTCAAACTCCTAACGATGTTAGAAGGAGCAGCATCTCGACGAGCAACGCCTTTGCGCTCGTGCCGGCGTGTTGGCGCACATCGCGGCCTTGAGCGTCCGGCGACCCACCAGCAGCCTTGCTCCAGCGATGCGGTGCTAGGAGCACCGTGGCGCTGTCGATCTGCACCTCCTAAGAGGGTGCGGTGGATGTCTGAATCTTTGAACCTTGCGGGGCCTTGTCTTTGGATCGGGTGACGATGTGAGTCCCTCGTGGCGCCGCTCCTCCGCGGCGTCCACCCACCGCCCGTTTGCTCCGGTGGCGGTGGGGCGGATGTGACGGGCGGCCACCTCCGAAGTCTTCTTCTTGATGGCATGTTGGCGAAAAGCTGATGTAGCGTGAACACGGATCGAATCGCCCGACCTCGGCGCCCCCTACGGCGTGCCAAAGATGTCGTGGGGATCCTGTGGGAGCAAGGAACACCCATGGGGCGAGGCCCTTCTTGTCCGGCAAGGGAGCGGAGGTGCCTTGAGAGCGGTCGGCGGCAGCGCAGCGGGGGTTTTACCCGGCCGGAGTTCTCGGGAGATAAAACTCCTCTGCTGCTTTGTGTTTGTATTGTTCTTGCTCGAGGCGCGGCGTGTAGTGGTGTTGGATGAGTCGAATGGACGAACCCCTTCTCGTGCGCATGGGCCTCCCTTTTATAGTCTAAGGGGTTACCGACAGGTGGCAGCGTAGAAAGAGGGGTAGAAAGGTAAGCGGCGGGTTGGTACAGCAGTGTCCATGGTGTCCCCTACCTAACTCGGCGGCGGGGAGAAGGGCATTTAATGCCCGTCCGGTCGCTAGCGATGCAAAGAAGCGACCGTTAGGAGGCGCCACGAGCATACGATGGCCTCCTTGTCGGCCGCTTGTCACCTCGTGCCGCATAGCTGCCTGGCGCCTGCCCACGTGCTCTGGGATAGTCACAGGGTGACACATCGTTGGATGCGCTAGAGCTTGAGTCCATGGTGGCAGCCTTGCCGCGGCAAGCGCCTTGCCGCGGCCGTCGTCTTGTCGCACCAGCAAGCTTGTCGCTCGCCGTGCCTTGCCGGGGCGCGCGAGGCATTGCGGCAAGTTCTCTGAAGCGCCTTGGTTGGCCTTCCCGGCAAGCTCCTCTTGCCGGGGTCTTTGTCCTTCCTGGGAAGCTTCTCTTGCCGGGGTCTTGTCCTTCCTGGCAAGCTCCTCTTGCCGGGGCCTTGTCTTCTTAGTTAGTACTTTGTTCTTGAATGGCAGTAATAGGAAATGACGGAGGGTCTTGGCGGGTGCCCGGCAAGCCTTGCCGTGGGGCGCTGCGACTGCCCGTGCACAAGTTTGGGGTACTAAGGTACCCCTACTTTAGTACACCTACATCATGGTTACTTGGAATTCTCTTGATGCATGCCTTACAAGATGTTGAACATGTCATTGCACTCAAAACTAGCTCTCTGCAAAATTTACCTATATCATGCATTGTTGTATCTTGAACCAAAACATGGGTTGCTTGCGAGTACATTCAAAGTACTCATTGGCTTGCCACTGGTTATTTAATTGACCAGGCATGGAAGAACGGAGTTGAAGAAGAGTTCTTTGAGCGAACATGCGAACTAGGGCGTTTCGGTCGAGAATGCACTGTAGGGTTAAGGCTGATGGCATGGGTTCTACTTATCGGCGATGATTTCCGCTGCTTATGTTTCATTTGATGTTCAGCCCTTAAGGCTTTATCAATGTAAACTTGACCATAATGGTCACAATTTGTGTAAGGCGGTATGTATGGATGTAAGACTCTTGTTATTCAGCTTACGTGTGTTCGGTGAGCATTGATCTCGGGATCCTTTGTACCGTGCATTGATGATCTCGACTTATGGGTGGGGTCCCCACTGAGCTGGTATCGAGCCATCTGTTGTAGGAAGCCTTAGTTAGCATGGGCGTTAGTTAGAGTGAGACTATCCACAAGATTACCCGTATACCTATGGTTTATGATAGTATCCCAAACATAGGTCACATTCCTCTATTGACCCTTCCCTTCCACTTTCGTAGATGGCCGTTGTGCAGAGGACTTCGACCACCGGTTTCCGTGCTTCTTGAGGATAGCCTCGGGAAGTGCCGATTCACTCGAGCCCGACCTTCTCCTACCACGAGCCTTTGGATCAGCAGCACCAAGAAGGAGTATCACGTGGAGGTAGTCGTGAGGCGACGACTCCCCGACGAGCTGGTTCTTTGAGGACCCCAGATGGCGACCTTGCTCCTCGCCGTGGAGGCTGCGCCCTCAAGCGTGACTTCGCCGCCGGGATCTCCTGCGAAGATGGCAAGTGAGCCAGCCACTCGTTACACCTTATCGTAAGGAAGGTGATGGCGAAGCAGCGCACAGCCCCACCCTTGGACGAAGGACTTTCTCTCCGCTTCGGACCTACTTGACTTGTGTGCCGGCAGCTGGCACAACACACAGCCTAGGAGTCGATGGAGCTTGGAAGAACTCCACAAGACCAAGGAACTCCTCCGCCTAGCTCGGATGAAGGCGGACAGGATCAGAAGGATGGAGCACCCCTGGACAGCCCGTTGTAGCCCTATCGAGGTGGGCGACCCCCACAGTCACGCATGCCAAGGATCATCTCAGCCATGCCGTATGACAGCAAAGGAGTATCGCAACCTCTTCACGACGCCACCGGCGAAGCAGCGCCGTGTTCAGCTCCTCCACTCCCCCACTCCCTCAAGTGCGAAGAGACTAAGGCAGAGATGAAGATGAGGAGGAAGACCGGAGGAGCAGAATACCCGACCGAGCATTCCACCACTTAGACACCGTTCAGGACTAGGATAGGCCAGTCCGTAACCCTATGGTAGGATAGGTCATGTACCCCTTGTGCGAAGTCGAGTCCTTGTAATGGTTCATATGAAACCATGTTGTGTTGTGTTTGCTTTCAACCTGCTTTGATGAAGTCGTACTTTCCCTTTGGGAACTTGTAAACGGCAACATCCCCCATTTGGGTTTAATGCATGAGTTTGGCCCTTCTGGCCCTTGTTTAAGTTAAATCTGTGTCACACCACCCCCTTACTAGGCGTCCCATCTATATTGCTTTCCCTCATTTTATTTTCCCAATCATGAGACCTTGACCGCTCCAACAGGATGCCTGTTGTAACACGTACTGGTACCTCTACCCAGCCGCAGAAGCGGAGGTTACTGCTAAGGCGAGGCCAGCCAGGACCAAGCCCAGGGACAGACTCCACCACCGCCACCTCCTCCAAACATGGACATGGCTCAGCTTCTCCAAGCCTTAGAGAGGCGCCAAGCCAACACTACAGCCCTCGGATGATTGCTCAAGCTGTCAATCGCCCGGTGGCGGGACACGACCATGGGCGTTCCACGTTGGTGGAGTTCAAGCATGCACCACCACCTTCATCGAGACCGCTGAACCCCTGGATGCGAGACGGCAGGTCCGCACCATTGAGGATCTGCTGGCACTAGTCGGATGCTGAGGACCGTGAGAAGCGGCTTATCTGCCTTGTCTTGGGGAAGCTGCGGAGCTTGGTGGGATGGATTCAAGGCTATGCATCTTGAGCAAAACATCACTTGGGATACCTTCAAGACAGAATTCCATAAGGCCCACATTCCTTCGGAATCATGGCCATCAAGCGTGAGTTCGAGCCTTAAAGCAAGGTAGTAGCCTTTGTCAAGGAGTACATGCGAAGTTCGGTGTTCTCTCAAGGTATGCCCCGAGGATGTAAACAGATCTGCCAAAGGGCGTTCATGGAAGGCCTTAACCAGACTCTGCGGTACTAAGCTTGTTGTGTGTGACTGCCCGACCTTTCTGATCTGGTGAACAAGGCACTCATGCTTGAGGACAAGCGGCGTGCTTTGGATGACACTCGTAAGCGCAAGATGATCAGCAAGGGTAGCTCCGAGCAAGCGAAGCCTCGTCCGTGGCAGCCAGCTCGGTCAAGCCAACCTATCGGCAGCCAAGAGCTCCTGCACCCGCACCAACTATCCACCTCGGCGATATGCCAACCCGAACCAGCTTACAACAACCCCAATAACAATCTTGGCAGGGCATCATCCCCAACCAAGTCACTTGCTTTGGATGTGGACAGCAGGACACTACTCAAGTATTGCCCCAACAAAAGCCCGGGCCCGCGCCCCAATCGCGGAACCGGACAAGGCCGTGGAATGCCACCAAGGAACCAAGCTCCCGTAACCTGCCCAACAACGGCGGTCGTATGAATCATGTCGCTGCGGAAGAAGCCGGGAAGACCGGACGTCGTCTTTGAGTACGTTCCTTGTCAATTCAGCACCATAACTATTTTGTTTGATTACGGAGCCACGCATTCTTTTGTCACCAAAGTTTTGCATTAAAAGTGGCATGACCCTACACCTGAATAACCCTATGGTGGTACAAACCCGGAGCGAGATGAGAGCCAAGATAGGATGTAAAGAAGTCGGGATTATCACTAGCAGGGTAGACTTCCTATGAGACCTTATCATCCTAAAATCGCAAGGCTTGGGCGTGATCTTGAATGGATTGGCTCAGCAAGCACCAAGGCTTGATAGATTGCGCCAACGGATTTATCACTTGTGGCCAATGACCAAGGTCGAGTAAAATTTGCCTCAACCCTCCTCTACTCAAGCCAACCAAGTCAACTGTCATGAAGTTGGAATGGAGCAAGTGCATAGTATCACGAATACCCGATGTTTTTCTGATGAGCTACCAGAATGCCTCTGACCGAGACATTGAGTTCATCATCGAGCTCATACCTGGAGCGGGACCCATCTATAAGAAGCCCTATAGAATGGGATCGGAAGAGTTAGCAGAATTGAAGAAGCAACTGGAAGAGCAGTTGAGGAAGGGATTTATCCGCCCTAGCGCCTCCCCTTGGGGATCACCTGTTCTGTTTGTGGCAAAGAAGGGCGGTACCATCCGCTTGTGCATTGACTACCGCTCCCTCAACGAAGTTACAATCAAGAACAAGTACCCACTTCCTAAGATTGAAGATCTCTTTGATCAACTCAATGGGGCCAAGGTGTTCTCCAAGATTGACCTCAGATTTGGGTACTACCAACTGAAAATCAGACCCCAAGATATTCCGAAGACGGCATTTGTAACCAGATATGGCCTGTATGAGTGCACGGTCATGTCCTTTGGATTGACCAATGCCCCGGCTTACTTCATGTATCTCATGAATAAGGTCTTCATGGAATATTTGGACAAGTTTGTCGTTGTCTTCATTGATGACATTCTTGTCTTCTCGAAGTCGGAAGAAGAGCACGAGCAACACTTGAGGATGGTCCTAGACAAGCTTCGAGAGCACCAACTGTATGCCAAGTTCAGCAAGTGTGAATTCTGGTTGCGTGAAGTTGGATTCTTGGGTCATGTTTTAACTGAAGAAGGATTGTCAGTCGATCCCGCTAAGATTGAAGCCGTGACTGAATGGCAATCCCCAAGCAATGTGAAGGAAGTCAGAAGCTTCCTCGGACTCGCGAGATACTACCGCAAGTTCGTTGAAGGATTCTCAAGCATTGCCCGACCCATGACTCAGCTCTTGAAGAAGGACAAGAAGTTCGAATGGACGCCGAAGTGCGAAGAGAGCTTCCAGGAGCTGAAGAAGAGACTGACCACCGCCCCAGTTCTGGCCACGCCAGATATACACAAGGAATTTGTGATATATTGTGATGCGTAACGAGTGAATCAGATACTCAAAGACATGCTCCGAGCCTGTGTCTTAGCATATGGAGCTAAGTGGGAAGATTGCCTCCCTTTCGCCGAGTTCTCTTACAACAACAGTTATCGAGGCAAGCCTTGAGATGGCGCCATTTGAGGTGTTATCTGGGACGGAAATGCGCCTTTATCGGGACCCGACTCAATGTCACATCGATCTAGCACAGTAACACATCATATCACTTTGCGGCCTCACGCATACGGTATCCCAAGCAGGTGTCGCCTTACCTCGGCCGGGACCGTTTAGCCTTTTAGCTGCGTATATGATAGTGTCGCTAGCATCCATATGAAAAGGCCGGGCTGACATGACTAATCGTAAACCCAAAGTGGCACAGACTTACGAGGACGAGCATCCATGACCCGGCATCGAGCGTGTCGATTGACGGCAAGTAAGTTCGGGCTGTAGCGGCTGGGCTAGCGAGGACTCCGATAAGCCGGGCTGTAGCGGGCTAACGGACTCGGTACTCAATGCGTGACATTTCCCGAAGAACAGACACAGAGCGAAGAAGGACACATGCGGCCAGCCTAAGTGTTAGGAGCGGTAGCAAGCTACCATGGCTCGGTGGAGACACTAGGAGACATTTCGATGAAGAGGCTACTAAAGATAAACAACTAGATAGTCGGATCCCACACATACCAAGCATTTCAATCATACACACACTATGCTCGATATGTGCAAATACAACAAGGCATCACAACATGACTCTCGACACAAGTACTTTATTTAAAGGCTCGAGGAGCCATTCATATCATACACACAAGTCACGGGTCACGACCCACATACAAGTCATACAAGCATACAAGCCACAGCGGAAGTGTTTTGTCAATCAGGACAACTAGTAAAATAAAAGAGGCTTGAGTAAGCCTAGCTATACTACATGGTCCTTCTCTTGCACAGGATCACCACCTGGGCCTTAGTCTACTCATCGATGTCAACGTCTACGAAGAACCCGTCGGAAGGGTTTGAGGCATCTTCTGAAAAATGTAAGTTAAAGCAACATGAGTACAAAGGTACTCAGCAAGACTTACATCAGACCCTACATACATGCATATTATCAAGGAGGGTTGGTGGGGTTATTGCAGCAAGCCAGCTTTGACTCATGGCTAAGCTATCCTACGAGACACCAACTTGAAATAGCTTTGCGCACTCGAGTCCACTACTCATCATTTCAATACACCACCGAGGATCCAACCCCGTCTTCCTACGAGGAAGCCATCCTCGGCACTCACGCTTATCTTGAGGCTTTTAGTAGTATCCATTTACTTGTCTATGAGCTGTATAGGCAACCAAGTAGTCCTTTACATGAGGCAGCTATTGAATAGATGATATTAACCTGCGGGGTGTACTTCTTCATACGCTCTCACCACTTATCGCCGTTTACGACATGTACTCGGCAACCTTCAGCGGAAGCCCAGCGTGGGTGTCGGCCACGACCTACCTGAACACCTAAGCCCCTAGTCGGGTTTATCGCCTATTTGAGTTCCATCTATGAGGAGTTCGGCGAAGTCTCGCTCACAGACCTCAAGCGATGTGAACAGGGTTCCCGAGATACCAAGCGGGCATCCGGTACACCGTGCCACGTACCTACCGCATCACAGCCCACCCCTACGGTCAGCGCTGTCCACGGCCTCCGATGAGCTACAAACACGAAACTACTTGCAACTCTGGACGAAGGCTAGGGTGAATAAGAAGCCGAGAGGGTCCATTGGTTTGGGCCCAATGCATGGTAGTAGCTGAATCTTAAATCACACATCTGAGATCTCGATGTAGGGCGGCCTCAATGAAACAACCCACCATGTACTCCTACATGGCCTTTCATCGATACCTTTACCAAATCGTGTTCAACACCTTACTCTCGTACCGACTCGATCATTTCACTCTAGCCATCACCGGATGAACCAGGACGACCGACTCTAAGCATAGCGAGGCATAGCAAGGTAGGAACAACACAATCATATGGCTCAATCAACTCCTACACATGCTAGTGGGTTTCATCTAATTCTTGTGACAATGACAGGTCATGCACGAGAGAAATGGGTTCAACTACCGCAGCACACAGCAGTTTGAATCGCGTTGTCTTAATGCGATAAATGAGGCAGGAGCAAGAACATGGGATTTTATCGATATGATCAAATGGTTGGTTGCTTGCACGACGAGTGCGTTACAGGTATTGTTCTTCGTCGGGGTTATCACGGTACTCCTCGAGGCGAACCTGCCTGAAACACCGATACACAGCATTACCAAACAAGATACAACAATATGATGCATGCAATGAGACATGGCAAAATGAGTGCTTTGGGCTAATGCAACTAGGACCAAATGAGTTTGAAGCATTTTGAACTAAAGATGCAATTTCCAAACTCATTATGATCATTTAAAGTGCTTAAACTTGTTCTGCCATAAACAGTGGGTTAGCTTCTGTAAACATGCATGAAACCTGTACAGATGGAAAGATTGGATTTTCCTGATCATTTTTCATATATAATTTGTCCCATTTGGAGCTATGGTTGATTTTATATGAATTTTTGAAGTTTGAAACAATTTCTGGAATTTCCTGTGTGAAAATAATTCCAGTAAATTAAATATTGCGTCAGCACTGCGTCATGATGACGTCAGGGGGTCAACGGGCTGGTCAGGTCAAACTGACCAGTGGGTCCCGCGTGTCAGTGGGGTTGGTTTAATTAAAAACTAAACTAGTTTAATTAGCAGGGCTGGGCCCACATGTCATAGACCCACGGGGGTCAACCTGGGCCTACCCGTGGTCAAACCCGGGGCCAAACCCACCGGCGTTTAGCCTTGGCCGAACCAGCGGGCGGAAGTGGTTTTAGCCATTCGGCCACCAAATGAAGCCTTGGAGGCCACGGAGTCTGGTGAGGACGAACCGCAACTCTTGGCGGAGTCCGTTGGGCTCGAGGTGGCGGAGTTGGCGCCCGCGGCGAGTTTAGCGGCCACCGGGCTCGGGTGAAAGTGAACTCGTCTTTGTGGGGTGCGGTGAGGTCGCGTGGAGTCGTGGTTAGCTCCATCGCGTCGTGGTGAACGCGATGGACACGGTGAAGTGACCGAAAAGCGGCGAGAACGCGTCGGCGGCGAGTCAGCGGCGGTGCGTCGCGTCGCGATCCTCGTCGCTTCTTTGTGGTGCAGGCGAGCGAGAGAGAGGTCGAGGAGGTTGCTAAGCTCACAGCGGGCGCAGCGGTGCGAGCAGCGTGGTCGGGGGCGGGCTGCAGCGGCGGTGACAGCGAAGGATCTCCGGCGGTGGCGCTTGGCGAGCTTAGTGCGGCGGCCGGGGCCTGCGGCGCTTCGAGGCTCGGCTAGCTTCGAAATGGCGGCGGCGGGCGTCTGAACAGTGGCGCGGCGTGGGGTCGGCGGAGGCGGCTACGGCGGTGGTCTGGGCGGCGGTGGCGTCGGCCATGGCGTGGGGGCGCGAGGAGGACGAACGAGGGGAGAGGCGTCAGGGGGTGCGGGAAGAAGGCGGTCGATCCCGGCGTGGCGAAGCGGGGAAGCGGCGGGCGGCGAGCAGCTGCGTGGCGAGCTGCGGTGCCGCCGCCGAGCACCTTGGCTGCTGCACGGCAAGCCAAGCAGCTCGTTGGCCAGTGGCGCAGGCTGGGCGGCCAGTGGGCGGCTAAGCGGCGCCAGTAAGTTTTTTACGCTTTCTGTTTTTCTTTTCTATTTTTACGTAACTTTGTTGAGTTATTTAAAATACCTAGGAGGTTTCAAAATTCACCAAACTACTCTGGTCCATTGTTGGAATATTTCCAACATGAAACATTTAGTTTGGAGTTGTTTGGACATTTGAAATATTTTATAAATTTTAAATGCCCAAATTCAAATAGCTATGATTTAATTCAAAGATCCAAAGATGACCTAGGAAATTGTGCATCACTTTTGGCAAAGCTTACGGACCAAGACAAAAATGATGGACATTTTAGAAGGGCATTCAGGTTCATCGAAAATATTTTAGTAAACCCTAGTTGTTCGGAGGGGGTGGGGTTACGGCAATCCCATTTCAAATTTACATTGAATGAAATAAACATGATGCAACATTCTAATGCATGGACTAGCTAGGTTGTGACAACTCACCCCACTCAAAAGAATCTCGTCCGAGATTTAGGTTCCTCGGAAAGAGGCGGGGTACTCAAGTCGAAGCGATCCTCCCTTTCCCAAGTAGCTTCCTTCTCGAATGATCGACCATTGAACCTTGAAACTTGATATTATGCCGTCGAGTGGTTAGCTCGGCTTGATCGAAATCTGAGCGGGATATTCTCGATATGTGAGATTATCTTGAAGATCAAGCGTTTAGTGGTCCACTCCACGGATAGGATCCGAGAAGCAGCGCTGAGTTGAAAGCGTGGAAGGCGTCGTGGACTTTGGAGATCGGAGGTAGTTCAATTGGTAGGCAACTTCTCCTCGTTTGGCAAGAATGCGAAAGGGTCCAATGTGGCGAGCCAATTTGCCTTTGATACGAAGCGATGGGTTCCCTTGGAGGGTAACCGAAGGTAAGCCTTCTCGTCAACCTCGTAAGTCATAGCCTTATGTTTTCGGTCATATTGACTCTTTTGGCGAGATTGGGCTGTTTTCAACTTTTCACGAGCGATCGAACTTGCTCTTACGCTTCTGGATCATATCCGGGCCAAAAGAATTGTCTTTCCCGGTTTCGACCAGTTAAGAGGTGTTCGACACCTTCGTCCATAGAGAACTTCAAAAGGTGCTTTGCCCAAGCTAGATTGATAGCTGTTGTTATAAGCAAATTCGGCAAATGGAAGGCATTTCTCCCAATCCATTCGAATGAGATATGAAGCTTCGAAGCATGTCTTCTAGGATTTGGTTGACCGTTCTACTTGACCACTTGATTGAGGGTGGCAGGTGCTAAAGGAAAGATGGGTTCCCATAGCGTTTTGGAAACTTTCCCAAAATCGAGAGGTGAAGAGACTTCCTCGATCGAGTTTATTTCAATGGAACACCATGAAGAGATACTATTAGGAGATGTACAAATCGGCTAGTGACTAGCGGTTATACTCTCATGAACAGGTAAGAAATGGGCTACTTTGGAAAGGCGATCGATAACGACAAAGATAGCATTATTCCCTCTCTTGGTCTGGGAAAACCGGTGATGAAATCCATACTAATTTTATCCCATTTCCATTCGAGGAATAGCTAGAGGTTGAAGGGTGCGGCCGAGCCGTTGATGCTCTGCTTTTACCGCGACTGACAGACGTCGTGATTAGCAACATATTGAGCAATGTCTCTCTTCATCCTAGTCCACCAGAACCTCTGGCGTAGGTCCTGATACATTTTAGTGCCACCGGGATGAATGGTGAGAGGAGATTCATGAGCTTCCTTAAGGATCAAACGCCGCAGGTTTCGTACTTTAGGAACCACTAGGCGGGTTCCGAAGTATACGACTCCTTGATCATCAATGGAGAAACAATCCGCAACTCCTTTCTTGATGTTTCTTTTGATGCGGGAAATTCCCGGATCTACCTTTTGGGCTTTGATGATCTGATCCGTAAGGGAAGGTTTCGCCACCAAGGTGGAAAGGAACCCTCGAGGAACAATGTGAAGGTTGAGCTTCGAAATTCCTCGTGGAGAAGTGGTTGACTTTGTTGCAACATCAAGTTGTTGCAATAAGATTCTGACTTAGCGCATCAGCCATGGCGTTGGCTTTTCACGGGGTATAAGTTATCCCTAAGTGAAATCTGAAATCAACTCAACCAACGTCTTTGCACGAGATTCAAATCTGGTTGGGTGAATATATATTTCAGACTTTGGTGATCGGTGTAGATTTATAGCGATTACCAAGAAGGTAATGTCGCCAGGTTTTGAGTGCATAGACTACGGTGCAAGCTCTAGATCATAGTAGGGTAGTTTTCCTCATGTGGGTGTAATTGCCGTGAACCATAAGCAATTACGTGTCGATCTTGCATGAGAATACAGCCTAGTCCTTGTCATGACGTCGTAATAGATAACAAAGTCCTTAGAAATCTGGTGGTACCCGGCCGCGGGAGCGAAGTTAAGCGTCTTTTCGGTTCTGAAGCTGTGCTCACATTGTGGAGTCCTCGAACTTTTATCTTTCTTGAGGAGTTCGGTTAGAGGTTTAGCAACTTTGGAGAAGTTCTCGTGCAAGCGGCGACAATAGCTCGCTAAGCCAAGAAACTCGAACTTGCTTGACCGATTCAGGTGGAGTCAATTGGGGCGGCTTGAACTTCGCTCGGGGTTTACAATACCTTTACCAGAAATTACATGTCCTAGATAGGTCATACGGCAGCCAAAATTCGCATTTGGAAAACTTGGCATAAAGCGATGCTCTCGAAGTTTCATCAACACTAGCCTTAGATGTTGGCATGTTCTTCCTCGTTCTTGGAATAGATGAGTATGTCATCGAGGTAAACCCGACAATTTATCCAAATACTCCATGAAGATTGAGTTCATTAACTTAGGAAAATGTGGCTGGGGCGTTGGTTAAGCGAAGGACATGACGGTGTACTTTCGTATTGGCGTAACGAGTAACAAAGGCCGTTTTGGGAATGTCCCGTTTGGATTTTGATTTGATGGTAGCCTAACCTCAAATCCATCTTAGAAAGCCGAGGATCTGCGAGCTGATCATACGGATCGTTGATCACGGGAGGCGGATACTTGTTCTTAATTGTGACCAAGTTGGCGGGTCGATAATCTACAACCATCCGGTCCGTACCATCCTTCTTCTTGTGAAGAGGGCGGGGCAAGCCAAGGAGATGAACTAGGGCGGATGAAACCCTTTTGCAAGGCCTCATCGAGTTGTTTCTTAAGTTCGGCTAGTTCTAGGGGTGCCATCTTATAGGGTCTTCTAGAAATTGGGGCAGTTCTGGAATGAGGTCTATCACGAATTCAACATCTCTGTCGGTGGGACACACAGCAATTCTTCTGAAAGACATCCGGAAAGTCACGGACTACGGAGCGTCTTGATGCAGCAATGGTGGCATTAAGAGAATATAGTTGGCGCTTGGATATTGGGTCAAGACATTGACTATCTTTCGAGGGTGCGTAAGTTGAGCAGTCCTAGAGAAACAATCAATCTTGGCATAATGGGATGACATCCAGTCCATACCCAAGATGATATTTATATCCGAAGATTTGAGAGCTATCAGCGATGCAAGGAAAACAAGTCAATCGACCTGAATTTCATTACCATGGCTTACTCTAGAAGTTTGCCATTTGGATCCGGGGTTTGAATTACCATGGAGGTGGGCATATCACTGAATGTAGTGTTGTGCAAGCGAGCATAGCTTTCGGATATGAATGAATGAGATGCTCGATGTCGAAAAAACGGATGCGGGTGGCAATTAACAAGAAGCGTCCGAGCACGCGGCGTTGGGATCCTCTTGGGCCTCCTCGGTGAGACACAATTAACATGGCCCGCGTCGGTGGTGGCGGCAGCATAGAACACCTTTCCTGCGGGCTTGCGCGACCACAACTTTGCGGGCTGATTGGGGTTGATGCAGGGACAATCGGCATGTAGTGGCCTGATTCACCACATTTGAAGCACGTCCGCGGGGCTGGCGGCGTGAAGGCGTTGTTGGTTGGTCCACCATAGGGCCTAGCTGGTGCATCTTCTTTGAAGCTGGGCGGCGCTGGAAGGATGGCCTCGGTGTGAATCTGGTGGCGAGGCGATGTTAGGCACCCACACGGCGCTACGTGGTCCGGCACGGATGAGGAACCCATGTCACGGCCATGCTTGCGTGTTGCTTGAAATCGGTCGACCGGTTTCAGCGCTGATGGCTTTGTTGACAAGCTTACGGAAGAGGTGCACTCATGCGAGCGGAGATCTCGGCGGGCTCGGGGCTAAGTCCCTGCGGAACCTTGCACATTTCTTGGCGTCGGTGGAGACCTCTTCAGTTGCATAGCGTGCGAGGTTACCGAACTCTCTACTATAGGCGTCCACGGAGAGACGACCTTGGGTGAAACTGCAGAACTCCTCACGTTTGCGATCCATGAGACCCTCCGGAATGTGATGTTCACGGAAAGCCTCGCTGAATTCTGCCCAAGTAGTGACATGGCCAACTGGGCGCATAGCCATATAGTTCTCCCACCAGAGACTGGCGGGGCCTTCAAGATGATATGCAGCAAAGGTGACCTTGTCCGCCTCAGCTACTGATCTGAAGCGCAGCTTGTGGGTGATCTTTGCGAAGCCGATCATCGGCGTCGAGAGGCTCGGCCGAGTGGTGGAAGGTAGGAGGGTGTAACTTGATGAAGTCAGCGGCGACACCAGGTTGTTTCTCGATGATGGGCTGTGTTACATTCGTCACGCTCCGACAAGCGGTTGGTCTCCGTTTGTTTCTCTCGGCCTCTAGCATAACCCGCCGAAGAAGGAGGGTGAGGCAGGTTTGCTTCTCCAACTCCACGCCTTGACCTGCTCTGGCGGGCAGGGTTATTCTTGGTGTTAACCATCCTAAGAAAACAAGACAAGGATTTAGTCCGGGATGGCAAGATTTACGACATAGAAGTGTAGGATGTAATGGATAACTCGGAATGCGAGATGATCATCCGTATGACATGGTGAATCTGAAACTGCTTCTTTATTCCATCGTCATACACACCATACAAGGTTTAGTACAAGACCAAACAAAGTACTACTACGGTGAAAGGAAGATTACATCTCATCGGAGGCACACCAAGCTCCTATACATTATTTTTGTTACACCTCGGAATTAGTACACACTAAGTCATATTCCACGAGTCACGCGGGGCGGTGGAAATACAACTGATACAATACTAGTGGGACTACTACTAACTCGAGGCGTCTCCGTAGTAGTTCTCATAGAAGTCTCCTCCGTAACACAGGAGTTCAGCGTGATCGTCGAGGAGCAGGCGGTCTGAGGAGCTGTGGACCGTAAGGGCAAGGGTGAGGTCTTGGACCTCTGAGCGGTGGCAAGCGAGGACCACGAGGTGGGGTGATGCCCCCACATCACGCCATCCATCATGTCCGTGAGCAGCCTGACAGGATACAAATCTCTCATATCCATATAACCAGCTTGAACAGGCGGTGCAAAAGCGAGTCAAGGTAGCCCGGTGATCGGCACGGGCATTGAAGAGCTCCATCCTCAAGGCCCGACTCTCTCGGTCCTTGTCCTCGAGCAACTCAGCGGTAGTGCGGGTTAGGGAGTCCTCTGGCGGAATCGGCATAGATGGCTCGAAGATAACCAAGCGCTCGGGAAGTGAACTTCGGCATATCTAGAAAGTCGGTGTTGCGGAGCAGCCCGATCTGGCTCGTATGATGGTCATCATAGAATATGCAGCATCTTGAACCGCCATATCAATAGTAACACCAAGCCCATAGGAGCTGTGAAGGGCCTCGGTGCAACCGAGGATAAGAGGAACACCGGCGGTGCAAAGATCTTGACTTTGATTAAAATCTCGATCTTTGCTCTTCAAGCTGTGTATTCGGGTACCAGCGGTATCCGCCGATCATAACCGAACTAGCATGGATGTATGACCGGTCACACCAATGCATCTGGTCGAGACGAACCACTTGATTGTGATCACGAGTGGCCATCTGGAAGCACAACCACAATGCAAAGACATTAGTATTTCTATCGAATTTGGACAGCATAACATTTGTAAATGCTCAAAGTTGAGACATTTCACAGGATCGCATAACCACTCAGCGATATCATATCAAGGTTACGGGTCCAATTTAGTAACATAACAGGATAGTAAAACTGAACAGGGCTTGTAACCATCAAACCTACAAGGTACTCTTGATTAGTAACACGTGAGCCTAACGAGAGAAGAGGTCCTAATCCTTAACCCCGATGGAAGAATGGGTGACTCGGATCGAGAATATCATGAGATAAAGGAGTAAAAAGAGCCTTCGTACCATCCCACAATCAATTCCCCTACATATAACTAAAGCATTTCTAGACTCAACATCGACCAGTTTGGCTTGGAGAACCTCTGAGCGATCCGGCTCACGATGCCAGCGCTGTCGGGACCCGACTCAATGTCACATCGATCTAGCACATAACACATCATATCACTTTGCGGCCTCACATACGGTATCCCAACAGGTGTCGCCTTACCTCGGCCGGGACCGTTTGCGCCTTTTGGCTGCGTATATGATAGTGTCGCTAGCATCCATATGAAAAGGCCGGGCTGACATGACTAGTCGTAAACCCAAAGTAGCCAGACTTACGAGGCGAGCATCCATGACCCGACATCGAGCGTGTCGGTCAGCAGCAAGTAAGTTCAAGTGAGCCACCACTCATTACCTGCCTTATCGTGAAGGAAGGTGATGACGAGAGCAGCAGACCTGCCCCACCCTTGGACAAAGGACTTTCTCCGCTTCCTGCACTCATTCTCACCAGTTGGCTAAATGGCACAAAACCTGGCCTCGAGTCGATGGAGCTGGAAGGAACTCCACGAGACAAAGGAACCCTCCGCCTAGCTCAAATGAAGGCGACAGATCAAGAAGGATGGAGCACCCCGACAGCCCGCTGTAGCCTATCGAGGCGGAGACCCCACAGGTCACGCATGCCAAGGATCATCTCAGCCACGCCAGATGACAGAAAGGAGTATCGCAACCTCTTTCACGACGCCACCGGCGAAGCAGCGCTGTGTTCAGCTCCTCCACTCCCCCCACTCCCTCAAGAGACGAAGAGACTAAGATGATGAAGATGAGGAGGAAGACCTGTGAGGAGCCGTAATTCACCGAGCATTCCACCACTTAGACAACCGCTCAGACTAGGATAGGCCATTGAACCCTATAGGATAGGTCGTACCTTTTATGCTAAGTCGAGTCCTTTAATGGTTCATATGAAACCATGTTGTGTTGTGTTTGCTTTCAACTTGCTTTGATGAAGTCGCACTTTCCCTTTGGGAACTTGTAAACGCAATATCCCCATTTGGTTTTAATGCATGAGTTTGGCCTTCCGCCCTTGTTTAACTTAAATCTGTGTCACACCACCCCTTACTAGGCCCCATCTATATTGCTTTCTCATTTTATTTTCCCAATCATGAGACTGACCGCTTCCAACAGATGCCCGTTGTAACACGTGATCGGGTACTCTACCCAGCCAAGAAGAAGCCGGAGGTTCACGAGGCAGAGCCAGCCAGACCGCCCCAGCGACAGACTCCACCACCACCTCCAAACATGGACATGGCTCATTTTCTCCAAGCCTTCCGAGAGGAGCGCCAAGCCAACACTACAACCCTCCAGATGATTGCTCAAGCTGTCAATCGCCACCGGTGGACACGGCCATGGACGCCCACGCCGGTGGAGTTCAAGAAGCATGCACCACCCACCTTCATCGAGACCGCTTGAACCCTCGGATGTAGACGAATCGGGTCCGCACCATTGAGGATCCGGCCGGCACTAGTCGGATGCACCGAGGACCGTGAGAGAAGGCATGATGTCGCCCACTCGCCTTGGGGAACCGCCGAGCTTGGTGGGATGGATTCAAGGCTATGCGCTCGAGCAAAACATCACTTGGGATACTTCAAGACAGAATTCGCAAGGCCCACATTCTTCCGAATCATGACCATCAAGAAGCGTGAGTTCCGAGCCCTAAAGCAAGGTAGTAGCACCGCCAAGGAGTACATGCGGTTCGTGTTCTCTCAAGGTATGTCCTCGAGGATGTCAAAGACTGATGCTGCCAAAAGGAGCGCTTCATGGAAGACCTTAACCGCATCTAGTGATTTCGCTTGTTGTGTGTGACCGCCCGACTTTTCCGATCGGTGAACAAGGCACTCATGCTTGAGGACAACGATGTGCTTTGATGATACTCAGAAGAAGATGATCGCAAGGTAGCTCCAAAGAACCGTGGCCTCGTCTGTGGCAGCCAGCTCCGGCCACAACCTATCGCCAGCCAAGAGCCCTGACCCCGCACCAACTATCCACCTCAGCAAGAGATGCCAACCCTGTGCCGCTTACAAAGAACCCCAATAATAATGTGGCAAGGGCATCATCCCCAACCAAGTCACTTGCTTTGATGTGGACAGCCAGACACTACTCCAAGTATCGCCCAACAAGAAGCCCGGCCTACGCCTCCAATGCTAACTCCAAGATGCCGCGGAATGCCACCAAGAAACCAAGCTCCTCAGAATCGCCCAACAACAGCATGGGTCGGTGAATCATGTCATCAGGAAGAAGCCTGTGAGATCCGGACGTCGTGCTGGGTACGTTCCAATTCAGACCAAGAACTATTTTGTTTAATTCGAGCCATGCATTATTTTGTCACCCAAAGTTTTATTAAAAAGTGGCATGACCCCTACACTCTCGAATAACCCTATGGTGGTACAAACCCCAGTGAGCAGATGAGAGCCAAGATAGGATGTAAAGAAGTCGGATTATCATTAACGGGGTAGACTTCTAGCGATCTTATCATCCTAAAATCGCAAGGCTTGGACGTGATTCGGAATGGATTGGCTCAAAGAAGCACCAAGGCTTGATAGATTGCGCCAACCGGATCACACGTACAATGACCAAGGAGTCGGCAAATTTGCCTCCAACCCTCCCTACTCAAGCCAACCAAGTCAACTGTCTGACCGGGTTGAATGGAGCAAGTGCCGGTAGTATGTGAATACCCGATGTTTTTCCCGATGAGCTACCGAATGCCTCCCGACCGAGACATTGAGTTCATCATTGAGCTCATACTCGAGCGGACCCATCTATAAGAAGCCCTAGAACGGGATCGAAGAGTTAGCAGATTGAAGAAGCAACCGAAGAGCGCTGAGGAAGGATTTATCCGAGTTTGGAGTTGTTTGGACATTTGAAATATTTTATAAATTTTAAATGCCCAAATTCAAATAACTATGATTTAATTCAAAGATCCAAAGATGACCTAGGAAATTGTGCATCACTTTTGGCAAAGCTTACGGACCAAGACAAAATGATGGACATTTTAGAAGAACATTCAGGTTCATCGAAAATATTTTTAGTAAACCCTAGTTGTTCGAGAGGGGCTGGGGGTTCTGGCAATCCCATTTCAAATTTCTGTTGAATGAAATAAACATGATGCAACATTCTAATGCATGGACTAGCTAGGTTGTGACACGCACACCCCTCAATTGGTCAGAAACCGGAGAAGGACTTGTCTTTGGGCCTGATATCCTTCGTGAAGCAGAAGAGCAAGTCCAGCTTGTCGAAGGCGTCTGAAATCTGTCAAGTCAAGGCGGAAAGAGCTCTGTTGACTCACGTCGTAGGGACATAAACTTCCGAGTTGGAGACCACGTCTACCTCCGGGTCACCCGTCTCAAAGGAACCCAGCGCTTCCATGTCAAAGGAAAGCTCGCCCCAAGATACATTGGCCCCTTCAAGATCACGGAGCGACAAGGAGAAGTGGCTTACCAGTTGGAACTTCCACCTGAACTATCCGATGTGCTCAACGTGTTCCACGTGTCGCAACTCCGGAAGTGCCTCCAAGTTCCAGACAAGCCTGATCTTTACAAGGACGTCAATCACCAAGCCATTGACCTTCAGCCTGATTTGACTTACGAGAGGCCCATCGCATTACGGATGAGGGTGGCGACACACTCAAAAGCGCACCATCAAATACTTCAAGGTCAATGGAGCAACCACCTTTGAGCGAAGCAAATTGGGAGCGTGAAGACTACCTTAGATCCGAGTTTCCGTATCTCTTTAAAGCCTAGTTTAGGAATCTCGGGGACGAGATTCTTGTAAGGGGGGTAGGTCTGTCACACCCTGCATTTTGTAACACTTTATTTGCATTAATAAAGCATGAAAATTTGGACCAAAAAAACTTTTGCATTATTTGGCTTTTATTTGGAGTTGGTTTTCTCTCTGTGCTTCTTTTCAAGTGCTCTTTAAAGTCAACTACTTCACTTCTGTACTTCATCTCCATGCCCCAAACTTCTGCCCAAATGACCATGCCATGTGTATAGTGCAATATAGAATTTTCTCACAAAAATAATTTGGCCAAAAAGTATTTTCTAAATTTAGTTTTCAAAAACCCTGAATTGAGGTTTGCCTTTGCAAGTACTTGATTTGGGTTATGAAAAATATTTCAAAGGGTATATTTGAATCCTATTAGGTGTAGGACTCCATAAACCACAAAAATATAATTTTAAAAGTTGTTTTACTATTTTATTTAAAAGCTTTTCTTAAGGCCAGAAATGGTCTTTAATAGGGAAAAATTATTTTATGGTCTTAAAAATATTTGACAAAAATTAGGGAAACTCAGTGGACATATATTTTCCATATATAAGAGTTTCAACAAATGGTCATGTTCAAAATATTGGTCAAATCCCTCAAAAACCCTTTCTGGATATTTCAAGCTTTTGAAATATTTACAAAGGAAATATTCTCCAAAAATTCCAAGAAAATTCTATAATCTCACATATGACATACTTGATGATCTTGGAAAGTCTCATGTCATGGAGAATAGTATAACCCCATGAAATCCCCTCAAAACCATTTCTGTCCATTTTGAAGTTTGAGCAACTTTACATTGCCAAAGATGGCCAAATGTTCTCAAACTTGGTGAACATGCTCCAATGGTCTAATAATGCATCTAGACCAAATGGCACAAGTTGGAGAAGAAGATATCCTGGTCAAAGTGCCTCAAAACCTTCTCTGACCAGAATCAAATTTGAACTACTTTGTACTACCAACTTTTTCTCCATGACCCCAACTCTTGTGAGCCTGATCACATGACTAAATAAGGCCACCACACCAAGTGGTGCATCAAGGAGAAGTGATCTACTCAACTGGATCTACACAAATCCATTCCTGCCAATTTTTAGGGTTTGCAAAAGTTGCATTGGCAACTTTGTCCAAATAAGCTCAAAATGGGTGGAAGGCCCTAATTATGTGTGGCATCTCACCCTGTGGAGTATCATGGCCAGTGGAAGTCATTAACTTGCCCAAAACATCATCAAACACCTTCTGGCAGAATTTTAGAATGCTAATTCCAGCCCCTTCCACTAATCTCCTTGAGCCCATATTTTTACCACAACCGCTCCTTGTTCCCCTCTGCAACTTGGATGCTTTTCTGCCCGAGGAAGCAATGATGAGGGAGGGGGAAACCCCATTTGTCTTCTCTGGACAGCAGCTTCTCCTCTCTCTCTCTCTACCTCCTTCTCTCCCCTCGGCCCTCCAGAGCATCCAAGGCTCACTCCTAGTTTTGCCCACACCCCCTGCAGCTTCCAGACACTAGTGGGCCTTGTGGCAGAGAAAAACCGTGGATGCGGCCAAAGTCGCTCTGGGCGCCA
Organism: Aegilops speltoides; assembly: GCA_021437245.1. NCBI lineage: Eukaryota > Viridiplantae > Streptophyta > Magnoliopsida > Poales > Poaceae > Aegilops > Aegilops speltoides. The sequence continues at coordinate 270,570,400 of CM038146.1, forward strand.
GGCGGAACACCGACCGTTGACGCCGCGCCTCCCGACCACCTCGAGCTTCCCCCGCGCGCCAGTCGATGCCCCTCGACGTCCGCTCCACGCTAGCAGGCTGCCCACTTGCTCCCGCGCCATCCTCTCTCTCCTGTAGCTCACGCCAGAACGCCGCCCCGCTCGGCCAATGTTCGCGCCACTCCTGTGGCCCGCGTGCAGCTCGCCCCGCTCCATCTCTCTCTCCCTGACACCCTACACCACTCCCACGAACACCCCCGAGCTCTCCATTCCCTCTCTAACAGCCACCCGAGCCGATCCCGGGCACCGTGAAGCCCACGCCAACGGTGGACCTCGGCCAGCCCATATAAGGCAACCCCGAGCCCCTCTTTTGCTCCCTGTCGCTCCCCCACACTCCAAATCGACCTCCCGCACCACCAATTCATCTCTAGAGCCGCCCGAGCTCGAGATCGAGCTCGAGCTCCGCCGCCTCGGCTCGTCGGCGTTCACGTGGTACAGGCATCCTCCGCCTCCGTTTCTTCTCGATCTGGAACCGCGCGGCCACGCTGACCTTTTCCCCTCTCTTTCCCACTCTTTTTGCAGCGGGAGCGGCCGGATTCATCGGCCCCGAAGCACCTCCGCCCGCGTGACCTCGTCGCGGTGAACCAAGCTGCTCGGCGACCGTCTCCACCACCACCCGAGCAGCGACTCCGCCCGAGTCCAGCGGTACCACCCGCGCACCTTCCGTGCCTTGTATCGCCGCCCGGCGAGCTCTCGTCGTGCCTCTGGCGGAGGTGAACAACGGCGGCCGTGGGGCCAGCCGTCGACCTCATAAAGCAGCAGCCTTGTACCGGTTCGCCCGTCGGTTGAAGGCGTGTTCGCCTTCACGCCTTGACGTGGCGGCCAGCGTCAGGCTGGTTTCCCCTCTGGGCCTGCTGCCGTGGCCTCTCGGCCCAGTGGCACAGCGCCACATTTCTTTTTCTTCTTCTGTGTCCTTTCCAAAAATTCCACAGGGCAAAATATTTGTCCAAATAAAATATTTCCAACTCCTAAAATCTCAGAATAATCCCACCTATTTATTGATGTATCTTTAATGCACATCCATTACACCTTTTTGCTCTGTTCAAATTTAAATTCAAATTTGAACAATAAAACCTCTGTTTGAAAATCCACAACTCTATTTCCCTAGCTCCAAATTCAAAACCAAGAATTTTCCCCTTCCTAGTTTTCCTCCTAGTATTTTACAAAAATAAGTTGACATTTTTCTGAGCATTTTGACTTTTCTGTTTTTATTATTGTCTTATTTTCCCGCTATTTTCTTGCAACGTTAGATCCCGTATTTGACGAGGTAGCTGAAGAAGAAGGAGGAGAAGGGCCTGAAGACTTTGAAGACCAAGCCAACCAAGGCAAGCAGCCCTTTGACCATGTCTATGAAACCTTTTTATGCATGCCATATAGCTCTTTATTATTGTTGCATCGGAATCATGATGAGATGGTAAACCACGTGGGTTGGTTGCCTCGGTTACTTCCTCATTGATACTTGCATTGTGCATGGCCCTACCTTCTTATGAGGGTTATGCCGGTGGGAGTAGATAGGATGCTAAAGTAGTGCTGCGCAAAAAGGGACGGGGATATGCATGGTGATGGGGACAAAGTGATTTCAAAAGTATTTTCGAAAACCCCGTCGGGTGCCACTTATGCCCGAGGGAGATGATGAGATGGGTAACCACTTGATGATGAAGTGGTGTACCGAGGCAAGTGTGGGTGTTGTTTTCAAAAACGGATTGGTCGAAGTTGCGACCGTTATTCCAACCTTACATGCGCAACCACTCTACCCTTATATGGGAAAGGGCATTATTGATTACCTAGACCGATACTAGCTTGGAGCCCGCATTACTAGTAGCGGGAGAGTTGTTGGTGCGCTCTCTCGGGGCGAAGTGCGTGCCGTAGGGCGGCCATGACTGTTTTCACGAGGCACGGACACACCGTTTGTACCCGTGCGGTGGTATGTGATAAGTATGGGGCGAGGCTCCAAGAAAGTGTTATGTGAAAAGTTGGGCACGGGGTTCTTGCCAATCAGTGGACTCCATGTTAGTGTTGTTTAGGGAAAGGTAGTGATCGGTGCTTACCGGTACTTGAGGTACATGAATTAAGTGGATGACGGAAGTTCCCGGATCTAGTGGGTAAAGTGTGCAACCTCTGCGAGTGTAAAACTATTGAATAGCCGTGTCCACGGTCAAGGGCAGATTGGGTAACGCTCTTGGGCTCGTCCACTTGTTTACAAACCAAGTGTGTGTGATGATGAAAATGACTTGGGTCAAGTCAAGGGACTTGACATGATTAAGATGGGTTGGTGCCCACTCTGTTTATGTTAAAAGGGTTGGTGCCCTCTATTTATGTTGATATCTGTAACTTTGTCTTCATGTGTCGTGGGGATCACTGTGGGAGCACGAACACCTATAGGGCAGGGGCCCCTTCTTGTCCGGCAAGGGAGGCGGGGCGCCTGCGAGCGGATCGGCTGACGGCAGCGGGAGGTTTACCCAACCGGAGCTCTCAGGAGATAAAACTCCTACTACTGCTTTGTGTTTGTATTTGTTCTTGCTCGAGGCCTTGGCGTGTAGTGGTGTTGGATGGTCAGATAGACCAAACCCTTCTACATGCACATGGGCCTCCTTTTATAGTCTAAGGGGTTACCGGCAGGTGGCAGCGTAGAAAGAGGGGTAGAAAGGTAAGCGCGGTTGGTACAGCGGTGTCCAGCATGTCCCCTACCTAACTCGGCGGGGGGACAAGGGCATTTAATGCCCGTCCGTGCTAACTGTGCAAGAAGCGACCGTTAGGGCGCCACCGATCGCCATGATGGCCTCCTTGTCGACTTTGCTTGCCACCTCGTGCCGCATAGCTGCCTGGCGCCTATACGTGCTCACAGGATAGTCTGGGTGACACGTCGTTGGATCTTGTTGGAGCTTGAGTGCATGGTGGTAGCCTTGCCGCGGGAAGTGCCTTGCCGCGGCCGTCGTCTTGTCGCACCAGCAAGCTTGTCACTCGCCGTGCCTTGCTAGGGCGCGCGAGGTGTTGCGGCAAGTTCTCTGAAGCGCCTTGGTTGGCCTTCCCGGCAAGCTCCTCTTGCTGGGGTCTTTGTCCTTCCCGGCAAGCTTCTCTTGCTGGGGTCTTGTCCTTCTTGGCAAGCTCCTCTTGCCGGGGCCTTGTCTTCTTAGTTAATACTTTGTTCTTGAATGGCAGTAATAGGAAATGTGAGAGGGTCTTGGCGGGTGCCAGCAAGCCTTGCCTGGGTACTCTGTTGCCCGTGCACAAGTTCGGGTACTAAGGTACCCCTACTTTAAATACCAGGCAGAGAGCCGGGCTGGGCCATACAGTGCAGCAGCTGTTGGGCCAGGCCCAAAACGATCTGCAGTCCGCTTGGCTGGGTCCACATAAAACCAACTCCGTGTGCACGAGTCCTCTCGCAGCACGCGTGTCAATCGCGGCGCCGTGGGAGGCGTGGGTGGTGTCCATGGTGGCGCCCACCCGTGATCGCGGGCGGGCGTGAATTATCTCAGCTGTTGCCTCGGCTCTGCATCCCTGCCACACGGCTCCCATGCGCATGGGGTGGTGGCGGTGGAAGTGTGAAACCGAGCCGTCATGGGCGGAGGCGGCGGGTCGGCCCGATTCCTGCCCTTCCGTGCTCGATTAGTCGGCCGGGCGGCCGAGCCCCACCTTGCTCCTTTAAGAAGGCGAGAGGGGCGCAGAACCGCACTTCCTCATCTTCTCCTTTCTTCAACCTGCTCCCTTCCCTCTCATCGCCATGGAGGAAGAAAACCACAACCCTTCATCGGTGGCGGCGAGTGTCATTGCCGCAGCGTATCCTCCCTATCCAGAGCCCATGGTGGCGGAACCAGCCCCAAGGGGAGAGAGAGAGGCGAGTCGTGGCGAGGCCGAGGCAAGGTCGGCGGGCGGAAGAGGCGGCGGGCGGTCGTCGGCCGCCTCCGCCGGGCGGTTCCTCCGCTCGGTGGTCCACACGGGGGATGACCCTTGGGAGTTCTTCGTCAAGCTGTCGGGCACCTCGCCGTCGCCTCTGGCTTCCGGCTCCGTTTGCGAGTGCGATGGAGCCGGACCCGCCTGAGACGCTGAGATTGCACATGAGGGGCTGCGGGATCGGCGGCACCTGAGTCGTTGTGTCCCCAGCCTGGCGTGATGTATCTTGATCGAGGTGGAAGGCGTTCTCCGCATCCATAGCTTGGCGGCGGGGTTTACCCTCCATTTCAAGTTAATGGATGGCGACCTCCTCTCCGTCAAGGTCTTCGGGGACTCCGGCACCCGGGCGAGATGCTGCGTGGACAGCTCCTCCGATAGCGAACTCCTCGGCGAGTAGCGAGAGGAGGCGGCAGCGGCAGCGAGGGCGGCGGGTCCGACTAGGCGTTGGGCGTCGCTTCGTGCGCCATCGGCGACCCCATCATCCGGGTCGCCAGCCTCCTGAACTCCCCGGGGTCGTCTCCTTGGGCGGCAGCGTGGGAGGCTGCGAGATGAGGAAGAGGTTGGCGGCAAGGCCGTCAAGTCGAATCTGGGCGTGGTGCCCTCGACAGCGTGCTGACGTCCTGCCGCCCCGTCTTCGAGCTCTGCCTCCGGCGCCTCCGTCTCCACCAAGCTCCCGGCCGGCCCTCGGGATGTTCTCTTGGTGTCTTCTGGCACCCGTAGCTCACCTAGGCACTTCTTTTGCCCTTTTTGCCTCCTTGACCTACCTCCTGAAAAAGGGGGCACAGGAAAAGGATTCTGAGCACCTTATCTTTTCAATTTGTAAGCCTTGGGCCTTAGCTGCATCTAAAACTTGTAATCCTCTCTTTCATGTTTTCATCCTCTATGGATTTGTAACGAATGGGATGTTTTTAATGAAAAGAGGAAGCACCTTTCGTTACATTCTTCACTTGTTTACATGCCTTGTATGTTTTACCTGCGCTTTGAGGAACTTGCTTGCCTTGAACACGCTTCTGAGTCACGGGACATCAGCAGCCAGTGGCGGTGCTGCCTCCGGCAAAACCTTGTCGGGGCTAGTTGCAGCTCACTTGTATTGTTGGCGGACAAATCAAAGGCGCCAACTTAGCCCGAGTCGATTCCTCCGCGCCGAGAGCTTTCCACACAAAACCAGACGTTCAAGAATATAACCCGCTCCTCGGTCATAAAAGGATGCATGATGAGGATGAAAAACTTATCGATATCGCAGCCCGGCGACCACGGCTTGCGGGGTGAATCTTAGCATTCTGCCCCGACAACTCTGGCTTGCGGGATCAGTGCGGCGCACCTTTCTTCGCTTTCCTTGTTCTTCTTTGCTGGATGTGTCATAGGAACAATCTCTTAGATGCGACAAGTTACTTCTTGTAATATATAACTTTATTCTAAGCAAAGCTTGCTATGTCATGCCCTTTACTTGATCCGGTGCCTTGTATGTTTTACCCTATGCTTTGAGGAACTTGCGGTAGAAACCTTACTTTTAGCTGAGTCGCGGAACATCAGCAACTTCTTGGCGTTGCTGCCTCCGACAAGAAACCTCGTCGGGCTAGTTGCAGCTCACTTGTATTGTTGGCGGACTCGAAAACAAATCAAAGGCGCAACTTAGCCACAGTCGATTCCTCCGCGCTGGGTTTTTCATACAAGGCACGGTCGTTTCAAGGAACATAATCTTAAAGATTTGAAACAGATCGCTCTAGGGCAATGATTGCTATGTTATATCCTGTGATACATCGCTTCCTTGTATGTCTCTACCCCACGCTTTTAGGGAACTTGCCGGTATAAAAAGCACGCTTCTTGAGTCGCGGAACATCAACAGCCGCTAAGCGGTGCTGCCTCGACAGAAACCTCGTCGGACTAGTTGCAGCTCACTTGTATTGTTGAGAGGACTCGAAAACAAATCAAAGGCGCAACAACCCTGAGCAGATTCCTCAGCGCCGCAGGTTTTCATACAAAGCACGGCAGTTCAAGGAATATAACATAAAATTTAAGCTGGTGGGCTTTGTGCTCGGACTTGGGCAACAAGCTTTTACGCCGTCCGTGTCCGGCAAAATGCTGGGCTTCTTTGAACAATGCCAATTGCTATGTTATCTCCTTTACTTGATCCCATCCCTTGCATATTTCTACCCCTGCGCTTTGAGGGAACATGCCGGCGCGAGCATGCTTGCTGAGTGTGGAACATCAACAGCCCGCTGGCGGTGCCGCCTCCGGCAAGAAACCTCGTCGGGCTAGTTGCAGCTCACTTGTATTGTTGAGCGGACTCGAAAACAAATCAAGGGCGCAACTTAGCCACGAGTCGATTCCTCCGTGCACAGGTTTTTCATACAAGTCACGGTCGTTCCAGGAACATAACCTCGAAATATAAGAACGACTGCGCTTCTAGCTCGATGGTGCGTCCTCGACGGTAGCGCAGCACTCCAAAGAGGCGCGCTTGCCGGAGTGAGCATCAGAGCTACGCTTGCCGGACATGGTCTCTTGTGAAGCTGTCTTTGCCTTCTTGCTCTTGCTGGTGGAGCTCGATGGTGCGTCCTCGACGGTAGCGCAGCACTCCGAAGAGGTGCGCTTGCCAGAGTGGGCATCAGAGCTGCTCTTGCCGGACTTGGTCTTCTTCTTCCCCCGGGGAGTTTCAGCGGCAAGTGGCTTGCGCTCTGCTGCTGACTCTTTGCTTCCGATAGATCTTGTCGGTGCAGATAAGCGCATCCTTCTTGTCGCCTTGGGCGGAAATGACACTTATCGGGCTGGGCATCTTGAGCACATTGTAGGCGTAATGAGAGGCTGCCATGAACTTGTGGCGCTGGTCGGCGAGTATCCCATTGTAGGGCAATGGGAAATCAGCGACGTCAAATGTGACCCTCTCGTCACGAAATTCAGCTCGCTGCCAAATGTCCTTGGTAGTGTGATCTTCCCCTTGACTTGCTCCTTCCGGGTTTATTCCTTGAAAGGTACGGTCTCTTGAGCTGTTGTCGGGGATCTGGAGCTTCTTGAGCCTTTGCGGAGGAGATCGATTCAGGCCAGCCCACCATCAACCAACATCTTCTTGACCTTGAGGTTGCGAATTGTTGGAGAGACCAACATCGGCAAGCACCCGACCGCAGTGATGCGGTCAGGGTGATCCTCAACATCGAAGATGATGGGCGTCTTGGACCACTTGAGGCTTGCGCGACTCGGCGGACGGCTCCACTGCGCTCACTTCACACCTTTGCTTGAGTTGGCGGTGCGAGGCGTGCGAGAGGCACCGCCGTCGATGCCTAACACCTCCGTTGCCTTCGAAACTCTTGGTCATCAGTTTCATCTTCCTCCATCTCATCATCCTCATCTTCATCTTCGTCCTTATCGCGGCCACGAGGCTGTCTCCTTTCCGCGGCTTGGCCTTCTGTGGCGCCCTCCCGGCGGGAAGCTTCTTGCCGGATCCTCCGCCACCTCCCTGGGCTCTCTCCTTGCCGCGGCGCTCGTACTCAGCTTTCTGTAGCTCCGCCATCTACTCAACTTTCTTGCAGGCTTGGAGGTCATGGCCCTTAGTGCGGTGGATCTTGCAGTGTGCTTGCGGAGCCATCACCTTGTCGGCGGCTACCACAGCCTCGCCGGACTCGATAGCTTTGGCCTTGTCGGAACCGCCTCCGTCGCGGAATGCTCGACAACTAGCACGTCCTTAGCCTTTCTTTTTTGTTGTTCCGCCTCCGGTTCTTCCTTGCAGGCGGCATCCTCCTTGTCGAGATCATACGCTCCTGCAGTCTCTCCGGGGATTTTCCTCCCCTCCTCAGCCCGTGCACACTTGTCGGCCCGAGCATAGAGATCGCTGACATCTCTGATCTTGCACATCGCCATCTCCTCCCTCATTTTGCGATTCGCACATTACGATGGAGCAGCGATAACCGCTGGCGGGGTGGGCGTCACGGGATGTTGCGTTGCACTGGTGACTCTCTGTATGTACTTACGCGAGGCTCTCCTCATACGGGCGGCGGATGCAAATCGCTCTCTCACGGCCATGGGGCTTGTGGCCTCTGTGAAAGCGCCGACAAGCCGATGACATAGGTCCGCCCACGAAGAGATGGAGCCGTCCGGCAAGTGCATGAGCCAAGATCGGCGTTGGGCTTGAGCACCGGTGAAGTAGTTGGCGAGATCTTCTCGTCGCGTCCTCGGCAGCACACCGCGATGGTGTAAACGCGAGAACTCCGGCGGATGTATCCTGCCATCGTACTTCTCGAACGCGTCGGCAAAATTCTTGGTTACGGGCCTTTGGACTTGCCGCAGCTCACGGGTGAGCAGCGGGGCTACGCGCGTCTGACAAGTCGCTGGTTCCCCTGGCGCTTACATATCGACGGAGGCCCAGCGCTGGTCGGATCGGCCGCGCTTCTCTTCTGCGCTTCGATCTGGATCTGGCGTCTTCGTGCCATCGTTCTTGAAGAACTTGGCGTTGATCCGCAGCGAGTTCGCGGGTCGATGATAGCGGTGGAGTCAGCGTCAAGGTTGGCCCGCGAGTCGGCGATCTTAGCCTTCGGGCTGGGAGTGCGGTGGTGGCACCCCAGCGGTCTTGTCGGCGTCGGCTTGCGCCTGGGCGTCTTACCGGGGCTTCGACGTGCTCGGTTGCCGGGGCTTGTCGCCGTTGGCGAAACCGATGAGGCTGTAAATGGTAGCCCTCCTGTCGTCGATCTTGTCGGGCGCTGGACGGTAGTCTAGGGAGCAGCTGGGCTCGGGCGGCTTCTCTCTGGAGTCTTAGGTGGCGGTGGCGGCGGCGCGAGTGCGAACATGCTCAAACTCCTAACGGTGTTAGAAGGAGCAGCATCTCGACCGAGCAACGCCTTGCGCTTCGTGCCGGCGTGTTGGCGCACATCTTCTGCCTTGAGCGTCCCTCGACCCACCAGCTTGGCCTTGCTCCAGCGATGCGGTGCTAGGAGCACCGTGGCGCTGTCGATCTGCACCTCCTAAGAGGAGTGCGGTGGATGTCTGATCTTGAACCTTGCGGGGCCTTGTCTTTGGATCGGGTGGCGATGTGAGTCCCCAGCGCCCGCTCCTCCTCGCGGCGTCCACCCCACCGCGTTTGCTCGGTGGCGGTGGGGCCAGTCGCGAGCAGGCGGCCACCTCCGAAGTCTTCTTCTTGGTGGCATATTGTGAAAAAGCTGATGTAGCAGCGTGAGCGCCGGATCGGATCGCCGCGACCTCGGCGCCCCTACAGGCGTGCAAAGATGTCATGGGGATCTGTGGGAACCTGAAACACCTATGGGGCGAGGGCCCTTCTTGTCCGGCAAGGGAGGCGGGCGCCTGCAGAGCAGATCGAGGCGGCGGCACGGGGGGTTTACCCGGCCGGAGCTCTCCGGAGAGATAAAACTCCTCTGCTGCTTTGTGTTTGTATTTGTTCTTGCTCGAGGCCTTGGCGTGTAGTGGTGTTGGATGAGTCGAATGAACCGAACCCCTTCTACGTGCGCATGGGCCTCCCTTTTATAGTCTAAGGGGGTTACCGACAGGTGGCAGCGTAGAAAGAGGGGTAGAAAGGTAAAAACGTGGGTTGGTACAACAGTGTCCAACAGTGTCCCCTACCTAACTCTGACGGCAGGGGACAAGGGCATTTAATGCCCGTCCGATCGCCCCTACAGTGCAAGGAAATGACCGTTAGGAGCGCCACCGAACGCCACGATGGCCTCCTTGTCAGCTTCGCTTGCCACCTCGTGCCGCATAGCTGCACAGTGCCTTGCCACGTGCTCCTGGGATAGTCCTGGAGTGACACGTCATTGGATGCTCTAGAGCTTGAGTGCATGGTGGCAGCCTTGCCGCGGCAAGCGCCTTGCCGCGACCGTCGTCTTGTCGCACCAGCAAGCTTGTCGCTCGTCGTGCCTTGCCGGGGCGCGTGAGGCGTTGCGGCAAGTTCTCTGAAGCGCCTTGGTTGGCCTTCCCGGCAAGCTCCTCTTGCCGGGGTCTTTGTCCTTCCCGGCAAGCTTCTCTTTTCGGGGTCTTGTCCTTCCTGGCAAGCTCCTCTTTCCGGGGCCTTGTCTTCTTAGTTAATACTTTGTTCTTGAATGGCAGTAATAGGAAATGACGGAGGGTCTTGGCGGGTGCCTTAAAACCTTGCCGCGAAGCTGCTGACTGCCCGTGCACAAGTTTGGGGTACTAAGGTACCCCTACTTTAATCTACCGACATCATGGTTGCTTGAATTCTCTTGATGCATGCCTTACAAGATGTTGAACATGTCATTGCACTCAAAACTAGCTCTCTGCAAAATTTACCTATATCATGCATTGTTGTATCTTGACCCAAAACATGGGTTGCTTGCGAGTACATTCAAAGTACTCATTGGCTTGCCACTGGTTATTTAATTGACCAGGCATGGAAGAACCGGAGTTCGAAGAAGAGTTCTTTGGAGACGAACATGCGAACTAGGGCGTTTCAGTCGAGAATGCTGTGTAGGGTTAAGGCTGATGGCATGGGTTCTACTTATCGACGATGATTTCCGCTGCTTATGTTTCATTTGATGTTCAGCCCTTAAGGCTTTATCAATGTAAGACTTGACCATAATGGTGACAATTTGTGTAAGACGGTATGTATGGATGTAAGACTCTTGTTATTCAGCTTCTGTGTGTTCAGTGAGCATTGATCTCTGGGATCACTGTACACGTGCATTTGGTGATCTCGACTTATGGGTCGGGGTCCCCACAGAGCTGGTATCAGAGCCATCCTGACTATAGGAAGCCTTAGTTAGCACGGATGTTAGTTAGAGTGAGACTATCCACAAGATTACCCGTATACCTATGTTTTATGATAGTATCCCAAACATAGGTCACATTCCCTCTATTGACCCTTCCCCTTCCACTTTTGTAGATGGCCGTCGTGCAGGGACTTCGACCACGGATTTCCGTGCTTCTTGAGGATAGCCTCGGAAGTGCCGGTTCACTCGAGCCCGACCTTCTCCTACCACGAGCCTTTGGATCAGCAGGCACCAAGAAGGAGTATCACGTGGAGGTAGTCGTGAGGCGACGACTCCCGATGAGCTGGTTCTTTGAGGACCCAGGATGGCGACCTTGCTCCTCGCCCGTGGAGGCTGCTGCCCTCAAAGGCGACTTCGCCTTGGGATCTCCTGCCGAGATGGCAAGTGAGCCACCACTCATTACCTGCCTTATCGTAAGGAAGGTGATGACGAGAGCAGCGCACCTGCCCCACCCTTGGACAAAGGACTTTCTCTCCGCTTCCAGACCTACTTCAGCTTGTGTGCCGACAGCCTGGCACAAAACCTGGCCTCGGAGTCGATGGAGCTTCGGAAGGAACTCCACGAGACAAAGGAACTCCTCCGCCTAGCTCAAATGAAGGCGGACAGGATCAAGAAGGATGGAGCACCCCCTGGACAGCCCGTTGTAGCCTATCGAGGCGGGAGACCCCCACAGGTCACGCATGCCAAGGGATCATCTCAGCCACGCCGTATGACAGCAAAGGAGTATCGCAACCTCTTCACGACGCCACCGGCGAAGCAGCGCCGTGTTCAGCTCCTCCACTCCCCCACTCCCTCAAGAGACGAAGAGACTAAGGCAGGATGAAGATGAGGAGGAAGACCGGAGGAGCAGAATACCCGACCGAGCATTCCACCACTTAGACACCGTTCAGGACTAGGATAGGCCAGTCCGTAACCCTATGGTAGGATAGGTCGTGTACCCCTTATGCGAAGTCGAGTCCTTTTAATGGTTCATATGAAACCATGTTGTGTTGTGTTGCTTTCAACTTGCTTTGATGAAGTCGTACTTTCCTTTGGGAACTTGTGTGGCGACATCCCCATTTGGTTTTAATGCATGAGTTTGGCCCTTGGCCCTTGTTTAACTTAAATCATGTCACACCACCCCTTACTAGGCGTCCCATCTATATTGCTTTCCCTCATTTTATTTTCCCAATCATGAGACCTTGACCGCTCCAACGGGATGCTGTTGTAACACGTCTTGGTACCTCTACCCAGCCAAGAAGCCGGAGGTTCTGGCTGAGGCGAGCCAGCCGAGACCAAGCCCAGGGACAGACTCCACCACCGCCACCTCCTCCAAACATGGACATGGCTCAGCTTCTCCAAGCCTTCCGAGAGGCGCCAAGCCAACACTACAACCCTCGGATGATTGCTCAAGCTGTCAATCGCCCGGTGGCGGGACACGGCCATGGGCGTTCCACGCTGGTGGAGTTCAAGCATGCACCACCCACCTTCATCGAGACCGCTGAACCCCGGATGTAGGCAGTAGGTCCGCACCATTGAGGATCTGCTGGCACTAGTCGGATGCTGCTTGAGGACCGTGAGAAGGTGGCGTATCTTGCACTTGTCTTGGGGAACTGCGGAGCTTGGTGGGATGGATTCAAGGCTATGCATCTTGAGCAAAACATCACTTGGGATACCTTCAAGACAGAATTCCATAAGGCCCACATTCATACGGAATCATGACCATCAAGAAGCGTGAGTTCCGAGCCCTAAAGCAAGGTAGTAGCACTGTCAAGGAGTACATCACGAAGTTCGGTGTTCTCTCAAGGTATGCCCCGAGGATGTCGAAGACTGATCTTTGCCAAAAGGAAGCGTTCATGGAAGACCTTAACGGACTCTGCGGTACTCGCTTGTTGTGTGTGACTGCTGACCTTTCTGATCGGTGAACAAGGCACTCATGCTTGAGGACAAGCGATGTGCTTTGGATGATACTCGTAAGCGCAAGATGATCGGCAAGGGTAGCTCCGGCAACGAAGCCTCGTCCGTGGCAGCCAGCTCGGTCAAGCCAACCTATCGGCAGCCAAGAGCTCCTGCACCCGCACCAACTATCCACCTCGGAAGTATACCAACCCTGAGCCAGCTTACAACAACCCCAATAACAATCTTGGCAAGGCATCATCCCCAACCAAGTCACTTGCTTTGGATGTGGACAGCGGGACACTACTCAAGTATTGCCCCAACAAAAGCCCGACGCCCAGCGCCCCAATCGCGAGAACCGGGACAAGGCCGTGGAATGCCACCAAGGAACCAAGCTCCCGTAACCTGCCCAACAACGGCATGGGTCGTGTGAATCATGTCCTCTGCGAGAAGAAGCCGGGAAGACCGGACGTCGTCTTTGAGTGCGTTCATGTCAATTCAGCACCATAACTATTTTGTTTAATTCTGGAGCCATGCATTATTTTGTCACCCAAAGTTTTGCATTAAAAAGTGGCATGACCCCTACACCCCTGAATAACCCTATGGTGGTACAAACCCCCAGAGCGGAGATGAGAGCCAAGATAGGATGTAAAGAAGTCGGGATTATCATTAACGGGGTAGACTTCCTAGCAGACCTTATCATCCTAAAATCGCAAGGCTTGGACGTGATCTTCGGAATGGATTGGCTCAGCAAGCACCAAGGCTTGATAGATTGCGCCAACCGGACTGTCACTGTGGCCAATGACCAAGGAGTCGAAGTAAAATTTGCCTCCAACCCCTCCTCTACTCAAGCCAACCAAGTCAACTGTCTGACTGAAGTTGGAATGGAGCAAGTGCCGGTAGTATGTGAATACCCCGATGTTTTTCCTGATGAGCTACCAGGAATGCCTCCTGACCGAGACATTGAGTTCATCATTGAGCTCATACCTGGAGCGGGACCCATCTATAAGAAGCCCTATAGAACGGGATCGGAAGAGTTAGCAGAATTGAAGAAGCAACTGGAAGAGCAGTTGAGGAAGGGATTTATCCGCCCTAGCGCCTCCCTTGGGGATCACACTGTTACATTTGTGGCAAGAAGGCGGTACCATCCGCTTGTGCATTGACTACCGCTCCCTCAACGAAGTTACAATCAAGAACAAGTACCCACTTCCTAAGGTTGAAGATTTGTTTGATCAACTCAATGGGGCCAAGGTGTTCTCCAAGATTAACCTCAGATCTGGGTACTACCAACTGAAAATCAGACCCCAAGATATTCCGAAGATGGCATTTGTAACCAGATATGGCCTGTATGAGTGCACGGTCATGTCCTTTGGATTGACCAATGCCCCGGCTTACTTCATGTATCTCATGAATAAGGTCTTCATGGAATATTTGGACAAGTTTGTCGTTGTCTTCATTGATGACATTCTTGTCTTCTCGAAGTCGGAAGAAGAGCACGAGCAACACTTGAGGATGGTCCTAGACAAGCTTCGAGAGCACCAACTGTATGCCAAGTTCAGCAAGTGTGAATTCTGGTTGCGTGAAGTTGGATTCTTGGGTCATGTTTTAAGCGAAGAAGGATTGTCGGTCGATCCGCTAAGATTGAAGCCGTGGTGAATGGCAATCCCCAAGCAATGTGAAGGAAGTCGAAGCTTCCTCGGACTCATGGGATACTACCGCAAGTTCGTTGAAGGATTCCCAAGCATTGCCCGACCCATGACTCAGCTCTTGAAGAAGGACAAGAAGTTGAATGGGCCTTGAAGTCGAAGAAGAGCTTCCAGGAGCTGAAGAAGAGACTGACCACCGCCCCAGTTCTGGCCACGCCAAATATACACAAGGAATTTGTGATATATTGTGATGTGTAACGAGTGAATCAGATACTCAAAGACATGCTCCGAGCCTGTGTCTTAGCATATGGAGCTAAGTGGGAAGATTGCCTCTCTTTCGCCGAGTTCTCTTACAACAACAGTTATCAGGAAAGCCTTCAGATGGCGCCATTTGAGGTGTTACATGGACGGAAATGCCGCACACCCCTCAATTGGTCAGAAACCGGAGAAGGACTTGTCTTTGGGCCTGATATCCTTCGTGAAGCAGAAGAGCAAGTCCAGCTTGTCAGAGAGCGTCTAAAGTCTGCCAAGTAAAGACAGAAGAGCTACGCTGACTCATGTCGTAGGGACATAAACTTCCGAGTTGGAGACCACGTCTATCTCCGGGTCACCCGTCTCAAAGTAACCCAGCGCTTCCATGTCAAAGGAAAGCTCGCCCCAAGATACATTGGCCCCTTCAAGATCACGGAGCGACGAGGAGAAGTGTCTTACCAGTTGGAACTTCCACCTGAACTATCCGATGTGCACAACGTGTTCCACGTGTCGCAACTCCGGAAGTGCCTCCAAGTTCCAGACAAGCCTGATCTTTACAAGGATGTCAATCACCAAGCCATTGACCTTCAGCCTGATTTGACTTACCGAGAGAGGCCCATCTGCATTCTGGATGAGGGTGAGCGACACACTCAAGCCGCACCATCAAGTACTTCAAGGTCAATGGAGCAACCACCTCAAGCGAAGCAACTTGGGGCGTGAAGACTACCTTAGATCCGAGTTTCCGTATCTCTTTAAAGCCTAGTTTAGGAATCTCGGGGACGAGATTCTTGTAAGGGGGGTAGGTCTGTCACACCCTGCATTTTGTAACACTTCATTTGCATTAATAAAGCATGAAAATTTGGACCAACAAAAACTTTTGCATTATTTGGCTTTTATTTGGAGTTGGTTTTCTCTCTGTGCTTCTTTTCAAGTGCTCTTTAAAGTCAACTACTTCACCTCTGTACTTCATCTCCTTGCCCCAAACTTCTGCCCAAATGACCATGCCATGTGTATAGTGCAATATAGAATTTTCTTACAAAAATAATTTGGCCAAAAAGTATTTTCTAAATTTAGTTTTCCAAAAACCCCTGAATTGAGGTTTGCACTGCAAGTACTTGATTTGGGTTATGAAAAATATTTCAAAGGGTATATTTGAATCCTATTAGGTGTAGGACTCCCATAAACCACAAAAATATAATTTTAAAAGTTGTTTTACTATTTTATTTAAAAGCTTTTTCTTAAGGCCAGAAATGGTCTTTAATAGGGAAAAATTATTTTATGGTCTTAAAAATATTTGACAAAAATTAGGGAAACTCAGTGGACATATATTTTCCATATATAAGAGTTTCAACACATGGTCATGTTCAAAATATTGGTCAAATCCCTCAAAAACCCTTTCTGGATATTTCAAGCTTTTGAAATATTTACAAAGGAAATATTCTCCAAAAATTCCAAGAAAATTCTATCATCTCACATATGACGTACTTGATGATCTTGGCAAGTCTCATGTCATGGAGAATAGTATAACCCCATGAAATCCCCTCAAAACCATTTCTGTCCATTTTGAAGTTTGAGCAACTTTACATTGCCAAATATGGCCAAATGTTCTCAAACTTGGTGACCATGCTCCAATGGTCTAATAATGCATCTAGAACAAATGGCACAAGTTGGAGAAGAAGATATCCTGGTAAAAGTGCCTCAAAACCTTCTCTGACCAGAATCAAATTTGAACTACTTTGTACTACCAACTTTTTCTCCATGACCCCAACTCTTGTGAGCCTGATCACATGACTAAATAAGGCCACCACACCAAGTGGTGCATCAAGGAGAAGTGATCTACTCAACTGGATCTACACAAATCCCATTCCTGCCAATTTTAGGGTTTGCAAAAGTTGCATTGGCAACTTTGTCCAAATAAGCTCAAAATGGGTGGAAGGCCCTAATTATGTGTGGCATCTCACCCTGTGGAGTATCATGGCCAGTGGAAGTCATTAACTTGCCCAAAACATCATCAAACACCTTCTGGCAGAATTTTAGAATGCTAATTCCAGCCCCTTCCACTAATCTCCTTGAGCCCATCTTTTTACCACAACCCCTCCTTGTTCCCCTCTGCAACTTGGATGCTTTTCTGCCCGAGGAAGCAATGATGAGGGAGGGTGTCGGTGTCAAAACCGGCGGATCTCGGGTAGGGGGTCCCGAACTGTGCGTCTAGGCGGATGGTAACAAGAGCGAGGACACAATGTTTTTACCTGTGTTCGAGGCCCTCTCGATGGAGGTAATACCCTATGTCCTGCTTGATTAATATTGATGATATGGGTAGTACAAGAGTAGATCTACCACGAGATCAAGGAGGCTAAACCCTAGAAGCTAGCCTATGGTATGATTGTTGAGATGTAATGTTGCGTCCTACGGACTAAGGCCCTCCGGTTTATATAGACACCGGAGAGGCTAGGGTTACACAGAGTCGGTTACAATGGTAGGAGATCTACATATCCGTATTGCCAAGCTTGCCTTCCACGCCAAGGAAAGTACCTTCCGGACACGAGCCGGAGTCTTCAATCTTCTATCTTCGTAGTCGGGGAGTCCGGCGGATATTGATAGTCCGGCTGTCCGGACACCCCCTAGTCCAGGACTCCCTCAGTAGCCCCCGAACCAGGCTTCAATGACGATAAGTCCAGCGTGCTTGTAGTCTTCGGCGTTGCAAGGCGGGTTCTCCCTTCAAATCCCATGTACCGGCCAAATAGTGTCCGGCTTCACCTTGAATACTGTGCTCCTTGGCTTCTACGCCAAATTATGGCCCTCTTCCACGCGTCGCACGAATGCGAAAAGCCAGGGAGTCCTTTACATTTTACCCCCTAATTGTGCGGGTCGCTTTGCCTATTAAAGGCGGGGACCCGAATCCAAACCGCACCATCTTCCTCCAGCGTATACTCCATCGAGCGCCTCGACCTGAAATCCATTCCACCATGGATCGTCAGCGCGCTCTTCCTCACGCGCCCCAGCCCATCGCCGGGATTGGAGGAGGTGCTCTATTTCGCCTACGAGCTAGTAAAGCTCCAAGCGGAGGATTTCTTCCTCCGGCCTTCATCGTTCGGTCCGAGCCGGACTGGTTACTGCTCGAGTGGGAGGCGGCGAGGACACCCCAAGCCCCAACAAGGGGAGCGGGTGTGTTTCGTCCCCTATCTAATAAGGGGCTCGGTTTCCAATACATCCGTTCCTCCGCGGGCTCTCAAGTTCTATGGACTCCAGCTCCACCACCTCACGCCCGCCTCTGTCTTGCACATCGCGGGCTATGTAGCTCTTCTGAGCTATTCACGGGCATCGAGCCCCATTTCGCATTGTGGAAGAGGTTGTTACGCCTCGTGCCCGTTCTCACCAGGGGTCCATATATCAAGTGGGCGGCGCCAAATATGGCGCATCGCTAGGACCGGATACCTATCCGGCACCCCAAGAGGGCGTCCAAGACCGGCCCTCGAGTGGTTTTATATTGTAGGCGCTCACTGCCCGACCCAGTCCGGATTGGCCTCCGGAGTTTGATGTCTGCTCCCTTGAAGAAACGCCTCAGGTGGCGCCCAAGAGCCCCGTTTGGAGGAAGACAAGAGCGTCCATTACTTGATGGGCGAGATAAGATTAATGGCTCATTCGGTTTGACCATGATTGGAGTCATGGCGGCGTGCATCAGCGGGGTGCAGCCGCTGCAATACAGAGGCCACCCCATGTGGGATTTCAATGGGGAGGACGATGCCACCCGGCACGGCCGCAAAGGGCCGGATTCGACCGAGGATCTGGTGAAGATCCTGTCCGGTCTGTACAAGGGGGAGAAGGAGGACTTCCTTCGTCCGAACCCTGTGGATGGGTTTTCCATGATCAATCCTAGAGGATGGGTAAGCGAACACCTCAAAAGGGCCTTTACCCGTATCTTCGAAGTTCAAGCTTCTTACATTATGTCTTGGCGCGGGTCTCGCGGACTATGGAGGACATGGTGAGTCTGCTCCACAACCCGAGGATCCGGAAGGATCCACAGGTCCGCCTCCAAGAGGATCCGGACATCGGGGTGGAGCTAATCGACGGGGTGTATCACCAGCTCAGCATTGATGATGCTTTGGTTGCCATTACGGCGGACTACCCCGGGCTAAGTTCGGCATCCCAGGTGACCAAGACAGAAGTCCGGACACCGGTATTTTATCCTTGCCTGTTTCTGACCTTCGCGAACGATGGTATTTTGTAGGAAGCGCCATTACGGCCGGGAGCCGAGCCTGCGGCGGCCGACCTACAGAGGTCGGTCCGAACTAGCAGGAAGAAAAGGAGCGCCGTGCGGGCGGAATCGCCACCGCAGAGGTATAGCTCGTGTTTGATCTTTTTGAGCAATGTTCCAAGGAAACTTCTAAGTGCTCATGATCTTTATAGAAGAAAAAGCGCTCGCCGGACTGCGAGCACAGGAATTGCCGACCCCACCAATACCATCCGGGCTCCAGCGCTGGACTAGAGGGGAGGCAAGCGCCAACATGAACGGATCCTACTCAAGCGGAGGATACCGACAGACTATCCGCTACCAAGTCGAGGTGGAGAGCGCTATGAATCATAAACGCCGCGGACAGTTTTTCAAGAGCGTGCTTTTCCCGAGGCATTGGATGCCTTCAACGCGAGGGACGCGCATCTCCGGCTGCTCAAAATGGTTTTACGGGGCCCGCAAAGGTATGTTAAAGACATACGGGTAAAGATATTTTAATGGTTGTATACACGGTAGCCACCGAGACTTAAATTAGTTATGTTAACTGATTTAAGGATCATTTAAATTCAGGCTCTTAACGAGAAGAACGCCTACTGTCTCGGGGCTGCAAGATTGCAAGGCCCAACTTGAGGCTGCACTTGCTTGCCGCAGGAGGAGAGGGAAAGACCCTCCCGGTAACACATTTGTATAAATTAATATAAGCGGCATGCGGCATGCGCCGAAGTCTAAAACGACACTGCAGGTGCCGCGAACAAGATCCGGACAGGCAAGCACTATCTGCGCCACTAAAGGCCGGCGAGAGCGTCTTGAGCGAGTTCAGCGGGGAAGGAACAAGCTCCAAGATGCCAACGCCAAGCTCGGAGAAGAGCTGAAAGGCGCCTGAGCCAAGCTGTCGGCTCCGTCAAGGAGAATCAATGGCTTCGTCGCGGCATCTATAGTAAGTGCTTGAGCGAACTCTCTAAGGAAGAAGAGTTCGGCGAGGAAGCGATTGACATAATATGTCTTGTAGGTATACTCACGGGCCATCCTGCGGAGGAGATGCCCGTATCAATGGTGATCAACTTCCGAACTGTTGCAGCTGTTCGAGCGAGTTTAGCGAGGCAATGAGTGGCGCCGTCTGAGCTTTATGGCCATCCTCGCCCGCTTTGAGGGCCTCGGGAGCTTGTAGAGAAACTGCAGGAGTCTTGGCAGCGCTTCCATTTGTGGAAGGTTTCGACTTGCCGTCAAGGTGCCAGGAGGCTTGGGCCATGGTGAAGACGCGGTACAAGAAGGCGGATCCCAACCATATGGCGAAGTTGGACCGGTGGGGCCCGGCGGAAGGAGATCCTGTGAGTTTAGTGTACAGCCAGGTAGAACTAGCTGCTAAATTTTCCCCAGGGAATGTAAACTAGACAGACTGTTAGGCGGGATTGAGGAGGAGTACAATCAATAAACTTGACAATGTATGTTATCCTTTAAAAATGACATGTGAAATGCCTTCTAGCGGATTGTAGATCGTTTGTCGTTGCCGACCTTTTCGCTTAGACCTCGGGACCCTAGAGTCCGGAGTGTGTCCGAATACCTTTTTGGTTAAGAAATAACCGTGGTATGCATGGAGACTAGGCGTAGGGGTCATTAGTGCTTTATCAGACAAGTGCCCAACTAGTTATGTTATATTACATGGTTAGTAAGAAACATCTTCCAGGGAGAATAGTTCCGTTAAGGGTTCCTTTGGGTTGGGAGGCATGCCCTAAAGTGCATGTCCGGACTGCCAAGGGAGCAGTAAAACATCTGGGGGCAGATGGGAAAAAATAGGTAAAAAGTCATCTTTTAAATCACCGACCAAATATTCCCTTAAGAACGCTAGCTTTCGGCTTCACCCAATCTGAGGTACACATCCGGCTGACCCGGCAGTAACAATCGCAGAGCTGCTCCTTTACCGCCTAGCGAACAATCGGGAACGTGGGGGGTAAGCACAGAGCCGAGCAACCCAGCTTGCCAAAACTTAAGTCATATCGATGCTTATAATGGCGAGTAAAAGGTACATGTGGGCGTGACACATGTGTTGGGTATAAAACCATAATTGAGCTTCGTAAAAAAGCCCACAGGAATAACGAGTGCTGATGGCACATCGCATGTATGCAAAAAATGTGAAAATAGGCCCCGAGGGGCGTGTTAATTTAGAAGGTGAAAAAGAGAAAAAGAAGACAGCCGAATTATAAAAGGTTGGTGTCGGTGTACTAAGGTAGGGGTACCTCAGTACCCCAACTTGTGCACGGGCGGTTGCAGCTCCCCGCGGCAGGGTTTACCACGAGCTCGCCGAAGACTTTCCTGCTCCATATCAAACCATTCAAAAACGAAGCATACAAGACAGAAGATCGAGACCCCGGCAAGCGGAGCTTGCCGGGAAGGCCGTTCCAAGCTCAAGGTTACCTTACTCACGCAAGGCCCTGGCAAGAGGAGCTCGCCAGGAAGACTAGAAGATTACATCATAGAAGACACGCCTCGGCGCTACATGCGTCCCGGCGAGGGCCCGGGAAGCGACAAGTTACATAGCCCGGCAAGATCCCGGGCCCGGCAAAGCCAAGACCCCGGCAAGGTGCTTGCCGGGAGAGTTGCGCTGTGTGCCCGCGCTCGAGCTCATCGGCCCACGCGTGCATACAGGGCCTTTCGAGGGCGCGCGTGGCGGATGGCTGTGCAGCTGGGGACACGGTGGCACTTCACGGTGGTGGATCCATCGCCCGTGGCGAGCGGAGAGCGCAAGGCGGGAGCTTTTGGGGTCGACGGCGACGGCATTAAATGCCCTTGTCCCCCATCACAAAGTAGGTAGCGACCACTTGTTCATGCCTTTGTAGCTTCACTTGTTCCGCATTGTTCCAACTACCACCTCTTTTACATTTTTACCCCTTTCTCCTACGCTGCCACCTGTTGGCGCCCCCTTCCGACTATAAAAGGGAGGCCCATGCGCACGTAGAGGGGGTCGGGTTCGGCTGGTTCGGTCCATTTGACACACGCAACACCACCATACGCTCGCACTCTCGAGCAAGATCAAATACAAACACAAAGCAGCAGTAGGAGTTTTATCTCTCCGGAGAGCTCCGAAGCTGGGTAAAATCTGCCCGCGTGCTCGCTACGATCTGCTCTCTGTGCTCCCTCCGCCCTCGTACCGCTCAGACAAGGGGCTCCGGCCCCATAGGTGTCCGTGGCGGGCAGATTCCCCCGGCAGTTGGATGGGGGAAGGGGACGAACTCTTAGTCCGGCGCTAGGCATAGAATCGTCGGAGTCGGGCTGCGTTCCATGGGTTCGGCTCGAGTCGGTTGTCCGACGCATTTAAGTGACGATGCGCTCCGCGGTCGATGCTTGATCAATAATGAAGGGGCCTTCCCATCTGGGCTTGAGCTTGTCCTTTTTCTTGTCTGGCAGGCGTAGAACTAGTTCGCCAACGTTATAGGTCTTGGCCCATACTTCTCTGCTTTGATATCTTCGGGCCTGCTGCTGATAGAATGCGGAGCGAGCCTTGGCGACGTCACGTTCTTCCTCAATGTGTCCAAGCTGTCCTGCCGATCTAGCTCGGCTTCTCTTTCCTCATACATGCGCTTTTCGAGGTGAGTTATGAATAATGTCGCAGGGCAAGACTGCCTCTGCGCCGTATACCATAAAAATGGTGTGAATCCGGTAGTACGGTTAGGCATTGTCCGCAGCCCCAGTCTGGTCGAGCTCCCGACCCATTGGGTATCGGATTTGGTGAGTGACCTCACCAATCTGGGTTTAATGCCGCTCATTATTAGACCGTTTGCTCTTTGCACTTGACCGTTGGTTTGAGGGTGATAGACTGACGCATAGTCGAGCTTAATGCCCATATTTTTGCACCATAACTTGACCTCATCGGCTGTGAAGTTCGTGCGTTGTCGGTGATGATCTTTGTGGGGACTCAGACGGTGTACCACCTCTGATATAAAGTCTATCACTGGTCCGGACTCTGCCGTTTTGACCGGTTTGGCCACTATCCATTTGGTGAACTTATCCACCATGACCAATAGGTACTTTTTCTTGTGGGTTCCCCCTTTAAGGGGTCCGACCATG
Source organism: Aegilops speltoides (assembly GCA_021437245.1). Taxonomy (NCBI): domain Eukaryota; kingdom Viridiplantae; phylum Streptophyta; class Magnoliopsida; order Poales; family Poaceae; genus Aegilops; species Aegilops speltoides. The sequence goes on from CM038146.1 coordinate 270,593,139, forward strand.
TCAAGCCCCAGGACATGACGGCGGGTAATGGGTATAGTTTTGAGGCGGTGGGTGGCATATGGCTCGATTAGCAAAGAGCTGGCAACCAACGCATTGCTGGACCAAGTCCTGTGCATCTGCCCGAGCCGTCGGCCAATAAAATCCTGTATGGAATGCCTTTCCTACCAGGGCCCGGGCTGCTGCGTGGTGTCCACCTAGTCCGGCATGGATTTCAGCCAGGAGGTTTCGCCCTTCTTCTTCGGAGATACACCTTTGAGGGACTCCGGTAGTACTTTTCTTATAAAGTTCTCCCTCATGGACCTTGTAGGCCTTCGATCGCGGACTATGCAGCGAGCCTCATTTTGGTCTTCGGAAGTTCCTGCCTAAGTAAGTAGGCTAGGAAAGGTTACATCCCACGGCGATTCTTGCCATTATATCGTGGGCGGATGGTGTTATGTCGTCTGCTGAATCACCCGGTTAGTGCGGCTTTCTCCGGTTTGTCGGTGCGGACTCCTCTTCCCATAATGCGGATGGCTTGAAGAGCCGTTCGGGAAAGATATTTGGAGGGACAGTATCACGTTTACGCACGATCGTGCCAAGGCGTCGGCGCTTGGTTATTATCTCGGGCTATGTGATGGAATTGAGTCCTTCAAACCGGTGACATTTTCAGGACAGCATTACGATATGCTGCCATTTTGGATCCTTGGCATCAAAGTCTCCATTTATTTGGGATATTGCAAGGTTTGAATCGCGCACCTCTAGGAGTTGGATGCCCATGGAGCGCCATCCGGAGACCATGTAACGGGGGCCTCGTGTTCGCTGCATTGTTGGAGTCCGTGTACATTATTTGAAGTACATCTTGGGTTGTATCTCCGGTGGGGGCGTCGATGGGATGCCAGCCCAGTCCGGCCAACATTTTGGAGCCGTCGAAGTGCATAGTCCAATTGGAGTATCGCCATACTCTTTAGGTAGTTAAACTTGAGTCCATTCGGCGACAGTCACCAAAACTTGTGACTTTATGGCTCGTCGAGGTTTGTAAGTTATGTCAAATGGCAAGATCTCAATGGCCCATTTGCAATCCTGCCCGTTCGCGTCGCGGTTATTTATAATGTCATTGAGTGGTACTTGAGAGGCCATTGTTATCGAACACTCTTGAAAGTAGTGCACGAGCTTCCGAGGCGCCATGAACACGCATATGCTATCTTTTGATAGTGCGGTAGCAGGATTTGCGGGGGTTAACACGGTGGATCGTAATACACTGGTTTTGAAGAGGGAATTTATGCCCTTACATTTGCTCGTTCGACGATGAGGACAGCGCTTAAACTTGATGTGTTGCGGCGATGTATAACAACATTGGTTCGCCCGAGTGGGCGCAGCCGGACCGGTTGTTGCCAATATGGCCTTTATTTCTTGAGTCCGGCGGTGGCGTGCATCCGTCCACTCGAAGTCTTGATGCGCCTTAGGAGGCGATAAAGGCAACGCCTTCTCTCCTAAGCGGAGATAAAGCGGCTTAGAGCTGCCACGCATCCTGTTAACTTTTGTATTTGCTTGAGGTCTTTTGGAATATCCAAGCTGCGTGAGCCGGATTTTGGCGGATTTGCTTCAATTCCTCTATCGGATCGATGAAGCCCAGCAACTTTCGGCTGGTACACAGCACATTTTCGGATTGACGATGTCATATGCTCTAAGGTTGTCGAATGTGAGCCTCAAATCGTCTACTAAAGTTTCGGCGTGTTTTGTTTTGTGACTCGTCGTCTCACGTATGCCTATCTGGGTAGCGGACATGTTTGAATCATCGCTGATATATTTGCGCGGCGTTTTTAAGTCCGAAGGGCATCGTGTTGAAGCAGAATGGTCCGTATGGAGTAATGAATGCCGTTGCGGCTTGATCTGCTTCCGCCATCTTGATTTGATGATAGCGAGTATCGTCCAGAAGCTGTGAGAGTCGTGTCCTGCCGTGGCGTCGATAATTTGATCGATCGCGGGGAGGAAAGGATCCTTTGGGCAAGCCTTATTGAGGTCTTTGAAGTCGACCACGAGGCGCCAGGATTTATCCTTCTTTGGTACCATCACCAAATTTGCTAGCCAGTCCGGATGTTTGATATCTCTAATGAATCCGGCTTCCAATAACAGCTAGCTCTTCTCCCATTGCTGTCTTTTGGCTTGGAAAATCGTCGAAGAGCCTGTTTGGTGGCTTGAATCCTTTAGGATGTTTAGGCTGTGTTACGCCAACTGCGAGGATCCGGGCATGTCGAAGGGTGCGGTGAAGATGTCCCAATTTTCCCGAAGGAATTCGTAGTCTTGGCGTCAACTTCGAGGTTCAAGCGTGCCCGATGGAGGCCGTCTTTGTTGGGTCCGTTGGGTGGACCTGAAATTTAACTATCTCATCTGCTGGTTTGAAGGAGGTGGACTTGGATCTTTATCAAGTATCACATCGTCCCTGTTTACCGTGGGCGCTGTGTGATGAGTTCCTCTGCCGCTAAGGCTTGGATAGTGCTTCGAGGGCTAGTCGGGCTGTCTTGTTTTCAGCGAGTGCTGTGTCCGGATCAGCGGCGAGAGTGATTATTCCGCTGGGCGGGCATTTTGAGCTTCATGTACCCGTAATGAGGTATTGCTTGAAAAATTGTGAATGCCTCTCGTCCTAATATGGCGTGATAGCCGCTGCTGAGCAGGGCCACAGGAACGTGACTTCTTGGATCTGTAATTGTCCGGAGGCGAACACCACATCGAGTGTGATTTTTCGGTGCAGCGCGCTTCGGCTAGGGATTATTCCTCTGAAGGTTGTCTGCTTCACTCGTCTGGCTCCAATCGATTTCCATTTTCCGCAGGGTTTCCTCATAAATGAGGTTTAGTCCGCTGCCGCCGTCCATGAGGACTTTTGTCGGTCAGCCGTCCACTATGGGACTAAGTACCGGTCTTGGTGGGGCTCTGTAGTTCGAGATGTGGGCTCGTCGTTTGGCGCTGAAGGTGATAGCTGTGTCGCTCCATGGATTTCTTGTTGCTACTTGGTAGACTTGGCGAGTTCATGGATTGTTCATTTTCGCATATTATTTGATCACGAAAGTCTCAAAGACTGTTGATACCGTCTTTGGTATTGTTGGAGTGGTTGCTGGAGCTAGAAGCTCTTCGCCACTTTTGGCCACTGCCGTAGTATCCAACATGCTCGAAGGCTATTTGTTGGGACAGCTCCTCTATATTATGAAGTTCTGAGGTCCATTGAGCCATCCCTCGATGCGGTTCCGTTTCCCTTGCTGGCTTTTTTGCTTTTGGTTTTTGCATCTGGGGCCTGTTTGTGAGGCGCCCTTTTACTGCGGACTGGGTTTGGGGCCGGATTATCCCAAAATTTATTTTCAGTTTTCCGGAAACTTTCCATCGCACAAGACTTTCATACTATGGGCGCTTGAGATCGGTAAAACATGTAATCTTGCGACGATCAATGGCGTTCAGATTCCCTTGTCCGTGCGGTTATTGCGAGAAGATTGAGATTGTGATTTCCTCTCGGCAGTCCTTTATCCGTCCATAACCGGAGAATCGCCCAATAATGATGTCTTGTTTACGAAGGATCTTGCGAATTAGAAATAGGTCGCATATATGCAGGCGGGTGGGTGGAATAAAATCCGGATCCCTGCCCATCTTTGGGCTCAAAGGCGAGGACTTCGAATTGGAAGCTTGCTTTCTGGAAACAGCCCAGCGAGTCGGGAGCGACGCATGATTTTAGGTTCAATGCTCGATCGAGTTCGTCCCTCCGCGGAATCGGCATGGAGGGTTGGGAATCCGGACACAGATTGTTTTCAACAATGGCAAAGAATTGCCGAGTTGTTCTTCTACCACTTGACGTGGTGGGTAGCACGGGAGAGTTAATCTCTCGGATCGGTTTTAAGCCCGATCGATTGTAGTCGTTCGCGACTCGAGGCGGCGATGCGATCCAAGAGCTCGTTAACGGACAAGAGCTCGATTGGATCTAATAGTTCGGCAGCTTTAGGGCTGGCGAAGATTGCTTCCGGCGAGTTGAGAAGTCATTGCGAAGCGGCGGCGGACGGCGGTCATAAAAAGCCACCAAGCGGATTGTTTGACCGGCGGCGGGGCCCTCGGTGAAAACACCGTCTTTAAAGACGGGCAAAGGCATCCGCTCTATCGGCGATGACACAGAGGAACTCTCAATGAAAGCACCAATGTCGGTGTCAAAACCGACGGATCTCGGGTAGGGGTCCCGAATGTGCGTCTAGGCGGATGGTAACGGAGGCGAGGACACAATGTTTTTACCTGAGTTCAGCCCTCTCGATGGAGGTAATACCCTCGTCTGCTTGATTAATATTGATGATATGGGTAGTACAAGAGTAGATCTACCACGAGATCAAGGAGGCTAAACCTAGAAGCTAGCCTATGGTATGATTGTTGAGATGTAATGTTGCGTCCTACGGACTAAGGCCCTCCGGTTTATATAGACACCGGAGAGGCTAGGGTTACACAGAGTCGGTTACAATGGTAGGAGATCTACATATTCGTTTTGCCAAGCTTGCCTTCCACGCCAAGGAAAGTAACTTCCGGACACGAGCCGGAGTCTTCAATCTTCTATCTTCGTAGTCGGGGAGTCCGGCGGATATTGATAGTCCGGCTGTCCGGACACCCCCTAGTCCAGGACTCCCTCAGAGGGGGAAACCCCATTTGTCTTCTCTGGACAGCAGCTTCTCCTCTCTCTCTACCTCCTTCTCTCCCCTCGGCCCTCCAGAGCATCCAAGGCTCACTCCTAGTTTTGCCCACACCCCCTGCAGCTTCCAGACACTAGTGGGCCTTGTGACAGCTGAAAACCCGCGATGCCGCCAAAGTCGCTCTGGGCGCCCGGCGAGACACCGACCGTTGGCGCGCGCCTCCCGACCACCTCGAGCTTCCCAGCGCGCGATCGATGCCCCTCGGCGTCCGCTCCACGCCAGAGGCCGCCCACTTGCTCAGCGCCCTCCTCTCTCTCCTGCAGCTCGCGCGAAACGCCCGCCCTTTCGGCCAATGTTCGCGCCACTCCCAGTGGCCAGCGTGCAGCTTCGCCCGCTCCTTCTCTCTCTCAGCACCCTACACCACTCCCACGAACACCCCGAGCTCTCCATTCCCTCTCTAACAGCCACCCGAGCCGATCCATTGGCACCGTAGGCCACGCCCTCGTTGGACCTCGGCCAGCCCATATAAAACAACCCCGAGCCCCTCTTTTGCTCCTGTCGCTCCCCACACTCCAAATCGACCTCCCGCACCACCCATTCATCTCGAGCCGCCCGAGCTCGAGATCGAGCTCGAGCTCCGCCGCCTCGGCTCGTCGGCGTTCATGGCAGTACAGGCATCCTTCGCCTCCGTTTCTTCTCGATCTAGAACCGCGCCACGCTGACCTTTTCCCTCTCTTTCCCACTTTTTGCAGCGGGAGCGGTCGGATTCATCGGCGCTCAAGCACCTCCGCGCGTGACCTCGTCGCCGCGAACCAGCTTCTCCGGCGACCGTCTCCACCACCCCGAACGGCGACTCCCCCGAGTCCAACGGTACCACCCGCGCACCTTCCGTGCTCAGATCGCCACCGGCGAAGCTCGTCGTGCCTCGGCCGAGGTAGACGGCGGCGGCGTGGGGCCAGCCCGTCGACCTCGCATACGGCGGGTGGGATCCACCGTCGAGGTTTAAAGCAGCAGCCACACCGGTTCGCCCATCGGCTGAAGGCGTGTTCGCCTTCGCCTTCGACGTGGCGGCCCGCGTGGGCTGGTTTCCCCTCTGGGCCTGCTGCCCGTGGCCTCTCTGGCCCAGTGGCACAGCGCCACTTTTCTTTTTCTTTTTCTGTCTCCTTTCCAAAAATTCCACAGGGCAAAATATTTGTCCAAATAAAATATTTCCAACTCCTAAAATCTCAGAATAATCCCACCTATTTATTGATGTATCTTTCATGCACATCCATTACACCTTTTTGCTCTGTTCAAATTTAAATTCAAATTTGAACAATAAAACCTCTGTTTGAAAATCCACAACTCTGTTTCCCTAGCTCCAAATTCAAAACCAAGAATTTTCCCCTTCCTAGTTTTCCTCCTAGTATTTTACAAAAATAAGTTGACATTTTTCTGAGCAGTTTGACTTTTCTGTTTTTATTATTGTCTTATTTTCCCGCTATTTTCTTGCAACCTTAGATCCCGTATTTGATGAGGTAGCTGAAGAAGAAGGAGGAGAAGGGCCTGAAGACTTTGAAGACCAAGCCAACCAAGGCATGCAGCCCTTTGACCATGTCTATGAAACCTTTTTATGCATGCCATATAGCTCTTTATTATTGTTGCATCGGAATCATGATGAGATGGTAAACCACGTGGGTTGGTTGCCTCAGTTACTTCCTCGTTGATACTTGCATTGTGCATGGCCCTACCTTCTTATGAGGGTTATGCCGGTGGGAGTAGATAGGATGCTAAAGTAGTGCTACGCAAAAAGGGACGGGGATATGCATGGTGATTGGGACAAAGTGATTTCAAAAGTCTTTTCAAAAACCCCGTCGGGTGCCACTTATGCCCGAGGGAGATGATGAGATGGGTAACCACTTGATGACGAAGTGGTGTACCGAGGCAAGTGTGGGTGTTGTTTTCAAAAACGGATTGGTCGAAGTTGCGACCGTTATTCCAACCTTACATGCGCAACCACTCTACCCTTATATGGGAAAGGGCATTATTGATTACCTAGACCGATACTAGCTTGGAGCCCGCATTACTAGTGACGGGAGAGTTGTTGGTGCGCTCTCTCGGGACGGGGTCGTGCCAGGTAGGGTGGCCATGACTGTTTTCACAGGGCACCGGACACACCGTTGGTACCCCGTGCCAGTGGTATGTGATAAGTATGGGAGCAAGGCTCCAAGAAAGTGTTATGTGAAAAGTTGGGCACGGGGGTTACTGCCAATCGAGTGGACTCCATGTTAGTGTCGTCTAGGGAAAGGTAGTGATCGGGTGCTTACCCCGGGTACTTGAGGTACCGCGGGTCGTGGATGACACGGAAGTTCCCCGGATCTAGTGGGTAAAGCGTGCAACCTCTGCAGAGTGTAAAACTATTCGAATAGCCATGTCCACGGTCAAGGACAGTTGGGTAACCGCTCTTGGGCTACGTCCACTTGTTTACAAACCAAGTGTGTGTGATGATGAAAATGACTTGGGTCAAGTCAAGGGACTTGACATGATTAAGATGGGTTGGTGCCCACTCTGTTTATGTTAAAAAGGGTTGGTGCCCACTCTATTTATGTTGATATCTGTAACCTGTCTTCATGGTTACTTGGAATTCTTTTGATGCATGCCTTACAAGATGTTGAACATGTCATTGCACTCAAAACTAGCTCTCTGCAAAATTTACCTATATCATGCATTGTTGTATCTTGAACCAAAACATGGGTTGCTTGCGAGTACATTCAAAGTACTCATTGGCTTGCCACTGGTTATTTAATTGACCAGGCATGGAAGAACCGGAGTTCGAAGAAGAGTTCTTTGGAGACGAACATGCGAACTAGGACGTTTCCCAGTCAGAATGCCTGTAGGGTTAAGGCTGATGGCATGGGTTCTACTTATCGACAATGATTTCCGCTGCTTATGTTTCATTTGATGTTCAGCCCTTAAGGCTTTATCAATGTAAGACTTGACCATAATGGTCACAATTTGTGTAAGACGGTATGTATGGATGTATGACTCTTGTTATTCAGCTTCTGTGTGTTCAGTGAGCATTGATCTCTGGGATCACTGTACACGTGCATTCGGTGATCTCGACTTATGGGTCGCTGTCCCCACACTTCGATCCTGCCATATCATCTATTACTATCATTCTCAGTCAACTATAGCACCGTCACACCTGAGTTCTGGTAATCACACTTTTTGTCCTTCGCCTCATTATAGAATGTGTATCCATTAATATCATATGACTGGTATGTGGCAACAGTGCAAGTCAGGCCTACTGCTAATGCACATATGAGATTTGCAATGGCCATACCAGTCGGCAGTGGTTTGTCCCGAATTCGCTCTTTGAACCAAGACACAAATTTGGAGTTGTGCTCTCTAATGATCTGGGCTTCGGTCCTCTGCCTCCCTGACATTTCGTGCTCTCTCCTTAAGATCTCCTTGTGTGTTGGCAGCTAAGGACTGAATATATCTGCGTGTTACAACACTACTGTGTGCGCTCTTTTGGAGTCGTCCCAACGGTTTTTTCGATCTACATTTAAATCACGCTTCAACTGTGAGTGACCCACTCCTTCGAGCCTATCAGTATGTTTCTTCAAGGGCAAACCAAGATATTGATCATCATTTATGATATTCTTGCATAATGATATACACTCCTCGATTAGATAGGCCAGGATGATGCTTCCATCCAGACGGGCTTTGTTATCAACATATACCTCCATAGTTCCATTCATCCATTAAAACAGGAACATGGTATGCAAGAATGTTAGTCCAAGGTATTTAACCTCCGCAACTATATGAACTAGTAGAAGGACCATGACACCAAAGAATGACGGTGGGAAATATATCTCAAGTTCACATAGTATTGAAATGATCTCCCCTTGTACTCATGTCAGATGCCGCACACTGATTGACTTTAGAGACATAGCGTCAAAAAAGTTGCATAAGTCAATAAGTGCGTGATGTCTGCTAGAACTACGACGGTATTTCCCCAAAGAGGAAAGGATGATGCAGTATAGCGACGATAGGTATTTCCCTCAGTAATGAGACCAAGGTTATCGAACCAGTAGGAGAACATCCTCACACCACGTAAACAACACAGGCACAAATAACAAATACTCGCATCCCGACGTGTTAAAGGGGTTGTCAATCCCTTTCAGGTACGGTGCCTCAAGATAGGCAACTAACGTGAGGTAAAAGTGGTAGATAGGATAAATAGATCGCGGAACAAATAAATTTCAGCAAGGTTTTTTTTGGTTTAATAGATCTGAAAATAAATGCAAAGGAAAATAGATCTCAAAGGAAAATATGATGAAAAGAGACCCCGGGGTCGTAGGTTTCACTAATGGCTTCTCTTGAGAAAAATAGCAAATGGTTGGAAAACAATTATAGTTGGGCAATTGATAGAACTTCAAATAATCATCACGATATCCAGGCAATGATCATTATATAGGCATCACGTCCAAGATTAGTAGACCGACCCCTGCCTGCATCTACTACTATTACTCCACACATCGACCGCTATCCAGCATTAATCTGGTGTAGTAAGTTCATGGAGAAATTGAGTAATGCAATAAGAACAATGACATGATGTAGACAATTTCTATTTATGTATAGATAGACCCCATCGTTTTATCCTTAGTAGCAACAATACATATGTGTCAGTTCCCCTTCTGTCACTGGGATCAAGCACAGTAATCGAACCCACTACAAAGCACCTCTTCTCATTGCAAGATAAATAGATCAAATTGGCCAAACAAAACCCAAATATCGGAGAAGAAATATGAGGCTATAAGCAATCATGCATATAAGAGATCAAAGAAGACTCAAATAACTTTCATGGATAAAAACATAGATCTAATCATAAACTCAAAGTTCATCGGATCCCAACATACACACCACAAAAAGGCTTACATCATATGGATCTCCAAGAGACCATTGTATTGATAATCAAGAGAGAGAGCAAGACATCTAGATACTAACTACAGACTCGTAGGTCTACGAAGAACTACTCACGCATCATCGGAGAGGCACCAATGGAAGTGGTGAACCCCTCCGTGATGATGTCTAGATTGGATCTGGTGGTTCTGGACTCTGCGGCGGCTGGAATTGATTTTCGTCGACTCCCCTAGGGTTTCTGGAATATTGGGGTATTTATAGAGCAAAGAGGCGGTTCAGGGGGCACCCAAGGTGGGCACAACCCACCAGGGCGCACCTGGGCCTCCTAGCATGCCCTGGTAGGTGATGCCCTCGTGGAGGCACCCCCAGGTGCAGCCTTGGCCCACTGGATGTCTTCTGGCCCAAAAAATCCTCAAAAAGTTTCGCTGCGATTGGACTCCGTTTGATATTGATTTCCTACAATGTAAAAAACATGCAGAAAACAACAACTGGCACTGGGCACTATGTCAATAGGTTAGTACCAAAAAATGATATAAAATGACTATAAAATGATTGTAAAATATCCAAGAATGATAATATAACAACATGGAACAATCAAAAATTATATATACATTGGAGACCTATCAATGTGTTGCGGACGTGATCGTCCATTATCCCTCTGAGAGCTACCAGAATAAATTGTTTCATCATCACATAACAGTCAAGCGACTTCATGTTGCTAAACCTTTGCTTTTTCGAGTCAAGATAGCTGTGTATGAGTCCCGAGTACCCGGAAGGAACTTTCATGCCGTCGAGGCATTTTAAAACTTGAGAAAGCTCATTGTCGGTGTCAAAACCGGCAGATCTCGGGTCGGGGGTCCCGAACTGTGCGTCTAAGGCTAATGGTAACAGGAGGTAGGGGACACGATGTTTTACCCAGGTTCGGGCCCTCTCGATGGAGGTAATACCCTACTTCCTACTTGATTATCTTGATGATATGAGTATTACAAGAGTTTATCTACCACGAGATCGTAGAGGCTAAACCCTAGAAGCTAGCCTATGATTATGCTTGTTCTTCCACGGACTAAACCCTCTGGTTTATATAGACACCGGAGGGGGCTAGGGTTACACAGAGTCGGTTACAGCGAAGGAAATCTACATATCTGAAATTCCAAGCTTGCCTTCCACGCAAAGGAGAGTCCCATCCGGACACGGGACGAAGTCTTCAATCTTGTATCTTCATAGTCCAACAGTCCGGCCAAAGTATATAGTCCGGCTGTCCGAGGACGCCTTAGTCCAGGACTTCCTCAGTAGCCCCTGAACCAGGCTTCAATGACGATGAGTCCGGCGCGCAGATTGTCTTTGGCATTGCAAGGTGGGTTCCTTCTCTGAATACTCCATAGAAGATTTTGAACACAAGAATTGTGTCCGGCTCTGCAAAACAAATTCGACATAATGTCGGCATTTTGGGAACAGGGGTCCCCAGACTCGCCTGCCTATGGCCTGCGGCATGGCTCAGCTGGGGGCCCAGTACAACCCAGCTTCATCATCTCAAGCTCAAGACCCTCGCAAGGGGCCAAGCCTCGCGGGGCGGACGATAGGAAGCTTCCTCAGGAGCGGCCTCATCAGGCAGGCTTGCGAGGAGGTGGAGAGGTCAAGGCAGGGTACCTCGGGAGGTGCCCGTGACGCAGGCCATGACGATCGAGACCAGGCGGGCGCCAGGCGGGCGCCGGCCTGCGCAGTCCTTGTTTCCCCTTCGGTGCAAAGGGGGCAAGAACAGGCCAAGGCATCAGGCAAAGGTTACCATTTCGGTGCAACAAGACCAAGACAACGTCACCATCAGAGTCTTTGGCAGTCAAAGACTAACTTTAGTCAGGATAACTGTACTAGATGTTCCCCTTCAAAATGGCCAATTGTTAGCGCCCTTCCCGCTCATTATTTGGGAAGAGGCCCAGGGCCTCCCTCTATAAATAGAGCTAGCCACCACAGAGTAGGGAGGATCCAGATTTCCGGTAGACTAGAGAGAGAAACGACTGAACTCACCCAAGCAGTTCATCGCACCAGCTCAAGAACAGCCCCTCGCGAGGCTGTTCTCCCTTTGTATGGTTCATCATCAGCCCCTGAGGCAATCCCCCTCACCACACACTGAGTAGGGTATTACACTACAATGGTGGCCTGTACCAGTATAAACCTCGTGTCCCTTGTGTGTTCTTCTTTCTTGCTTAGATCCCTTGCGAGGCTTCGAGACGTGAGTTGGTAGGGGAAAGATCTTCGTGCGCACCCCAGAGTTCGAACCTCGAGGGTCTGCCGGAACCCGAAATCCGACACATACCACCGTAGAGAGCACAATATTCCACAAATCTAATCTGCTGACAACTTTTTATAGTATGACATCACGCCACAGCCCGGTTATTATTCGAACGGTTTTTCACAACGTGCCACTGCACATATCGCGAGGCGGTTTTATCGGCGCGTCTTGTTGAAGCAGAGATCATGTCCCCTCATTGCGTGATTCTCATCAATACGGGCGTGGGTAACCCAACCGCGCCATCAATCGTGGCTCTTCGGGAATAAGCGATTTTAACAGGCAAGTGGGGAGGCGCAGGATCTATGCTACCTTTATAAGGGGATAAGAACTTCCTCTTTCACCCATGCCTTCTTCCTCTGCGCATCCATTCCTTCTTGCTCAAGCCCTAGCACTCAGGCGTTTGCCTTCTCCACCAAAAAGGTTTCCCAAAAATGTCGGATCCGGAGTAGGAGGCAAGTGGATGGCCTATACCGTCCAGGAGAAGGATATTAAAAAGCTTCCGGGGGCCAGGTATTTGGCTAAGAGAATCGGCCACCGTCTTCCGACGGCGAGACAAATCGTCCCCACCCCGGAACCCCACGAGAGGGTGGTATTCCTTCCTCATTTTGTCTGCGGGCTAGGGTTTCCCCTCCACCCATTTGTTCGCGCCATCATGTATTATTATGGGATTGATTTTCATGATCTATCCCCCAATTCCTCACTCAACATCTCGACATTAATTGTCGTGTGCGAGGCCTTTCTCCGTGTCCCGCCGCACTTCGGCTTATGGCTGAAGGTTTTTAATGTGAAGCCCGAGGTAGTGAGCAGCGAGCATGCTGAATGCGGAGGTGCCATGGTGAGCAAGATGCCCAATGTTACATGGCCAATAGGTACTTTCAATGATTCCGTCAAGGAGTGGCAGCAGCAGTGGTTCTACATCACTGAGCCGTGCGGCAAGGAATGGGCCACCGCTCAAGAGTTCAGATCCGACGCCCCCCTGCGACTTACGTCCTGGCCCAAGAAGGGCCTAAACTGGGCTTCATCTGACGAGCTATCGGAGCTCCAGACGCGCGTCCAAGACATGGAAGAAAAGAACATCAAGCTTGTAAATGTAGTCCAGGTGATGTTAGTTCGCCGGATTCTACCTTGTCAACACCGGGCTTGCAATTTATGGGAGTTCGACCCGGCCAAGAACCAGACCTTGCTAGAGCTCTTCGGCTCCTCGCATAAGGACATCTGGAAGGTGCTTTTCAAGTCCGGCAAATCGTGGCCGGACTCCGCCGAGGACCGCGGGTACCAACTGCCCTCCCTGCAAATTCGGTAAGTGATTGTTCGTTGACAATTCACATGTTTTATTCGCATATCCTTTAAAGAAAATGCTTGAAGTGTTTCCCCCAAGTTTCCTAGGGTTGGGCGATGAAGGCGGGGCGGATCTACTATCCGGCCTCACTGCCATAAGAACTGGCCGGCCCACTTCTGATGAAGATGCTGGTCCCGGCGCCTTACAAGGCGCCGAAGAAGAAGGCCGAAAAGGAGGCCAAAAAGACCAGGGGCGGCCTCCGTCGTCGTGGTGCTTCGGACACAAGATCCGAAGATTATAATGCCCATTCTTCCTCCGAAGAAGATGAGAAGGAGTAAGGAGATGAATCCCCCACGGGGGGAAGAAAGAAAAGGATGGCCTCCACATCCTTGGAGGCCGATTCGCCTAAGAGGGAAAAAATTCCTCTTCAAGAGGAGTCCACCGCCGCCGCCGATAGCAGCCCAGAGTGGGATCCCAGGGTCGAGCCCCTTGTGAACTCGTGAGCATAAGATCCGAATACACTCACGTGTCCAGACCTGTCATGGCATGACATTCTAATCTGTGCCGTACTTTTTTTAGTCCGGCGAAGCCTCGCACCGAACAATCCTCGTCAGAGGATTTGCTGGGTTAGGATGCAATGGAGAGCAGGACACCCCCGAAGGCCCCCTCCTCCAAACATATGAATGAGACCGTGGTTTCGTCCCAAAAGGACCCAGGCCACGGAAGGGGGGGGAGATCACAAAGGCGGTGCCAGGAGGCCAGACTTCAAGGGCCGGACACACGGGAGAGAAAGCTACCGTGGACGTCGACGGCGGGGATCATCTTGAATCCGGCCCCTAGCCAGACACGATTGTAGAGACCCATAAGGTCCCAGAGTCAGACAGGTGGCCTCCGTCAGCTGGAGGAGGTGTGTCTGTTCCGCCGGCAACCTCTGTCCAACCGGAGGTGTCGGATGCTTTATTGGCGGCGCTGAAGGGTGCCTCCATCGTTTATGAACACCGTGCCCTTATGGGCGCGGTGATTGAGAAGATTCAGTCTGCTGAGAGTGGACTGAATGAATCCTGTATCAGCCTCATAAGAGGCTTTAAGGTATGTTTTATGAGGTTTGGAAGAGTGTCATGGTATAGATAGCAGCCCCTGATACACTGTTCGGTGAAAGAAAGAATCGGACAGAGGATCAAATTTATGTTTGCAGGAGACTCACTTGATGACATCTATCACTCTTTTTAATAAGTAGGTATCTGTGGCGACTACCGCCTCTCATGCTGCGGAAGTATCCGGACTGAGGCATAGTCTGGAGTGGGCCAAAGGAGAATTTGGCCAAGTGAAGAAGCAGCTCGAGGATAACCAAGGTATGTAGAAACCTTGTTTGTTTAGCACAAATGAATAAGTGTGCATGATGAAAATATTTGTGTAATGTGCTCTAGGGGCGACGGCCGAAATTGAGGCTCTTAAAATGGTTGTGGACGAAGTCGAGAAGAAGGCAGACGCAGAGCAGGATCTCCGTGAAAAGCACAAGGACAGAGTTATTGAAGCTGACCGAGAGCTTAAATAGGCCGCGAAGAGATGCGAGACATTGGAGCAGAGTTTAGTAGGGAAAGAATCCGAACTCTCCTAGGCTCGCCAAGCCGCAAGTGATGCCCGGGGGGAAGCCCAAGGTGCCCTGAAGGAAATCCAGGAGGCGAGGAAGATTGCGGCTAGTAAGGCTTTTTCTATACAAAGCGGGTATTTGAAAGGAGAAAATCAAATTGAGAGTTTAAATTCTGATGTCTCCAAGGGTATTTCCGGAGCTGCCACGCAGCATATCTGACGCCGCACAATTCTACCGAGCTGAATAGAGGAATACTGCGGATAAGCTCTTCTGGATGCAGTATCTAGCGCCGAATTATCCGGTGCCGTTTTCCAATCAACTGAAGCAGCTGGTCGAACTGCATAAGGCGGCCGAGCTATCCATGAAGGATTTGATTATCCGGCTGTGGCCCGCCGAGCCGATTCCAAGAGTTACTTTGGGATCGTGAAGCGGATTGTGAGTGCCTGCCCTTGACTCGAAGTCATCAAGCAGTCGGTCTGCATAGAAGGTGCGCGAATGGCCTTCGCCCGTGCGAAGGTGCATTGGGGGAAGATGGATGCGGAAAAGCTGATGACCGAGGGACCGCCAGAGGGAAAGGAGCATCGCAAGCCCGAGTTGTATTATGAGGGTGTCTTGAAAGGGGCCCGCCTTGCGGCGGAGCAATGCACCAAGGACATTATATGTCCATAAATGCGGTCATGTTTTTCCTTTGTAATATTTGAACAAGATTATTTCTATCATTTATTGCTTGTCATTTGAAAGTTTTTCCTCCTGTGCGGCCATTTTATATAGTAATCTTGAGAGTTGGACAGTCGTCAGCTTTTGCCCCCATGTAGTAAGTACGGGGGTGTTCGGGATAAACTTGGACACTCTTTATCCCAGTTTTGGGTCCTTGAAGGAGGTGTTCAGCAGAGCGAACCAGGCAATCATACTATAGGGCTTTATCACTCTCACTTAGCCATAGGAGTTTTAAAAGAAAGGTAGGTGCAGCCCCTGGTGTTCGGAAGACCGCACAAGGGGCTTTATAGGCGCCTGATAAAAAAAACCGATCCCTCGCACGCTGCATTGGTTATGGCATTGTGCAGAAAAAATCCTTAAAGATTTTACAACATCTCGAACAGCTAACCAGCTCTCGCTGCATCATGACAGTCAGTTTTCGGCTTTCTCTACTAAGGTGTTCGTCTGGAAGAATCGGGACACAATCGCAGTAGTTCTCCCTGTGCTACCTTAGCCGATATAGCGGGACGTAAGGTACCAAAACATAGGAGCCTGGCAAACCCAACTATTGACCCAAGACATGATTCGGAGCTGATGCATATAATGCTATAAGTTCGGGGTGCCAAACTGCCGTGAAGGTGTTCGGACTTTATTGTGGATATAAAGAAGCCCCTGGCATACTGAGGCATGACGCGGAATGCCGCTGCCTTTTGACAAAAGAGTTTTAATAAGAAAAAAGAGCGTTATATAAACTCACATGTTGTATTTGAATAATACGTCAACACGTATGAGTACATGTAATGTGATAAAAAGAAATATGACTGCGGAACTTGCTGAGGCCAGGCGGGAGGAAGGTGTATGCAGATCCGGAGTATGGTCGGATAATCATAGAGGGGAATATCTAGAGATTCCCTTACGCGCTCGAACTGTCTTCACGCCATCGGTCCTAGCCTACGCAGAGGTGAACCTGCAAAGAAATATAAGAAATGGTTTCGCGCCACAAAGCGGTTGAGCCGCGGTATGTGGCTTGTCTTAACTTTTTGCCGGAAGTGTTTTAGATAAGCTCCGGGCGAGCCGAGCTATCCTGCCGTGCAGTAGTTCGGACTCCTTTGGCGGTGTCCGGGAGCTAGGCCTTGCCATTGACTGTGATGACGTCGGGCAGACCGGGCATCTTGATTTTACGGTAGGCGTAATGTGGCACCGCATTGAACAGAGCAAATGCGGTTCGTTCGAGCAATGCCTGATAGTCGCCGTGAAAGGGGACGATGTCGAAGACTAACTCTTCGGTACGGTAATTGTTTGGTGATCCGAAGACCACCTCTAGAGTGATGGAGCCTGTAAAATTGGCATCCACACCTGGTATGACACCTTTAAAGGTGGTTTTAGTGGGCTTGATCATCGAATGATTGATACCCATCCTAAGCGTTGTGTCCTGATACAGCAGGTTTAGACTGCTGCCTCCGTCCATAAGGACTCGTGTGAGGTGGAATCCATTTATTATTGGGTCAAGGATGAGTGCGGCTGGATTGCTCTGATTGGTATTGGCTGGACGATCCTTACGATCGAAGGTAATTGGCCATAGATTGTATTGTGGGGCGACTGGCTCTATTAAGTTGACATCCCTGAGGGTGCATGTTCGTTCTCGCTTGGGAATATGGGTGGTGTTTATCATGTTCACCGTTTTGGTTTGCGGGGGAAATTTCTTTTGCCCTCCTGAATTCGGTGATCGGGGCTCTTCGTCGTCGTCTCCGCTTTGGGACCCCTTCCCCTTGTTTTAAGCACCTGACCTGCCGGCTTGACTGAAGACTCAGCATTCTCTACTGGTATGATTGGCTGGTGTTCCTGGGGTGCCATGAATTTGTCATGGACGGTCGAGTATGCGGTCCAGACTGCACGGTCCTGCATTGTTTTTGTTGAACGGCTTTTCCGCTGACCGGACTTGGGGCCACTGAATCCGGCATTGCCTGCCGTGTCTTCGGCACTATCACCGTTTTTACGACGCTTGTGTTTGTTGCGCCGTGGTTTGTCGTTGCTATCCCTGGCTCTTGATGTGCCAGGCTTGCTTGCTGTGTTGTTGCTACGAGCCAACCAGCAATCCTCGCCCACACGAAAGCAGGTCATGAGTGCCATGAGGGCTGCCATGGACTTTGGCTTTTCTTGGCCGAGATGTCGGGCAAGCCACTCGTCGCGGATGTTATGCTTAAGGGCCGCTAGGGCTTCGGCATCCGGATAGTCGACAATTTGGTTCTTTTTAGTTAGGAACCGGGTCCAAAATTTCCTGGCTGACTCTCCAGGGTATTGGGTTATGTGACTTAAGTCGTCAGCATGTGGTGGTCGCACATAAGTGCCCTGGAAGTTGTACAGGAATGCATCTGCCAAGCTCTCCCAATTCCTGATGGAGCTTGCCGGCAAGCTATTTAGCCAATTCCGAGCCGGTCCCTTGAGTTTTAGTGGGAGGTACTTGATAGCGTGTAGATCATCTCCACTGGCCATGTGAAAATGAAGGAAGAAATCTTCTAGTCATACCGCGGGGTCTGTAGTACCATCGTATGATTCAATGTTCACGGGTTTAAACCCTTCTGGGAATTCATGATCCATTACTTCATCAGTGAAGCACTGGGGGTGTGCGACGTCGTTGTGCCGGGCTATGTTGTATTCTTTCTGGCCGGTCTTTTGTTTATTGTATCTGGCGTGACGGTCATCATCACGCATTGTGGCGCGCCCCCGTGATCCGTAGATCGATCTTGACTGTCCTGCTTTGTTTTCCAATACGTCTCGCAGGTCCTTCGTGTAGCCCCGGGCCTTTGATTGGCGAGAGGGTGCAGTCTGGACTTCGGGCTGACACGCCGCTTTGTATCGGCCACGGGGTGGCCGGTCAGCCGCATCATGCACTGGTAGTGTGGGCTTTAACGCCTCCTCCTCGAGTTGAGTTAGCAACCTGCGCTTTGGGTAACTTTTGGTAGGGCGCTCGAGTCCGTATTCCTCGGCCGCCAGGACCTCGGTCCATCTATCAGTTAGCAGATCTTGATCAGCTTGAAGTTGTTGCTGCTTTTTCTTCACGCTTTTTGCAGTGGCTATAAGCCAATGCTTGAAGCGCTCCTGCTCGACGAGATCCTCAGGCACGATGAATTCTTCGTCGCCAAGGCTCACTTCGTCTTCGGAGAGAGGCATGTAATTATCATCCTCTGGTTCTCCTTCTGTTGCCTATTCCTTAGGGTTAACTTGCACATCCTCTTGCTCAGCCTGCTCGAAGCCTGGCTGGGCAGGATTATTTTCATATTCAGCACCATCCGGATTGTTATCTTTTGTGCCGGTATCATTTTGCTATGGCGGGGCTTGGAGTGGCGCCTATGACGCTGGTGCCTAGATTGCTTCTCCAAGGGGTTATCTTTCGTTGCCTCATCACCATTGCTTTCTTTGGGGGTATCCACCATATATATATATCATATGATGAGGTCGCTGTCCAGTGCCCTATAGGTGGTGGTTTCTGTTCTTCTCCTGCATCGTCGTCCTTACCGTCGTTGTCTTCAGAGTTGAAGTCCAGCACGTCGGTTAAGTCATCGACAATGGCTATTAAGTGGGTGGTGGGTGGGGAATGAATTTCTTCGTCGTCCGCTTCCCACTCGAGCCGAACATAGTTCAGCCAGGAATCTCCTAATAAGGAGAGAAACCTTAATGAATTTAGCACATCACCCAAGGGCGAGTGCTGAAAAATGTCCGCGGAGGTGAACTCCATGACTGGTGCCCAATCAGATTCGATAGGCACAGACGTACGCGGTTCGGATCCTGTAGCCGGAGACGAGTCGGGGGTCCGATGATACCACCCTCATAGGAGATAGGATCAGTGTTCGGCTCCAATGCCGATGAGTGTGCGGCCTCCATGGTGGGGTCCATCCACCCGTCCTCGGGGGCGTGATTTGCTCTAGATTGATTCCCGGGGCTGTCGCAGGTGCGATCTCCCGAACACTGTTTGATGGCAGATCTAAGTCATGCTTGTCGTGACTGTTCGGCATACCTAACATGGGATCGAATCCATCGAAGATCAAGTCTTCGCGGATATCGGCAGTATAGTTCAAGCTTCCAAACCTGACCTGATGGCCAGGGGCGTAGCTATTGATCTGCTCCAGGTGGCCAAGCGAGTTGGCCCGCAGTGCGAAGCCGCCGAATACGAAGATCTGTCCGGGAAGGAAAACCTCCCCCTGGATTGCGTCGTTGAAGAAGATTGAAGGATCCATCGAGCATTATCGCGATGACACAGTGGAACTCTCAATGAAAGCACCAATGTCGGCTACAAAACCGGCGGATCTCGGGTAGGGGGTCCCGAACTGTGCGTCTAATGCTAATGGTAACAGGAGGCAGGGGACACGATGTTTTACCCAGGTTCGGGCCCTCTCGATGGAGGTAATACCCTACTTCCTGCTCGATTGATCTTCATGATATGAGTATTACAAAAGTTGATCTACCACGAGATCATAGAGGCTAAACCCTAGAATCTAGCCTATGATTTTGATTTTTCTTCCACAGACTAAACCCTCCGGTTTATATAGACACCAGAGGGGGCTAGGGTTACACAGAGTCGGTTACAGAGAAGGAAATCTACATATCCGAATTGCAAGCTTGCCTTCCACGCAAAGGAGAGTCCCATCCGGACACTGGACGAAGTCTTCAATATTGTATCTTCATAGTCCAATAGTCCGGCCAAAGTATATAGTCCGGCTGTCCGAGGACCCCTTAATCCAAGACTCCCTCACTCATCCTCGTCGATTGTGAAGCAAGCTGCAGTAAATAATCATCTTTGGTTTTGGACACAGTTTTGCCCTGGGCTGACTCATTGGCTTTAGCTTTTTTCCCTTCATCGTGTCCTTGTTTCTAATGGATGCGGGTTGAAGCTCTTCCCTAATACCGATATCTTTCAAGTCTTGTCTAGCCCTCGGACCATATTTACTCTTTTCTGGCATGTTAAACAATGTGCCAAGCAAACTCTCGCACACATTTTTTGTGATATGCATCATATCAAGAGAATGAGGCGTACTGAGTAGTTCCCAATACTGTAAGCCCCAGAAAACAGACTTTCTTTTCCGTACTTTTAGCAACATTTTCTCAGACGACTTCTTTCTTTTCTTTCATGCCTTAGGGAAATCTTCCCAGTTCATTAACATTTGCATGATTTCTGTTCCAGGCCTCTTACGCGGTGGCCCTCAGGTGTCATTAGTGTTGTCAAAGAGATCTCCATGAGTTCTCCACTCATCATCTTTTTCAAGCCACCATCTATGGCCTATGAACACTATTTTCCTACTGCCTTTTTCGATAACTGCCGAAAAGATGGGTGATCCATAAATTTAACACAACCGCAACATCTAGGGCATGCCTGTCTAGAAATATATCCGCAACCCAGATAGTGGTGAACGGTCGTGAACAATGCTGCTCTCATTTGAAAATAATTTCATATGCTAGCATCCCAGGTTTTGACCCCTTCAGGCTTCTATAATATTTCTAACTCTTCCTTTAATAGCTCAAGATATGTGTTGACATCATTGCCAGTTTGGATTGGCCCTTGAATTAGCATAACCATGTGTTGGTACTTTTTTTAATGTAGAGCCAGGGCGGGAGGTTGTACATCCATACAAATACGGGCCATGTACTATGTGTGATACTTTAGTTGCCAAATGGATTTAGTCCATCACTACTGACACCCAACCTAGGGTTTCTTTCTTCTGCTGTGAATTCTGGTCCTAAATTGTCTAGTACTTTCCACTAACAACCATCTACAATATGTCTCAGAATGCCATCACTTTTAGACTTTCTTATCTTGTGCCAAGTCATGTTCTTTGCTTCCTTTGGGTCAGCGAAATACCACAACAAGTGAGGAATCAATGGGAGGTACTGTTGGGATTCAAATCCTAGGTATGACCCACCCAGGAAGGGCCCGGTCATGCCATCGACGACTTAAGCATGAAGCTGGCGGTTCATCGATCAAGCTTGTTGAAGGCCCAAGGCCCGGAGGCGAGTTAAGGCCCAGAAACATGAGCTGCCATATGTTTAACTTGCTTCGCAAGGCAAGTTTAGTTAGAAACCGAGCCAGGCATGTTTGTGTGAGCGGGCCGGGACTTTGTAAGCCATTGGCCGACAACCTATATATAAAGGGGTGACCCGGCGGTGGGTTAACTCAAGATACAGTCAGTTGAGGACTAGGTCAAGTGTATTCGCTCACTAGTAATCGAAACACAAGCAATACAATCGAAAGCATGACTATGCTTTTTCCTCACTGAGAGGGGCCGGACCTTGGTAAACTCTCTGTGTCCTTTGTCCCATTCAACCCATTTAAGCTAATCTAGCTGTGATGGCTCCACACCTAAGTCCTTTTGCTAGGGAATCTATCGTGTTAAATCCACGACAGTTGGTGCCCATCGTGGGGCCAAAGCACGGTTGTCGGTGTCAAAATCGGCGGATCTCGGGTAGGGGCTCCCAAACTGTGCGTCTAGGCGGATGGTAACAGGAGACAAGGGACACGATGTTTTTACCCAGGTTCGGGCCCTCTCGATGGAGGTAAAACCCTACTCCTGCTTGATTAATATTGATGATATGGATAGTACAAGAGTAGATCTACCACGAGATCAAAGAGGCTAAACCCTAGAAGCTAGCCTATGGTATGATTGTTGTTCGTCCTACGGACTAAAATCCTCCGGTTTATATAGACACCGGAGAGGGCTAGGGTTACACAGAGTCGGTTACAATGGTAGGAGATCCACATATCCGTTTCGCCAAGCTTGCCTTCCACGCCAAGGAAAGTCCTATCTGGACACGGGACGAAGTCTTCAATCTTGTATCTTCATAGTCTAGGAGTCCGGCCAAATATTATTGTTCGGCTATCCGGACACCCCCTAATCTGGGACTCCCTCAGTAGCCCCGGAACCAGGCTTATGACAAGTCCGGCGCATTGATTTTCTTCGGCATTGCAAGGCGGGTTCTTCTCCAAATCCTGTGTTGAATAGTGTCCGGCTTCTTGTAAATATCGCGCTCCTCGGCTTCCACGCCCAATAATGGCCATCTTCCACGTGTTGAATGAATGTGAAAAGCCAGGGTATCTTTACATTAACGCCCTATAAAAGAGACGGGGATCTAGATCCGAATCACACCATCCTCCCTCCGCGAGCATTCATAGGAGCGCCTCTGACAAAAATCCATTCCATCATGGGCCGGTCGGCGTGGCTCCTCCTCTCGCGCTCCCAGCCCTCGGCACGGAGATTGGGAGGCGTTCGGTCCCTTGGCCGAGCTAGTGGCGCTCCAAACCAAGGATTTCTTCCCCAGCCTTCATGGTTACGGTTGAGCGGACTCGCCACCTACAAGGGTAAGCGGCGGCGGAGCGTCCCGATCCCTCAAAGGAGGCGGGTATGCCGTCTCTTACGATAAGAGGCTCGGATTTCCAATTCATCCGTTTCTCTGGGGGCTCACAGAGTTCTATGGCCTCCGGTTGCACAACCTTCGCTGCCTCCATTCTACATATTTGGGCTTCGTGGCCCTTTGCGAGCTGTTTTGGGCATTGAGGCTCATTTAGCGTTGTGGAAGAGATTGTTTTGCCTTGTACCCCATTCTCATGAGGGTCAATATATCAAGTGTCTTGAGCGAACTATGGCGCATTGCGGGACGGATATCTATCCGAACCACGAAGAAGGCGTCCAAGACGGCCTTGAATGGTTTTACATGGAAGGCGTCCGCTGCGGATCTGTTCGGATCAGCCTCCGGAGTTGATAATGCTCCTTTGAAGAAAGCGCCTAAGCTGGCGCCCATGAGCCCAGAGGAAAATGCGAGGATGTCCTCTACGATGAGCGAATAAGGTTATTAGCTCATTCGGCTGACTATGATCGGAGTCATGGCCACATGCATTATCTTGAAGTGCAGCCGCTCGATATAGGGGCCACCCCATGTGGGAATTCAACGGGGAGGATGATGCCACCCGCCATGGCCGTAAGGGGCCGGGATCAGTCGCCGATCTGGTGAAGATCTTGTCCGACCTGTACAAAGGGGAAAAGGAGTATTTTCTCCGCGTTAGTCCACTAAACGTATTTTCTATGAACAATCCTCGAAGCTGGGTAAGCGGACATTTCTTTTTGCCTATCTGATCCCCATTCCCATGGTTAAGTATCTCATTTTGTGATTTTGACGTAGGAACTGCGCCAGGCCGTAGAGGATATACACAGCCCGCCTCCACAACCCGAGGATCCGGAACGGTCCCTCGATCCGGCCTCCGAAGAGGATCCGGACATAATGGTGGAGCTGATCGATGGGGTGTTCCACCAACTTAGCATCGACAATGCTTTGGTCGCCATTACGGCCGACTACCGGAATATTTCCAGCTTCGAGTGGCGTGACCGAAGTCCTGATACCATGACCCATCCGTGCTTATTTCTGATCACCGCATACCAATGGTGTTCCGCAGGAGGTGCCTTTGAGGCGGGAAGCCGAGCCCGCGGCGGCTGGCCAACAAGGGGCAGCTTAGCCCAGCAGGCAGAAAAGAAGTGCGGTGCGGATCGAGACGTCGCTGCAACGGTATGGCGCGCCACCGTGTTTCAAGGAAAGATTCCTGGAAGGCGTAGGCGTACTAACGCTAGTGATTTTTTCAGGAAAAAGATCGCTCGCCGGATTGTGTCCGGAGAGGTTGCCAATCGAGCCTCCGCCAGCCAGGTTCCAAAGCCAGGTCCGAAAGGGGAGGCGAACACAAGGCGCGCGTCGGATGCTCCTCCAACGGAGGATGCCGACAGATTGTCCGTCACAAAATCTGAGGTAGAGAGCGCCATGAATCATAGGCGACACCGGACAATACTTCGTGACGCATGTTTCTCCCAAGAGGCATTGAATGCCTTTAATTCGGGAGATGCGCACCTCCGTGCCGCTCAAGATGGTCTAGCCAGAGCCATGGAGCAGTATGTAAAAGACATACGGGTGAGGGATTTTGACAGTTATATATGCCAGTAGCCCCCAAGACTTAAAATAGTTTGAATAATTGATTTAAGGATCATTTGTTATGCAGGATCTTATAGAAAAGAATACCCAACTGTCCCAAGAGCTTCAAGAGTGCAAGGCCCAACTTGAGGCCGCACTTGCTGCCACAGGGGGAGCCACAGAGACTCCCTCCAGTAATATATACTTCGAAAGATAAGTAGTTTGTGAAGTGCGACGTGTGTGTAAGTCTGACAATAATGTTGCAGATGGCGTCGGACTAGATCCGGACAGGCAACAGCTACTGCGCCGGTTAAAGGCCGGCGAGAATGTGCTTACAAGGGTGAGGCAGGAGAAAAATAATCTCCAAGATGCCAACACCCAGCTGGGTGAGGAACTGAAGGATGTTCGAGCCCAGCTATCTGACTCCGTTAAGGAGAATCGGTGGCTTCGTTGCGGCATTTATAGTAAGTGTTTGAGCGAACTTATAAAAAGAAGAGTTCGGCGAGGAAGTCGATTAACGAAATATATGCGTAGGTATGCTCACGAGGTCGTCCTCTGAGAGAAATGCCAGTTCAACGGGTGACCTACTTCGAGCTGCTGCAAGCTGCATCGAGCGAGTTCGGCGGTGATGAGCGTCGCCCAGGCCTTGTGGCCAACCATCTCCCTACCCGAAGGCCTTGGAGAGCTTGTAGAGAAGCTTCAGGGAGCACGGCGGTGCTTCCGGCTATGGAAGATATCCACCTGCCGTCAAGGCGCCAGGGAGGCCTGGGCCATGGTGAAGACGCGGTACACGAAGGCTGACCCAAACCAAATGGCGGAGGTTGGACCTGTGGGGCCCAATGGGAAGGAGATCCCTGTGAGCTTAGTGTACGGCCAAGTAGAGTTGGCCGCAAAGTATTCCCAGTGGGACTGTAAACTAGATGGCCTATTAGATGGTATTGAAGAGGAATACAATCAGTCGATTTGACTATGTAATTTAAAATGACATGTAAAATGCCTTCTAGCCGGATTGTAGATCGTTTGTCGTAGCGGACCTTTTCGCTTCAACCTCAGGACCTGACAAGTGCGTCCGAATACCCTCGCGGTTATGTAAGAACCGGGGCATGCATGGAGACCAGGCGTAGGGGTCATGAGTGCTTTATCAGACAAGTGCCCAACTAGTTATGTTATATTACATGGTTAGTAAGAAACATCTTCCAGGAAGAATAGTTCCGTTAGGGGTTCCTTTCCACAGGAGGCATGCCTAAAGTGCATGTCGGACTGCAAAAGCGAGAAAAACATCTGGGGCGGATAAATGAATAAGTAAGAATTAGTATTTTAGTTCACCGACCGAATATTCCCTTAAAACGCTAGCTTTCGGCTTCACCCGTCTGAGGTACGTCCGGTGACCGGTGGTAA